>OY754910.1:5000000-6250000 GCA_963576535.1 Plemyria rubiginata
ACCGGCGAAGAAGGCGCTACATGAAAATAAATCTTATAAACTCTTGAATTTTCAAATAATTAATACATTTATAAGCATAAAAAGGTCCACGTTGAAAGGAAGATCTTAATATCTTAATCTTCCCTTCAACGTGAACCCTTTTATGCTATGCGAGTATCTTAATACTGGAAAGTGAACCCTTCTATTTGCGCGTCCAGAATTAGATTTAGGGTCAAGCCCCAAAAGATGTCATCCCAAATCAAGGGTTGATTAGACATTATGTTCGGTTCGACAATGCTTATATAGACAAAAAAAACTATCACTAGTATAGTGATTGTTTTGAAATAATTAAACTTTGTCGTTCATTTCGCAATACTCTTTCCTGAACACGCAAAGGGAATATACAAAATGGGCATTCGTATGTAAATTGGATTGCATAAATATTTTAGATTTCCAGTGTTTTCGGATGTGCATTCACTATTTAAAGCATAGCCGGGACAACCAATCACTTAAAAACCTGGAACACACAATCCTCTCTATTGTTTATTTTTTTCTGGATTTACTTTGTTGGACAGGCGCCTTTGTGTAGGTACCTATTTTCCATAGCGAATTAAATTATGCAAGCAGTGGTCGTTTCTACCATGCGCTTAGAAGCATCTTCCAATTCAAATTCATTTGCTGAGAGGATCGAGTCGAAGGTCAAAGCTATCCAATTTACATTTCATTGGTTATCGCCAAGGATTTGGCATAAACAAGTGGCAATCGAAACGAAAAAGATTTAAGAGATGTACTGAGGGTTGACAAGAATCTTTCATCTAACATGTCTGCTAGGCATTATAAAACAAGCTAGATAAAGGAAAGTCAGACTCGTTGACTCCTATCCAGTGACTTGAACTCAATAAAACTTGAGAGACAATTCTATCTTGGAATTATTATAACTTCCAACTGCAAAATGAACCAGTTTTAGACTAGTCTCTAGAGCTTATTGAACAACACAAACTATATATTATCTCAACAAATTGAATTGGGATTTTCTCTGCTGGTAACGTGGTAAAAGTTTGATTCCCAACGGCTAGATGCTACCCAAAGACAATTCCAAACCAATCCGTTTGTTCTATCCATATTTGTTCATCAGTGATTAGTTATTGTTGTGGTTTGATAAACAATACGAATAACATAAGCTCGTAAACTGCGCTAAACAATGAAGATAGTAGCTTATCAGTAAACAACGTGTACAACAATGTATCAGTAATCGATAATGCTACTAATACACATTATGTATTTTATCTCTAAAACAAAAGGCAATATAGTTTCAAGGAAGACATGAAAATATTTTCTAACCGAACATAGTTGTACACGTTTGTGCTATTATTTAAAACGTGAACATACATGAACGTGTGTAATAGTGAGCGGGGAGGCTATCGTTTTTATGAAAGCTTTGTCTCATGCAAGCTGCCTTGGAGATACCTAGAAATAAAAAGAAAAAACTTAAACATGCAAAAATAAGTTATTCAGATAACGTAAAGCAACAGTGATAGACGACATGAATATTGAATTGAATGTGGTTTATTTTCCATGAATTTGTACTGTCGAATTTTGTTTGTTTGAAGAAACTTTAAAGCCGAATTCAGATTCACGGTTCCAATGTCGAAACACTTGAAAACGCACCACATTGGAGGCTAGACAGCAGATCAAGTGTCACCTCACTAGACACACACAAGCTAAGCCAAGGTAGTAAGAACACAGTGCCCACATCGCTCGACATAAAGATAACCCGAGCCCAAAGAACTTTCGAGCTTCAAACCACCCAATGCCATACAATACCAAAACCATAGATTGATAGGTAGAGTTTAGTCACGGATTTGCAATATAAATATATTTATTCGCAATACCAGGTTGGTATTACCACTTCTGAACCAATGAAAGATATACTGAAGGAGAATGTGTTTTTGATCCAAAAAACAATTTAAAAAATAAAAGTATGACCTAGCTTGCCACATGGTTAGTTTGAATGATCATCTCAAATATTTTTTTTGTATGAAACAAAAAAAATCTGTCCTGCAGAAATCTAGATACTAAGCAAATTATGAGTCAGCATATTATCTTTGCAACTCTCCGCTTATAAACGTCAGGTTCGATTTTGTTGCGTGTTTGCACACATAGTAACTTCAAATTAATGAGTCGATCAACAATGGTTTCATGCCTGGGGATCGCAGACATTTTTTTGGACCAGAGCTCATAGTAAAAAAATCATTCTCCTTTCCCAAAAAAATATTTTACACAGTTTTGCGATAATGCTAACGGATTATAGAATCTCTTTGCATTGAGCGGAGTATCAGCTTATGTTACCAGGTTTTTTGGACCCGGTTATTTGTTACTGCGTCGTATCGTGTCGTACATAAAACACGGCTGCCTTGTGCTGTACCCTCGCGTGTCGGGCGGCGTCTCAGTTCCCCGCATTCCGGCGAATCCAGCGAGAGACTCTTCATCCTAAGGTTCAACTTTTGCCGTCTCGGTGAGTGTGGCGCTACAACATTACGCAGTATGAGAACTTACCCTTCATAAAACAGATAACTGGCTATGAATATGGATTCTGTGAAATGATAAGTGATATCAAAATGACTTTGAATTATTGAAACTATCATGGTTATGAACATAACTTTCATTTAAAACGGTAAATCATGGTAGATATCCCGTTTTTAATGAAAGTTATGACTTATTCAATGGTGAGTTCTATGTGGGGCTAATAATCAGTACAATTGGTCAGTCAAACAAATGTTAGTAACTATTAACGATACTTTTCTCACAATATTTAGGCTCTAGAAAAGCTAGAATATTATGTGCTAACGCTTTGATAACTAGCTGCAGAGATAAATATATTGTGGGAAAAATACATAAAGGTAAGTAGGTATAGGTAAAATTATTTAGTAAGGTACAATATCAAAGACAAGCTTACTACGTACTCCAAAAAGAACATGTTAAAATGTGCATAAGCAGTGCAAAAAAGGTATTAAGAGGAAATGCATAGAGTAGTGATGGTAAAACCTCTATCCTACAAGTCAGTGGAAGTTTGAGATCTCGGTGCAGATATTGTGCAGCATCATCATAAGCTAAACTAATTTTGACAACACTATCATATTTTTAGCCTTATCATTTCAGTCTACTGGAAAAGAAAGGAAAACATGTTAGTGCGTTCAAAACTTTAGCTTCGATAATGTTGCGCACAATCAACAGCACTAGAAGTGAAAGCTCTCGTAATCATCCCAGTGACTACAGATCAACTGAATAAATTCTATAATGCACTCTGTCATCAGCCGTCCATGTGATAGACAGGCATCTCTTGATCAGGTCAATCGATGCAACAACGTGGAAGAACTCTACGGGGTTCGTTAAAATTGTACCAGGTAAGGGACTGGTGCGGTCAGCCTGTCTCAACATTTGGGCACTCTTGGAATTCTTCATCGAACCTGTGTGGACAAGTAAACAGGAGCGACGCTGTAATTATTTTCTTACTAATTCTACAAAGCCGGATTGCCCTGAAAACTATGAAACTAAAACTCCGGACTAGTTTTATACGAAGCGAACAAAAACGATAGGGTAGGTGGTTTGTTCTGTTAAGGTTGAACTTAAAGATAGGTGTGGGATGACGCCACTCGGCTCTCAGCCGAGGTAGTTCCGATAGTGAGCCGGTAGATAGTGATAGAAGCGGAGTATTGAGTCGTGTCAAGTCAGGTCATGAGTGCAGGTAGAGGTACTTATAGCAATGATAGCGTATCGTGTCGTCATTGTGTTTGCCGATAAAAAACGCATGCAGTCACCAGCACGCCTTTAAAGCCATGCACCACTTACATCCACGCGCAGGTTGATTGTCGATATATAAATAAAGTGCTCTATGGCAAATAGGTAAAAGAGATTTAAAATTTAGAATTTTATTGTAACAGTAACAATATGTACATATCACAGAACGCGGGGCGCTTCAGGGTGATACAAGAAGGGAGATATACATCCGTGAAGCGGTTATTGGAACCAAACTGCCGCCGCGCTGAGTCAGTGCTCTTGTCTACGAGAGGCGATAGTATCGAGGGGTTCGCGAGTGCTAAGAGTCTCTAGTCAGTTTTTCTTGCGGACGCTCGCTGTGGGCTTGAGAATCGAAGGAGGCGGATCGCCATTCTCATTAACGAAACAGAGAGGTTGCCCGAAAGGCCGCGTCGTAGTCATCTCGGTTTCTGAAAAGATAACGCGCGAAAAAAACAAAATAAATAAAACATAAAATGCATACAAAATACAAATAAAATAAATGATAATATATAAAGAAACCACACGGATTGAACTGATGGGTGGTGGGGGGGGTCATGTTAATTCGAACGCCTATCACGTGTAGTTACGAGTGGGGAAGGTCAGGGCCGAGAGGACAGGTTCAAGCAATCTAAGGTGTTGGCCGAGCTTCGACTAGGATCAGTCCAATGCTAATCTAACACAGCTATCGCGTAACAAAACATAAACGAACATAAAATGCTGAACACACAAGGTAGGTAAACGAGGCACCGTAACCGTGATGCAGACGGGACAAACAAAGCTGGACTGAGAGAGATGGGCGCTAGGACAGCCTCGTACTTTCTGGCAGGGAAATGGACCGGTGCTGCGGCGAGGGGCGTCGGCCCCGCGAGCTCCACATGGAGAGACTCTTGACGCCCGCGAAGAGTCGCCGCCGCACGCCGGTGTCCGGCTTCGCAGCGTCCGCGCCTACGACAACACCGCATCGCCCTCAGTAGGTGTAGGGACCCCGCACCCCGCGACGCGACTATAAGGCGTGCATCGACACTACTGAAAACGAGTGAGCTAACACTGCGGCTCCTGCGAGACCTGAGCTGGAGGAGACGGGTTGCGACACGACGGCCAGGCCGGCAGCGGGGCGCGCGGGCGAGCGCGGCGGCTCCTCGGGCGTCGGCGCCGCCGACACGCGGACCACCGGCCCGGCGCCGCCGCCCGGCTTCGATATCTCGTTGGCGCGCTTCAGCACTTGGTACGTCAGATCCAGCTCCTCCTCTGACCATCGAAAGTACAGTCAGCAACGTCGCGAACTCTCAGCGTCGTGGGAGACTCTCGTTCACGGGGCAACACGAGTCCGTACAAACGTGCTTTCATTACTATTTGGGATTTAAACTGGTCAACCTTTTTCAGTTTTTTTTCAACCTCTGTTTATTGCCAACATGTTTGTAAGCTTCTGCGTAGACTGGATATAGCACTAATGATGACCAATGTTCAGAAAGTGCCTTCCAGTACCCTATCTATGTGTATTGTATAGGTATTACACACACAGCCTACGTAGCTCAGTTGGTAGTAGCTCTGCCTTCTGCGCCGTAGGTCGTGGGTTCGATTCCCACCGTGAACAAACATTTGTGTGATGAACATAGATGTTTGTTCTCTGTCTGGGTGTTATATAATATTATAAGTATGTATTTACAAAAAAAAAAGTATATAAGTAGTATATCAGCTATCTGGTTCCCATATTACAAGCATAAGCTTAGTTTGGGGCTAGATAGTGCTGTGTGGAAAGTCCACCAATATTTATTTATTTATTTATTATTTATTATAATAATTGCAATTCAATTGTCTTCAATAAAAAGAGCTAAGATTTTTGACTAAATATGAAAGTACGTTTGTATGGAAATGTGTAAGGAGGGCGCGGGACAGGCCAGTATCGTTTGTTAGTGACTGTTTCTGTACAGTATCTGTGCTGGTGGGGTATCTATTGTTAGTGTTTCGAATGCTCGGTTCGTTCGGAGTCACACAGGGGTCACACACCGTACCCTCATCATGGAAGCTATCGAAATCATCGTCGAATTCGACCGACCCCTTAAAAGAGATCTTGGTGAGTCTCTGTCCTGGCAGCCAACCGTCCTCCACCCCTGGACAAGTTAAGGTTAGCTTCCGATTGTGTCGCTGCGTGTTATGATGTATCGTCGTAATATGAGTGTGTTCTTTGCTAGCTTGATGATACTCGTAGCTTGATTGTAATTGATTCATAGCCATTTTGGATGTTCGACTCAAGCCGTGGTTCCTTCAGTCGATAAAATGAGTAAGTATTGGAGTGAAGCTCGATTTATCATGTTCCAGAATGAGTTTTGTATCGCATTAATTTATAACAGTTTTTCAATCGGGAGCCAAACCAAGCTCCTTAAACTAACTCAAGGGGGCAATATAATGAAGTTGTTTCTAATTTTACCGTTTTAAGTTGTTTGATATAGTAATAGGAACTTAATAAGCATACTTTTCGACTGAAGAAGCCATGGAAAGTATCAGACATAATAATTCCTGAAATATAATCCTATTTTATTTTAATCCTATAATATTTTATACATTAACATGATTAAATATTAAGAATATGCCTCAAGAGTAATCAGGAACTTACCAAAACTTCGGCTCGCTTTGTTCACAAAATATAAATTAAACTTTAATTTAAATGAAGTTACCTAATTTCACCGATTAGATTCTTGGTGAATTATTATTAGGTTATTAACAAATTCTTTTCTGTAAGTTTCTTTTGACAAACTTGATAGATTTCATTTGTAATTTCAGATCATACATAGTAATATAATTACCTACATTTTGCCTTGTGTCCTTGAAGTGGCATTAGAGAGCCTGACATATTTCTTTACAAGACTAACGATTTGATATTTTATACACATTTATAAAAGCATTGAAATTCCGACTCTTTGGTTCTGAGTAAAAGCTTCACCGAATTGAAAAGGTACCACATTTTTTGTAAGAACAATTATACAAAAATACGCTAGGAACCAAGCCGAAGTTTATTGCTAGGTCTTTAGGCTCGGCTTATAAGCGCGTGTAACTAGCGCTTATATTTACCTAGTCTGTGAGACATTTCAATGTAGTCCATGACATTTATAAAGAACTTTGAGCCATTTATTTAAGCCATAGTAGCTGATGTTTAATCTGTGCATAGTTTTTTTTATACAACTTGCTGATGGAACAAGCAGATGGCCTACCTGATGTTAAGTGGTAACCATCACCTATAAACAAAACATTGCCCCTTAGGTCACGCACAATAAGAACGTGCCCTACGATGCACTGCCCTGCGTCCATCAACTTGGGGCATACAGATGTTAAGCCTCATGTGCCTGTAATTACACCGGCGACCACATTCTTCAAACCGAAACACAGCGTTGCTGCTTGGCGGCAGAAAAAGGCGTGGTGGTAGTACTTCCCCGGACGAGCCCTTCACAAAGCTCTCTACTACTGTTAAAAAGAACTGACTAGTAAAGAGAACTTAGTAAAGAGAACTCACTTTCATCATCGAAGGGTGCTTCTTGGATGCGGTGGGACTCTATCTCTGACGTACTCTTCTGTCGGCGCAGCAGGCGGGACTTGGTCTGACACTTGCCCACTGAAGGCATGCAGTCTGTGTGGACGTTCATCTTGCAAAGTCGACATCGGAGTCCTTGACGGGTATGCCCTGTGGTGATTACGGAAGGTTTATACAAGTTATTGTCAGTTGTCGGCAGGCACGCGGGTAAATAGAAGTGGGATTGGGCAGGCCACGTCTGCCGCATATTGGATGCGTTATGGGCTAAGTCCACCACAGATTGGACGCCTGAAAACGGAAAACTACCTCGCGGCAGACCGCGGCGAAGTTGGAGAGATGAAATAGACGCCTACCAACAGAACTCGTCTACAGTGGCCCAAAATAGAAGCGACTGGAGAGAAGGAAGCCTGCTTTTGCCCTGCAGTGGGACACTACAGGCTCATAATAAAAATTATCAAATTGCGTCCAGTATAATAATAGCTTCAGGATGCTGTGACTTCTACGAACCATCTGCAAAAGAACAGCATCCCTTGCACAGATTGCGCGATCTGACGACAATGCAAGATCGCGTGAAGTTGTTGAATGGAGATAGCTCATAATATTTCTTTCTGGGAATGTATAGGAGAGGTATATGTGGCTCCAGGTTGGCTACGAATTTACCCAGTCCACCCTTACTTCATGCATAATTTTATTAAAATCAGAATTCTTGGGTATCTTGTATATGGTAGTCTGAGCGCAGGAGTACATTTTAATATCACCGACTTATAGAAAGGCAAACTGATAAATCAGAAACTGCCAGTCTCCAAGAGTTTCGAAGTACACATTTCGTCCCAGTAAAAGATATCTTCCTAAACATTGGTTAGTGGCACATTAACGTGAGCTGGTATACCTAAGTAAGGTACCTAAGGTAAGGTATAATAAATCTAATGGAATACCGTGCCTGGGGATCAATGTCATGAATCTGTTATTGTATTTTTTTTTGTAACAAGTAGTTTTTTTTGTACTTAAATGTTTTTTTTTTGTGTGAAAATTCCACCAATATTTATTTGTTAATTCACAAGTGGTCATCATAAGTGAGCCATCCATAACTTACAGCGTAAAAGGCAGAGCTACCAACTGAGCTGCCAAACCCAAACCTTATGCAAAGATCAAGGTCCAGATATAGATCTTTTTGTAGCTGTCCAAAGGGGTAGGTAGCTAGGTATGTACACTACATTTAACTTATCTAACACCCTTTTTGGGTCGAGGGTTTCGTAAAAAACAAATGACAGCAAAGTAATTTTACGAATTTCACTGGCGTCAAATAAGTGAAAGAAATTGCCTTCTTTTGTTGAATGACAGGGTTATCTACTATTTCTTGGATCAAACCTACCTACCTACAAAGACTCGCGTTTCTTGAATAATATTGTTATACGTTTGCAACATTTTTCTACGAAAATTACAGGCTGCGTAGTTCTGATTTCTGACGTCTCTCATTTTACGTTCTAGGAAGAAAAATGCAAGATTATTTTATTCAATCAACGGCGCTTTAAATCTTTTTTACATACCGAATAGACCTTCTTTTGACTACAATTTCACCTGATGGTAAGCGACCTATGTAGCCGACGTTGGAGCAGAACGGTCTAGAAGACACCTATTCACATTTGCTTTGAAGAGACTCATATTAATTCAAACTACATGGGATATGAAAAACCCGTCACTTCTGTCTGTTTGAACATCATCATCGGCGTCAAAAGTCCACTGCGGGACATAGGCCTTATCTGCACATTTCCAGGAAGAAAGATACTGGAGCCCACTGATCTCTTTCCACCATTTCCACTTTCCACGATTCTCACGGTGGCCGTCGCGCGTCGATCGGGTAGGAGGGCGTCCCACGCTTGGTCTTCCTAGTGATCGCCATTCGTGAACATTTATTCCCCAACGGTTATCGGTGGGTATCTGTTTGTACGATACAAGCTAATCTCGGTAAGCATTAATTAACTTTCATATGAATTCCCTATAATCCTAAATTCCTATTAAAGTTTTGTTAATGGGTTTTACTATAAAACCGTAATGATTTGTTGGTTCTAGTACATACTTAAATGTACTCAAAGGCGTGCAAATATACAAAATTATTATTATATATATTATTTTATCACTACATATAAAACAAAGTCGCTTTCTCTGTCCCTATATCCCCATGTCCCTATATCCCTATGTATGCTTAAATCTTTAAAACTACGCGGATTTGATGCGGACTACGGATTTTGATGCGGTTTTTTTTAATAGATAGAGTGATTCAAGAGGAAGGTTTATATGTATAATACATGCATGATATGTGCACCCGTGCGAAGCAGGGGCGCGCGGGCGCATCGATAGTTATATTATAAAATAAAAATAGATTTAAAATTTTGTCAAGTAATTGCATACCTAGTATTTTTAGTAAAAAAGCGTAAAATCTACCGATAAAGTACAATTGAAATGCTAGTCAGTCATGATATGACTTGATATTTAGCTTGGTGGCAGGACCTGAATAAGTAACCTAAGATGGGGATAAAGCCACATGATAAATCTTAGGCATGCGAGGATGGCTTAGCGTTACGCGGATATACCCTACAACGTGACTCGCGTTTGAAAAATTTTAGTAGTACATAAGGTGTGTTTTGAGTTAACTGACTTCACTGAGTGTGGAAAATGGTGGAGGTTCTCAGTTAAAATGTAATTTTTACGCGATTGGTCAACCAAATTAATTGATTTTGAGGATGTTTTATTTTTTATAAAAAAAAAATTACATAGAAAATTACAACTAATAGTTACAATTATTTACAAAATATACAAAATACATATGAAACTGTTGAGCTATCTGCAGACCGTTGCAAACGATCTATAGATAGCTCAACTGATCCAAAAATGTATTTTTGTTTGATAGTATATACTGTATAGGTCTGTAGAGGTGATCCCATCCCACCCATCATGATTTTCTCGATTTTTTTAAAAGTTCAACAAAAACTAAATGTAGGTATAATACACCTATCACATTTTGGCATGTGGATCCCTTCAGCAAAAGTTTTGTCAGCTATAAACTCTACTAAGTTTGTTTGAAATCCGCAAATTTCCACAAGACAGGTGAAATCCAAATAAGAAACGTTCGTAAAATGAAACCACATAAAAATATGATGATTCTGAATTCATACAACAACAAGATGAACTTGATATGTAGTACAGAAAGTTTGACGCTTCGAGGTAGACAATAATAAAGGCCCCAGGTAACAGCGTGGACAAGTACCTGTGTATATTAAGTACTAGTTGCGCCCCACGGTTTCATTCGCTCAAAAATACCCGGACTATAATCTATCTCTCTGCCAAGTTTCATCCAGATCCGTTCCGCCGTTCCGTCGTGAATGAGTAACAAACATCCATCCATACATACTTACAAACTTTCGCGTTAATATTAGTTGGATAGTTTCCTTCAACAGTGTCAAGTGTGACAATGCGATCAAACCGTGCGCCTCAATTTCAAAGGCACGAGTTCAAAGGCACATTTGAAGGCCGTTTACAAATCAATTAGCTGAAATCGAATAATCATCAATCAATTTCAAATGCATACTCTTTTGTTCACCTTTACCATGACCAGCCTTGGCTGGTACGTGTGGGTACAGTTAGCGTGACAGGTTAATAACCTTTTCAGAATAAGACAAAATTTATCACAGAAGGCATACTAGTGTTTTTAATTGAGACTAAATTTACCACAGAAGACATACCTACTAGTGTTTTGAATTGATTGATATCGTTTTGAATTTATTATATAATACAATTGCATTACCATTATCTTTAAAGTACGTACCTACCTGCTATTACTATTGGACGTAAATCTACCAAACAATTACCTTTAGTAATATAGTACGGTTACTCTGAAATTATGAAGCACTTTTGACATTTGATTGTTCAATCGCCATCTGCTTTGCAAAACCAAAACAAAAAAGGTTTAACCTGGCAAGCTTTCGTTATCATAACAGTCAGTGACCCAGACAGACAATAGTAGCTTAGGTGGGCCTATGTACAGATTAATTAACATTTAGTACGTAAACAGGGAACTAGCGCATTTATCGAAATTTGAGGTTTAATAACATCAATGGTTTCACGCCCGCGCGCGTGGGGCCTTAATTTATTTCTTGTTAGGCACGCCATTACAAGTCAAAAATAATTGTACCTAGTCATCAAATGTATGATTAAAACACGCAAAACGAACCTACAAATTTTAGTTTAACAAGAAAATAATAAACAACACAATCACATTATCTATAATGTTTTTAACATTGACGCAGGTAAAAAGGTTTTCTTAGAAAATTCAATTTTCACAACCTTTTGTAGATTAATAATTGTGCCATAACACGGATAAAGAGAAGAAAACGAAAACATTAATAAAGCTCCACTAAAGATAAAATCTGGTGGCGCCTTCACTGATGTAGTATGTATATACCTACTGCCTTCAGTAATCCAAACAATAGCATTTATTTTCGCCTGGTGAAGTGCCCGAATACAGATTTGTTATTTGAACTGCTAACATGCCAAGCACAGCCTGTGTCAGTGCAGTCAATTTGCCAGCTTGCAAATGTTTGATCGAACGCACGACTATGCTTGAAGCTTTATTGATTCAAAAGTGTTGTCTTTGTAAATCGCGTGTTAATAATTGATTCGGCGCGTGGAGGCGTAAAAGTTAACAAAACAGTATAGTTATATTTTAGTAAACATTGACATGAAAGGTTCAAATTAGTGTAGGTAAGGTATCGAAAGTAATTTCTGATTCATGCTTACTTTAAACATTGCTTTCTTACTGCCGTTTGACATGCGAGCTGATAAAAAGCTTTAGTAAAAGGTCTCGGCAGAATAACAGCGCCCAACTACTAAACTAGTGGTGAGGCATACGCTGAGTCGAGACCCTTTTGCTGCTGCAGCACACAAACACCTACCTACTGTTGTTATTATTAACTGTTTGTCATTTCTTCTATATGTTTTGTATGTGTATGTGTTTTTTTTTGGCAAATAAATGTCTGTCTATCTATGTCTAAAATGCGTTCAATTCAAGTTTTCTTACCTCGGAGCACTTGGGAGCAAATATCGCAAGGCGTGATCTTCTTGTAGGTATATTCTTGGAAGTTATGAGCATCGGAATCTGCGCCGCCTCGCATCGCATCTCTCGCAGCTCCATTCCTCCTAAAACATAAGCCGTATTTTAACTATCGCAATACGGATAAAGCATTTTTAAGCGAGCCTGCAATTTATTGCTTTATAAGGAGTTTTGAGTGGCTATTAACTTTTCCTCCCCTTGAATATCATTCTTTACTAGCCCACCACACAAAGCAATTATAGAACCTTCGTGTTTGATGATTTGTTTCTATAAATTGCTTCACAAAACCCTTGCTTTAGCGGCAAATATTTACACAAACTTTTTCCTCTAAGTAATTAATGGATTTCAAGCAAATCGTTTTGGAGTGGGTCATTTATCACATTTGTATGTGCTCTCTACGGTCTGCCACAGACGGTTACATACGTCATGAATATTGATCGATGATGCCCAAGGTCAAGGGGGGATAGCACGTGAATCAGTGAGTAGACGATAATCATTCGAAACCTACGAAACTAAAGGCATCGCGCCTGATGACCGTGGAGGCCATTACGCCTCTGACTTTCAAACTACGCTTTCTAGGGACAATTACATAGAAGCTCAGCTACAGCAGTGATTTAATTGACGTATTCAATAAAGCCCGTAGATGCGAATAGCGCAAGAAGGGTAATCAAGCAGATTGTTGAGCGTGTTCTGCTAACTAGCTGGTGATAGGCTCGTGTACACATGCTAAATACCACTATCTACGTGTAGAAGGATGAAGGTTCGACAGTATTATCAGGGGTAAAGTAAACACATTTAGGTACCGACATAGGTTTACACCTACGGGACACAGTTACCTCATTGCCATAACCGTCGACACCGCGTGGTACATTTGATTTTTTCTTTATCGTTGCAAAAAGAGAGAAACATCAAGATGAACATGGAGACAAATGTGATAAATAAAAATCTAATCTGTCAATGGTGCAGAAACCTGTGATATGGCAATGCGTTTGTAAAGAACCGCTGAAGAACTTGACAGGTTTCACAGGATTTCACGTATCACGAGCATTGAGGCCACCACAGATTAGGTATACATATATGCACAAGTTATCCAATTATTTTGGAAGGAGTCTGAACTCAAAAATAGTTGGATAACTTGCAGCTATAGCATTTTTTTTACATACAGTGTATAAAAAATCACTTCTATTAAAATACACGCCTGTATTCATCGTGATTATATGTAGGTACTGGTGGTAGGTACTACTCCTAAAACAATGTGATTTTTAACTAATAACGTTCATTAGACCAGAATAAAAGAAACATAATTGTATGAGAATCAAAGATGAGTAGGTCTCCACGTTTGGTGGTACATTGTCCTCTTGAGAGCCCCAAAGCCTGTATCGAGTTTTGTGCATTGTATTGTAATGTTAGCTTATCTTAAAAAAAGCAAAAGTTGCACTGTTGGTTTCAGTAAATGTGAACCTCCGTAGTGCTACTTTTGCAAAGCAAGATCTGTTCTATAAGGTCATAACTTTTGTATGCATCTCGTTATCTTGGGCTCCATTATTTGCACAGCGCTTGGACTATACTACGATTTCGGATTTCTTAGGCGTTATTCAACATTCTGAGTCAACATCTGAAGTGTAGTAGTTGTTTTAAAGGCCTAGCCGCATATTCTCCACATTTTCTGGTAATGATGTTACGCGATACGACCTTATTGCGGTACATTTTTATGGTATAAGTGAGGCCAATTGCATTTTGTTAGATATAATAATAAATTACCTTACAAGAAAAAACGACAACAATGCTAGGTGATGGTTACCACCTAACATGAGGTAGCGGTAGTAAGCATACATATAATTTTATCAGAATTGACTAATGTCACCGCGTATCAAGAAGCCCCTTAAGCGACTTAAGGACTAGACCTTTTTAATCTTATTTGTAAAATTACGCTAATGCTCTTACATAGCTTGACCGATTTTAAACGATTTCAGATTGAGAATCGGAATCCTACTAATATTATAAACGTGAAAGTTTGTATGGATGGATGTTTGTTACTCTTTCACGCCGGAACGGTTGAACGGATCTGGATGAAACTTGACAGAGAGATACATTATAGTCTGGAATAACACATAGGCTACTTTTTATCCCGTGGGAATACCGGGATTTAATCTGCGCGGGTGAAACCGCGGGGCGCAACTGGTATATTATATTATTGAGCATATTAAAACCCACTTCATAACTTGGTTTGGAGGTGTCACTCTTGTTTTTTAATGAGTCTTTTTTCGCAATTTCACCTTCCTTCTCCAGCTCATCTACTTTGTGGGTTATCCAAATTTCATGCAAATCCATATTACGGCGCGATTGAGTAAAAAAAATCCAAACACAAGCTTTCATATTGATGATAAAGATAGGAACGGACAGAAGCCAAAATATGGAACAACGTTGGTCCTAAAACAATAGGAGACCGCTGGCTTCGACGAAAGATTGAAATCTGGCTCGTTCCATTACGGCGAACACGATGGTTTAAGTGAAATTGACTGACTGAAGCCCGAAGCTGAAGACCAGGCATTTAAGTTTTGCGACATTTATTGGAAGGATAGTAAAGCTTATACATAAAACTCACTGAGAGGACGGTTCGTATAAGCTCACTGGGGAGTAAATTGAGCCTCGACTATCTACGACTCATGGTTCAATCTAGGAGAAATTGATTAGTACTAATTTTTTTTCCAGTTTTTCCGGTTATTCTAGGGTCAAAACGTAACCAATCCGCGTGTAACTGAGTAAAGTAATACCTACGCGGACGTCGCATAGCGTTGACGATGATAAAAAGACAAGCCTTCTCGGAATAACGTTAGTAGAGGTACATCTGCGTAATGAGCTCTGTAAATTAAACTTGTTCCGTACAAAGCCAAGCGCAATTAAAACAGTTTGATACGGCTTCTGAACTGCTGCATACTAATTTTAAATTGTTTGTGCCCCAGAGGTCACGATACATAATAAATGTCGACTAGACTGAGCCTCCCAAACTCCCACCCGTGAGAGGCAGGTGCTACGTAATCAAGTTTCGCTTCTAGACTGTTATTATATTGAGGAAACGGCAAGCAAAACAGAAAGGTTAATTGTAATGGAAGTATGAAAGCTTATAGACGCGTTCATTTGTTGCGAAAGCTTACAGTGGATAAAGTGGACAGCGAAATGTGACAGTAGTGGCTACGCCGTAGCTCATCGTAGCATATGTAGTGCTACGAAGCCACCACATACTCGGAATGCTCAAAAAAATAGTGTAATAAGTAAAAGTGAAAAGTTGATTATTTTTTTTTAATAAATAAATAATACTTAAGTAATAAATCTTTTTATCTTTTCTTGCCCTTCAGCGTTGTAATGCTGGCTGCATTACAACGTGTCTTGGGTACGCTTCCGTGTGGCACTGATTTGGATCAGTTGAGCTATCTATAGATCGTTTGCAACGGTCTGCAGATAGCTCAACTGTTTCATTATTAATTTTGTATATTTTGTACAATTTGTAAATAACTATTAATTGTCTTTTTACTTTTAGTCAAAGTTAATCAGAATAGTCTATAGCGATCAAACATTCATCCTAACGAATGATAAATAAACATTTCCCTGGAGTGATAACAAAGAAAAATCTATCAATTTATTCATAGGTTGTACCAATTTGATCCTGAATTATGAATTTAAAAACATATATTTTCAATCAGCAGCGAAGCGAGAGCATGAAATAGCTGACCAATAAAATTGCTTCAAGTTCAGTGCTCGCCAACGCTCAGATATAACCGGTTAGCGTTGCTGAGAAAATATAGTCATAGTCAAGAAAATTGCATCTTTTTTTAAAGTGTAATGTCATGTTGGTATTAAGTGATCAGCAGTAAGAGAACGTACTTGTCTGGTGGCGCAGCATGAGGTGGAGGGGCGCTCGGCGGCTTCAGACTCCTGAAAGCTTTCAGCCATTTATTTTTCATGCTTCCAGCCGAAGATGATGATAGCTTGCGATCTACTGCCCCGCTTCCGCTGTCCGCTTTCGCCGCAAACAGTTCTCTCTGAATGAAAAATTGTAATATGAAAAACAATTTTATGAGGTAGGTACTTTGAATAACAAGCGATTGACTGAAACCCACCTATCGAAAACATACAGTCATAACATTATCAACTCAAATTATTCCTGAGGCGCGGAAGCGGAGCTTATAAAATTGAGAGACCCTTCAAAGTTGGGAACTGTGTCATGCAAATTCAACTTATTTACATGCCTTACCTACTTCAAGCCTTTACCAACTTTTTCGTTTTGAGAAAATTAACGTTGATACCGTCCCCTCGTGGCTATATTAACATCTTACTTTCCATGAGACCGGTCCGACCCGGCCGTTGTTATAGTCCCAAAGGTTTTTATGTAAAATAGAGTACCTATCTAACTTTATGGAAATCAACGGACCAGAAACTTCACATTTTATTTAAGATGGACATTATTAGGCAAATAATATTTTCTATAGAGCACTCGATCGATAGGACATTATAAATTAAGCACTGGGCTGCGAAGTTCGAGATAAATCGGTGATGTTGAGGGCCCTATATCTAATTGATACCAATCATTAAAACCCGTTGAACTGATTTTCAACTTTGATTGAAACATGAGGCACCACTCTGGTTGTTACAATCACGCTATTCTCTGAAATTGGGTTTCGTGCGTTTGCTGCTACCGAAACGATCGCGTGTGATCCAATTTTGAGCATTCGAATGACTTTCTCTGATAAGATTTTATTTTAGGTAGTTTTAGCAGGATTTACTACGCCAACCTTCTTTTGAATATTTAACTGCAAGATAAGGACGTTGGGATTCGTGGCAAGAACAAATAAAAGCTACGACTATAAAGCTTTCTTATCGTACCGTAGATAGACGCGACATCCGTTGCAAAGGATTTAACTTTTGTCTCTGAAATTTTTACGATGTTTTGCTAGATTTTGTACATGTTATCATTAGTTTTATCAAATTAAATAAGGTTAGAAACAGACGCACTAAGGGTTATTGCAGCCGGGACCTGCATCGCCAAGAATAAAATAGAATGAAGATTTATGTAAAGATTGGACATATTTCTCTGAATAAATGGGTTTATTATTATTATAAGGTAATAGTAACCTCTATATATTGAGTTTGCTTTATGCTTAGAGCAGAAACCTCCCGGTCGCGCTCGCTTCCGATGGCTGCGTTGCTATCATAACAATATAATTATTTTTATTTCGATTGAGCGTGATTAACTATGTAAGTAAACTTTAGGCACAAGTACAAGTAGGTATGTAGGTAAATAAATAATCTTATAGTCTATAGCGAACTTACATCATTGAAATAAGCCTGTTCGAGCCGCTGCCTACTCTTATTAGCTTTGCTGTATTCGGGAAGACTGGACTGGCGACGCATCCGCAACCTTTGCTCCCGGTCCATCGTCATTAGATCTGACTTTTGGGAGAGCACCAGGTAGTGCAAGCGGTGGACTATGTCCATTTCGCAAAATAAACTTATATTCCGAAATAATTAAATTTAAGAAGCCATAAGTGAAAAAACTTGATCAAATCAAGAATTGATCTTGAGAAAACACCGCAGGGTTTCGGTACTGTTCGCAGATGTCCGGGATGAACCGCTCATATGGGCGGCCGCGACGCTACTGGGAGTTTGGCGGCGCCGCCGGATGTAGCGTGGCTCCTGCTTCAGACGTCGCTAGGCAACCGTTTTCAAACAACACGCAATCGGAACCGAGATAAATAATCTTGATGGAGAAACATACCTACCTAAATTCCTTGAAACATACACTTATATTATAAAGAGGAAAACTTTGCATGTATGTTTCGAATAGGCTCAAAAACTACTGGTCCGATTTCAAAAATTCTTTCACCATATTAAAGCTACATTATCCCTGAGTAACATAGGCTACATTTAATACTAAAAAAACATGTCAACCCATGCGAAGCTGGGACAGGCCGCTAGTGGTTAATAAGTTGAATAAAAATGCGGAATGCGAAAATGTTCTACCGCCATGATTAAATAAAAGTAAAAAAAAAAAAAGTAAATACCTAGTCCCCGTTAGGCTAATAAAGTACAAATTATTATACTTATGTATGTATATTAGAACAGAAAATACATTCCGGTTTCATTATACCTACCTGAAAAAGGCACCCAGTAAATACTTTTCTTCATAATTCATGGCATCAATATTATATATGTATTAAAAAAATAAAAAAGGTAGGAAAATATAAAATTTACAGCACATATAGACAGAAAACTGTGTTGGGATGACTTTTACAAAAATTACAAAACAGTGACGTAAATAAATAACTATTTTATTATTGAGGTAGACCTCAAGGCCTCGTTGTAAGTAAATCTATCAAATCATATAAACTCATGGACATTTTTATAGCATTAAACTAACATTTGAGCTTGGAACAATCAGAAAAGTGTAAATAATGTATATATTATTATTAATTTCTTACATTTAATTAAATAACAATGATAAATATGTTAAACAATGTTCCAACATTTATTTGTGCCTCTACTATTTATTGCCACACTACATTATTGTACTTCCTAACAGTGGAATCACAGATAAAGTCAAAATACTTGTCTTCACATCAAGATACCAAAAAGATTATTACATACCCTTATTGAAAATAAACAAAGAAATCAAGTTTATCTACACCTAAAGAAGTTACAAAGATGTATAATATAGGGACAGGTTCAATCCCACTTGGTCCTAATCTTTTATGATATTATAAAAAATCTTTTACAAATAGAGGTAGGCATATAAGTCATATTACTATGCAGATATTAACTACATAATGTAGGTACTTAATCTAATGAACATTTCAAAGGTAAAATCTATAGTGTACTTATAACAAAACTAGACAAGTAACTAAAATTTTCATGACAAACACTATAATAAGTCTGATACAAAAGTATCTTAAAAACTATACCTAATGTACTTTTATTATTTATAAAGCAAAATGTTAATTTTTCAGAAACACAATCCTAACACATAATTAGCACACAATGATTGGCTAGGCTCATTTTAAAACAATGTACAAAATTCTGAATAATTGTAATGTCAAATAGTTTAAAATTTTATAAACTCATTACATTAATTAGAATATTAAAAGTTGTGACCACATAAAATTTAAAATGTATGTCATTATAGTTTACCTAGACTGAAAAAGCTGTTCTACAGTAGAAGTTTTTTGATCTATGATACTAATAAGGCTCATATTTGAACCATTTTATTTGTTTCAGTATTAGTTTTTATTTGGTGTTTGATATCAAAGTGACTGTAATAGTTAAAAAAACAGAGATGCCACATATCATCAAGCTCCAATCATCTGAGAGACATCAATTAAGCAACTAGTGCCAGTACTTTTAAATAGCAAAGGAAAATGATTGTGAGGAAACGGGCATTTCATAAATACTAAAAATTTTCTAAACATGTGTCTATTCAAGATGCCTCCTTTCACCACACTGTTTTGAAAGAACTAGTGACACAACACAAAAATTTGTAAACTGGTCCTAAAAAATTTCATAATCATTGATGTTATAAAATAAAGCCAGCTTACCTATTTCAAATTAGCTCCCATAACTTTTTAGAAAACACATTCTTATCTTAAATAAATTAGAAAAACATTGTTTTATTCCATGAATGTCATATTAATATGTTAATCCTAGTTTTCATTTTATAGGTACCTACTATGTTCATTATTGGTAAGATTACTAGTTAAATGGGGTAAAATCTAAAATTTAAACATCTCCAATTTTAGATTTACCATTCAGCTTACCCAGTTGTCCCAACATAAGGACTGTGTTTATTAAATTCTCAGAGTAAATACGCTGATTGGTCTCCATTTTCCTTAGCTTTTGTACAATATACTTAGAGAAAAACTCAAGCTCATTAGCAGTTCCATCGATTCTGACATCAGAGCTATCATGACTCCACTTGCGCTTATAGCTATTAGAGCTGGATGGGGTAAGAGAACTTCTAGATTGTCTTTTTGATGTGTGACTTGACTTCTCATGGTTTGCATTGTTAGTGCTATTGACAAATGCTTGGTTTAAGTCATCATGTAAATCATTAGCTTCTTCCTCATTCAATTGGATAGTCAAGTCATCAGGCACTGTCACCATTGGTATGTGATTATCAGAGAAAGTGGGAGTTGGAAGGAATGAAACCCGTTTAAGAACTTTCACAGCTGGTTTTAGTTTAATCTGCGGGGGTACTTCAGTGACAGCCACTGTGTGTCTGCGGATGGATTTATTTTCTGGGCTATGGAGTCTGCTTCCTGGTTGCTTTTCTTTGTTACTCCAAAAGTTCACTTTGATTTTGGTTTTTGGTTTGGGTTTAGCCTCTAATTTTGACTTGGATAATGTGGTTGGGAATTTGTAGCGAACTTCATCTTCTAGACAAATCTGCTTTTCCATCTTTTTCGGGCCATTGGGTGTTTTCAAAGTGGTGTTAAAGTATTTTTTATTTATCTTGTAGCGGACCTTATCATCATCAGACTGATAGCCACTTTTGTTTGTTTTTTTTTCTACCTGGTTAGATTTCCTCATTATAATAATCTTCAAAATAAATATGGAGCACCTGAAAATTTATATACATAAATAACAGGTAGAGCTTAAAATAGAGAAAGAAAGAAAGGGGAAACTACTGCACAACCCCTCCCAACAAAAAATAATGATGCACAACAATGAAATTGATGCATCAATTACGCCGACAAGAGCATTGCTCTTAAATTAGAGGAAGAAGAGCTTAAATAGAGCTTACGTATTTTACAAATAGGTACCTACCTTACTATAATTATTATTCTGTATGCGTTCGTCTAGCTGCATTTTCGCGCCATATTATCAGGACAGAATAATATATTTAAAATGTGGTAGGTAAAGAAACCTATGTCGTACATTACGCTAGTTTAAAGTAATATCAGACAACAGGTCAAGTACAACCTGGCTTGACTATAGCTATAGAAAATCATTTTTAGAAACTAACTTCATTTTAAATTTTTTAAGGTTATGTGACATCACAATCTAGGAAAAACTGATTTAGATTCTAATTTTATCTCACAGACTGGGATTTCAATCCCGAGTGCTAGGCCTCGAGCGGTGTTATTGAGTTATGAGGCTAATTAAAAACTTTAATCCTACCAATTTTTTTCCGTAATTTACCAATCGCGTCGTCCGTCACGAAAATATCTGGATGTCTGACCATAACTATAACATAACTATAAAATTATATATTTTCACACACACTTACCAATTAGGTAACTTAACTATGAAATAATAAACACTGGTAACAACATAAACTTCATAAAATAAATCAAAATAAAAACAAACAAACAGGTCGAACTTAGCACAGAAAAAAGAATGAGTGAGCACTGCTCACCTCACTGCTCACTGAGCAGTGTTGCAAAACCAAGTATCTGTTCTTCGGCAGTAAAAAATCGATAGAATTCGGTAGTTTTTTTTTCTTGCATTTTTTACTAGCCAGTATTAGAATTTTTCATACGAGTAGGTACCTAGGTATTTAAGGCGGCACGGGACGGTTTTTGAACAGCTGTTAATCTACTAAAATGTAAAAAAAACATGAAAAAAATCGAAAACTTTAAAATTGAACATGTACTCGAGCGCTGTGTAATAATAGAAACGTAAATAATGATAATTTTCTCGATAAAAAAAATCATAAAGATGACACTAAATCGATACCACATCCATTACTAAGAGAGTTTTTCTTGAAATCATGTCAAAGTTATATCAAAATAAAGGGATTAATATTTAATAGCACTGTGTAAAAAAAAAAAAAAAATCATTATTATTAATCTCTGAGAAGAAAATCTAACAAAATCTAGCTGTTCAAGTGCTCGCGCCGAGCGGTCAGTACCCGCATCATGCAGGTTGGAGGTTCTGGGATATGAATATGAATACGTTATTGTAAATTAACACAACTTTAGTCATACAAGTTTGAAAAATGACGTTTTAGAAATTATGTTTTTTGACACTTAAAATCAATATTAACAAAGTTATCTAGGTCAATTAGGCCAATTGTCTTTTCCAACTAATCTTTTTGTATGAAGTAAGCTTAAGATTACCTTTAAATCTTACTTATTATAAAAATCGGGAGACTCAGACCTTAAATCGGTATTTCGGTAGATCATTGTCAAATTCGTTAGATCTACCGAAAAATCGGTAGGTTTTGCATCACTGAGTGAGGCGCTAATTTTAGTTCTATAATAAAACACAATCACGATTGGCGCTGGTGGTGGCGCTGCTGGTGGCGGGAAAGGGGTTTAAAAGTCAAAGTCAGTGCCAGTGTCAAATCCGTGTTGTCAAATGAATCAAAATGGCTGTCAAACCATGGACAACACCAAGGAAACATGAAATGCAACATCGCTGTATTGTAATGTTATCGAGAGTTGAACGATAATTTTTCCCGTAGGTTTTGAAATTTGAACAAAAATCTGGCAAAAATGTTTTACGCGAAAATAAACGCGGGATTTTTTGGGGATATTGAATTAAAATGTTATAATAAAGGTACCAAGGAGAGGTGGTAAGAAAAGAAGTAGGTACCTATTGTAATAGGATCAGCTGAAAAACATGCTGCTTTTAACCTGATGGGTGGACTAACGTAATTTTTTAAAACCTCAGATTTTCTCGGTGGCTAGAATTACCCCCGGTTCTGAAAGCTAACTACTTACGGTCTACTTAGTTGAGAGAAAACCCCCTCTTTCCGGCGTTCTTTTTGCGGGACGCGCACTAATAGCTTCTTTACCAGGTAGGCTAAAAATAATTATTTTTACAATGCACTTATTGTCTTATTTTATGGTAGATTACTTACTCACCATATGATTTTTCATCGATATCCATCCCATTTTCACACGAAACTTAATTTTATGTTTTGCTCGTCTGATTTGGGTAGAACTTGATCGTTTTTTGTTTGTCAGTTTTTGAGCACTTGCTAATATATCAGGTAATTTTGTTATTATAAGCAAAATAATGTAAATAGACGACGCGGCGCGGTTGGTTATGTTGGTCCACGAGATCTTCTCTGACTGACTGGGATGCTGTGCGCAATGCGGCAACGGTCAGATGGAATCATTATGCTTTATGACTGTCACTGCGAAGCTTTACCCAAGGAATTTATAACCGTACCTAGGTACGGTTATAAATACTACATACCTAGTTGTCACATTTAAAAATAAGTACCGGCTATTTTAATTACATAATATTTTAATTATGTGTAACGAAGTGTAAAAAACAACGGCTTTAATAAAACCTACGGAAAACTGTTGAAGAGTAGCAATAAAAATTCGCTTATCTTCTAGGTAGGTGGGTATAATTATATTGATTTTCCGACGGATACTGGAAAGTTACTAATTCGCAGCTTCGTTGGTATTTTCAGATGATACTAAGATGATATTAGCGAGAAAAATTGGCGGGAATGTTTAAAATATTGATTGAAAGACACCTCCATTGCGCAAGTCCAAAGGCGGCAAAGACATGCGCTATGAATGTCTATTCAACAGAAAAACTTCATCAAGTTTTCTATTTACAAAACATCTCTCTTCATGCAATTCAAACCAACATTGCCTTGTTTGATTTTGTGTAAAAGGTAAGTAGGTAGGTAGCCAACATTCATCATGGTCTCTTTATTATTCAAATTTTTCGTGATGTAAGAGGCTTAAGGAGTGATTATTACTTCACACTCTCGTCTTCCACTTCCAAATTCCAAACATAATGGTCGTCGGTCGGTTTGAATCGATCTAAGTAGGTATTTTTTCGGTTTCTATGAGCTAAGGAAAACGTATCAGTACTGTGTTAGCTTACTTTTTTTTTATACTCGTGTTTCAGGTGAGATTGGTGAAACTTAGCCACGCCCACTGATACTGATGGCATTGAAAAATACTTAGTTACCTATAAGTACGGGGTACTATATTAATCTAATGTACCTACTAAGAAAAGTTTGTGAGTGGGGTTGCACCCCTTTCGGTTGTGACTTATTAAACTAGAATAACCACTTACCTGAGATCTGACTGCGGCTAGGTGCAACTGTGTAGCTCTGTAGTCATATTTCTTGATGGATATGTCTTCCTGTTACAAAATAAGAAGGGTATCGGTAGAGTTAAGAGCAGTAGAGCTCTTTGTGAAGGGCTCGTCCGGGGAAGTACTACCACCACGTCTTTTTCTGCCGCCAAGCAGCTACGCTGTATTTCGGTTTCGGGTTGAAGTGTGGCCGCCCTGGTGTAAGTACAGGCACTGAGGCTTAATTACATCTGTATGCCCCAAGTTGATGGACGCAGGGCAGTGCATCGTAGGGCACGTTCCTGTCGTGCGTGACTTACGAGTCAATGCTTTGTTACAGGTGATGGTTACCACTTAACATCAGGTGAGGCATGTGTTTGCTCCATCAACTAGTTGTTTAAAAAAAAGGTAAAAGTCATAGTTAAATAGGTAAGTACCTAGTTAAAATTTATTATGTAGGTAAGTTGTTAATAATTGAGCATATTGTTGCTAATTATTATGACTACGTAAAGAGCCAACCAAGGTAAGTATTTAATTTATTGAATGGTTACTACTACCTATTACGTAATAGTTACTATTGCAACCTGCATTATGTATTGTATCCAAATTGTAATAGTATTATTTAACTGATTAGTGCTAAAAAGTTTTTCCCTGAAAAGATAAGGTACAAATGCGAGACACCTTTTCGAAAAAGCGGAGTGTCCGGAAGTCCAGACTGCAACACTCAAAGCATAGACAAATTAGTCCTGTATGCCGTTCAAAGATGGCGCTGGCGAAAGTGTTTTGATTGTTGGTGCCATTGGCACAGTCTAGATTTCTATTTTACTATTGGATTACTATTACACACCACACACATCTTTGTAAGCATTTCACAATGATACTTACTTGAATTTCGTTGACTTTACTATATAAACTGCTTTCTAAACCTCGGCTCTGGAGGCGAGCCAACGATTCCAAGTTATCCTGAAAAAGAATACCTATGCTTAAATAATGGTTGACTTTAAAAAAAACTTTTTTTACGTAAAGTTTAAAAGCGCCATTTAGGAAACATTTCATCTAGGTAAAAATGTTCCTCGTTGCAAGTCACATAATAGGTACCCTAAAAAAAAAAGTTTTGTGGATCTAAAGTTGTCTGTCGAAACTGTCCTTTCCCTTAAAACTACAGCCGTCTTATTATAAAAATGTGAGTTAGACTAGGCTTAAGCCAGGACTAACTGGTCCGTGGTCTAACTTTGATACCGAAGTTGGTCCCTGCTCTATAGAAAAATCAAAGACTTAGACCAGACGTTATTATAAAACGGAGTTTATCCCCTAAACCACGGTATAAAGATAAACCCGAACGACCCCTAGTTTAAGTATGGTCTAACTAATAAAAATCTCATTTTGCCAAATTTTATTTGGTCTCCCACATAAGTTTATTCAATAAAACAACTTGTAGCACTGCATTATCCAACATACATTTCAAACTCTAGACTCCGATCTAAATTTGAAATGTCAAAACGCATGGGTTGCCACGAATTTGTCAATATCAAGTTGATAACGAGATTTATAACAAAAAGGCGGAGATCTGAGTCAAGAAGAGAAACTAAAAATTGATTCGTTAAAACGAAAGACGAGGTAGTATGCGCATATGACTTTAGCCTGCGGCAAGAGAGTACAGTTATACCAACTTATCTAAGCCGGTCTGAAGTTAGCTGTTTAGAGAATTCTCGATTCACTATTGGCCATTTATGCACAAGCGGCTAACTTCAGACCGGCTCAGATAAGTTGGTGATTCCAAAATGAATGAACGATTGATTGCCATAATTTGTTATAGTCTGTGGATATTTGTTGAATGATTATGTTCTGTGATGATGAATCATGGACTATCTCAGGTACTATGTAGTCTTCGACTAAAGTGTCTTTTGTAATACGAAAATGATAAACCTGAGATGATCCTAAATTTATGAGATAAACCAGGTTTAAGTTGTTTATAATAAGAAAACGTGACTTGAGCTAGGTTTAAACCCAGGTTTGATTTGTTTATAATAAGGCTGCAGATGTTTTTTGTGATTCTTGTAAATTCTTGTCTCTTCTCGCATATTTCTCCTCATCCTACTTCCTACTAATATTATTAATGCGAAAGTTTTGTAAGTATGGATGGATGGATGGATGGATGTTTGTTATTCTTTCACGCTGGAATGGCTGAACGAATCTGGATGAAAATTGGCATAGAGATTGATTATAGTCTGGAATGACACATAGGCTACTTTTTATCCCGTGGGAATATCGGGATTTAAAACTACGCGGGTGAAACCGTGGGGCGCTACTAGTATATCCTAGTAGCGCCCCACGGTTTCATCCATCCATACTTACAATTTATTATTTTAGTAGGATTATATTATAGGTCCTTACGTAATTAGCCCCAAATATCCGATGTGATTTCTGCTACTAGGTGAAGGTTAGGTAGGTACGAGGTACCTAGGTACTATGCTGCTCATCCTGCTCTACGTTCTTTTAATTTGGAGAATGAGGAACTGTTTTATAAGATTGGTTTGCTTTAAGCATCCTAGATGGCGGTTGTGAGCCGTAGCTAGGGAGTCTCTACTCCCTATAAAGGATTTGAACGAAAACATGCATGATTGTAGGTATGTCATCTGCTCCGGAATAATCAGATGATGGGAAACTATACATAGTGACTTTAGCAGTAGGTAGGTAGAGATCATCAACTCTAAAAATGCACGCTCCTCTACCTGCCTTCACCCACATAAGCAAATGAGGTGTATCTGTAGAGCCTACGTGACAGCCTACGTAGCTCAGTTGGTAGTAGCTCTGCCTTCTGCGCCGTAGGTCGTGGGTTCGATTCCCACCGTGAACAAACATTTGTGTGATGAACATAGATGTTTGTTCTCTGTCTGGGTGTTATATAATATTATAAGTACGTATTTACAAAAAAAAAAGTTATATAAGTAGTATATCAGCTATCTGGTTCCCATATTACAAGCATAAGCTTAGTTTGGGGCTAGATAGTGCTGTGTGGAAAGTCCACCAATATTTATTTATTTATTTTATTTTATCTCAGATGCAATACATGCCGCTAAGCAATTTCATTCGTTATTCAGTTTCCCGCCAGATATGAAAGTGTCATTTTCATGTTCGGCGGGAAACTGAATGACGAATAAAATTATCAGGTGTCATGTATTGCGTCTATACACCTGATTTGCTTGTGTGGGTGAAGGCAGGTAGAGGGGCGTGCATTTTTAGAATGGATGATCTCTACCATGTTGTTACAATCTACGTTCTACGACGCTTGGGAAGCTTTTTTTTAGAATTTCCTAAGTGAGGTTGCAAACTAAAGGTTGTTTCAATGTCTGGACCTGTAGCTGTTTAATTTGAATCTCGAGATCCTGAGCGTCTTTTCTGAGCTGTTCGTAGCTCAATCGAGCCTGTGCGCCTCCCATTCGGTCGAGTAGCATCTCGCCTCTGAGCACTGGTGGCATCGCTTCCTGTTACAAGGATAAAACATATTGTTAAAAGATAAACAAACAAAACAGCAACTTCACTCATGATAGTAGGTACCTACTCGTAAATTACGAGTGTTGAGTGAAGTTGCAAGGCCTAGGCCTATTATGACTATCCCAGAGAACCCCAGCGAGTGCTAGGGCATTGCTGAAGGACGCGGCCAACCCAGTTAGGTAGGTATACCTAATCAATAGCCAACAAACCTTACATAAATTCCAAAGGTGGCATATCCTTACCCCTGTGTAAAGTTTGGAAGCGCAGGTGATTCGGAAATAATTGAATTCCACAGTTCGATCGTATAGGACATTACCGTACTGCGGTTACTTGGTTTCGTATGTAGAAATGGCACGGAGACGTGACGCGCCTATTCACTTAGGTTCCCTACCCAGTTGAAAAAAGATGGTTCTTAGCGAACCGTGTGATTCTCATATAATAATACAAATACAATAAAAAATAAAAAAACCTTTTACTTGTCAGATTCCAAAAGTACCGAAAAGAAGCTACCGAAAGAAGTCTGATTCTGCACCTTTTAATTATTACATACATACATATAATCACGCCTATTTCCCATAGAGGTAGGACCACGGATTTCCACTTGCTACGATCCTGACATACCTCTTTCGCTTCATTCACTCTCATAACATTCTTCATACATGCTCGTCGGTTTAGTGTTCTCTTGACCTGACCTTTCTCTAGAACGTATATTATTACCTAATGATTATGAGTGAACGAGTACCTACTGTACCTCAAGAATAACTTTTTGTTTAGTTTTTGGTATTTGGTTTTCTATGTTGCGAGCCTAGGTTTTATATTATAGAGCCACCAGAGTTCAAAGCCTGATAGAGGCGTCTATGAAATCCAGCCTAACGTTACAGAAAAATAAAAACAAAACTCGGGTAGGATACAAACAGAATAACTGCTTTACTACCAAAATTATGAAATATATTGACGGCCACAGTGCAGTGGCGCAGCGGGCGAGAGCCCACCTGCGACGCAAGAGGTTGCGGATCTGCAGCAGTTCCGTTGGTCTGGGTGTTTATGTATAATAAAAAAATGTCTATCTATGTAAGTATATAATGTATTAAATATCAGTGCGCAGCGGGCGAGAGCCTGCCTGCGACGCAAGAGGTTGCGGGTTCGATTCCCGCCTTGGAACAAATTTGTGTACGATCTGCAGAAATTTGTTCCGATGGTCTGGGTGTTTTCTATGTATAATAAAAATATCTATCTATGTAAGTATATAATGTATTATATATATCAGTTATCTAGTACCCATAACACAAGCTTTGAATAGCTTACTTTGGGGCTAGATAGTGCTGTGTGGATTGTCCAGCATTATTTATTATTTATTTATTTTTATCAGTCATCTAGTACCCGTAACACAAGCTTTGAGTAGGTTACTTTAGGGCTAGATGGTGCTGTGTGGATTGTCCAGCATTATTTATTTATTATATTCATCGTAGACAGTAATTTTACCGCAGTAACATCTAGTGGTGGGTCGTCAGGCTCTGGCGGGTACGGTGGGAGGAAAGCCCGTTTGGGAGGTCTCATTGGTGGCGTCGCTGTCAGCAGCGCTCGGGCCAAGTGCGCCAGATCAGCTGTGCTGGACACTGCACGGGCTTGTGCGCAGAGGGACTCGTAGCGGCGGAGCTGATTGTTAGTCTGGGAAAAAAGGTAAAACTCATAGAAAACGAATTCCTCACTAAAAGAAATAACTTTGCGCCTGAACTAGCCATAGGTACAATACCAGGCCACTCAGAAAATTTTGCGAAAAAAGGTTTTTATGAATGAGAGACTGGCCAGTTAAAATCTATTTTAAAAATATGATTATTTATAAGTAAAAATTTAAAATAATCCAAGACAATAGGCGAGTTACACACCAAGAGCTTCGATTGAATCGGAAAGCCTTCACAAGATTTAAAAGATAATTATAACAAGATATTTTAAAGATAAAAATAAATTTGGCCCATAGAACAATTTTTTTCGGTTTCGCAAAACTTTCTGAGTGTCCCACGTACATTGGCAACCAGCCGTGGGGCGAAATGATTCGTTGGTACACTAGGTTCCTGTAAATATCCTAAGGTAGTATTAGGGTTCCTGCTTTTATAATACATAGCATAGTAAAAGTGGTAAGTTGTGCAACTTAGATAACTGCAAACTATTTTATACTGTTATAGCTAAACTGCCAGCCGCCTCCAATTCGGGAACTGCGATCAATTTATCAAGAGCTACACAACTTTGCACTCCAGGATTAGACACATCTATGCTCTGCGGAGAATAATGCTATTGTATAGAAACGCAACAAAACGTTCTGCAAATTTCCCCGTGCCTGAAGGTATACTCGTACCTACTATAAATATATGTACTGGTGTTGTAGGAAGTACCTACTATCGAGCTTTCACAGTCATAACGCTGGTGAGTCACGTGATTAATGAAAGTCGGACGAGTTTATAAAAAACTACACGAAACCACATTTTGGTCATTTGGGTCTCTAAATAACATTTTGCACGAAACTGACCAGCTCTTTACGTAGGCAGAGAAGCTCTATAACAATCGTTCAGTCTAACGCTGGACCTGGGGCATTATTCACTAGGAGATTCCTTGCCCCAAGCCGTGAAACGTCAAACTTGATGTTGGGCTTTATTCTTTATGACATAGGAGATACCCTGATTGATTTGCCCTGACCGTATGACCGTATGACAGCTGCCTTGTCTTAGCTGTGATCGCAGTGCAAATGGTCATAGTGAATAAGGCTCCTGGTAGGTACCTACCTACTGGATCAAGGCAGACAACCTATATGAAAGAATATGTAATTGTCGGAGTTTCACTTTTATACAAGTTGTGTGCTTGTGTGCTGGTCGTATTGGTCACAGCATCCGAACTATCCGATCTCAAAACAGAACACAACAAAGACAGAGAGACCATTAGTTATGCTATCATGATTTATCTTTATCCTTCTTGCTAACAGTTATAGATAACGTCGACTTGAAGACTATTAGAGTATCACTTTTCGGTTTGCTATTTTTGGAGTAGGTAAGTATAATCTATACCTATCTTGAAATGTATAACTATTCAGATTTTTTGAGTATTCTAGCTAGGAAAGGAAAAAATTTTTCAGCTTGGTAATTACCACACTTAATTAAGTGTCAAGCCGTAAAATTAAAAACTGCAAAAACACTACCTTGATTTTGGGGCAGTCGGGCAAAACGGGTCGCCAAGTATATAGGTATAACAAGGTAGATAAGTTATCTTTTTTAATCTTCCAGAACATTCTATTTATATAAACAAAATTAACAGCTAATTCGGAAACTGAGAAGATTAACAAGAGGTCATTACGATCTCGTGTACCTACCTATAATACAGTCAGTCTTAAAGTAAAGTAATTATTTATCAAATTTGAAGGAGCGCGAGCGTCTTGGTTCCCGTTGAATGGTGGAGTTGTTAATGAGGTAGGTGTGTACTTATGCACGGAGTGATAGCTACAAAGATTAAACCATAGATTTATCTGTGCGTATTTATTATTAACGAGACTTCGGTGGCTTCACCGGATGAAAAACATTGATTTTTCTCGCGCAACAAAGGGTTTATTTTATTATGCTTAAAGTTGATTGGTGAGAAATATTTTATAGAAGCTTGTAGGTGTTTTCAATTTGATGAATCGATGATATTCGCTTAGTTCATGCCAGTTCAGTTTTCGTTCTTTTTCGTCTTTCATTCCGCACTTTGCAATCGAAATGCAACGTTAAAATGAAACAACAGTGCGCAATGAACTCAATAGTGAACCAATCCAACAGTTTTGGATATTTGACATTCGGCACCTTTCACTTCCACTTCGAATAAATGAAAAATTTTAAATTCCAAGACGCACTATTTCATTTGACAACATCATAATAAAGATGAATGTATTTTTTTACGTCTTTCCAGAGCCGTGTGAACATGGAATGCAAGAAAACTGGGGCATTACTCTCTATGACATAGGAAATTCCTTGCCCCAAGCCGTGAAACGTCAAAACCTGATCTTGGGCTTTATTCTTTATGACATAGGAGATACTTTGCGTAAACCATGTGACGTCACAACATGATCTAAACGCAAACTCAATGGAATTGGTCATAGTGAATAACGCCCCTGAAGCATTCACTCGAGTGAGCGTTCACTGGAGTGAAGCGTACCTTATAGATTAGGTACAGATAGATGGATTTGGTATAGATTAGATTAATGATAGATGTTTAACAGTGTCGTGATTTTACTTACCTTTTCAGATATGATCTCTCCTTCTTGGCATATTGCCTCGCTGACAGCTGTTGTCACGTCCGTTAGTATCTCTTCTAGTTCCTAAAACCAAAGTTACACTTAACCTATAGTAATTATCTGTACCTACCTTAGTTTTAAAAGCTAATTATGGTAGGTACAGATAATTACATAACACATTTATAAATATATTACCTAAGAGGCATCCTAGGTAAATAAATAGGGACATGGTCATAAAATTTTTGTTTAGTCTGTCACTGAAATTCAGAAAGTAGCCGGACCAACTTTCATAAAGATATCTATATTTACAATTAGTTAATACAATGGGTTACATTGAATACATACCAAAAATTGGAGTTTTGAGATGACTAACCTACCTACTGGTGTCTTAAGGCTCCGGTGACAGCGGCTCGCAATTTCGAGGTGCGATTGGCTATTATTTCATTTTATTTCATTTCGGGGAGGTTGTTTGAAAGAATAACTCTAAAGAAACACGCATAAATACTGTTCGAACACAAAATTAAATAATACAGTAATATAAGGGGAACATGCCCGAATCAGAAATCATTTTGGTATTAGTATGTTTGGTCTTACGTTTACCTAATACCAAAATGATTTCTGACTCAAGCACATTTCCCTTATATTATTGTATTATTTGTGTTCGAACAGTATTTATGCGTGTTTCTTTAGAGTTATTCTTTCAAACAACCTCCCCGAAATGAAATAAAATGAAATAATAGCCAATCGCACCTCGAAATTGCGAGCCGCTGTCATCGGACCCTTAACTATTCAATTAATGAAATGAAATTTGAAACGAAACTCAATCATGTAATTTTGTAAAGCTTTTCATCAAATAGCTGCTGATTTTATGGACACAAGACATTAACTAATGAAATAAATTGTGATGAAAGCTTTAAAAGGCCGTCTCTGTCACTTAATACTGATCTAATTGGGTTGGAGTCTCTAGAGCAACAGATCACTGTCCGTTGTTTTAAAGTTATATACAAAAGCTTTCGGTCTCCATTTAAAGCTCCAGATTGTTGTTACGTATTTGACTCTAGAAGGATTGACTGTAGTTTTGTTTGAGAATGTACCGAGACGAATTATTTTTCTTTCACTGGCAGGTGTAATATTTCGTCAATTATTATATTTAAGTGTATATATTTATAGTAGTCTATTATGTAATATAGCGCGTTTGCGTGTGCTGAGCGTGTTTGCTAGTAGGTTTGACTGTCTTTACAGGAACCATTGCTGTATGGTTTATGTAATGACTATTAAAAATACACTCAGGTAGTTTTCTTTAGATTTTGTGATTTTAAATGTATTAAATAATATTAGAATACTAACAATAGATGCAATTTTTACACAAATGATCCATAATTGATTAAAAAATTTATTTTTTATATATATAGTATATAGATAAGTCAGATATATATTTAAATGTAATTAAATTTACGAGCAAGAACTAGTTGGCAGCCTCTTAATTCAAGCAGTGTTTTAGCACGTCTAGCGTTGATGCTACGAGCTACGAATACGAGCTACGACGTAGCCCCCGCTACGCTAACAAACCTTGGCCTCTGCTGTTGAGAGTTTTGTAAAACCACGAAAATGGTTTGTGTAATTTCAAGCGCTATATCGTGCACTTATACATGTAAAATTCCTAGATGAGTCTATAGTCATCGGCCGGCGTCACAGAACTACGCGGGATTTACATAGATACGGAACTGGAATTATAATTATTTATAATATGACAACAGGTAGCTCGGTACGCTTGTTTGACGTGCCCATTATATGCCGATAAACGATTTTTTATATCGATTGATTGGAAGTAATGGTTAAAAACTTCTAGGGATAGAAACAAATGGAAGAGGTTGCAAGATGCCTATGCGAAACCAGGGCCCTTACCACAATCTCTTGAAGCATTCATAATTCAATGTTGCTTAACTTTTTGATCATAAAGCTGACTCTATGCAGTTGACATAAGACATTGACATAAAAGTAATATTGAAATAGGAATGCTTCAAGAGATGGTGGTACGGGCCCAAGGCAAACGGAGGAGATGGAAGAGTTTAAATCCGAATAAAAGCTATTATTATTATTATCAAAAAATCTCACCTGTAATATGGTTGGCAGTGTATACTTATAGTATTGGTCCAGCATTGCGTTTGTAGCAGTCAGTTGTTGCACGTACGTGTTGTGTGAGTCGTAATACGTGGCCAGGGCAGCCGGGCTCGGGCTGTTGCAGTAGTTCAGAAAGGCAGTTCTGTAGTCGGAGCGGCTCTGGAAAGTAAATTAATAAATTAGCAACGTTATGTAATATTGTTGCAACCATCTTCTAAACTTTAGATAGATAGATAACTCTTTATTGTTCACCACACAGAAACAGTACAGGGTTAAAGCGTACAAAAAAAAGTAAAAAAATCAGCGACCTTATCGCTAAGAGCGGTCTCTTCCAGGCAACCTTGGAAGGATATAATAAGAGGATACTGTACACTCGATCCTCTCCATCTAAACGTTATCTGCAAGAGATGAATGTTTTTTTTTTTGCACCAATGGATTTATGTGCGCTATGTTAGTGCTCTTAAACGGCGAAGGAAAACATCGTGAGGAAACCAGTCAGTGTTCTAACGGCAATAGGCTTGCAACCTGTCACGTACCAACTACTGAAAAATGTGAGTATGTGTCAAATGTAAAGTTTGGATAGATAAACAGTTAGTACTTGGTACTAAGATATCTGAGACTAAGAATCTGGATATCTGCCGTGCCTGGCGATCAAAGTCGTGCATGCTATGGCTTAGTGTGAGGCCAGGTAGTGCAGTGTGGAAAGTCCATCAATATTTACTATTATAATTAAAGTGCAGGAGACTGTCTCTTTTTTTTGATGATCGGATAGCACCTAATGCGAGGCGTACATCACGCCGTAATCATCACCACAAGACAGGCCTCGCAGGTCAGAATAGGAACGTGCATTACGATGCATAGCACAGCCCTAAATCCATACAAGCATACAGGTATTAAGTTTCACATGCCTGTTCTCACTGACACCCTTCAAGCCTATCCAAAGTTTCGCTCAAGAACAATATTTTTGAAGCAAACAATTGTGTGCTCGAACGTGTGTTCAACTCTGTAAACAGGTTACAGGTAGGTCTGAAGTGATTGTTTACATTAGTGGTATTGTGATATCTATTTTCCTTGTATACCTAATATAGCTGCCCGCGGTTTTACCTACGGAGTTTTAAGGTATTCCGGTATTCCCACGGGGTAAAAAATATTTATTTATTATTTATTTATTAAAAAACAGAGTTTCATATATATTGGTTAGTAGTGGCTTAAAACCTACATTAGGTTTGTCTTACCACTATAGGTTCTCGATTTAGATCTGTTTGACAAAGAATAGAGTAAACACAATAGTAAATAACATTGGCTTAGTCAAAACTACATGAAAAAAAACTTATTTCAAAAGGTTGGTAAACAAGCAATAGTCTGTGTGCTATTCCAGACTATAATCTATCTCTCTGCCAAGTTACATCCAGATTTGTTCACCCGTTCCGGCGTGAAAGAGTAACAAACATAGACTTAGACTCCTTTCCTTCATCCGTGGTAACAAACATCCATCCATCCATACTTACAAACTTTCGCGTTTATAATAGTAGTAGGATTAGTAGGATAGTATAGGATATCCTTGTATAATCAAAATTAACAGCTAATTCGGAAACTGAGTAGATTAACAAGAGGTCATTACGATCTTGTGTACTTATAACTTGTAACCAATGTGTTAATACAGACAAAAATCTATATCTGTGCCAAATTTAATTCAGATCCGTTCATCCGTTCTGGCATTATTGAGTAACAAACATCCAAACTTTCACAGAATGGTTTTAATAGTTGGATATGTGGGATAGTGAGATTCTATAGTTACGACTTACGAGAGTGACCGCTGGTTTCTGAAAGCCCGATCAAAACTTATCGGCTGTCACGTCACTTGCTATCTCTTTAGCTTTCAGAAACCGATAGCTTTCAGAAACCGGCGGTAAGAGTACCATGTTTATATATTCACATTCATTTAGCCAGCAGCTGGTATAACATTTTGTGATTAAGCCTAGCTTTGTAACTATGTAGTTCGAAGTAACTCCCTACATAGGACGATGTACGAGTAGGTATACCTATAAATTACTCATACAGCTTAGGCATAAGCCTGTCTCGTCACTGAGGATGCCCTGACAGAACAACGTTCAGTTGAACGGATATTAAATACCTTTGCTTTGCAGCGGATGTCAAATGCAATAATGCAGGTCAAGACGTAGCGAGGGAATTTACGCGAAATCCTTTGGCGTAGCGCGTTGCTCACTTCCGCATACAACCATCCAGCATGCATAAAACATCTCGTCAATTTTGCGGAACGAAATAGGTTGGTTCTCAGTGAATAATGTAATTTAAGACGGAGTGACTTAACTCTGGTTACCATTTAAAAAAAAAAGGGGTGTTAGATAATTATATTATAAGAAATAGTTTCTAGGTCTAGGTAGTTTATTTTCAGTAGTAATATTTTCATGGTTAACAAAAGAAAAACATTTGCAAAACAAGACCTAGGTATTCTTACATTGGTTTGAGAAAATTACATTGTAATTTAATTGTTTATTTTATGATAGGTTACAAACGAATCTCACTTCATGGAGGATAGGAGTGTAGATGGTTTGTGTCATACTAAACATCCACACTAGAGTGCCTCTTGTCAATAACACAAGCAGTTTCTGGCAACGTTCACGTATGGAGAACATTCATCCTGATGCCTACCGAAGCACACACCTAACCTACAAATAGACCTATTTAAGAATAGTAGATTGTTTACCAAGGGAGCAAACAACTATTTTGGCGGCGAGAGTGTTTTTTGAATCCAGAGCGGAGCGAAGGATTCTAGAGTAGAATCCTAAGCGTAGCGAGGGAATCAAAGTACTTTACTCGAGCTGAAAATAGTGTTGTTCACGAGTAGAACACTCTACTTTTTATGACCCTCAATGAGAAAATAAGTAAATGCAACTTATAGATAGTCACAGTCACAGTCACGAATTCACGAAGTCAAGCAGTCACGTAGTTAAGAAGTCACGAAGTTACGAAGTCGAGAAGTGGAGAAGTCCAGAAGTCGAGAATTTGAGAAGTCAGGAAGGGAGTCACGCCCCTTTTCCAAAGGGTAGGCAGATACAACTGATTTTCAATTGCTACGATCTTGATATACATACATCTTTCGCTTCATTCATTCATTCAATTCTTCAGAAATGGTCATAGATTAAGGACACTCTTGACCTAGCCTTTTTCTAATTTAAGACGTATGGTCCCGTTAAATGTTAGATAATATATAGGTAAGTTTGATATTCTTTAACATTGATTCGCTCGTGTTTTTAAATCGCTTAGGTATTTGGTGTTCTTAAAAAATAATTTATAATATCGCTTTAGTAGATAAGAGACCTAATTCGTGCTAGGTTATGGTCGAAGTAAACGGTGTATTATTAAAAAGTCGTAAACGGCTTTGACGTTTTGGGTTTTATGTCTACAAATAAAATTAACACGATACGCAGACACAAGATTTAGCACCAGTTAGGACGTTTTTCTAAGCGAGTAAAAATATCAACGGCTACGGACAAATCTATTCGTTTTGTCGCTTTTCTTTTGTTTATATGCCCAGCTGTAACAGGATAATCAAAGACACATGTATAATTAAATTTGAGTAAATAATTAATTCGTTTATAATTTTAATAATTAATTTAGTATTTTATAATTATTTGATAATAATCTTCATAATTTATATAATAATAATATTATTAGGTCACGTTAGCCCTGCAATAATTAACCTGGAGGGGCAACGGGTCTAAAGCTTAGTTCCCATCCCAGGGGTATCTTTCAGGGGTGCCATGAGTCGGGAACGTATATATAACAATTTCAAATATTTTCAGCAAGGGAATTTCGTCACCGACAATAACCGCGGCGAAATAAAGGTTTCCGAATTAAGGGTCCGTCGCCCAACTTCTCTCCGACTTATCTCTTCCCCGGCAACAGCCCAAGCCGAGGTCCGTACCTAAGTGGTGCCCTTGCGTTTGTTGCCAATAAACCTTTTTGTATGGCAGAGCGCCTTCCGCGCTCGCCAGTAGTCCGGTAACGCTGTCGGCAATCGTCATACGATTATACCAGCATTATAGTCCATTCGAAAAAAAAAAAAAAAAAAAAATCCGTCGCCCAATCGAACGAAGTCGAGCGTTTGGCGCGGACTGAGAGCTGGGTGCGTTGGGTAGCTTGATAAAAGTGAAGTTTTTAAAAAATCGTTTATAAAAATGAGTATAAGCTAGAATATTTTTATCTTTTTTTATTTATAAACATTAGTCTGTTCTCTCATGTGGTACCTATACGTGTTCTGGTTTTAGACTTCGTAACATCGAAGAAATAACTGATAGTTTGAAGCGTAATAAGGCACCAGAGCGGCGTTTTAAACATTTTATTTTAGAAACAATTATTTGAATTTTTTTATATTTTCTCTATGCATAAAGAAAAATGCAAACTGTTTAATTATATTGCATTTTTACAAATATAATGTGACTTCGTTTACGGGTGTATGGTGGGTCAATACAAAGGCAAAGAGTACCATTTTACGAAATCGTGTGTTACAAATAAATTTATTAATCTGTTGAAAATAGTAACTTTTTATTTTTTTTCTATAACTCCTTTTTATGAGGCATCAGACTTTTATTTGCTTTTATTTTTGTAATCGTGAAACGTAAACTGTAATTACACCACGGGATAACTCAAGCTCGAAAAACAGCCTTGTTGTTCAAATCGCGCAGGAGCGTTCTTAAATACTTATGAATAAAAAAGGGACCGAATCTTCAAAATGTAATCGGTCCCTTTTTAATTAATAATATAAACCCTTTATAATGGATAGAGAGGGTTTTACATAGTTTTTTCTGAAAACAGGAAATTAACAAGTTCACACCATTTTTTTTTTCACATTATTACAGTATTAGTTTTACAACATCGTGAAACCTGGTAAGATTGGTGTCGTTGAATTATAACGAGCGTACTAATTAGAAATTTATTTGCAAACGTTTTGGCTTAGTCAAGCCCGAATTTTACTTGTAAAATTGGTTCGAGCCGACAAGGCGGAACTATTTTCATCAAATTGTCGTAGATACTTGTTTGGATAGTGTTTAGTTTATCTATTCGAAGGGATCGGGTCTCGGATTGGTTTAGTTTTAGTAGCTTTAAAAGTTATTTAGGTTTCAGCAACTCCTTCCATACCTACTAATAATACTCGAGTACCTCCTAACTCACGGACGAATTCTTCTCAAAGAGCTCTACACGACTAAAACGATGAGGATAATAAACCTAGTCAGACTATTTTATCCAATTTTCATTTGACAGATTGCGTTGCTCTTGTTTCTTTTCAGATCCAACCGTGTGAATTTCCCCTCTACCTCCCACTCTATTGAATTCTGTATAGCGGCACCAAACCCTATGAAATACACGGTGGAAATGGATAAATATAATCCCATTATTTTTAACGCAATTCCGCGAATAACCCCAACCGAAAACGGGAAATAGGTAGGATGATATACAATATTATTATACCTTTTGCAAATTGGACGGCTCTTTTTTTTAAGAACAGGATGACACTAAGAGACAGCATTGTTGATTGCTTTCCAAACAAAGATACTCGTACTACCAATTTACTTTCTATTCAAAAAAATAATTATATAGAGCACTGCACAAGTGGAATAGTACATTGTTCACCGAGAGGAGAAAGTGACCGATTACCGTCGAGGGTGTCGTTTGAAGCCCGAGCCGTAGGCGAGGGCTTTAAAACACCCGAGATCGGGAATCGCACTTTCTCTCGAGTGATACATAGTGCTTTATACTACAGCTACGAGGAAAATAAAAAACTAAAACTGAATCCTCAAACAACACACAAATTGAAAATGGCGCCAATGGTGTCTGCAATTTTCACATGTTCTTTTTTCAAATTGTTTATCCCGCCGCCGCAGGGTCGCACTGCCAGCCCGACACCATTCAACACACAGCTAGTGGCCAGTGTCATTTTGCGAACTTGGAGATAAAAACTCACTGTAAAAACTTTTTGGCTTTTGATATTTAGGTTACCGGCGCATAGTCTTACCCAAAATTAAAAAAGAAAAACCACGTAAGAAATGGATTTTCATACACTTTTCTCTCCCGCTCAGATGCGTTTTCTCCGCGCATATTTGTTCGATATGCAATGACGTACTTTCTACCGTAAATTTGATAAAGTATCAAGGTACTTTCCAAGCAGGTGTAGTATAAAAACCTTTACGATATTGTGTTGGATACAAGCCACCAGTGAATATTTTGTATACATACAATCAATAAGAAATCAGCTACACCTGTGCAGCTACCAGTACACACGGTCCTACAAGTTAATGGACGCAGAGCAGTGCATCGTAGGGCACTTTCCTATCGTGCGTGACTTACGAGGCAACGCTTTGTTATAGGTTATGGTTACCTCTTAACTTCAGTTGCGCCATCTGCTTGGTCCATCAGTTTATAAAACAAAATTATCAGACTAGTTTTTTTTAAGTACTTACAAGTAGGCTCTAAAACACACATGTTCTTACTTCTCAAACAAGTTTTTATAAAAAATAATCAAATTAAGCCAAAGGTTCGTTTGAAACCACTTCTTTCACAATAAAGTTCATAACTTATTTAATTCTAAATCTTGTTCCTAAAAGCATTTAACATAGAAGAAGCGTAAATTCACGAAAACCTCCGATTAAATATATACAAATATTACAATTATTACAATATATATAAATACAAAATTAATAACGTCCCAAACTTCAAGTTACCTTAGATGTAATCCATTACGAAAAGTACATAATTTCCAAATAAAATATTGATTCAACTTGAGTCTACTTCAGAGTGACAGAATCGAATTAGTACTTATTGGTATATTAATTTGGTCATTTGCTTTCGACAATTAATACGCCATCCCGTCCAATACCTGAAAGCCTGCTATTAGGCAAGAGTCGTATCTTAAGTTGAAATGAAAAAGAAAAGCGAGCTCACTCATACTTAATTTTGTTTATACATTTCCAAACTCTTTTCTAATTTCTGTGTGCGTATTTTCTATGAAATTATAAGCACGTATGTTTTTACAAAAAATGTATTTAAAGCTTTCTGGAATGCCCACCAATCTAAATATATATAACTCAAAGGTGACTAACTGACTGACTGACATAGTGATCTATCAACGCACAGCCCAAACCACTGGACGGATCGGGCTGAAATTTGGCATGCAGGTAGATGTTATGACGTAGGCATCTGCTAAGAAAGGATTTTGATCAATTCTACCCCCAAGGGGATAAAATAGGGGATGAAAGTTTGTATGAAACTTTGAATTCCTCGGTGCGAGCAAAGCCGCGGGTTCAGCAAGTATTTTTATATATTATTATTAAAAATAGATACTCCAAAAACCTAAAGTTTTATTGATTAAGGAAGTTATCTGTGTATGTATATTAACATACACTATGTACATACTAAATAGTTAAATAAACTTGGGGCCTGAAAAAGCTGTGTAAGTTGAGGGATGGATAAGCAACGACTTAAAATTCAGAGGTTTGTATTGGAAATTAAATTGTGGTGGTCTTTGATGAAATGGTCGTAGGTAGTTCCATTTCTCTCGGCCAGGCTTTGAAATACTCCATAATAACGTGTCACAGGCAGTGACGAGGTGAACATGAAAGGATTTCAGTTTCAAAATTGAGCGAGAACAAAATGATCGTTATATTCAAGCGAAAATGTAAAAATTGTAATGAATATAAAAGGAAAGGGCTAGTGAGACACTGGTCCTGTACTTAGCAAGATATATTCCTTAACCCCCAGAAACTCCAATCCCTTGACCATCAAACAATCGCTGATAGCCCTTTTAAAAGATCCCTTCTTACGACTAAGAGTACGTTAGACTTTTGTTTTTGTTCTTACTTCACTCACAATACCATTAGACTGTTTCCTTAATTTGTACCATAGTCATTCCCAATTTTAGAATGATTGGTTACTGGAAGGTAATATTGAATATATAGCCTGGGATAGAAATACAAACGAAGACGGGGATAAAATATAAAAAAAAATTGGCGCTCGTCTCGCATTATACCACCGCGTCTTTGTATATTCAGTCATAACCACGGGATGTGATTAATAAATGAATTTCTAGTAAGAGGCCTAAAAACAGAAAAAAAATACGATTCCTTATCTTATTTTAATCATACCTTAGTAAGCTGATCATCAGCCTTCCCCAAAATCACTTCACAGCCTTCCCGATGAGCAAACACCTTCCGCGCCTGCACCTTCATGTGGAACGTCTTCTCGACCAGCGGAGTGGACACCAACCGCTCCAACGAGGACGCAGCGTTGTGGTAACTCATCACATCTGCCTCTACTTCCTGGAGCAGTGTCTCCCATGTGTGGAAGAGAGATGATGGACATGACGCCCTGGGGACAACAAATTACTGTTATCGCCGAACAATAATACTGGCACATACTACTCGCCTCGGTAAAATAAAATGTTCTAAAAGTGAATCCTAGGTAGATCGATTTATCGCCCCGGAAACCCCCTGCATACAAAATTTCATGAAAATCGTTGGAGCCGTTTCCGATATTCAGAATATATTATATAAATAACTAAATAAACATACAAGAGTTGCTCGTTTGAATTGAAGGTATTAATAGATATTCTAAAAATAAAATGTATTTTATCAAGACATTTGTGTTTTTCTATGATCATTGATCCTTTTGTTGCTTCCGCGAAGCTTAGAATGTTTTTTTAAATATTATTTTATTTAAAAATATTATTGTTAAGTTCATTTATTGTAACGGCATGATTCAGAATAGACTAGTATAACATATTCTGTGATTCAATTTGTGTAAAGTTATTTACTATCTACCTATTTATGAACTGTACTACTTCATGGGTGTACCCGTTTTTAGGGGTTGAGACGACTAAAATAATTTTTTATTACTTTACTTTTTTTGCCTGAAAAATTTGTACAGTTTTTTTTACAGTCTGTAAAATTAGATAGGTGAACCATGCACGGTCGGTTTGTTCGTTCGTCCGAAATAAGTGAAAACCCTCCCGAAATATGGAGATGGAATTTCATGGTGCGGAAATTGAATTACGTTCTCAGTCATTCATTATTCACACAATGTGCTAAATTATCTGTTCTGACTAAAACATGCATAAATTAACATGCAATTTTACCTAAGCTAGAATCTATTTTACGATTTTAATTTTTCAATATTGTTGCTAACCATCAGCAAACTTACTGCTCGCTCGCACGCATGAAAAACCGCAATCAAATGGTTCAAAATGTGCGAGCGAGAAACCATGAAGGTTGTCTGCGTTTTTTTATCCCTGAAAGCTTGTTCAGCCGACCGTGCAAACGTGGCGTGGTACAAACGAACATTGAGTCCTGACTTTAGAATTTAGCCTGTGGCCATTTTAGCGGGTAGGTACGTGTTAGCAAACCAGGTCACAAGCTTTGATAATGTCGATGAGCAACCAATAATCAATTAATAAATTTTAATGGAAATTTTATCTCCGTCTAATCTTTTAATACAGCTTTTTATCGCCTCGAGTTTCTGCGTAATTTATGGTGGCAGGTAATTTATGTTTCGCAACATTATTAGGTCTAGGGACATAGGGAGTCCCTCGCGAAGTCAACAAGGAAGTAACTAACGAGTAAGGACATTTATGTGTTTTCTTCGTGCATTATTCAGCTTGCTCTGAGTAGGGGTTACGAAGTACTTTACCGTAAGTACCTACTTGCCACCTGTTTTGTGAAAGCCAGAAATGTTCATTAGTTTTAGTCTGCAAAATCTTTAGGTAGAATTTTGTTTTCCGTGCGTGGTTTGAAAACCTAACAAGTGATACTTGTGAGCTTAGCTCTCGTCAGGACTTTGATGCAGTTTCTCCCAATTGAGTTTCTTCAATGCGACCTCCTTGACTTCCAAAAACCGTATTAAACGATATGATAGCGACATTCTCTTTAATAAGGCTCATGTGACTTGTCAGGTCTTCAAGATCTTTTTTCCTTACTTTCCTACAACTTTTACTTCAATTATGTTTTTCATGTAGCTGTTTATAACTATTGTTAGTTGAAACTAAAAATATATAAAATAAACTTCAAAATTATTCACGTCCTAAGTTTTGTGCGTTTTAACAATCCTACTTGATAGTTTGACCTCTTCAAGCAGCAACAAGGTGGTCGTTGTTCAGTTAACTTTGCGCCAAGGTCCATGTATCCTCGTTACGAACTGTCCATAAACAACACTTCAAACTACAACCTTACGTACTGGTGCTCCTCACCACTTGGCACCGAGTGTCTTCCACTCTAGCACGTCCGTCAGTCACAAGAGCGTCCGTATCGGCGATGCTGCGTCATGATTCATGATACCGCTGAAGCTAATGGGGCTTGGGGTATCTAGGACAAGACGCGACGCGAGACATTTTAAAGTGATTGGCGAGAACTTATCTCTTGAATAAATACTGTAGTTAGGTAAGTGCCTAAGACTATCCAATCTGAAACCAGTGGATATGAATTATATTTCTATTTGAGAACTAATTTGTAACTTAATATTTTAAATTCACATTTTATAGAAAAACTAGCTGAACCCGCGGCTTTGCTCGCGCCAAGGAATTGAAAGTTTCATACAAACTTTCATCCCTTATTTCATCCGCTTGGGGGTAGAATTGATCAAAATCCTTTCTTAGCGGATGCCTACGTCATATCATCTACCTGCATGCCAAATTTCAGCCCGATCCGTCCAGTGGTTTGGGCTGTGCGTTGATAGATCACTATGTCAGTCAGTCAGTCAGTCACCTTTGAGTTATATATATTTAGAAAAAGATAAATGGGATTGTAATTTTATTTAGTCGTAAAAGTTAGGTTTGTACGACTCAAGCAAATCAAAAATGTTGAAATATACAAGCGAGATGTCGTATCGTTTGTTAGCTTCCTAATGAAAAAACAAAAAACTATCGGACGTTAAAAATTGCATTCTACGAGTTGCCATTTTGCTGAAAGCAAAACACATAGTAACTGTTTCTCTAACTACGTCTGGGGTAAGTGTTTCATTGCTAAAGTGATTGACTGCCCCAATTGACAAGAAAGCGCCCTCAATTTTCTGAGTGGCTGGAGCTAGAAATAAACCGTTAAACTATCGCTCGTACAGCGTTTTGAAGAAAGAAAGATCAGTGAATCACGTCTCATAAACTCGGGCAATAATAATGTCAAAACTTCTCCTAGAATTCAAGGTCGTACTTATTTGAGATGGGGAAGTTTGAAGTTCAATTATTTGGATTGTCAATAGTTCGTAATAGTTCGCATACCTTACTTACCTTCTGTTGTATATTATCGTGGCGGAATAATAGATAATAAAAATAATATAATTTTATTTATAACACAAGAAAACTAACATTTAATATTTTAATACACCTACATTCAAAATATTACTCGATATTTTTCTCATTAGGACCAGAAACCTTGCAATGGCCTACATCTTGTTTCTACCCATAGACTTATACTCCTTTCCTTCATCCGTGGTTCTACCTCAGTTATTCGTTCTACAATCCAAAAGTGGTAGATCTAGCCAGTGACGTGGGTCCTTCTTTATTTCAGCTTGAATTTAAAGATTTGTCTGTCCACTTAGATAGCGATATACGTTTTTATATCCCTAGGCTCATACTTGACAGACATAAAAGACAGGTATTCTTGAATGGACCTTTTTTGTTAGATTGAAGCACAATTATAATACCCATTTGGTTTTTTGTCAAGTGGAATTGTATTAGAAAAAATGGCTAACATAGCACAAAAAGAACAAAAATGTTTTCTAGGAATGGACATAAATAAAACAACTGCTAAATAATACATTTCAAATAGATGAAGAGAAAATATGATAGAATATCCAAGAAAATTGGTTCAACATAAAGCGATTGTAATTTTTCAACAGAAAGGAGGAAAATTGGATTTCTAAATAGATAATGAAGTAGCCTACCCCTTCAGCACTTAGTAACTTGAGTAGGCTAAGAAAATAAACAATTTGTCGTATTTCAGTTTTTAATTAAAATAAAGTAATTTTTCTCTATAAGGCTTTTGCGAACTGTACTTAAGTATATTGAAACTAAAAAAAACCTTAAATTGAATGCGTACGGTCTTGGTTGATATACAACCACATAATTATTGATTTTAAATTTTATTAGTGTTGTTTGTGTCAATTTTTGTTTCTTATTAAGTCAAAGTCAAAATATGTTTATTCAATAAAAATCACAAGGACCATCTTGAACCGTCTTAAAACTAGGTGACTCTAGTGCCAGTTCCACGCGTGACGCGACCAACACCGAGAAGAACAGGCAACAAACTCGGCTTGGTATCTATCGCTCTTTTGTATGATCCTCGTTACAATATAATAAAATACCTACACTATTGAAGCTATATTTTTTATTTTATATTAATTTTATTATATTAGAAGCTATATTTTTATATAGTTACATAGTTTATATTCTTGTTATAATACCTAAGTATTTTTAATCTCAATAATTTAATATTTTTGTAAACGTGTAATTTAATATTTGTGACGCGATCTGTAAGGTTATACAGTTATTAGTAAATTGAATTTGAATTTGATCCCTGAACAACTCAGTCTTAAATAATTCTGAAGTGACGGACGACTTTCCGATCGGGGGTAGACTGATCTTTGCGATTTTACTACGCTAGACTAGAAAGAAACGCTAGGTAAAATAAGAAGAATGTTAATATTTTTTTCTTCTTATTCTTCTTATCTTATTCTTGTATTCAGTCCTAGGTGCATGCGAAACGTAACCGTCAACAAAATACCATGTTCAAGATTAATATAATATTATGAGGTTTATGATTTAAACTCTGTTTTTTTATTTGTTGATTATGACACGCATAGTATTCAGTAAAGTGTTTATAGTATAAGAAGCTTAAGATTTGGCACCGTAAACATTGGTGATATAAAAATCTATAGTATTTACAGTACATGCATCTTTCCTATAGGTACATAAGAGCGTCAAAACAGTCCACACAGTAGTAGTGGTAGGCCCATCAAGGATATAAAGAAAGGCATATAGTATAACGTGTTTCTATCTTCAACACAAGAAACGAAAGCTTAGAGAGAACGGAAAATAAAATAAATTCAAAGAAAATATAAAAAAGAAACTACAGAAAGAATAATGAGCTAAGTCAACAAAATAAGTGGCGGGATAAGTTACCTCGCATGTCGCAGTGTCGCGGCAAGCCGTGTTATTGACACGAAAATATAGGTACCCACCATTTATTTCCTCAAGGTAAAGTAACTATAATATGCGTGAGTGTAACTGAAAGTCTGAAGCGATAGACCTACCTACAGCTAGCAGTGTAGTATGACCCGGATTAGGATTCGACGACACGAGTACGGAATAGTACAAACTGTTACCTCTATGCGTTATTTTCGAAAGGTAATTCTAAAAGCGATGGGGCGATGACATCGTAAAAGTAGCAGGATATACCTACGAGTACATGGAGCAGAGTCACCCGAGGCCGACAACAATGGAAAAGCTGGAGGACACAGCGGTTCGCGTACATAGGTTAGTTAGTTTTCAATACTTTAAAATTTTAAATTATTCACTTTAATAGCCTTGATTCTTTCGAATTTCAGTTTCGAAAGAAACTAGTGACACAATAAGAAGAAGAAGAAGAATAGCATTGATTAGTTATTCCCTGTCAAAATTAAATTTTAAATATCTGTATGTACCGAAAGTAAAGCTTTTATTATTATTATTTTAATTCAAAAAGCAAAAGTTAATATCGCGTACACGTACGTCGTACATAGTTTAAGGAGATCGCTTATTTCATTCCACACGTTTTGTGGCTGACACTCGTCAAAGTATTTATCGCTCACACATTTCAATATTTAAATCACTGAACTCAAACTAGTTATAACTAGTTTTTTGTAAGAAAACTTCTACAACTTTTTGATAGGATACCTTATAATTATGGAGGGCATGGACCGCAACTCAGGACAATTACAACATGCCACCAATTCATTTCCATCGTAAATTACCTATCAGGCAACGTTACGTTGTCGTTGTTTTTTGCACTTCAACCCACCAGTTGTTATTTCATTGTACGGTTCGAATCTACACAGCTAAAAGCTATGTATAAACAATTTAGAACTAAAAGCCAGCATTTCGTGTCGAGTCGTGTGAATTTTGCACCCAATTTTTTTAGTAAGTTTTAGCGCTGTTCTCAAAACCAATTTAGCTAGGTGAATGGTGCCATCTGGAAAGATATATTGAAATATCCTTCGGTTATAAGCACGATCAAGGAGTTTGATATTTGCACGAGGGATAATCCAAATAATTCGAGATCTTCGGGTTGGTTCAAGTGCCAATGAAATGGTAGAGATTGCGTGAAGAGACTGTAAAAAGTGTTTCTCATAATGTAAGCATATTTTGTACTCCTTTCTCGATTGAATATCATAGTAAAACTATCAAAGATAATTTTTTATTACATTATAATTTATATTTATTTATTTATCTATCTTTTTGAATCTCCCTGTAATTTTCTTTGATTTAAACTTTTGTGTAATGTGGACTGGGCGATAAATGATATGGATAGACAGAGTAACTTTTTGTACGTAAAAATTATATAATATAAATATTGAATACAATGGAGGCTATTAAAGATTAGAGGATATAAGGAAAAAAAAAGTAAAAAGTTGTTCATATTTATAAGGATGGAAAAGATAAACAAAATCAGAAAAACATGTAATAAAATTTGCTTTTGCTCGCGAGTATTTCGTACGATAACTACTCGTGTGTACGTTCTTACCAATCGTTCAGTATTGTAAATTGTGTAGAAATTGAGCACGACACGTTTCTGTCCACATTTAGGTGCATTGCTTTGAGTTCGGTGTCCTAATGGAAACTCGCCACAGCCGGCGGTGACTCGTGTGGTCGGTGTGGCGTCAACCCCATTACAACATACCATCACATGTGTACCGTCGCTATAGTTTCCAAAGTTTTACGTTAAGGCACACTGTAATTCTTGAGTGCTAGTTTGGGATGTTGAACGTTGCTGGTGAATACATCTGTGAACATTTTTGTCCGGCGATGACGACTGCAAACTGTAGACACTCGACTGATTTCACGATCGTGCTTTTACTGGGGCTATGCAAATCAGAACTCCATAATTTGCCTTAAGTTGATGGGCACAGGGTAGTACACCATTTATTATCAGGTGCAATCCATTAGCAAGTAAGCGTGGGAAATCCATAAGCGTCACAATCTTTTAACAACACTAGCAGCGCCTCGCGGCTTCAGCCGCGCATATATAAATCCCGGTATTCCCACGGGATAAAAAGTAGCCTATGTGCTCCAGATCCCTTCAGCCGTTCTGGCGTGAAAGATTAACAAACATCCATCCATCCATACTTACAGACTTTCGCGTTTTAATATTAGTAGGATAAATGTTTGACCATCATGCATCTCATTACTCCAAATTCACAAAAACTAGTAGTTATTACCTAACTGTGGTCCATATCAATTACCGCTTATCAATTAGGTTATCAATGATCAATAAAGAACGTGCAAGCTGCATATCGATTTTCGTTGATAATGAGTGACGTGCAGGGAATTATCTGAAAATGCCTGAATGGATTCTATCGGGAGTTGGCGAAAGGTTTTATAATTGATGCTTCACTCACTGAACAATGTGGAATAAAAACCCCACATTCGAGCCATCAATGGCTCGAATGTGGGGTTTTTATTGATGGATTATGCCTTGCTTTACTATATGTTTTTTAAATAAATCAATAAAAAATATTGTTCAGAGTATTTTATAAAACAGGAGTTAGTTTAAAACGATTCAGAAATAAGAATATTTTTGTATACAATACAAATTAAGATCTGGTAATTGTGCTGAGATAGGAGTGCTAGGTAGTTTACTACCTGCATTTATTAATAGTCTTAAGGATCTAAAATAGGAATATAAAAATTAACATAAGCCTCAAGTTAATGGTCGTAGGACAATATATCGTAATCCTAGGGCATGATCCTATTGAACGTGACTTGCGGGTGATGCTTATGGGGTGGTGGTGGTGGGTGGTGGTTTATGGGTTATGGTTAGGTACCACTTAAGATCAGGAGGGACATCAGCTTGTAAAACAAATCAGAAAAATAAACTGAAAGCGCAAATCATTTTTGTATGCAAAGACTTTGGAGCCAAATACTAATTTGGGATAAAATACCTACTATCTTACCTTTCTGCGTTCAAACCGAGTAAAATATAGCAAAATATTACGCGTTGAAATAATCTAGAATATTAATTCACCAAGGAAGCTAAACCAATCTTTTGAAAATGAGAATCACTTAAAGCCAACTAAATCCACTACAGCAGGGGTTAGCTCCACAAGTAATTACGCGGAGGAAGCAAAGGTATCCTATTTGTAGATAGTGTAAATAAACAGTATCGCAACTGTGACGGCTTAGTCGAAAAGGATGTGCTTAACCTAATTTGAAACAGAGACGTCAATCACCCGGGTCGACTGTGGGCTATTTATATTGGCTATTTACACTCCTTTGATTGTCGACGGTACCCTTAAAATAAAAAATTCCACCATCTCCAAATTTTATATGTGTAGGTACGTAGGTAGGTGTTTAGTTTGTAATAGTACCTTTATTGATTTGTTCAGAGTCCAAGATAAATACAATTTCTTTCTTTCTTTCTGGTTTGCATTAAGACACAGACCACCGTCAAACCAATTCTCGCTCCCACATTTTAATACTTTCGATAGTAAATGTTTCTATAAAAATCTCACACAACCATGTTTTTGAGACAAACTTTGTAAAAGTATAGCAATAATATAATTTTGATACAAACAACTATATACACTAGGTAGTAGTAGGTAGTAGTAGGGGAAGCTAGTTATGGATATTATTTTGTAAAAAAAATCAGGATTTCGATGATTAGTCATCTGACTGCTCAGCAAGTATCTTGTACAAAAAAGACCATAATACCAATAACGTCCTGCTTGACATAGAAATCTCTCTAGCACTTGCTCCATAAATAAATGCTATTACTGGTTTTCTGTGTACATTGTTTTACAGTATCAACTGCATGCACCCGCCATCCAATTACGGTGCAGACATTCGCCTAGCCTGGAGAGGCTAGCCAACTTCGTAAACTGTATGTCACCAAGGTAAGACAAGTCATCACTAGATGGTTGATGAGCTACTCTATCAAACTTTAACCACAGGTTCCTTTCGAGCATTGACATTTGATTTAGAACGGTTTAGGTTCTACGACATACCAGTTTCTTTACGATGTTTTCCTTCACCGATAGTAGTAGGTACTGGCACTGAGTACGTAGCCTGCGTACATAAACTTTTTAACAGAAAATATCATTGTTGCCCAGCCTGTTTTGGACCAGAATAGGAAACACGACTAGTAAGGACTGGATAGGAAACTGGGTCTCCACTTCGAAGACGAGCAATAACAGAACAATGAAAATTTTTAACAAATTTACAATAGAAGTGTTTGAAAGTAATCTTAATCTTAAAAAAATGTGGAATAGAAAATAATCTCTGTGTGATAATGAAAAGAAGTGATAGTGATAATGAAGAAGTAATTGATTAAAATCAGTTGAGAAATGTATTTTCTTCAATTTTCCTTTTATAGAAACGTTCGAAGCCTGAGTTAAAATTGTCAGTTCTATAGTTGTTGATATTTTTTACTGTGGTGGTTAAATAGATGGGTTAATTTGTATTTTTCTTTTTTCTATCCATGATTTTCTAATCTACGAGTAAAAACGTTTTCATTTTCTTCATTAATATTTACAAAATAATTTACTCAACTATGACTTTATTTCAATACCAAACATCAAGTTCATGTAGACCTTAAATATTTCAATTCAAAGTGTAAAATTGTGAGACATCGTCTGCCGTCCCATTTCCGCTTTCCGCAAGTCTCAGACCGCAGGCGGTTTCTCGACAAAGTGATTCTTGATAATACCTATCCTTAAAGATTCTAGGGAGTGAAGGTTCTAGTTGAAGTTAAAAAAAAGGTTTTTAGAAAGTTATTATGGTGGTGCTTCTGTACCTTGTTTTAAGCATGATAATACCTATCCTTAAAGATTCTAAGCAGTGAAGGTTCTAGTTGAAGTTAAAAAAAGGGTTTTTAGAAAATTTATTATGGTGGTGCTTCTGTACCTTGTTTTAAGCATTGAAAACTGGCATTAATTTTGCAATTTTTTGATTAAGGCGAGGATATCCCAGAACCTCCAACCTCCGAGACTTGCAGCACTTGAACAGCTAGATTTTGTTAGATTTTCTTCTCAGAGATTAATAATAATGAAAATTTAAAATTTTCTTTTTACACAGCGCTAGTAAATATAAATCCCTATCTTTAAATAAATAAATAATGCTGGACAATCCACACAGCATCATCTAGCCCCAAAGTAAGGTACTCAAAACTTGTGTTATGGGTACTAGATAACTGATATATTTAATACTATATACTTACATAGATAGATATTTTTTATTATACATAGAAAACACCCAGACCAACGGAACAAATTTCTGCAGATCGTACACAAATTTGTTCCGAGGTGGGAATCGAACCCGCAACCTCTTGCGTCGCAGGCGGACTCTTGCCCTCTATCTTTTGATATAACTTTGACATGATTTCAAGAAAAAATCTCTTAGTAATGGATGTTTGAAATATCGATTTAGTGTCATCTTTATAATTTTTTATATCGAGAAAATTATCATTATTTACGTGTCTTTTACACAGCGCTCGAGTAAATCGAGCAAAAGTTCAATTTTAAAGTTTCGTTTTTTTTTCATGTATTTTTTACATTTTAGTAGATTTACAGCTGTTCAAAAACCCCTCCCGGTTTGGGAGGTTGGAGGTTCTGGGATATCCTCGCCTTAAATGCACCTTTACATTACATACTATATGCAATGTATTTATTTTGAATGTAAAGGAGTGATGATGTGTACTGAGTGTTATAGAACTCTGAGGAGTGAGTGTGTTTCCAGTTATCTCCTAAACATCTGGCCTTGTACGAAACTTTGACCATACAAAGTTCGTGACATAGAAATTAGTTCATTAGGCTACTATCAAGCAAGACCACGCGAGCAAAGTTGAGCGAATATGCTGGTTATTTCTATTTCATTTCTAAGACAAAATACAGTGTTTTGGTGTTAAACTGCAGATTGACTGGATTATAAGAAAGATTATTTACTAACCACACACACACACTTACAATAAAATACTTATTAATATATTTCTATTAAAAAATAATAGAAAAAAAGAGTCCTGCGTGGTGTAATTTGGGTTAACAGGTCCCTGGCTCAGTATTTGCTGCACCAATACCCTTTTTACAGGTAACAGCGCAGCACTGGTATTCTGCCAGGGCCTTCGATAGCAAATTCTAACGAGTCACACTGTGATGAGATCGGTTCTGTCCCATTGGGAACCCATTTTCTGTGGTGGCTTTAGGACAGACCCAGTGTCTAATCAGACAAGAGCCGCATGCGCCCTACGTTCAAGCTAGGTATTTCATCTAAAATAGTTGATGCTCTACAAAAAAGGTCGGTGCTCTAAAAATTGGTACTCCACGAGGAGGGCATTATTCTCTATGACATAGGATATTCCTTGCCCCAAACCCTGTGACGTCAAAACGGGATCTTAAACGTATCTTATTGACTTAGGACTTATTTTGCCAAAACCGTGTGACGTCACAACGCGATCTAAACGCAAGCGCGATTTGATTGGTCATAGGAAAAACGCCCGTGAAATATGTAAACGTACGTTCAATTCCCGCAGTGGTAAATAAAGCCGATGTTGTGATAAGATAGATGTACCTCATGGGATTTACCTCATGGGATTTTAAATCCTGTGATTTCGGGGTGGTTGAGGGTCAAAGTAGATACATTGAACCCTAACAAGTTTGACTCTAGCTGGACACCGATTCCCGAACACACATCACGTTTCTCTCGAAATCAAAATGAAACACGATACATGAAAGTACACTTCGAATAGTCTTAGCGACCCTGCGTGCGAGCCAATTTAGTCACGTGATTGATGAAGGTGATACAATCTAATGTGCACGAAGGTAGGTATCTTTATTTTATTTTCAGGGGCGTCAGTCTACAGTATTAGTAGTTTGTATAGGTAAGTTGAGCTGAGTTCACGACTGTACGTTTATTACTCAAGAAAATAACACGGTATTCGATGTCCTATAGGTTATTATAGTCATTGGTAAATAAATATACATATATGTACAGGTCTAGTACAACGTTACTATTTAGTAAGATACATAATTACATAAAGAATTAAGATGCATAATATAATTTTAGGTACCTAATCTATATTAAATTATTTTTAGGCAACAGCCTGAAAACTTACTATACAAGGTTATAGTAAAAAACAAAAGGCTAAAAAAACTTTACAAGAGAAGCAATCATTTTAAGCGTGACTTACCATAATGATTTGATAAAAGGTGATGGTTACCACTGAACATGGATCAACTGCTTCTTCGAACAACAAGTTGTATAAAAACAAATACTACTTAAGCTAAGAAAAGTTTCTGTAAATAAAAAGCAAGCATTGAAATACAATTCACGTTATTTGTCTGTACAGGCAACGTTTCGTAAAACTAAATGTAACAGCGATACAAAAAGATTACATGACCTGCTATTACACGATCGATATGGTTAAAAAAGTTATGCCATCGGTCGTTGAACTCCAACAAATTGTTATTGCTGTATGTCATGTTCATATATTCCTCGTCAAAGGCTGTCGTACAAACAGCCGGGGGCGTTACAGTACCGGAAAATATAAAGGTAAGGACTTTGCATTTTCTTTGAGGTGAACGTATTTACCACCTCCATGTATGTGGTCCCTTTACTTCATAGTATAGATAGATTCTCTTCTAAAGAAGTTTATCCACTGTAAGTCTTTGTTTTTCGCGAGGGCCTAGCCAATACTCGTATGTTTCAGCTTTTCTTTTTTAAAACCTGTTAATGAAATCTTCGACAAGAGATAATAAAATTATCAAAAATTAAAGGCTAAAGTGCTTTTGGCGCAGACAACCGACAGGGGTAGGTGTTATGAAAGATTTTATTGTTTGTTTGTTGTTTGGGGAGTGGGGGAGGAGATCGGGGGGGGGGGAATGTCCGAAGGGGTGTTAATGGAATCTTCGACAAGAGATAATAAAATGATCAATTTTTTTAACCAAATAAGTTTTACTATAAAAAATAATAAATAAATAATGACTTCCGTTTTCGCTCGAGGGAAATGTTTTACCGTCGTATTACCTATTACTATCTAACAACTTTGCATTGCCTATATGCTGCTGTTATGTCACGTATAGTGCGCGTCACGCAAAAAGACCGCCGGAAGGAGGGGGAGGGGGTGTAATGGCGCGAGAATTAAGTATGCGCAAACACGGGATGTGTTCTCCACTGTCCACTCCAGCGTACGTTTTGGTTGACGCGCACTACACCTTGAGTAATTTTACACTGCCCGGCACTGTCTCGTATCCGGTTGATTTTAAGAAGCTTAACTAGAATATTCATATCAAAATGAAACCGTTTCAGCCGACATTGATTTATTTGCTCTTTGTGACTTGTATAATGCACTCATTGCTTCCCACGTTAAATATGAAGCCATTTTGAAAGCTTTCTGCAAAATAACAAACAACTAGCTTATTAGTTTTTATATTTGCTTTTCGTAGCACGATATGCACAAACTACTTCATAAATTAATACAGTTCTTGGTATACTAACCACCACTTGCTATTTCAGCTTTTACTTCAAATTAGATAGAGATAGCAAGTTACTTGACAGCCGATTAGTGTTGATCGAGCTTTCAGAAACCACGGGGTTAGTTCCACTCACAGTTTTGTTCGCAAGGTGTATTTTCTGAATAAGACGTACTAAAAATCTACACTTACAATATAAAGAAGAAAGATTTTATTGTTTTTTTTTGTATTGAACGGTGAACATAGGCTGTATTATATTGTCAAAATATAGGCATCCTTACTATAACTCTAATAATGTAAGACGTAAAAAAATTACCTACAAAAGCTCTATCATTATGTAAATTTGGCTGCACAGTTAGTTTCCTCAAATTACCCAATTCGTGCAGTTTACTGAATATAAAACGAATCTTTAACCTAAAATATTAGGTGTAGGTAATTTTATGAAATGACAAACACAAACGCAAATCAACCTCAATAGATTTGCATCAGAATTCAAAGTTGAAATTCGATTTATTGGACGCCTCCAACGATAGATTCTGATGAACGAGTCTTGATTAATCGGAGTGACTGAATTCTCTTTTATCCATTACAGAACAGTTCAATGATGAATCGCCACCACATTGATCATTTATTCCTTAGAAGATTCTAACCAGTGACCAGTGAAGCATACGTCTTTTGGCCGTATGTAGATGTAGTTAAAAGGTTGTATTTTTATGCTCAAAACAGGTAAGTGTCTAGGTAAGTTTTTGACTTAGCACATTTTATGCAAAACAGCAATATATGTATATCAACATATTGTTATTATGATTATCTGCTAGCTTCATTGTAAAAAATTCTTCATTTTGGCAGACATTTCACTTGAACTTTCCTGACAGCAATGATAAGGGTAAGAAACGAATGAACACCGGGATGACGATTGATTCAAGAAAATAAAGGAAAATAACCCCTTTATGCCGAGCGAGACCACTTCCTCGTACAGTGGGATAAAGAAAGACATGAAAACACAAAATACTTTTTTAACAGCAAATTATTTTCACTATCGACTATAGATAAATATATAGACATAAATAACTAGTCAGCTTTCGATAAACTCGTAGGTTAAAAAAGCTGTATTGTTACTGACTTTTGACTTTAACTGCGTGAAATGGAATATAACTCGGTGAGGTTAAAAACTAAATTCAGAAGCTTATACTACTAGCTGTTTGTATAAACCAGGCAATTAATCAAAACCTCGACAAAAAGATTGAATGGTTGGTTACTGAAGCAAACGAAGGGCTAAAGAACGTGATTGGTATATTTGTATTCAGCGGCCGTCGCAAATAAACCTTTCCCTGAATAAAGCCTTAGAGAGCCTGTGGAGTAAGCGCCCATTCTTACGTTATCAAATTGCTAATGAGAACTTACAGAACTAAATATTGACATTGATTTAAGAAAAAAACTAACCAACTCAAATCTTCTGTAGAAATGAAAAAAAAACACGATTTTATTTATTTTCTAAACAAATAACTGAAAATTTTTTAAAACTTTCGCGATCATAACACATACTTATTTATGATATTTCACTGGTATTTATCGCGTATTTACCTTTTTTACGACGACCTCTGTGGCGCAGCAGGCAAGAGCCTGCCTGCGACGCAAGAGGTTGCGGGTTCAATTCCCGCCTTGGAACAAATTTGTGTACGATCTGCAGAAATTTGTTCCGATGGTCTGGGTGTTTTCTATGTATATTAAAAAAATATCTATCTATGTAAGTATATAGTGTATTAAATATATCAGCTATCTAGTACCCATAACACCAGCTTTGAATAGCTTACTTTGGGGCTAGATAGTGCTGTGTGGATAGTCCAGCATTATTTATTTATTTATTTTATTTATTTTCCCGACGTTTCGGCTATGTTGCAATAGCCGTGGTCGCGGGCAGACTGGAGCATTGAAATTGAGGTCTACCGTCACTGTGAAATGGAGGCAGTTGTAACAAAAAATAAAAATAATAAAAAAGGTCAGGAAAATAAAAAAGGTAAATACGCGATAAATACCCGTGAAATATCAGAAATAAGTAAATAACTGAAAAGTTTTGATCTTGATTTCTAAAGCTACCAATAACACCGTACGACCTTTACAATGTCGTTGTTAGATCGGATTGAACGCGTCATTCTTTTTATCCGTTTGTGGTGGAAAATATTTTAATTTAAATGATAGTGCTTTTTTATGTTTGTAATTTTTTATGAATGTACATAATTAGACTATTTGTCATTTCATAATTGTACATTAGTCGTGCAAAGGCTACCATCAGATGGTAAAATCAGCTTTCATTTTCCCTTATTATTCGAGTAAAAACAGTATTTTGAATTAGGTTGCGTATTGCGAGACAAATCCTTCATCAAATATCGATACGCCCCGTCAATGTAGTTCAGTGGAGGCGCGGCAGTTCGCTCCAATCTCAGAACAGCATCTGCTCCGCATTGATACGAGGCTTACAACTTGTATTGGAATTCGAGCGTCTCTCCACAATTTACCTACAAATATAACCAGCTCTCGAACGGCACTGTGGCGCAGATATACAGGTTGTCCCAAAAAATAGTGTCAAGCGAAATTCCAGAGATAGAACACCTTTATAGGAGTGATTCGAGTACCCCACTCGAATCACTCCCATAATGTATGTTCCTCGATTTTTTATAGTTTCCTAGTTATATTTTTTTTAATTTCACCGTTTAATTTTACCGCACGAGTATTTATTGCAAGGAAATAATAAAAATATTCGTATAGCCTTTGGGTTTTGCAGTACCTATTATTAAATATTAAAAAAAATAGCACCATCTACAACTGTTATCCATTCACTAGATATCCTCCCTAGAATACGCCTCAGCATTTAACGTTGACTGTATGTACAAAATACATATAGACCACTTGTGTTTCGTGCATCCGTAGACAATTCACCTGAAAGTTAGCACTTGTTTCTAACGTTTTTTAAACGTTGTGTATGCAACGTTTGATAATAGTACAATTGGCAAAATATAACGACAACTTGTGGCAAAATCTAAACAAATTGTGCTACTAAAAAATTTGTAAACTACATTTTTACAACTGCGTGAATGAATGAATGAATGAATATTCATTATTGCACACCTAAAACTAACAAAATTCGACATTCGAAATACAACAATAATAGAAAATCAATTAATGTACAATGGGCGGTCTTATCGCTAAAAAGCTATCTCTTCCTGACCACCTTTGGATGGAGAGGAGCCTAGAATAATATTGTTGGTTAAGATGCAATATAAAATTTATATTAATTAATTTGCGTGATACACACAACACGGTTTTTTTATAAATAAGTTGAGTTATTTTATATCTTTCAAAATGTTAATATGTGCGAGCGAGTCGTCGTTATCATTTATGTCGTATACTACTTATTGCCTGAAATTAATGAATACCTAATAATAATAATAATGGTGGATTGTCCAATATACGCCACAGCGGTAAAAGTGTTATCAGTTTTCAGGCTAAGCTTGTGCTAAGGGTTCCGCATACGATACTCGTAACCACTTGCGAATGTTAAGTAGATATCTATTCTGAGTGCAACTCTATTCTGTTTCTATTTTGTTAACATATAAATAAATACGTAGGCTTTGTTATTTTTGCATACAGCATAATAAAATAAAGCTGTAGATATGTGATACCTACTTTAAGTTTCGTTAGAATAAATAAACCATTAAGTTCAATTTTATTAAAAAAATAATTTTTTTCTTTTGTAAAGATATTTTCTTAATATATATCTGAAAGAGACGCCCTAAGGCTTAGATGCTGTCATGCCATTAGATACAATATTTGAAAGTAAGACAGTTTTTGTACAACCATTTCTCTTTATTTTATTCTAAGATATTTTTGACTAAGATAAAACTAGAAAAAATAGAATACGGGTCATGACTTTGGTCTCGAGAGCATGGTTGATATTCTCTTAGTGATCATCATCATCTTCTCTCATTTAAACTTAAAATTTTCTAATTGATTCTATTCCCTAGCAAAAAACATAAACCTCACTAACTTGGAGGATGGAGGGTGTGCGAGACTTATTATCTAGCAGTTTTTTATCTAGTTTCTGTATTATTATTATTATGTAAGTATATTATGGTAAGTATCCTTGTTTGGTTGTGTTAGCCTCGTGTGCTTTGTAAATAAAATAAAATTTCATTTTCATTCCATTGGAAGTCGTGATAGTACCTAGTTGTGATACAATACTACGAATAATTGAATAACACTTGTATTGAAGTTATTTTAAAATGATTCTTTAGCATGAAAACTACCATGAATTTTCAATGAAAGCAACGCATACATTGAAAATTTCAATTTTTATTTTTTGTATTCGCTTCGTCATTGTTTCTGTTTAATATTAACCGATTGAACATTTTGCCTTTTCAATAGAAAGGTACTGAATAAGCAATATTATTGGTTTTTGAAACCTTAATAAATATTGACGGACATTACACACGGTACCTAAATAAAGCGATCGAAATGAAAGCGAAAATAATATAAAAATTGTTTTTTTTAATGGCATGACTAACCTCAGAGCTAAACAAAGCTTGCATTATTTAAAGCTGGCAAATATAATACATTTTTGTACATATTTATGGATTACATTACTAGTACCTAACTAGAGTAAATATCTTATGCGGTTGGTGCAGATTGTAGGTGTGTATCAACTATCCGCACCAAGAACTTTGTATTCCTAATTTATAAAGCGAATTATGCCAGTCAAAGAGTTGAATTTAACTTTACCAGCTTCCGTTTTTCCAAATACATGTAAACATTTCTAAGTAAGCCTGCTACGAGTGCTCAATCGACCGCATCTTCATTTAACATCAGATGAGATTGCAATCAAACGTCTTAGCTATGAGTTTTTATAAAAAATTGGTACTATTATGAATAGTTATAATACTCAGCGGGTAACCATACAGAGCTAAACCAACACCTACGACACGAGGAATTAGCCAGATGTTCGGTTCACATGATAAAACTTTGTGTCCTCGGATTACCAGATAGTTTTGTACACTCACCACTATATATAACTTACGCGGATTATTTATTTTTGGGAACGCGCTGTAGGCCGTGTTTTTATTATTATTATACTTGCTGACAGAACAAGCAGACGGCCTTCTTGATGTAACGGCATTACAGCGTTACAGTAACGCTATAACTATATTACATATAACAAAGTATTGCCTCACAAATCACGAATGCACTATATGATATAACGTGCCCTACGATACACTGCCATCCTTCCACTACTTGAGGCATACACATGTGCCAATAATTTCACCAGCACCCACCCTTCAAACGGAAACAAAGCAACGCTGTTTGACTTCAGATGAAAGCGATGTACTTCTCAAGAAAAGATTAAGTAGAAACATAAATGTTACACCTGGACCATAAAATTCTTTTTTTCCAGATCACCGTTGCTTTGGCTTTATCTTCGTATGCCTGCTACATAGGAGAAACCAAAGAGTCCCTTATTGTATTAATATTCATTTTTAAACAAGGAAGAAATAGAAAATTATATAATAACATATCATTTTAAAAATGGCTCCAGTCTCTGGATATTTATAAGGTAAGTAAAGCTGGCTTTTCTTGAAGACTGTACTGTCAGTATAAAAAGACGATGTTAAAAGTGACTCAGTATAAAAGATGGATAATATTTTAGTCATAATATTACAAAAATGGTTTATATTTTAGTCATATTATTACAAAAATAAAAATCATGCTATTACCTACCTTAAAGTTCAGTCACGCTTAGTTCAGTTCAGTTAGCTTTGCCTTTAGGACTGGCTTAGTAGGACTGCATCATGTTCTTGTTAATTCAACCAAGTTTACCTACCTATGAACATATACTCAAAAAAATGTTAAACATGCGAGCAATTAGTTTCAGTTTTCATCATCTTAGCTGTTGATGCTGACTGTACCGCGCTACCGCTGTTATTACGGGCATAATTGGAGTGTACATGCACGAAATGTGGAATTGAAATGGGAAACTTATTTAACCAGTTTAATGACGAAACGTTGTAAATGCACAAAAAAGTCTAGCAGTGGTCTATCTTTAGATTAGGTTTGATGAAAACTATTGAGAACCGCAATGGAGCTTCACTATTACTTAGTGAATAGGGACAAAAAGTACCAAGCCGTAAGTTTAGCTTAGTCACGGGGAACTGGCAACTAGATTCATCTAAGTTTTACGACGTTTCAAAGTGATCCGTTTTATTCAGCTAAAGAAATGCTTTTTGACTTTGTGTTTGACTACGAATGAGGCACAAAAACTTGCGGTTTCTTAACTGCAAGCTTCTATGCGTAGATTACCACAATTAGGTCGATATACAATAAGTACACATTTGAGTAATATGGTAATACATATAAGAAATAACTAATCGTACGATTACTCATGGCGACTAAAATAAAACAGTGCTACAAATTATGATGACTCAAGTTGACAGCCTACGTAGCTCAGTTGGTAGTAGCTCTGCCTTCTGCGCCGTAGGTCGTGGGTTCGATTCTCACCGTGAACAAACATTTGTGTGATAAACATAGATGTTTGTTCACTGTCTGGGTGTTATATAATATTATAAGTATGTATTTACAAAAAAAAAGTATATAAGTAGTATATCAGCTATCTGGTTCCCATATCACAAGCATAAGCTTAGTTTGGGGCTAGATAGTGCTGTGTGGAAAGTCCACCTATATTAAAAAAAAAAAGTTAGAAGACAAAATCAAGATTTCCTAAAAAACACAAAAAAATTAAACCGTTTCACGACTTTGATCCCCAGAAAACAAATTCCTATAACTCATTAATCTTGACATGTGCTTGAAAACCAAAAGTTTTAATTGGACACCTTATCCATTATTAAGAATAATTTGCACAAATTATGCTCGGTAATTAAATTTAATTTTTGGGAAACTCATTAAGAGTTTTAGATGTTAGGTAGGTATTCCAGATATTATATTTCTTTTCATAAATTTGCTTAAAACTTTATTTACGGAAGAGGCAAGAAAATTGTAGAAAATATCCCAGGTTATTTAAATAAAATCACAAGTACCATCATAGTAATCGCGTAGCAAAAAAGCAGACAGTCGTAGTAATAACCGCCTATTTTTTTAAAGCAATAATGAAAATACGACTTGCATCCCTTGTTTCTATGTATGTGTGTTTGTATCTTTATTTTACCCTTATCTGGATTTCGACATAGCCGAAAAAATAATAAATCCTTCAGAAATTGGTTAGTCGAGATACGTAGGTACTCGTCTAACCGACGAATAAAACTGACAAAACAACAAAAGCTTCTTGATTATTGTTAGTCGTTTGACATTCAATACCTACGTGGGAGGCTTTGTGACGGTATGCACTCACAGTAAATCAGAGTACTTATATTATGTACGGTCTACGTAGGCGGCCAGACTGTAGTTTAGACGGATTTGCGTATGAAGCAGCTATACCCTTAGCGCTAGCTTTGAGGCGCTCAAGCCTTGACGAGCATGATGCATAATGTTGTGACGTCTGGTTCGTCGCAAACCAAAACAATTTCTAGTTTAGCATTAAGAAATGTTCTTCTTGTCGTGTCACTAGTTTATTTCTTAAAAGTGCAGTGGAAGGATTTTAAGAGCGCCTCAAAGAGCACTTGACACATGCTCTAGAATTTTTTACGACATTTCTCTTTCCTCGCGACGTTTCCTTTCACCGTTTGAGAGTACTGGCATTGTGCACCTTAATATATCAACAGGAAAACTCATTGTTACACGACTGGTTTGGTACCACGACGATAAGATCGGAAGTGACAGCCCGCTACCACTACACTAACATTGCATAAAGTAAGAACATAATATTCCAGAACCATTTCAGAACCACATATGTGCCAAATGTCATATTAAGATATACCTATCTGACCTGACTCTCTTTGGCATTTCCCAATCCTGAATTAGTACTAAGAGATCTGATGGTATATCTACCGTGCCTGGGGATCAAAGTCTCTCAGTTCTAGTTATAATAATGTGAGTCGTTCTTGGTCGTTGCCATAAGTCGCTATCAGTGAAATCGATCTAGCAAATTAAAATTTGACGTCAGATATTACGGCCAAAAGTTTTATTGCAGTTCGAATAAAGTTTTAACCTTTTATGAAACTAAAGCTTTAAGACGTTATAATATCTTCACAATATTAAACTAACATGTACCTATATGAGAATAAAGGCATGTTAGTTTAATGTGTCTCCTACTGCATTAGCGAGTCTAATGGCTTTCATTATAACTTGAAGGTCGGGTTAGTGTATTATATTCACCTTGCAAAGAGGAGGGATCATGATTTAATAAATCATTATCCCTTCTCTCTAAAGGTGCAGCGTGTCCTTTTATACTTCAGTTATTTTATTTTAGATCATAATGCATTTTCCAGTGCCATCAAGACCTTGGTTAAATCATGAAACAAAAAAAATGTCATAAACATGATTTGCACAAATAATGCCAAAAAAGAAAAATGTCCAAAGCAACTGTTCATAAGTAAAAATATCCAATAATAAAAATGTTCATAAGTAAATATGTTTAATAATAGAAATGCCATTGCAATACAAGTAATAAAATGTAAGTTACTATGGTAACGAAAGTTTTCTTGAGCATTACGAAAAACCCGCTTGAGGAAAATCTTTGCTCGGGTTGAAAATAGATAATGTTATGATTCAGGTTACTAAATATGCTACGCGTGTTGATCAACCAAGCCTCTATGGCTCACGAGATGGTGACGAGGGCAATTACAGATGTCGACAATTTAAACAGCGTAGTCTGTGTCCAATCTGGGATCTTGCCAACAGATGGTAGCCAATAGTGTCACGTGGCGACGACGCGACGCGGAGTGACGAAAACTTAGATATACGAGTGAGGCCCGGCTTCCACCGGAGCGGAGCGGAGATGTGCTATAAAGTAGGCTGGTAGTTTCCACCAAAGTGGAGAGGAGAAATGTAGCGTAGCGGAGATGTGAGCTGTGAGAGATCGAAACCAGTCAAGGGGCATTATTATCTATGACATAGGAGATTAGACATGATATAGATTGGCATAGGCGGCCCGACTAGACACTTCTCCGCTCCGCCATGCCGCGCCGCTTACTTGCTCGCCGCACAAAGTTTTATAGAATAATGTAACCTCTCCTCTCCTCTCCGCTCCACTCCACTTGTCCATTTCCACCGAAGCTAAGCGGAAAAGAGATGTGTAAATAACGAAATCAGCTTGGTTTATTCAAATACATCTCCGCTCCGCTCCACTTTGGTGGAAACCGGGCCTAAGTACCTGCCGGAAGGAATTATGAATTGTTTTTAACAGCGGTTCGTAAGGTACGTTGTAAACTGTTTAAAAGGAGGTAATATAATGAGTAGTACAAATAGACTGTCGGAACCGGAAGTAAGTCGGGATGCAACAGTAAAAATAAATAATAAATCTTATTTATTCGTACAACATAGTAAAAGATAGTAGGTACTTCTGTCGTTTCAGTCTTTATTCTAATTGATTAATTTGATTCGAAACAGTTTTCTGACGTGTTTCATAACAAAAAATAATTTGCATGGAATGTTAAATACATATTTGATGCAGTCAAATATTTGGTTTCCATAGTTAAAGCTTTTCTAGATAAACAATGAGAGAATATGTCTTTAAATATTTATTTGTTATTTATGATCAAGCTGGTCGTCTGCACGTTTTACTGCTTCCCAACACGCGCAAAGGCACGTATAATGTCTTTTCTGCATTACTTTGATTCTCTTTGATTAGAAAACTTTAGCAAAGCTGTCCTTTTGACAGTTTGGATATATTGTTAAAATTTTCTGGAAATGTTTGTAACGTGACTTAACTCACGATTTCGCTTTGTTCACAGAGTATGGCTAAGCAGCTTAGACGCAACATTTCGTGCGGCGAAAAACAGAAGTAACTCCAATTTTTACAAAATTTCTAGCTCATATAAAATTCACGAAATTTGAAATATCATAGCTAAAAAGCTAAAAACATCCATCAAGCTGCGCAGCAATTTATCACAAGCTGTCACTTAATTTCCACCAGGGAAGTAATAAGTAATAATATGGGAAATAAATTACTTTTAATGGTGCTATGGCAAATCATTTGGCTTAGCTGATCGCCTCTTTAATTTATGCCATGCTAAAGAATTTATAGTTAGTACCCATTCCAGAATAATAACGTGCACTAGGTTAAGATGAAAATTAAATAAATAAATAAAATATGATTAACTGAGGCATTGGACTGTCGTCACTCTTATAGAGTTTGTATACAGAGAGCGCTGTACCTATATATTTGCGTTATAGGTTGTATTTATAGACTGTAGTTAGGGATGATAGATCTTTGTTAACATCCACCAATATTTTATTTATTAAATACAATAGCTGTCATTGATAGCTGCTACAATGATTTCGTGATAAGCAAACGACTGTAAACTTGTACTTGTTTGGGTCTTTGTCTTTTCAGCTTTTTGGTCAAAACATTCGATATACATATTACACTTAAGGCGTTGACAACACCTAATAATTCTTTCACTCGCACGATTCGACATTTTAAAAGATATAAAATCACTTAATACAATTTTAAAAAACGCAAACAACCATTTTGTGTGCAATCACATTGCACACAGTTTAGTAAAAATTTGACTTTGATTGATGCAAGTTTTTCCTACTCAAAAGTGTGCTTATGTACGAAAACTAGAAAAGCAAACTTTTAGGCAGGAAAACTTGTACCGATCAAAATGATTTTTTTACTAAACTGTGCGCAATGTGATTGCACACAAAATGGTTGTTTGCGATTTTTCGAAAGTGGGTTCAGTTATTTTATATTCTTCAGTAAATCAAAACGTGCGAGCGAGAGTCACATTAGTTCTTGTCTTCACCATAACTAGAATATGCAGTAGTTGGTATTCCATACCTGACTTGTTCCAAGCCCTTTGCCGCTGCTAGAATACTTAGGACAGGCTAATCATATAAGCACGAAAGTCTAAATAATACATGTAGATAATCATAAAATGTAATAGGCCTGTCCAGCTAAGTCCAGTGGGCTCTTTCAGGCTTATTATTATTATTTATTATTATTTAATCTTAAAAGGCCTGCGACGTCTTAGGAGCACTGAAGCGTATTCTACGTCGAAGAGCGTGTGCAGTCATTTGGGACATGCTCGTTTCAAAGTCTCAGCTTTAATTTCGTAAATAAAATTTTAGTTCAATTTTCATTTGAAGTATGTTTTATTTCATTTATGATGTAGTTTAGGTTTCTTTGATACTATCGCTTGGGAATAGGGGCTTTTATTTCACAATAGCTAAAAATTTAAGAATCAACACCATAATTACTATGAATGAACATTCTTTATTGTAAACCTGAGAAACTGACAAAATAAGAATCAAATTAGAGAAAATGAAAGGAGGCAAATGTACAATGGGCGGCCATTTGTTAAAAAGCGATCTTTCCCAGACAATGACGTTTGGAGTTTGTTGTTTGTTTATATATGAACAAATATAATTAAGGAATAACGTTCCCGAATGGCGGGGGATGTTTGAGAGTCGAGTTTGAAGATAATTATTTCTGCGTTAAGCTACAGTCGTACTTGTAACCTTAACTCCTAAATTTGTCATAGGAATTTGAACATAGCCATTTCAATTATTTATAAAACTTTGGACACATATTGGCGAAGAGTTCACATAGCGACATAATACACAACCTTCACAGCTCATTTGGCAGAAGCTCTACCTTCTGCGCCGTAGGCGGTGGGTTCGAGGCTTTCGAGCCCCAGCAAATATTTGTGTGATGAACATAAATATTTGTTCTCTCGGGTGTAATTATATATTATAAGTTTGTTTAAAAAAAGGAATTAAGTAGGTACCTATTATATCAGTTCCTAAACCTATCACAAGCCTATGCTTAGTTTGGGGCTAGATAGTTGCTGTGTCCACCAATATTTATACAATACCCAAAACTAAGCAAAGCTTGTACTTGCACTATGGGAAATAGACCACAGATAACGTACCTACATTACTTATATTCTATAGTATCTTTATAACACCCAGAAAGGGAACGATCATTTATGATCATTACACAAATGTTTGTTCGCGACGAAGATCGAAATCACGGCAGAGGGCAGAGCTACTACACTGAGCTGTAAGGCTGTGATCCAACTGTTATTTTAAGGGCTATATTTAGGTATCTACTTTATAATTTGCTCTAATATTATCTCACACATTCAAGCATAATTATGTAGGTAAGGTATTTACGCAAAAGCACGTATTTCGTATTAAATTTCAGACGCAAACAACCGTAAAACTTCTTCTCGGTCGTACATTTCAAGATTTTTGTATATATGAAGTCACTGAATGTGTATTTTATTTAATTGCTCACATTTTTTAATTCTAAATATTATTATTTTTGAAATGTGCGTGTAAGGAGTTATTTATCTATTCTCAGCCGCAATGAATGCCACTGAATTGTAACCAAAAAGAATGGGTATAATTTTCATTGCAGTACCTACTCCAAATTGAGTTTCGAACTCCAAAATTACAAAGCAGTGGGAAAAATCGAGAGATGGTGATGACTTCAAAATTTATATCGCTGGCTGATGTACCTAGTCATAAAAATGTATCCTACTACTATTATAAATGCGAAAGTTTTTAAGTATGGATGGATGAATCGATGGATGGATGGATGTTTGTTACTCTTAGTAAACGTTGTTTTTTTTAAACTTGGCAGAGAGATAGATTATAGTCTGGAATAGCACATAGGCTACATTTTATCCAGTGGGAATACCGGGATTTAAATCTGCGCGGGTGAAACCGCGGGGCGAAACTAGTTCAATATAATATAAAAAATGTAAGCCACAGCTGCTCTGACAATACTGTCCACTTAAATCACATTTTCCAATCACACACAGGCTCATACAAATAATCACATACGTGGGAGTGACCATCAACAACACTCCATAACCTGTATTATCCATTTAAATACCCATATTTGTAATGACAAATAAAAAAATCTTACTATACCAGCGATCAACCATGACTCTACTTGATTGTTTTTCACTTCTTTCAGAAATAAAGTGAAAATAAATAATTACTTAAAGTAAAACCAAAAATACGACCGTGATTTTAGACAAAGATGAAGACAGTGGTTTTTTATTCAATAACATTCATAAAAAAATGGATCATAGATAATAATTTTTCCATCACTAACAGTTTTTATGTAAAAATAGTAGCGCCCTGCGGTTTCACCCGCGTAATTTTAAATCCCGGTATTCCCGAGGGATAAAAAGTAGCCTATGTGTTATTCCAGACTATGATATATCTCTGTGCCAATTTCACCAAGATCCGTTCAGCCGTTCTGGAGTTATACAGTAACAAACATTCATCCATCCATCTATACTTACAAACTATCGCAAATATAATATTAGTAGGATGTTGAATCAGACCACGCGAACTCCTAATGTACCTACATAAATATAATTATCACCTACTCCTTCTCCTTGCGTTCACTCTAAATGTCTTAATATACGGATCTACGGACTTCTGTCTTTTTTGTTGCTAATTTTATTTATTTAGTGGTTTGGATACAGAGTTACAAAGTATGCAAACGTTCTGCAGGATTATGTTGAAAATATTTTCTAAAATCTCATTCGATTGAAAGGACAATGATCTCGGTATAATTGAATATGACAGTATTAACCTGGCTTAATTCAAACTCAGAGTCAGAGAGTGCTTTGGGAGTAGCTGTATTATTAAAAATGTCATTATTAAAAATATCACAATTAAATGTTTAGAGTGTTTATCTTAGTACATTATCTTGTCATCAAAAGATTTAGTATTTTATTTTGAGGTAGTAATATTAGGGCTGACGGGTTTCTAAAGGGTTGACGGCTAACGAACCAAGGCGGAGCCCTCAAGGTAGCTTATAAATCAGTCATCAATAACACGCTAGTACAGATAATATTGTTTTCAATTTTTATTAACACATTTAGTATTTTCAAAAAGGATGTGTTGGCTGGCGATTTTTTGCGTAGCGCACGTTATACACCTTTGTAACGCAGTACAGTTTTTGTACTGTTGTAACGGTGGTTGGTGGTTCATCAGATAAGTCGCACCTATTTAATTCTATAAAATATACTGTATCAGAACCAGTTGAGTGCTTATTAAAAATTTAAAACGAACGTGTTGATTCAATAGGCACTTTTATTGTATTGTTGACTAGGTACAAAGTTATCTGAGTCGACTCATGCTTTGCATTATGGATGAGGTCAAGGCCCAAATTCGAAGTCGCAGTGCGGGTGTTGCCGATTTTTGCGTCCCTGATTTTTACATGACATATCTGATTTAATTTCATAGTGTCGTTTATCAACGAGTACAGGCCAATGCAGAAAATATCGAAAATGCCTGAAAACTTCGAAGACAGTGTTCACATGTTTTGGAATTACAAACTCAAACTTCAAATACTGGTTACTTCATTGCAATGGTTTCTCCAGCTAGGGTTGTCACACATATTACTATTTACATGCAATGAAAAGTCGCAACACTAAAAAGCAACGCCAGCCTACATTTTAGAGTTGCGAAAATGTCACGCAAAGGCTTTAAACGTTTGTGGGCCTTTAACTCTTCGGTCAAGGAGGATACCACTATCAACGATAATTTTTCTTAGTCCTTTCCTAATTATGTTTTCCTTCACTATTCGCGCATGGCGCAGATATTTTTTTTTAATTGAAAATTTATTGCACTACCGATATCCGAACCTAACGATTAAAAGACGATATCTTGCTCGATTGCCACTTAACCACCGGTGCTCAACTGAAAATTCAACTGGAAAAAATAAAATCGAATCTCTTATTAAATCAATGCTCGGTGAAGCAAACTACAGTCAAAGAATCCAAGGTGGTTTTAAAATTCGATTTTCTCTATACCTACCGCGCACTACTAGCGTTCAGGTGAAACCATAGAGAGAACGGTGGCGTACAAAGAGCAGATGCCTATGACGTTTTAATCGATGAAACAAACAACTGACTGACTGACATCCTATCAGACACCTTTCAAAAATGACGCCTCCTCTTGATAGAAATTGAGTGTTGGCTTCGTGAAACAATGTGTAAATGCCAAATGGATTCATTTTATGACATTTTGCGTAGCAACATAGTATTTTCATTTTAATTGTTTTCGTTGTTGTGTTTTGTAATTTCAGTTTCAACTAACATTGCTTGAGGTCTTCTTAGCACAAAGTGTAAGAATTTGCTTTTAAGTGATAATTATAGTGATTTGACCGAAAATGTTTCAAATGTATTGATGTGCTGCTGATGCTGTGAGGTTTAGGTTTAAATGTCTATCTTAAGCCGGGTCCGCAGCGCCGTGTTTTCGTGTTTTCTAACATCTTAACATGTTTACAAAACAAAATAGGGGCGTGGCTTAACAGTTTTGTTAGCAAAAACACAAAAACATGTTTGCCGAGACAAATGGATAACATCACCCGCGTTCGCCTGCGGGGAGGGGAAGCGTCACATTTTATGTTATATATGTGTAAGCTTCTACGTCCTCTTCGTCGGAACTCATTTTTGAAATGAATTGGAATGAAACAAAAACGATAAACAAAACAGAACACACCAGACGGGCTGTTTTAAAAACATGTTATGCTTAACATGTTATGTAACATGTTTTGTTAGAAAATTGGCGCTGCGGACCCGGCTTTACGGGCGAACCAAGTCGCGGCGATGCGATATATAGCGGCTTTTTTGGGTCATTTTCTAACCGTTGGATAAGAAAACGGCGGCTAAATCCCTGAACAAAAAATGATATTATATGACAGCGGTAGGGACGCTTTCAGGTAGGAATGCTTCGAGGCACAAGCAGGAATTCCATGTTTTGTTTTATTTTATTACAGCTTTGCACTTATAAATCACCACAAAAATAATACCAGATTTTGTTGGTACACACGGATCGGCATCAGGCTTGCTCGCTTAGATGTCCTTGGACAAAGCGTAAATTTAAATGTTTAAAATGTTTCCTTGACCACTAATAGAGCTGTCGGTGCGCGGGAGCCCTACAGCCAAGATCACGGCTCCGTCAGAAGGTTAATTACCACGACGCTACCGGCACCGCTGAAATGACACCACATTTCCATCCAAATAGCTTCCTCTTGATTTATTGCTACACTTTTTTCAGGGCTGCACGAAACCGTGTGATGTGACTTCAAAGCGGACCTTTTTTCTAGTGAATAAAGCATCGTCAACTACAGTTTCTGGTTCAATATGACTTATTTAGGGATAAAGTGGTGTTTTGCAAAATTATTCGTCTCAGAGTCGTCGCTCTGACCAGTCGCTGCGTAAACCCGTACGTGTTTAATTGTGTTTTACATAGAACTACCCGCGCAAGTAAATAATGATGGTGAAGTGTGATATATATGAAAAAGGGATTACTAAAAGGAGTCCTGGATTGGAATGCAGCGAGTGTGGCAAAGTCGTTCATGCCACACAAGGGTGTAGTGGCTTAACTGCGAATCAAATTGCCGCGCTTCGCCTCTCCGAGAGCATAGAGTGGAATTATGATGAATGCAACCGAATCTCGCCTAGAAGAAAAACATCTTCAATAGTCCCGGAAGAAGACGTCGAAGACGACATTGATCACGCTAATACTTAAAATAATAGGCAAATTGATGTCAAACAACTTCTTCATGATATTTCGTTAGAAGTAAAGAAAATTGTTAGGAAGGAAAATGAAGTCTTTGAAGAATCATCAAACTTCTTTGGGAGAAAGTTGGAAGAACTTGGTGACAAGATTGATGTGTTTTCGGAAAGAATTACTGGGGTAGAGAAGAAACAAACCTACCTAGTCAATAAAAATAAGCATCTTGAAACAAAGGTCACTTCTCTCGAAGTACAGATAAGAAAGATGGAGCAAATTGGCTTGGATAGGATGGTTGTAATCTCTGGAGTTACAATATCTAGCAAGGAAGACTTAAAAGAAATTGCCTGCAATGTTGCTAAACGGCTTACAGTGGATGAAAAAGATATTAAAACTGTTAAGCGAATTGAGGGTAAACCTGAGGGACAGCTGTTGGTGGAATTGGATAATGCTGAACTCGCCGCCTCTTGGGCACTAGCTTCGAAGAAGGAGACTGCACCTATCCTTGCTGGGCACGTAGTCCCGTGCATTCAACAAGAAGTAGCTAAAAAAAGGGTGGTCGTGAGACGCGCCTTGTCTAAGTCTAACAAATCACTTCTATGGAATGCCCAGCAAAAGTTGCGTCCTAGTTTCAAATACGTGTGGTTCCAGGCGGGGAAAGTGTTAGCAAGAAAGGGTGATGGAGATAAGATTATTGCCATCTGGTGCGAGGAGGACCTCGCAGTTATCGCGACCGTATACGTATTAGTGTTTTAACAACAAATTACAGAAGTCAATCCACTAATTGCAAGAATTTAAATGATTTTTCATCTAAAATACCAGATCAACCTAATAGTATTAATAAAGATCAAGATCAACATGCAATAAATAAAATTTTCAGATATTCAGGTAGGTAGTTGTAATTTTACTCACTGAGTTAGGTAGGTATAAAAAACTATCATCACTCTTTGCCGTCGGATGACTACATAGACATATTATGTATTATTCTCTGTTCCGTTGTTTGCTAGACTGCAGTACCTATCTGCCTATTGTTTTGTTGCACGACGATAGAAATAGGTACTACCTGTTTTTGTCGCCGAGTAGGTAATTTACAATCCTTATAAAACTTTTATATTGCTCCTTTTATCTATACTACTATCTACTTGCAAGGGTTAGTATGTAACACAGTATGTAACCTGATTTATTTGTACCTAAAATAGACGAATGTGAGCACCTAGACAAACCTTCTAAGGTTTATTGGTGCAATAATCTCATTATCCTGTAATATGTAGTGTTAATAAATAAATAAAAAAAAAATACAGGCAGACATACTTTACTTACATTTGATTTGAAAAAAGGTTAAAAAACTTACAGCCTCACGGCTTAGATCACCAGGAACAGTAACTGCCCTCATAAATTCCATACCGATAAAATCAATTACTAAACACTGGTGATAAATAAACTGAATGCAGCTCTCACTTACTTCCGAAGTATATTATACAAATACACTCATCATATCAATTCATATCTAACTGGCGTAAAAAACATATAGTTCGATTAAAAATCTCCCATTTTGTAAGTCGTTTAGAAATTGAGTTATTTATCAGTAATTCTCGAGTTATTTCTTGTCCAGCACGGCGATACAACGTACCTACAACGACCGGTGACTGTTATAATATGTCGGTGGTGAGCCATTTCGGAGGTAACGAGGTTATTAACTGTAATGGATACTATGAGTTGAAGTTTTAGATTAGTTGTTTTAGAAATGGGTGCGGCGCGTGTTTAATAAGAATTTATGAATTCACTCAAAATTATTAATTTATGAAGATTAATGGTGAAGTAGGTACTAGTTGGGTTAATTTCTAGGCTTTGTTAGTGGTTAAAGAAGTCTCAAAACATTTTTTAATGGGAATTTTGGAAAATAATGGCTAGTAGACTTATGCTGACCTAAAATAAGTTAAGAATAGAATAGAATAGAATAAGTTTATTTGCAACACATAGAAAAATATACATCATACAGTTTTTAAAATTAAAAGGCAACATAGGCATGTATTATTTTTACAATTTGGAGTTACAAAAAATTAGACAAAAGCTGTCCTTGCAGTTACGTCAAGTCTTAGTTTTTTTAGGTTTTGGTTATCTGTATTGTGCGAGGTCAGATTTAGTCATCGTGAGAGTTCGCGCAACGAAAAAACTTAGCACAGATCATAATTTTCCAAAAATTGCAGCAGTAAAAATTGGAAGATAAACGGAACCCCCATACAACCAGTGTTCTTCAAACAAAACGTACAAAACACCATAACTTGTCTTCCTTTGTTGTACTTCTCTCGTTTCCATTTCCATCTACTGACATTTATAAAATGTAAATAGAAGCTGCATAGTGAAATAACTGTGTTTTACTGCAGAGCTCGATCCGAAAATGTAAAGTAATTCAATATTCCATTTATTCTTTGTTGAAAAACCTCTCTAGCCAGACTGAGCTTTGAAATTCAACTGATTTTTTTTCCTGTTACGAATTTCTCTTTGTAGTGAAAAGCATCGTTAGTTCGACGTAATACAAACATGTTTTACCTAACTGTGACATTGAATTCTACTAACTTTACTTACAATGTAAACATAAAAGAAAGAAAGAAAGAAAATACATTTATTTGACACACATAAGTACATACAGAAAAAAAAAGAAATACAGAACGGACAGGAAACTACATTAGGTAAACATACGTTGAGTTTTTGAAATTTAATCACATCGCAAGGACAGAACCGATTTTGATACGGCTTGAAATGAATATGGCTTGAAAATCTTGTGAATAGCATAATAAAACTTTCGAAACTTATAAAATACTTTCGTTGGGCTGTATGTATACTGATATATGATGATATGATACTGATGTACTAGTTGCGGCCCGCGGTTTCACCCGCGCATATTTAAATCCCGGTATTCCTACGGGATAAAAAGTAGCCTATGTGTTATTCCAGACTATAATCTATCTCTCTGCTAAGTTTCATCCAGATCCGTTCAGCCGTTCTGGCGAGAAAGAATAACAAACATCCATCCATCCATACTTAGAAACTTTCGCGTTTATAATAGTGGAAAGTGTTATGTTATTAGTTATTACATACCACTTGCTATATTACATTATTTTTCTTCATCTTGTCCGTCATTAATTCTTTAGAAACAGTGTAGTGAAAGGAATAAGTGCGCCTCGAAGAGACTCCTTTCGAGCACTTGACACTGTTTTAGAACTTTTTAGGTTTTATGACATGCCGGTTTCCTCACGATATTTCCTACACCGCTTGAGAGTACCAACTAGTAAAGTAAAAATAAACATTAGTTTATTTCAAAAATAGGACATATAATACAAATATATTAAGGAAAATATTAGGTCAATCACCTTTGTTTCGTCGCTAGTTAGTGACGTGCAGAACCTACACTAAAAATAAAAATAAAATAGGAACCTCAGTGGATCAATAAACTAAAATATTTTTTTTTTTTTGTCGTAGTTCAGTTCTGACTGCCACTGTGCACATCCATTTTTGAATGGAGAAACTCATCGAAGCATGAGTGGTTTTAACCTTCGGAGGATCGGAAGGCGTTCTAATAATAAGAATGAATTCATAATTAAGATACCAACCAAAGAAAACTGATTAGTTGGAGATAGCAATGATCTGATGTTCTTAGAACAATGAAAGTAGATTATCCTCTTGTGTTCTTGTGTTGTGACCGAATTCAGCTAAATTGAATAATCCATTTAGACAATACGACTATTCGATTTGTACAATCCAATTAGAAGATTCAGTGCTGTGATGCGATGGTAACAAAGTAGAAATATGTAAAATCATGGTATTTTTGTGTATAAGACCTTTAGACCATATAACACAGTGATAGTGGACATCGCTAGACTTGTCTATTTCGGCTACCTATATAGTAGACTTAACATGAGTCTCAGAAAATCGTTACGAAATAAGTTTAAAGAAATAAATTTGGTGACTTTACCTTGTCAGTACAAACATGTACTAAAACTTGATAATATAATAAATGTTAATTTATTTGCCAATAAATCTTTCAAGAAAAAAACGACTTCAATGCACTGGAAAATACACTCATACTACTAGATGTAACTCACAGTTAGAGTAGACTCAAATTAAAAAAAAAAATCAACAAAATCGGTCCACTCAGTCAAAATTTATGAGGTAACTAACATAAAAAACCAGGCGAATTAAAAACCTTCTTTTTTTGAAGTTGGTCAAAAGAGTGACAATCATAATGTTACGAGAGAAATAAAGATAAACTAGCTGTTCCCACTATTACTGGGCTCGCTAAAGTAATCAAATCGTTTGGTAATACTCGTAGTAGCAAATAAATGAATAAAATAGAATAAGAATAGAATAGTTTATGACTGTCTATGTAGGTATTAATCGCACCAAATCCTTACCAATCGGGCTGTCAAAGTCAAATATTTACCGGATTTCGGTATTAAGTCCTAAGAGCATAGTCTATCCCCCGGGATGATCTACGGCAATGTTCCATTTAGTGCTCATTACTGATTTACTTGCACCGAATACGATACAGACCTACTTACAAACCTAAGCCTCTTTTAGGCACACATTGTTCGGAACATTTTATCGCGAGAAAATAATGTCACTTCCACGCAGTAACTTGATCAGATTAACTTCCGATGGATGGGATGAGCAAGATAGAGTGTTGGAAAACATATTTACAGTAAAAAACTGGGACATGAAACGGCAGAGAATTTCAATCGAATGCAATAACAGTTTTTTTTATTTTAGCGAACCAATTTTCCAGACAAAAAGGAATACATGATGAATTGAGCCATACGTGATTCCTTTCTTGCACTGCACTCCTGGAAACTTAAGGTATAAATCCAACAATTATAAGAGCTCACGTGGATACAATAATTATGTATAACTGCATGATTGTATCTAGACATCTTGTTAGATTTGGAAAACGAAACGATTCCGAATTCAATGCTGATTCTCAGAACTCTAGAAGAATCTGGTAAGTACATAGTAGTAGGCCGAGTTATTATGTCGATAACGAAAGAGAGGTCTTATTCTAGGGATTTTAGTTTAGAAGGCAATCTGGTACACTCTGATTACGGAACATTACCAATCATCACTTAAGTATCACACAATATTAGATTTTTTAAGAGATAAAGTAGATTTTATGAAAAATTACTTCATCTAAATATATATAACTCAAAGGTGACTGACTGACTGACATAGTGATCTATCAACGCACAGCCCAAACCACTGGACGGAACGGGCTGAAATTTGGCATGCAGGTAGATGTTATGACGTAGGCATCCGCTAAGAAAGGATTTTGATCAATTCTACCCCCAAGGGGATAAATTAGGGGATGAAATTTTGTATGAGATTTTCAAAGTAAACGAGCGCGAGCAAAGCCGCGGGATCAGCTAGTAATATTATATAAGTCAATTTCATCATCAGCATGAACATAACACTGCTGGACATAGCACCCCATATAGGTACACCTCACTTCGCAAACTCATTCTGAACACCATTATATGTAAATTATTTAAGAGATTGTGGCGTAATTGGCTACACGTCTTCGCCTAATATTTGTTTCAAATCAGACACAATCCTTTAACCTCTTTTAATATATCTCAAAACTTTATGCTTCTGGAAAATTATGTCCTTCAAAGTTTTCAAAATAAAGGTATCGCTAGGTATAATTTAAGAAAGTTGTGAACGATTCTCTTGGGATCTAAAACTGAAGTGAAGTTCAAAAAACTTTTACAGTATCGATACGTCTTAATGCCCCAGTTTTATTTAATTTTACTACTTTTTATCTCTTATGAGAATAATATTGTATGCAGAATTTATAAGGACATTATTATCCGTATGATTTATGACGAAAGAGGTCTTTTATTTTATTTTTTGTTTTGCTCTCTTTTATACCCACTAGATACATATACACTCCACTACCATATTTAGTTATTTATAATTATGTGTTTCTTGTGTTATATTTTGTCAAACGTCTGTTTTTTTTATAAAAATAAATGACATAGTATGTATTCAATGGTAAAACTAAGAATAAAAGTGTATCACGCTGTTGAAAAATATATGAAAATGAAAATCCCAAGGGATCAAAGTATCAGTCGCTATGACCTCGTGTTTGAAAGGAGAAGAAATTAACTTATATGAAAATATTGCTCCCGCGAGCCATATCTCACTTAGGTAGCAGTAACTTTGAAGCATCGCATAAAACTGCCTTACACCTGTTATTTATAAATAGCAAGGGTACCGAAAGCATTTTCATTGGACTTTGACATGGTTTTATCAACTAACGAACGAAATACTTTCAGTACTTTTTTAATACTTTTACTTACGCTAAGCTGTCTGAGGATTATAAGAAAAGATATTGCAACTTAAAAAAATTGTTAGAGCATGTATTACCTATCGCGTACAGGGTTAGGCTTCTAAAGTCAGTCGGCAACCTCCCAGCCACCTAAGGTTTCGTTATTGAAAAAAGCGGTATTATAATCAGAATTCATTACAAAAGACCTGTTGGTTTCTTAGAAGGTTTTCCTGCATCTTCAATGGCTTTGAATTGGATCTCCATAATAGTAGTTTATGAAACTGTTGCATAATGAGGGGTATTAAAACTCGAGGGGGTGTTTAAAAACCGAGCCGTAGGTGAGGTTTTTAATAGTATCCCACGAGAGTTTTAATACCTAGTTATGTGCAGTTTCATACACTACTTTATCTACTCTCATACATTAGTGTTGAACCTAATAAATAAAATATCAAAGTTAGTAAGAAATCCATTTGACTGAAACAAAACGTATCAATTGGCGCCAAACCAACCGTATAACAGCGCATGCGCGCGCTGCGCCGCCGCCGCCGCGCCGCGCCGTCGCCACAGACTATCAAACTGTTTGGCTGTACGGTTTCAAGACCCTTGCCTTTTCCAAAAAGAAAAAGAACTGTATCGTTATGGTAAAAAAGTTATTTTATACAACTATCTTTGTATGAGGAGCTGTATCATAATTAAATTTTTTAATTTGGTTACGGTATTGCGTTTATAAAGTATATCAATATGAATTCGTTTTGACGTTTATAATTCGAATTTTATGACATGAGAGTAGATAAAAAATATAAAGTGATACTTTAATACATCAACGTCATATTAACATTATAGACATTTATTATTAATACACGCCGTTGGTTGATAGACAGAATGGTGCATGACCGTCCTAAGTAAAATAAGCAAGTGCCTTTCGCGTCAGCTGTATAGTACTTATCGACACTTTTATATGAAGCTACATCTCCGGCGGTTCTTCGACAGAATTCAATTTCAACTAGCGTATCGGGCTCCTTATCCATTTTCAATGCAGACTTTGTCCTAACCTATTTACCATCTTGATGGGTTCGTGTGTCCCAGTTTGCAGAAATTTTACATTACGAAAATGAGTTTTTAATGTTCTTGCTCTTTTACACCACAATGCAAGCTATTTGCATAGTTATATTGACTTTTTATTTAGCATCATATTTAAATCACTAAATAACATTGCATATTATATGTAGTTTGGTAATAAATAAGTGTTTAGTGCATATACAAGATTCTCAAAAAACGTTACCTAAAATACTTGTATGGCCAAAAAATACTACGAGTTTGTGAAACGGAAAATAAACACGAATAACTTAGGTAAGTGGTACTATTGGGACATACAACGCGACGCGACGATATGAATTTTTTTATTAAATAAACACTGCTCCTACTTCGTTATTTATCATGAACACATAGTTCAACTTTATAAAATATCACGAAAAATTGTGTGAGCATACCTACAATAAAGATAGGCTTTGCGAATTTATAATTGCATGTAAAATATTTTTAGCAACATTTAAATGACTGTTATTTTACCATTTGGCTGAAACAAATTTTCGCCTATATAGCCTGCCTATATTTTCATCATGTTTTTAATCATTTTCTATGGTTTTATGTTCCAATATTTATGAGATACCCAATCCCATGAAAACAACATGAGTATCTGGCTTAGCATTGCCATTCAGCGTGTTAGTAAAATAATAAATGTTGGTGGATATTCCAAACAAATGACGCTGATTTGGATCACTAGAGCTTTCTCGACACAGTCTACAGATAGCCCAACCGTTTTATGTGGACTGTGTACGTCATTTTGTAAGCACTTTACCTATTCTTTGTAACTTTCTACGCAAATACATTAAACTAATAGTAAGGAGAAATTGTTCACAATAGTAGAAAATTCTGAAGCACTGAGAACTTTGCTATCTCAAAGTCTATAATGGTTATCTCAGCGTATACCTCGCGCTCCAGTAAGCTAATGATTTGCTTATCCATCTTTACCGGGTCACTGCATAGATGCAGACTTAGAAGTCTAGATTAAAAAGTATACAAATTACCGATGAGGGTTTCAATGTTTTGTTTTCGGCATCCATAATATGGATTAGTATAGGAAACGTACATGAACTATTAATTTATAAGCGATATTTGTATACATTATATTTTATATATTTGATAGACTGTCCTTTGGCTACAATCTCACCTGTAAGCGACGATGTAGCCGATGATGGAGCAGAACGGTCTAAAAGACACCTATTCACTCTTGCCTTAATATAAGTATGTACTTACCTTTATTTTACTTACCTGCTACTACTTTGTTTCCCATTTTTATTTTTCTTGTTATATCATGTTGTACGTAGTACCTACCCGTGTTTGTGATTCAAATAAAAAATCTTCTATTCTATTTTTCCACTCCCCTAAGATTACAATAGCACGAGCTCAAAATACAATCTGTTCTATTATTAAGCTATATTTTGCAGAACCAATCCTGAGCCGATTTCAATTTCGTTCGTAATTTTTGGAATGATTATGTTTATCGGGATTTAATTTATCGAGAAAAAACAAAAGTTAACACGGTACCTTCACCGATCAATCCTAATCCACTTAAGAGCGGTGCCGATGGAAAGACGCGGTCGTGCTAAATCATGTCCGGTATTAATAGAACTACCACTTCAAAAACCACAATCACTGTGTGATTTTCAATCTTTTTCGGTTATATACTTATCTAAGAAATGTTTCACTGACAGTAATTTACCTGAAATACCTTCATCGTTAGTTAATTATAAAATGGTTTAATATTGCAGCGCAGAAACAAAAATTGGCATGGCTGGTTTATCAAAGATATAGCCAACTTAACAGTCCTAAAGTGGCATAATTATAGGCCTCAAAAATATGGCTGAATCCATACCCAGCCAGTTTTTAATTTCAAATAATAACTTGTTTCCAATCACTGTATCTTAAACAAAATTTGATATATTGCAGAATCAAAACTTTATTTTCGTCTTTGTATCGGTACAGAAAGAAAATATCCACGAATCAACGTTTCGTGATATTTCTTGTGTAACAAATATAAGGGTCGGTTCAGTTCATTGAATATTAAAAACGGAAAACAAAAACTCAAAGACAATTATAATATTCTAGCTGAACCCCGCGGCTTTGCTCGCGCCAAGGAATTCAAAGTTTCATACAAACTTTCATCCCCTATTTTATCCCCTTGGGGATAGAATTGATCAAAATCCGTTCTTAGCGGATGCCTACGTCATAACATCTACCTTCATGCCAAATTTCAGCCTGATCCGTCCAGTGGTTTTGGCTGTGCGTTGATAGATCACTATGTCAGTCAGTCACCTTTGAGTTAATTATATTTAGATAAAAAAAAAAATAAAATACATTGACGAGGAAGAAAGGCTTTTCCTGGTGTTATCAGGGAATCTCACTCTACCAAGCTTGGTAGATTACCAATGTCGGAGAAAACGTCATAAGCTGAGATTATTTTTGTCATTAGCATAATACATTAGTAGTAGTAGTGTAGTTATTTTGTCATCATGTTATTTTGGTGCACCCAAACCAACCATCTTTTTATATCGGCTCCTCTCCATCCAAAGGTTGTCTGGAAGAGATCGCTTGTTAGCGATAAGACCGCCGATTGTATATATCTATTATTATTTTTATATACCTTGTCTCATTTTTTGTTAGTTTGTAAGGTGTACAATAAAGCATTTTCATTCATTGATACATTTAACCCATTTAGCAAATTTTCTAACCAGTGACGTGATTGTGAACCGGCAAAAAATTAGTATCACTTGTTTTGTTCCAGTGAATCCTTAAAAGAACGTGTACTTACCTCTCTTTCCGAAGCTCGCTGTTTCTCTTTCGGAAGTTAGCCACCAGAACTTGAAGTTCCGATGAATGCCTCTCGTACATTTGCGAGAGTTGAGTTGTGAACTCAGATACTGTAACAAAAAATATTTATTATGGAGTGGCAAAAGAAAGTTGGATTATGGATAAATTAAAGACGTTCGAACCAACGTGGTTGGAGCTTGGTGCTAAGACAGTGTCTTTAAAACCGTAAATCGCACGATTGACGGTCTCGTGTTGTAATCGCATTGATTGCGACTGCTTCGAAATTGTGACATGCACGCATAAGGTTTTGATTTCTGATCATATTAGGTATGCTTATGTATTAACATGGAACTTAGTTACGCAAAAGGATCAAACTCATTCGGTACCGTTACATTATACGTATTTTTATATAAAATTTAGCTGCCCTTGAAAACTGATTGAAAATGAAAGTCAAAGAGCTTCTATTCAATGAAATCACATTAATCACTTTTAATCAATTATATAGTACTAGCTGCGCCTCGCGGTTTCACCCGCGTAGTTTTAAATCCCGGTATTCGCACGAGATAAATAGTAGTAGTGCCCAATTTCATCCAGATCCGTTCAGCCGTGCTGGTATTATTGAGTAGCAAACATCTATACATTACAAAATTGCATTTATGATAATATTAGTGTGGTGAGATCCTAGGCTCTTTTTACCCGACTGAGCCTTGGAAGTTGCAGCCTAAAATAAAATAAACTTGGCTTGAATTTAGATACATTTATTTGTCAAAATGAAATTATCCATTATAAAAAAAAATACTTTGCCCCGTGCGTCCAAGGTGCGGAATAATGCGGAAGAAATCTTAAAAAGTAACATAAAATTGTTTTTCACTTTGATTTGAAACACGTGAGCGAGCGTGCGGCAAAAGTAGAGTTTATTTGCACGCCATCATAAGTTAATTTAAATATAATAAAACACGTGGCCGTGGGCTTTCAGGTAAGGCTTTGTTCCCAGCTAATTACAAAGTATTTTGCAACTCCAGCAACATTCATTACAAGTTCAAGTTGAGTCAACTTACCTATCCGTTGAATTCAATACTTTGTTTGCGAGCTTCCAAACTCTGTTCATAGTTAAACAGTTTCGCCATAGCTCGGTGTAGAACAATTAATCTGGAGAAAGTTTTTGCGTAATCTCAGAGCTACTGAGGTGAAAAGTTACCATTATGCTCAAGTACACACTCTGAGACGAGCAAACAATTTACAGAAAATTTCTATTGAATTAAGGATATAGAAAATATTTTGAGTAACTGTTGTTATGTTTTTCTAGTAGACAAAGCCCAAGGTCTAAGTCTATTAGAAATATTAACTAATAAAAAAACCGATAGATTAAAGTAATCTCTTATGAAAAATATGACGACAAAAACTCATTTTGGAACATTTCAACATCTATGCGAGATAACATGCCTGAGTCCTAATAAAATGTCCGTGCTTTGGTAGCAAAATATCATTTAGCATACAACATCCGTCGTTGGAAAGCGTCTTTCATTAAATATGCTGTTGACACTCACGGCTCGAGTTTGTTCATTGAATCAAATAGCCACGTTAGTGAAGCTCATCAGAGCGAAGTTCAAACGTGCAGACTTGTATAATGTCGAGGAATATTCATATTTACGATTGGGCAATCAGACTCGCTTGAGTGTGAAATATCTCGTGCTTACTCTTCCGATAGCCCTCACAGCTCAATTGGTTGTTTTTTAATTCTTCTCCTTCTTGTCTGTGTCTCTAGTTCTTATGAAACAGTGTAGTGAAATGATTATGTGTGCGCCAGCATTTGGCGGGGCAGAATATGGCGCGCTGCTATCTCGCTCGCACAATAGAAAATTTTTGAAAATATAAAATCACTGAATGTAGTTCGTTACATAGATTTAGGGAAATCAAAATTTTGATCAAAATTTTAGAAGTCGCAGTTTTTTGCAATCATGGTACAGTATTAGTGCTGGTTTCTGTGTAATTTTCAAAGAAAACAATATCTAAATACCCCACATTTACTGTATGTAGCACATGGATTAGTTTATTAAATTTAATAAAAAGAGGGGCATGGAGATTTGTGTCTGTTATTACAACGCTGCTTCATGAATAATGCAGTAAATAAAATACAGTGCCGTCGTGTTAAATTCTGCTTTTCTAAGAAGCGGTTAATTTCATATTACAGCCGTAACAGACCAGCAATAGCTCCATGCATTGAACGTGACGCGTGGCGCTGCTTTAAAATCACTAAATTCATTTTTGATAAATTGTAAACTATCAAATTGTGTGCAATCAAATTGCATACAGTTATGTAAAACCTTCATTTTGATCGATACAAGTTTTTCTCTCAAAAGTTTGCATAAGTACGAAAACTAGAGAAGCAAATTTTCATCGCCTTAAAAAGCGTGGTAGTCGTGATATGAAATGTTCTATCGCTAGTCAACGTTGAGCCCGAAGGAGCAATTTTGTTACGATTGTAGTAGGTATCTCAATAAGAATGTTATATGACTGAAACAGTTTCTTAAATGATCACAGCTTGCGAATGTAAATCTCAAACACGTCCTAAAGGTGATTTCAAACGACGCACTGTAAGTATATTTTCATATCCCACTTTGACATTTCATTTACTTTTGCAACGAGTATAATATCTGAAATTTTTTTAGTGTCCATCAAAGATTAACATGAAGGTTTTTCATGTATGCTGTCTTCAAATAGCTCTCTATAGAACACTCAACAGTTACCTACGTACATGCTTGCTGCCTTAAATTATTATAATCATTACAGTTTTTATGCCCAATAACAAGTTTAGAGAAAGTTCATTATTAATTTTGAGCAAATTATGATACTGAGTTTACGAAGCCCGCATATTAAGTTCATTTCGAGAATAAAAACTTTTTAATCAGGTACGACTGCTTTGATAGGCTGCGAAGTTTTCACGTACGTTTACTATGTAGGTACTTAATGTGTTCAACAAATAATTAACTGTTGTATGTATGTACCTAATGCATTAACTTAATCAATATTTTATGGTAACCATGGTTATGCTCGAAGTTTGAAGAAGTTAAGAACCTACTAAAAATGTTGGGAACAGAAACAGTCTAACACCACAGCTGATTTCTTGGTAAAAACTTGAAAATAAGCACGACGAAAAAGAAGCCAAAGTCAAAGAAGTGAATAGTTTATGAAGTATTCGAGTAAGACTGCGAACTCGATAAAGAAGTTCGTGAATTCAATAGCATTATAGAGGAGGTTTATGCAAGTTTGTTTGTATATCACAAAGTTCGTCTATAAGTATAAACAGAAACTTTTTCTATTAAATACTTTTCTTAGACAGCCTTCACAGCTCAGTTGGTAGTTACTCTGCCTTCTGCGTCGTGGGTCGTGGGTTCGATTCCCACTGAACACACACACACAAACATTTGTGTGATGAACATAGATAACTATTTGGTCTCTGTCTGGGTGTTATAATAATATTCTAAAGTTAAAAGTTCTCATGTCAATTTGCATCTGTTGATTAGAAAATAAACTCTTCACAATTATATTTCAAAAGTCTCGCGCACCTATTATTTCATCAACGTACCTAAATGTATCTAACATAGAATGCTACTTACTATATCGCTAGTCTGTCGTCACCACGTTGATGAGTTGATAAAATGAGAGTGAAAAAGATATTTCAATCAAATTCGACTTTGCCTGGTTTGCTGTTTGCCTGCCTGGTTTTTCAGGAATAACGATTCTGAGACCTCTCCGTCTACCGAATTCGGGCGATTCTCACGATTTCGCCAGTGCATCGGGTAGAAAGCCGTACCACGCTTAGTCTTTGTCAGTTCATCTAACTATATGACCTGCCCATTGCCACTTTAACTAATGCGCTGTCAGTTACTTTGCTTCTTCTACGTAAAATAACGGTTTGTTGTTTTAAAAATAAATGAAAATTAGATTAGACATCATAACCCCCGTACTTTAGGTGCTTTAAATAAATTTTTCTTCACCTACTTGAGTTCCACTGAAAGTTCTACCTGTCTTTTTCTTATGTAGTAATTACAAATCTAAATCTTTAATTGAAAACTAAGCAAACCTATCAAGCAACTTTTTAAAAGCTAGTTTATTTTTCTGAACTCTATTTCGAACTCGCGAAGTGCTCGTTCAGTCATAGTTGAGACAGTAAGCTGTACTAAGACCTATCAAACGACAGTACAAAAGAATAACAGATCCGTCAGAGCTTTTAAGTAACACTGATCAAAGTTTTTGAAGTTTTATAATCACTAAAATAAATGTATAGTTACAAAAAAATTTGAAAACAGTCGGAGAATAACAATAAAAAGGTTCAGCATAAATATAATTTTGCCCCAAACAAATCTTTCTACCGTTTCATAGAAACATTCAGTAATTTTATATCTTCAAAAACGATGAAATGAAAGACGATCTTTGACGGTTGTCTGCGTTTGAAAATAAGTTTATAAATAATTATGAAGTTCATATAATGCTGATGACCATTCCTTTATCACGCAAAACTGTTTCGTTAAGAAAATATATACTTACAAAACTAAATAATTTAAAGGATTAAATAACTTTAAATGGAAGTAAACATAAATATGCATTCTCATGAAGAAGGTTTTTATTGGGCTGATACATTGAATTTTAATAATTCAGTACAACAGACATTGAGATACCCTTATGAATAACGTAATGCAAGTAGAGGATACTTTGTTTTTCATTGCTAAAGAATATAGATGTACAAATAAAAAAATAAAAGTGTTCCTCAGTTTTTTTTTGCGAGAATTTTTGCACTGAGGAGAGAATAAAATAGTTATGAAATAAGATATTGTATAATATCTTAAAGCCCAATGAAGGTTAAGTAAGAATAAATAAAAATGAGTACAGGGTACCGACCGCCAGCTCGTAAAACTTTCTTGAAACGTCAATTTCGTACCGCGAGCTACCAAATATTACACGTCATTCATTCAACCAGTTATAGGAATAGCTGACTTTTTTTTTCGTACTAGGTGACGTTTCGTTGGCTTCATGTAACCCGTCAAATGCTTCAAGTTTAGATCGCCTATCGGCGGTGGCAGTTGGATAAAAATTAGGCGTGTATATTAGGATGCAGTTCAAGTTATGCGTCGAAAACTAATCTCAACTGCTTTATCCAATATTATTCGTTATAAAAATACACAAGGATGGAAAACAATGTTTCTTAGTTGTTTTGGTAGTCTTACTAAACCTTTTATATCACTCATCTTGCAGTTTCAAACGAATACTCTGTAAAATATGTTTATTTTTGAATCCTTTATGGGTATGTAGTAATATCTAATATCTAGTATTATCATAATGCTAATAAACTTTGTATTTCTAAAGAATTCTATAATAATTTTAAGTACATTACATCCATTCGTAATTTATGGAAACAAGTAGTTTGATATCGATAGGTACATAGTCCCGCCTGCAGCCGTATAACACCGTCTAGGGGTTAAGTGCTATCAATTTTGAATTCGGAACACATCCGTTTACACGTTACATGTATGGTGTGTATGTGTGCGTTCTTGAAAAAGCTGACCAGGTTTTTTGACATTTATTTGTACCACGTGGTGTTTTTTGTGACCAGTGTGGCAATGCTTGCCCGTAGCTGGACACTTTTTAGCAGATGTGGAAAGAGGAACTTTTTTCGCAACTGTTTTGTGGTTTACACCGTTTGATTTTCATTTTTAGTTCATATAAGTGCAGTGTACTCATAAAAAGGTTAGTTTCAATGGCGAGAATTAAATACCCTTTACTATAATAATAGATAGTTAACTTAAAAAAATAAAATCCGTTATTGGTTTTCAGCTACATTCATTATGTTACTCATATAATACAAAGAGTTGTGGATTTTATTCAATAAATAAAATAAAATAACTTTATGTACAACACTCATGATTATGAATAAATTCATATTGTTCATTGAGTGAGCGAAGCGAATGAAAATCTTACAATCAACTTGGGCGATTTGGCATTTTATGTATTTATGTATGTATGTACGTTAGGGTGCTTCTTATTTTTCGACTTTTGAAAAATTACTGCGTCAGCCCACCATTCGCTTCTATCACCTAAAAAACGAACCTAGTTTTTTAATTTTTTTTTGTTAGGTTTTTAGGGGTCGCTACCTCGTGTCAAAGTTCGAAAAAAATATGATAATTATAACTTGCAGCTCAATGTACATAAAACAGTATATTCATCATTTACACATGATGAAACACACTAATGCAACTCGTTGTCACATTATTCCGTAAAAGTACACTCGTACCCCACCCCTCTCCTCTTCCCGCACGCATCAGTCACGCCTTGAGAAAAGCAGCAAACTAAGCACTAGTTATATTTTTGGAACGTACGCGTCGCGTCACGAAATTTCAGTTCGGGGCGAACTACTAGTAATAACATTTTAAATGCTCGCCATTTGTCCCATAAAAGTGTCAAATCTAGCGCTCAATGTAGTATAATTGGAACCCTGTCAATTGACATACTTGACTGGCAGTAATGACGTTAACCCGGCGAAGATTCGTACCAAAAAGAGCATATTGGGAATGAGGTTGGTCATTATGACCATAATGAATTTTCGCAATAACTTCTAATTTATTTAGCATGTTTTTTAACTGAAGCATTGTAACGGTGGTGTAATTCCTAAAAAAAGGTATGATTGTACCGTTATTTAACCGATACCTATACAATTACGGTATAGAAAAAAAAATGATGGAGCTGGCCCATAGCAGACTGAAATGATATAAGATAATGGGAACATTTATTGTTTTGAATTGCCAGCTGATAAGCTAAAATCTTTTGGTGTATATAACACTAAAAGATTTTAGCTTATCAGCTGGCAATTAAAAACAAAAAAGAGTTGTTCGGTGTACCGAACAACTTTCATAGCTAACACATACCGTACTAATTGTTTCATTAGTTCTTCTGGTAATGTAAGTTTTCTTCCCAATTTCACCTAGGCCATGTTGTCCTACTTCGTAGTAGGACATGCATGTTAGCATGTTTATGATTATTTAAGATAAAAATAAAGTTTATTTAAGTTACGTTCTAAAGTTAATAAAATTATAATTGTTGATTAATACTAACTTCAAAGGACTGAACCAATAAAGACTTGTTTGACTCATAAATTTCGTATTTATTTGCAAAAAGGCTTATGGTGTGCCATATTACCCGAAGTTACTCTATCTAGTTTTTAAAGTCGAATTCAGATATTATTATTTATTTGTCGTTATTCCTTATACTATAAAGGTGTCGTTATTCTTCTACACTTTAGTCAGTTCAGTTATCGAGGTGAGAGGTAGGTTCTTAATAAAATGTGATTAGGTATTATTGTAAGTGTAAATAACTTTATATAGGATAGATATTTAGCGCCTCGTGGTTTCACCCGCGCAGATTTTAATCCCGGTATTCCCACGGGATAAAAAGTAGCCTATGTGCTACTCCAGACTATAATATATCTCTGTGTCAAGTTTCATCTAGATCCGTTCAGCCGTTCCGGCGTGAAAGAGTAACAAATATCCATCCATCCATACTTAAAAACTTTCGCGTTCGGTATACCGAATAGTAGTAGAATATTGATTGCTTGGCGAGTTTTATTCCTTCTTGAGCGCTTACGCAGGCGGCAGCTAGTGCGTAATAAGAATGGAGCAAAACCATGTTTTGGATTCCTATCCTACAAATACAATGCCCCTTTCCCAATCCTTAACGAATTCAGCTGAAACGTAATTTATGACGACCTCTGTAGCGCAGCGGGCGAGAGCCTGCCTGTGACGCAAGAGGTTGCGGGTTCGATTCCCGCCTTGGAACAAATTTGTGTACGATCTGCAGAAATTTGTTCCGATGGTCTGGGTGTTTTATATGTATAATAAAAAAATAATATCTATCTATGTAAGTATATAATGTATTAAATATATCAGTTATCTAGTACCCTTAACACAAGCTTTGAATAGCTTACTTTGGGGCTAGATAGTGCTGTGTGGATTGTCCAGCATTATTTATTTATTTATTTATTTATGACCCGGAAAAACACATAGGTTACTTTTTATTTCAATAGATATCACGCGAATGCTTGTATAAAAATAAATAAGCATACTTATCCTTCAGAGGGTAGTAAGGACCCTTATAAATCTTCGTCAGGTTGAATGATGCATTCAAAATCTCTCCCAGCAATAAATAGTTTGTACCATTTTGTAATAATTTATATACAATTTTCAGCCACAAAATGACTTAAAAATGTTAAGTTATGCATCTTTGTAGTTTAAATTTACCAAATAAAGTGAAAATTATGATTTTCATAGACTAAAGGATTGAACCAAAGGATTTTTACTAATATCCAAAAATCGCAAGTTACCGAAAATATTTGAAAATTTATGTCACTTAGTTTCTGAACGTCCCGAAACCTTGAAAAACATTTAGCTCACTTTGTCAGCTTTATAAATGGTGGCGGTACCAATTTTTAAGCAAAAATGTTTTGTTGAGGTTATGTTCAAAAAAGTTATTTGACATTTCACAAAGGCAACCAAAAGCAAATTGGTCTTTATTTATTTCTAACAAAAGGACCACTTTGGATTGGGGTACGAAAGTGAAAGCTGAAAGCAGATGGCGCTATGTTACATCGTACCTGGATCTGTCATAATGCATCTTTGTTTATGTTTGTTTACAATTATTATAATTGCTAGATCCCCAAAATATATTCAACGTGGAGTGTATTTCAATTAAATGATAAGCTACGGATAAGAAAAGCATCTACCACTGGTAAAAAAGGTGCTCTGATAGAAAGGTAAATATCTAAACACGTCATATCAATATTAGTCAGAAGCTAAGGTTCACCACAATAAATTTTTCAACAACTATTTTGTCGTTATAGGCTGGATTCCTACGTCAGGAACATTCTTATTGGAGTAGAAGACGAGTTGGACGATCAGATTCCGGAGTTTCCTGCCTTGGATAGCTTCAGAGATGTTAATAAGAGCACAAATCTGCTGGCGTTTTTAAAACATCACATTCAAGAGTTTGCAGCAATATAAGAGATAAAATTCTCAATGAATACTTGCGCTGCTTGCATAGATAATTAGATATTTTCGTTCTTCTAATAAGGTAGCTTAATTATGACAATAAATAAACTTAAAAAAATTGTGTTGTAGTGTTTAAGTAGTATCAAATTATCGTTGAAGTAGAATCAGTTAATTAAGCATTTAATTTTAAAACCAATTCATGCTCATACTATTTGCGCCCCGCGGTTTCACCCGCTCAGATTTAAATCCCGTTATTCCCACGGGATAAAAAGTAGCCTATGTGCTATTCCAGACTATAATCTATCTCTCTGCTAAGTTTCATTCAGATCCGTTCAGCTGTTCCGGCATGAAAGAGTAACAAACATCCATCCATCCATACGTACAAACTTTCTCGTTTATAATATTAGTAGGATTATGCTTCGACAATGCTTCTCTTATTATCAAGCTTCAGAAGTCTAAAAATCAGAGCGATTTTTTTTCAGTACCTAGGTGTAGCTTGGTTTCTTTTACTTAAATTGATTCATATTAAAATGCTGAAATCATAATAGGTGTTGCTTCAGTTGAAGAAAGGGACTACTACATTTTATAGTGCCCATTAGGTTGTAAAGAGCACCGGTGGTCTAGTGAGAGTGACCCGCCTTCCGATCGTAAGGTCGCAGGTTCGAATCCGGTCGTGCACCAATGGATTTTTCTATCGAAAAATTTATGTGCGCAATGCCAGCGCTCCTAAACAGTGAAGGGAAATATCGTGAGAAAACCAGTTAGTTTTCTAGCAGCGGCGATGGGCTTGCACCTGTCACGTATGGAATACTAACTACTGCAAAATGTGAGTTTGTGCCAAATGTAATGTTAGGACGTACCTCTGACTAACCCCTTAGACATCCTCAAAGAAACTTGAGTTGGGTAGTACTTGGTACTGAGAGATATGAAGGGATATAATAATAACAATAATAATGCTGGACAATCCACACAGCACCATCTAGCCCCAAAGTAAGCTATTCAAAGCTTGTGTTATGGGTACGTACTAGATAACTGATATATTTAATTTATTATATACTTGGATAGATATTTTTTTTATTATACATAGAACACACCCAGACCAACGGAACAAATTTCTGCAGTACGTACACAAATTTGTTCCGAGGCGGGAATCGAACCAGCAACCTCTTGCGTCGCAGACGGTCTCTCGTTTGCTGCCTATCTGCTGGATATCTACCGTGCCTGGGGATCAAAGTCGTAGAGCTGTTTCAGTTTAATTAGGCTAGTTTATTTTAAGCAGACAATACAATAAGTAAAAACTGTGGCCACTTTTTTATAATTTACCTACCACAGAGAGGTCCACAAACATTTAATATCTTTCTGAAGCATAAAAACATATATCGCTACAAGAAAGGCCAATTCATCTAGATTCATCCGACTTTCCTCCAATTATTTATATCGAAAGTGTGTCTGTAGCTTTGTCTGTTTGTATGTTAAACTTTCACGGCTAAGCCGATTGGATGAATTGGATGATATTATATTAAATCCCGAAGGTGGATACTTTATTTCATGATTTGATACGTACCTACGAGTACATGTTAAAAACCATTAATACAAAAAGCTGATACCTTCACATATTTCAATTGTTTTTCTTTATAAACTAGTAGGTCGCCCCGAACTGAGATTTCGTGACGCGACGCGATCGCTCCGAAAATATAAGTAAGTGGCAGTCAGAGGCAAGTCCAAACATTGTGTTTGGACTTGTATCTGGCTGCCACCTATTAACTAAGAATGGTAACCAAGTTTCAACTGAATTTGCCTATTTATTAAACAGAGTTCCGTTGACCTTGACTTTATCATCAGAACAGGTCGCTATCACCAGGTAATGAGAACCAAGTACCTTCTTCATTTATTTTAAGAAAAAAATAATTGAAAACCCAAAGGAACTCGACTCCAGTACACCAGACACAGGCGAATGCGACAAAGGGTCGCCGAAGTGGAGGAGCAGCTATATGCAGACTACAGAGCCACTGTCAAGGCTCTGCAGCTGTCCATTAAAGTAGCAAAAGAGAGGGAGATGAAAGAATTCCTCGAGACTCTTAATAACGATCCATGGGGTCACCCCTATAAAATGGTTCGGGGTAAAATCCGACCATGGGCGCCTCCGTTGACCGAGAGTCTTGAGCCAGAACTTGATGATGAAGTGCCACCGATTCTGGAAGTGGAACTGGACCTGGCTATAAAGAAACTCCGTGCGAAAAACAAAGCTCCAGGGCCGGACGGCGTACATGGCCGGGCTTGGGTGTTAGCATTGAGGGAGCTCGGGAACCGATTCCGATCGTTACTTGGTTCCTGTTTGGAGTTGGGTCGGTTCCCGACTGTGTGGACTGTGTGGAAGACGGGCAGGCTCGTTCTGCTAAAGAAGGATGGGCGCCCCGCAGACTCTCCATCTGCGTATAGGCCCTGGTGATGTTGAACGAGGCGGATGAATTATTCGAGAGAATTATTGCTGCGCGCCTTGTGGCCGAAGGGAACCGACAACCGCGTGCCACCACTGCAGGTGTGACGAAGACACGGCAAGACACACACTGGAAGTGTGTGAAGCATGGGTGGAGGAGCGCCGTGCCCTCGTCGCTGTGATTGGGAATGACCTCTCTCTTCCAGCATTGATAAAATCAATGCTGGGAAGTGAGACGTCGTGGAATGAGGTCTTATCTTTCTGCGACCTATGTCGCAGAAGGAGGCTGCGGAGCGGGAGAGGGAGATAACTACCAATCTTGCAATCCGCAGCAGGAGGCCTGGACGTGGACGAAGGTGGAGGCTAAGCCTCCATGTTATCCGTCCCCCATAATAGATTTGGGCGGCGGCACTGGTGAGTAGCCGTCGCCCAACAAGACCTGAGGTGGCGCGCGTGGGTGTTCCGCGTGCCTCTCGAAAGAGATCCGAGGAGAGCCAAGAGGCTGAGGAGGGTCTTCAAACTATGGAGACAACGCCGTCGGGGCCATGGAAGAGTGCGAAAGCGTGCCCATAAAATGCCAAATCGCCCAAGTTGATTGTAAGATTTTCGTTCGCTTCGCTCACTCAATCAATAATTGAGTTATTATTACCATATTTGATCAAGACTTATTTAAAGGAGAGATGGTACCTACTTTGTTCTCTTATTATGGTGACAGTGAATGTCTGATAACGGATCCAAGGTCTGTATAATGGAACTCTTTCATAAATTATCCGATAGTTTAAACTTGAATAAATAATAATAAATAAATAATAAATAATGCTGAACAATCCACACAGCACTATCTAGCCCCAAAGTAAGCTATTCAAAGCTTGTGTTATGGGTATTAGATAACTGATAATTACATTATATACTTACATAGATAGATATTTTTTATTATACATAGAAAACACCCAGACCATCGGAAAAAAATTCTGCAGATCGTACACAAATTTGTTCCACGGCGGGAATCGAACCCGCAACATCTTGCGTCGCAAGCAGGCTCTCGCCCGCTGCGCCACAGAGGTCGTAATACCTATTACTAATATTCAAAAGTGACATGTCATATGAAAGGGGTTGATTTGGACATTTTATAGAAGGCGGTAGTCAGAAGCAAGTCTAAATATAATGTTTAGATTTGCCTCTGACAACCACCAACTTTATTTTCAAAGCCTTCGTATCGCATTACGAGATCTCATGCAGTTCGTGGCTAACCCCTAGTATTTATTTAGTGAATCCAAAATAGTGAGAGCATGATGTTTCGACGATGGAGCCTAGTAATGTTGAACGAAATAAATTGGCCTATTGAACTGAAACCTAGTTAGCGTATCGTTATGTTTGGGGTAGTCGGAGCAGAGCACCCCTAAAAAAAGTAAACGGCAAAATACTAGAAAGTAAGAAAGAAACATTACGTAACTACGTGGATTATTTATTAGGTACTTGTTGGCACGCCGTGGTTACACCCGCGCGGATTGAAATCCCAGTAATCCCATGGGATAAAAAGTAGCCTATGTGCTACTCCAGACTATAATCTACCTCTCTGCCAAGTTTCACCCAGATCAGTTCAGCCGTTCCGGCGTGAAAGAGCAACAAACATCCATCCATCCAGTTATTAGTAGGATTGATACAGAACTGTGCAGAACTCAGTGGCTGTCAGTGGTGTTTAAGTCAGCAAGTTGAAGTGATCAAATAGATTAACGAATAAATTTAATAATTACAGAACCTAAACAGTTTATTTCGTTTTAAGTATTAGTAAATTATTAGGAGCAGATAAAGTCGGGGGTAGCAACTAGTCCAATTACAATTATTCAGTTGACAGCTAATGGCGGCTTTACATTATGGCTAGTTTAGTAGAACTAAACAGGATTGCGTTTAGATTAGTGTTTGCACTTGCAAGCCAATACATGACACACACACACGCGCAACTTTTACTTATACATTTTACTCGAAATGGTATATTGTTATATCTATTACACACACGCGTAAGAAATATAACGATTTCATAGAAGCAATTAAAATGGAAGTTCCTGAAGATTCTACTGCAGCTAAAGCGACCTCTGTGGCGCAGCGGGCGAGAGCCTGCCTGCGACGCAAGAGGTTGCGGGTTCGATTCCCGCCTTGGAACAAATTTGTGTACGATCTGCAGAAATTTGTTCCGATGGTCTGGGTGTTTTCTATGTATAATAAAAAATATATATCTATGTAAGTATATAATGTATTACATATATCAGTTATCTACCATGACACAAGCTTTGAATAGCTTACTTTGGGGCTAGATAGTGCTGTGTGGATTGTCCAGCATTATTTATTTATATATATTTAGAGAATTATGTATATTATCATACCTACTTAAAAATGTTGCATGTCGGTTATCGACGAAGTTTGTGAGACCACAATTACACTTAGACCATGATTCACCAAACTTCTGGCAAAGAAATACATTTCATTTCATTTATTTAAAGCTGTAGGTGCAGCTCAAGACAGTCAGTTCGAGTTATTAGGTATCAGTTTACCCAAATAGATAATAATGTGTAGATGCCAAAAATGCATCAAACGTATATATAATAAGTGTGTATCTGGCAGTTACGCGACAATACGTAGGGAGTGTCGATAATAATATTTTCTGCAATTTAATGACGTTTCACTAGTAGTAGGTAAGGGATGGTTGTATAATTACACGCCACCCAAAACTAAGGCGAGATTTTACATTTTACGGATATGAGAGAGCTATTTATCTACACTAATATTATAAAGAGAAAAACTTTGTATGTATGTTTCGAATAGGCTCAAAAACTACTGGTCCGATTTCAAAAATTCTTTCACCATAAGAAAGTTAAATTATCCTTGAGTAACATAGGCTACATTTATTACTGAAAAAAATTAGGGATCCCTACTAAAACTTAAAAAATGTAACCCGAGGTGTAATATAAAATATCTTTCACCGCATGCGCTGCGGAAACTATAGACGATACAAAAAAATGTTCTACAATATTAAAGAACACATCATTATCTACAATTAAGTCAGCAATAGCATATATCTAACTATTGTAGTTATGTTACTACAACAACTTTTCTGTATTTAAAATGTTGATAAAAATGCCGACCAAAAACAGACCATGTTATCCTTTATATTAGTCCTTATACAAATAAATTATTTTGTATGCAAGGCTGTTCCAATACTTATCGACTACTTCTTGAATTTTTTAAATCGGACATTCCATTTAAAAGATATTATTATTACGAAATTAAAAACTTTAGCGCGCCTTAGAAAGCGCGAAAGCTAGGCGAGTTCTCACTCAGCGTGGGCACAATGGTGTGCCAGCTACGGGCATGTGTATATGCCCGTAGCTGGCACACTTGCATGCAAGCTACAGACACATACGCTAATTGGCATGCCTGTACCTGGCATGCAACAACATTCTATTTTAGGTCAGCTACTGGCATCCACGTGACGGAGGGGACTCGGGGGGGGGGGGGAGGGGGGGGCTACGAAACCGGCATGTGTGAACGTCGCGATACCTGACCTGACGAGTTAACTTGCAAATGTATCCACAATGTGCCCGTAAATCCTGCATGCCTGTAACTTGCATGCCCGCTACTGTACCATTTTACTGGCACGTGTATTTTCACCTTCGTGTGTTACGAAGCGCGGGAGTCTAAGTTTATGCTAAAATGTTGAAAAAAATTATGTCCACCCATGCGAAGATGGGACAGGCCGCTAGTTACCTATACTTACAATAACACAATTATGGAAACTTGCCATACTTTAGAATCTAACAGATATCTAAGGTTTAGATACCTAGCTACATCCTACTAATAGGTATTATAAATGCGAAAGTTTGTGAGTATGGATGGATGTTTGTACTCTATAACTCCAGAACGGCTTAACGGATCTGGATGAAACTTGGCAGAGAGTTATATTATAGTCTGGAATAGCACATAAGTAGGCTACTTTTTATCCCGTGGGAATACCGGGATTTAAATCTGCGCGGGTGAAACCGCGGGGCGCAACTAGTTAATTATAAAAGTACGTGGTTAAAGGATCATACAAAAGAGTAGTAGAACTCTTTTTTTGTGAAGGGCTCGTCCGGGGAAGTACTACCACCACGCCTTTTTCTGCCGCCAAGTAGCGTTGCTATATTTTGGTTTATAGAGTGTGGTCACCGGTGTGATTACAGGCACATCAGGCTTTACATCTGTATGCCTCAAGATGATGGACGCAGGGCAGTGCATCGTAAGGCAAGTTCCTGTCGTGCGTGACTTACGGGCAATGCTTTGTAATAGCTGATGGTAACCACTTAACATCAGGTGAGCCATCTGCTTGTTCCATCAGCTAATTGTATAAAAAAACAAGCCCTAAGTTTTTTGGCTGTTCTTCTAGGCTTTGGTTGCGTGGAAGGGGCGCGGGCGCCTGGAGTCACCTAGCTTTGAGACGTTTTAAAGTGATCCTTGTGATTTTATTGAATAAATATCTTTTTGCTTTGACCTTCACCTCGAAATTCATCAGATATAGGTATACACTAAGTTAATTAGCAAGATAATTAACTTACCCTCGGTTCCTGAAAACTCGATCAACATTTATCGCCTGTCAAGTCGCTTGCTATCTCTATCCAACTTGAAGTAAAAGCTGAAATAGCAAGTGACTTGACGACCGATTAGTTTTGATCAAGCTTTCCGAAACCGGCCGTTAGTATACAAATCTAGAGCGAAAATGCTACTGTCTAAATTTAGTGAACTGAGCTTAGCCATGTGTAAACGCGCGCGGAGGGAGTCATTTGTGAGTCTTCTACTCCTTGATAGAGAAAATCGAAAATTACCGAAAAAAAAGTTTATAGAACGACAAAAAAGTTTAAAATGTCCAAAGACAACAAAACCATGTCAGCTAATCTTCGCATATGTGTGTGAGAGGTCAACTTATACAAGCCAGTAAAGTTTTCAAGAAAGTTTTCACAAATGCTAAAATTTGACAGATCAATTCTATGGTGGCGGTCGGCCCGCAGGTTTAACTTAAACACAAGTTGTATTTAAAAGGATCCGACTAATAAAGTCAGATAATAAAATATCTGGTATTAATCGCCAAATCTAAAGTTTATTATAGTACATCAATTAGGGAAGAGGGGGCATAACGGGGACGCGGGGCACGACGGGGCCACCCACACCTACAAGTAACTACGCACACTAGCCGTGTTTTGTTTTAGCCAATAAGAGGGTATTTTGCAACGAATTTCAGTGCGCTAGTGATCGGCGACCAGGGTGCACGCGTTTATTTTTGACGACTAATTCATTTTTCTGGCAACATCTCATCTAATTTTGAGTGGTTACCAAAACGCGTCTAAAAAGGTAAGTGCTTAGATTACTTCTATAGTTTTTTTAATGTGTATTACTACCAACATGAACTATTGATATGTTTTGAGCAAAATCACTCTGACCTTGAATTCAATTTTTTGTTTGTTATTTAAAATTCTGTTAGACATGGGGGCATAACGGGGACATGGCTGTGGGGCATAATGGGGTACCCCGTTGTGCCCCGTCCCTATTTTGCCCCTGAAAGGTCTGTTCATTTGATAATATTATTTTTTTGTTTTAGGTTTTTAAAAAATAGTACGTTAAAAATAAGATATCGAGAGGCAGTTGGTCTGTAGAAAGCATGAAACACGCAATTGATGGAGTTTCGCTTCTCCCAAAGACATTCTCCCCATCCCCACAGTCGATCAAAGAAACCAAGCGAGAAAAATTATCATAGAGGGGTTGTTCTAACTTCAACCCCCTACAAAAACGAACTAGGAGGTTGAAAAAAAAATAAAAAACAGAAGACTCAGACAGATGAAGAAAATATTAAGGAGGATGTCTTATGCATCTACTGTGTTGACTCGAACCACACTTATTTGAAGTCTTCGGAACGTTGGGTGGGCTGCTAGCTATGTGGACAGTGGGCCCATACCGCCTGTGCAGAAGTTGATGACGCAGATTTAGAAGAAATCCACATCTGCTTGATCTGTGACAAATAAAATACTGCCCCGCACTGGGTACCCCATACTGCCCCTACTCCGGGGCACGATGTAGTTTTCATGAAAGTCTTGTGATATTAAATTTAAAAATATTTTATTTTTATTGTTTTATTGTTTATTTCCCTTAGCGTCCCCGTTATGCCCCCCCCCCCTCCCTTACATGTGGCCGTAGCTCAACGTACTAATTTGGTTAATTTACATGCTGTCAGTCGTCACAGTTAGATGTTGGCAGTTAGTTAATTAACAAAACTGGATAACTCAATCATTTCATACATGCTTTATCATTTCAATCCTACTAATATTATAAATGCGAAAGTTTGTAAGTATGGATGGATGAATGGATGGATGTTTGTTACTCTATAACTCCAGAACGGCTGAACGGATCATACTGAAATTTGGCACAGAGATATTTATAGTCTGGAATTACATCTAGGCTAGGCTTTTTATTCCGTGGGAATACCGGGATTTAATGCTACGCGGGTGAAACCACAGGGCGCTACTAGTTTATTATATTTTGGAGACGAATAGATGAACATAAATAATTCTCTATCTTTGGATAATGTTTGTTTCAAGGACAGTATTATAGAAAGGGTTGTTTGGGAGTAGTTGCTAAGCTCAGCCGTACACCGCCCAATGTTGGACAGTTTTAATGTAGGTTTTAATATTTTTCATGTTGCCCATAACGCAGTCCTCAAGTTTCTCGGAAAATGTTTAAACTAAAGTTTTTAAATTATTTATCTATTTAATTAAATTAAGAAACAAGAAGATTTATTAAAGTTTTGTGAGAAAAATAAAATACCAAAACGGTCACAAAGGTCGCATTTTTAACCTACATAGTTTCTCCTCAAAAACCACTAAAATGAAATCTATAGAAAACCAATAATTTTAGTAACAACAAAGCACTCTTATAGCTTTAGAGAAGCAATTAGGGGTTCTCTCGAATAGTTTAAATACCAAATCTATTTATTTACTCTGCTTCATGTTGCTACTGCTCGCAGGGGCACGTGCTACCTAATCTTCGTGTTCACACGAAGGTTTAGCTCTCGGATAGGGATGGCACGATCTTTGTTGTTCCAATGTAAATACGTATCTAAGGTAACTAAGAATTATTTGTTTGAGATGAGAAATCTACGTAACGTACGTCTAGTTCTGGTATAACCGTTTTAGTCTTACGTAACTGGAACTTTTGCGCTGTGGACCTTGGGTTTGGTCCCCACCGAGAAAAAACATTTGTGCGACGAACATAGATGTTTGTTCTCTGCCTGGGTGTGATATTAAATATATATTAGTGAAACGTGGGTTTTTATTAATGTTAGTTATTTACTATACATAACAATATTCTATAAGATGTACCTAATTTCGAGAAATTCCTTACTTAGGAATTTCTTCTAAATACTGTAGGCAACCACAAAAAATCCTCCCTAACTACATCATCAAGTTAAAAGCACATCATTAAATAGCAGTTTAGTATAATAACAGCTGTGATAACTTGAGGCTTTTGGAAACAAAAAGTGAGAAATGAAATACCCCAGCCGTAAAAGTTTCACCGTGATTTAAACACTTGTAGCCTTACTTCTTTTCACACTTTTATTCATTGCTTTTTTGTACAATGAATATTCAAAAGGTATGTAAGCCCTTGGGAATTTCATTTCTTCAGATAATTCATAACTTCTAAATATATTTAACTCAAAGGTCAAACGCACAGCCCAAACCACTGGACGGATCGGGCTGAAATTTGGCATGCAGGTAGATGTTAAGACGTAGGCATCCGCTAAGAAAGGATTTTGATCAATTTTACCCCCAAGGGGATAAAATAGGGGATGAAAGTTTGTACGAACCCTTCAATTCCTTGGCGCGAGCAAAGCCGCGGGTTCAGCTAGTACAGAAATAAAGAGTTAAATTGATGCCGACGAATACATGGGCTCAAAAGTTATATTTTAAAATTTAAGGTCCTAAAAAACATAACCACTCTTTAAAATAGTCACCATAAAAATTAATCAAAAGCGGATTAACAGCAAATCTACTTTCTTTTTATATATTTCCATCTTTTCAAACAAATGTAATAGAAGACTTCAACGACAGACAGCAAAGACCCGCCAAAGCACAAGCCGAAGCAGCTTCCTATAGCCACGACAAGATCCAATGTCGTCCGGGCGACTTGTCTTGTGATCCGCTGATACGGCCTGTTGCCTAACAGAAACCGCGCCGGCTTAACCCTCAATTCCTTTTCCGGTTCATCTAGTTCCTTCGCCACGACGTTGTAATCCGGCTCGGTGCACGACGGCAAACAAACACAATCTAACCCAGTTTCGTTTAAACCGGGCCCTTTGAGCTTTCTCAAAGTTTTGTAGTGTTTTGTCAAACACTGTAAGCCCTCTAGGTCGCAATACAGATGTGCGTAGTAGGACGGAGATAAGTGGTGCGTGCAATTGCAAAGCTCCAACTGAGCGTCTATCCGACATTGAGATATACAAACGGAATAGCTGTAGTACTTGTATGCGTAGTAGTTATCGGGGACTTCTTCGGGGAATCTGCACTCTCTTGTTTCAGGTGATATCAAAGAAACCTCAGGCTCGTTTACAACATCTAATATTGAAAAGGTCATTGCTGCTTCTGCTCCGTAAATGACTCGGACTCTTCTATCATATTCCATGTTCCAGAATGGTATGTCTTCGGGAGAGTGAAGAAAAGCTTCGTAGTCCTGAGTCAAAGTAATCTCTAGAACTCCCAGTTCACTTCGGTTTGCAGACGTAACATACGTTACTTCATTTTGTCCAGTGTGTCTATTATTTATAGAATAACATCCACCGTACTCGGTCGGAAGGGGCTTAAAATTTTTGCAGCAATTTATAGGATTGCCGTTCCATTTGCAGCTTAGGAAAAACTCTTCACAAGGCGCGTGGAAAAATGAGGACATCTGAGCATAATCCGTAGTGCACATCGATTCATTGACGCACGTGGATAAGCAACTAAAACATGTTCCGCTGAAAAAGGCGATGTCTCCAATGAAGCGGTCCAATTTATCGTTGTACTGATTGCCGAGCTGTTTGCCAATGTTCCATATTTTGTCAAAATTTGCGATTTCACATACCGTCACAGATGCGAATGTCGTGTTCCAATGGAGATAATCGTTTTGCGTTGTGAATCGTATTGTGTTAGTATGGTAATGCTTGTAGTACCCATGGATGGTTATACCGACAGCTATCCAGACCTGAACGTAAATAATGAAGTAAACGAATTTGTAGGCAAAATGGACGTCTTTACGCACGAGGAAACTGGGGCCGTGGAGGGTTAGACTTTCACACGTGTGCTTGGAGCGCCTGAGTAGCAGAACCAGGTGTTTGTTCAATTTATTGAACATCGTTGTCATTGTAATTTTTTGACGAAACAAGTAGAGGCGGTGCCCATAATGAAAATGAGTGCGTAGAAACTGTAAACGTATTTAAATAAGGTATGGCTTTTAGCGGTGGCACGGAAGGCTTCCATTTGTGTAATGTTTATAGATATTTTTTTACAAAAATGCTTTAATTAAACTTACACAATGCCAGGAAAATATGGTAAAAGGTTTCGAACGTGACCAGTATAATTATTATTTTATAAATGTATCAAACGATAAGTACCTTCTCACATGCACAGGGCTACAAATTAGGGTCAACGCTACGAAATTCATCAAGGGTCAAACAATACAGCATAATTTTTATTGGTTTTGTTTACTACAAAAGGAAATCACAAAGATAATCTAAAATATCCCAAAAGTTGTTATTTACATTACGTTAAAGTTATTACAGCATTATACTTATTACTCTTAAAGGGTTTGCCACACTGGATGCGCTCAACGGTCTGCGGTCAGAAATTTGGACGACAAAACGTCATTGTTGTTCATACATAAACCTGGGCCATTATTCTCTATGACTTAAGAGATTCCTTGCCTCAAACCGTGTAACGTCAAAACGTGACCTTGGTCTTTATTCTTTATGACATAGAAGATAGTTTGCCCTAACCGTGTGAGGACATAACGTGATCTAAACGCTAACGCGATTGGATTGGTCATATTGAATAACGCACCTGGGGCTTTATTCTTTACTAGCTGGTACCCGCAACTTCGTCTGCGTACTTTTAATCTCTTCATCTCTTTTTTTCGCAATAAAAGGTAGCCTATGTTCTTTCTCAGGGTCTAAAGATTGTCTGTGCCAATTTTCATCAAAATCGGTTGAGAGGTTTAAGCGGGAAAGCGTAACAGACAGACAGACAGACAGATAGACAGAGTTACTTTCGCATTTATAATATTAGTTGGGATGACATAGAAGATTCCTTGCCCCAAAACGTGTGACGTCAAAAAGTGATCTTGGGCATTACTCTTTATGACATGGGATATACTGTGCCCAAACCGTGTCTGTGACGTCACAACGTGATCTAAACGCAAACGTGAATTGGATTGGTCCGCAGACCGCATCCAGTGTGGCAAACCCTACCTGTGCCTTTTGTATGCAAGACTTCGTGTAGGTTTACGATATAATTTACATCAGCAAAGCTTAGGAGTAAAGGCCAACGCCGCAGGCAATATCTACTTATTTATTCACCGTAACAATGTTTGCTAACGCCAGTTATGGCTTGGTATATTTAGTATCAGCCGAACGGAACCGATCAAGTAAAGCAGCAATTTTGATTGTGAAATTCAATTATTTTAGGCTTAGCGCCTGAGGGTAAAGCCCCAAGTTACATATAGAATACTTGTTATAGACTATTAATTCCTGATTAATTTACTTTGTTATGTGATATTGTAATGGTATACTTATTTGTATTTTTCGCCCTGTATAAAAGACTTATTATTTACAAAGAAAATAACAATTTATACAAGTACTTTCTGCACATGAAACAGTTAAGCTATCTGAAGAGTTTATTTAACTACCGGTAAAGTGGGGGCTATTTGGAATCAATGGTATATTTGGAACACTGAATTATAATTTTATATTATTCGCTATTATTTACTAAAAATCCGTGGATTTTGATTTAAGAGATTTCTTTATTACAGAAGATTTTTCAGAGTTCTAGATTTTGAGTAAATAGTAGCGAATAAAACTTATAATTCAGAGTTTTCTAACCCCTTGAATCACAAATAGCCCACTTTATGGTACATACGTCAAACCTGTAGAGGTCTACGCCGTAGCAAACCCGTAGCATTTTTAACTTGTCTGCTACATTTCTATGATATAATGACAAACGGCACATTTTAGAAGTCCCTTCATTATTAATCATCAGTGCGGTTCTCATGCATTCAATTTTGTTTGATTTTCTAGCCAAGCCCATCCAACATGTTTCATGATCAAGCGATGTGTAAAAATAAATAAATGGGGCACTATTTAATTTAGCGCTCACAGGGTTATGTTTTTTAATTTTCCACAGTCTTTGTGTGAAATATAGCTAAAAAATTTAATTGTTTGATGGTTTATAACATGTAACGAGTTTCGCCGATAGGTCGCATATTTTATATTCCTACTTTAAAAATAAGTTTTGTTTATGTGTGTCTCCGCGGGATCGTAACTTCCAAATGCATGAACCGGTTGCTACTTTGCTTCGGTAGCAACTGGTAATTTTTGTTTGAAAGGTGACTTTTCCTTAGCCATGATCTCAGAAAATCTGTTCAGCCATTTGAACATCACCAACTCATTTGAAGTTCATAAAAAATATGGAGTTTTTATATATTTTAAATAATTTTAAAATATATAAAAACTCCAATTTGCTAGTCAAACCTAACCATTACTGTCAGACACTAATTTTGAGATCTTGTGGGAATGAGGCAGCCACGCTCCTTCGCACCATCTTCTACTATTTACTTATTTATGGTCCCGACAAAGTCAGACGTCTCTGTTTAGTTAATTTAATGAACCGAGTATAAGACAAACAAGCATTGTGTGGGGCTGAGTGTGTCGAGTGGGGAGGTGCCAACCGCAGACACGAAAGCGCCTTTAGAAAATGTTTACTTGTAAACGTGGTATCAGACGCTCTAATGAATGAATTCTTAATTTTTCGTTCATTCTATGTTCACTCGGCTAATGATGGAAGGATTAGTATCTAAATTCTTTTAATTTTTAGTTCATTCGTAGTTGAGTGAACGGCGCCAAATGCCAAATATCGAACAACATTGGATCGGTAAACCATTAATACATAACAATTTTTTTTTTATTCAAAATAATTTGGTAATTGTAATAATCAGAATGAATTCATTAATAATGAATTGACTAATTAATTCATTAAGTACACACATAAGTTTCATTTTTGTTCAAACTTTGCATTTGGGTGAAAAGTTCCGAATGAAGTAATAAAATAAACGGAAAACAAACTGTGTACTGATACCACCATAAAAGATTAATTCACCACGCACGGAGTGGAATCACTTTTCATAAAGTCAAAGTCACATTGAACCTTTAGATGTTGTTGAAACCGATTTTAATTTAGGTTGGTGTTTCAAGTATTAGGTAGATTAAGTTACTGAATGCTTTGATGTTGATATTCTATTTTAGGGTTAATCAAAACGAATTCAGTGTATATTATTTATTTGTTATAAAACTAACAGCATTTATATAATACAAAATGAGCAATTCTTGTACTTTATTTGTTTATAATCTGCATCTCGGAAACGGCTCCAGCGATTTTAATTAGATTTAGTATGCAGCGGGTTCCGGGCGCGATCAATCGATCTAGTTAGGATTCATTTTTAGTTTTTTTTTGGCGAGGAATATATTTTTTTACCAATGGATATTCAAACGTATTGCTGTAGAAATATGACACAAATTGTTATGCTTTAAAATGATGTCGTGGCAGCCTTTCGATGCTGCCGCTGATGTGAGCCTGTTCACATTTTTATACTTATACTACATGCCTTTTTTAATCAAAATGTACATTTACATTGTACACATATGTTGCCAGCTTCGAATAGCTATATCGTTATAATCATGTCACCACAAAGGTCTAGCATTTCAATCAATCATGATACCCGAGATAGCTCTACTTGTGGGATTTGTAAGCACAACATATCAAACCCATTAGATACTACCCTACACAATGTGTATGTACGTGTGTGGCTTGTATGTGTGCAAAACATGAAATTGTAATGTTTTGAACGCCGCAACATCGTAATTTGTAACATGGGCCTTTGGGCGTACCTACTCAGGATTTCGTTGAGATTCACGTGTAACATGAGTTTAATTAAGATAGTTTTGATGAATTAAATATACCGGCATCACGTCAGTTAATAGCTGTATCTTTTGCGCTGTAACTCGAGGGTTCCATCCATCGATTACAAAAATTACATGATCATTAATAGATCCGCTAAAGCTATTAACGATCGTGTAATTTTTAACTTTATCTTTGTCAGAATAATTAAGTGGCAATTTTTTTTTAATATTGGTGAAAATTACATAGATGTTTCACCTCAAACTAAGCAAAGCTTTTACTGAGAGCATTATACATTTTTATATATAGATAGACGCCGAGAGATTCAGGAGTAAGATGCCTACTATCGGACTTTGCCGTTGATTGTTTTCTAGCGTAATGTAATCTGTATGATCTCTTGTTTTCATATGTTTGAACAATGATGGTGTTGTGCACCGCAGTTGCTGCCTTTGTACTCTGGCGTCACGGAAGATCAGTGTTGTATTATTTAGCACTATAACCGCATAAAGCTGAGTGACGACCGATTTTGTTATCATAACCAATATTATTTCTTTGTGTATTTCTCCTTTGTTTTTGTGACACAAAATAAACTTTTTGATTCGAATTGATACCTATGCCGACTTTAATACAGGTAATAGCGGAGGGGCGACTATCGGAAATTCCTTTGCAATTGTGTCCTGTAACCTTTGTCGGTTTTTTTTCTGTAATGCAATTTAAGTTGAATAAATGTTGCAATATAAACATTAACGCGTAAGAATACCGGAATTTAGTTATGTCGTTAAAACTTTCAGCAATAACTACCCAGCAGAATTAAGCCAAACCTATTATTAATTAATGAAATCCCTTGACACGGTACGCCCCAAATGTTACAGCTATGAAATGTTCCAACAAGGCTAGCGGTACGGGGAAATACATTTATAAATTACACTATACTGTTTATACAGGGTGTAAAAACAGTAAACGAAAACCTGATGTAAAAAATTACAGTTAGGGCGATGACAAAAGCAAGCTGATGTATGTATTATGAGATAACAAACATAAAAAAAATATTCGAATCGATAACCTTCTCCTTTTTTCCTTTTTTAAAGTCGATTATAATCGCGATCAACCAAGTTGTGTACAATCACATTGCACACAGTAAGTAAAAACTTAATTTTCGTGCGGGGCTTACGAGGCAATGATTTTTTATATTTTTTTACTTTGTTTGGTGATGGTTTCCACTTAACATCAGGTGGGCAATCTGCTTGTTCCATCAGCTAGTTATATAAAAAAAAGATTAATAAATGACTAAAAAAGAAGAAGAGAAAACGAAGTAGATTGTTGGCTACATTTTATGGTAAAAGCTGTGCGGTTAACGGGGTGAACGCCTCGGTGATTTCACTAGGACACAAATTATGTCGAATTACAGTCTAGATATTGCATCGCTTATAAAAATCCAATTTGAAGAATTCTCTTTGTTGAAAAATGCTTTGTACCTTTAATTCAGCCGCTCTCAACTGAAAACTAGCTATCCTGTTTTTGTGGTGATATTGGACTGTTCGTCCGTGTCTGTTTGACAAGTACCTACGAGTATTTGGTAGAAATGTTGTTCAGTTTGAAGTTAATTGGTTTTGGTCAAATACATGTTTTAAAACTTTATAAATTAAATTTACTGATATCGCAACGGCATACTTTTTCCAAAATTTATAAATGATAGAAAGAAAGCACGAATTTACTTTTCTTATACCAGTATTGGATAATTAGACTAAGCTGATTTATATGGATCAGCTTAGTCTAGCTTAGTTAGAAAAGTGATGATCACCCTGTATAATATAATGTTTAACAATTTTTTATTACTTACCAGTTTTGACCAGTTTGAAGGTGACTTGCTGCTGGTTTTTTAGCTGGTCGTTGTGTGTGGGGTGAGTCAGCTCGCGCAGCGCCATCTCCATCGATTGCTGCTGCATCATGGCGCCGCGCGGAGGCAGCGCCGCCGCCTCCTTTGAACGACTCAGCTTGCGGAAGAAACTGACCTTCTTCGACTTTGGATTGGAACCTGCCAAAACATAAACAATAAAAAAAGTGTCAGGAAAAGTTTCTGTATCTGCGTCATCTCTTATTATTCAAAACAAAACACACGTAACACGTTAGATAAAAATGAGAATGATAATGATAACAAAGCTTAGTTATCGATCTGGTAAAGTACCATGCTGAATGAAAGTGACTGGTTAGTCGGTGACCACACGTACTCAATCTCAAATCCACACTCGTTGGAAACCTTCTAAAGACGATCGCTGAGTCGGCGTCGAAGTGAAGGTTCGGAAGGAGCCCGTGGGTGACGGCGAGGGCTCCGAGTACGGCCGGGGAGGGAGCAGGCTGAGCGATGACGTGGCAGGAGAGGGGAAGTGAGCCGCCGACACATCCGACCGGTGGTCCGGCTCGGGAGTCGTCACGCGGATGTTCGCCCCGAACTGAGGCGAACTGGCCACTTCGAAGAGCGCATCGAAGTCACGGTCGAATATGTTCTTCCGCGAGAAAGCTGGAGTAGGCAGAGGTGCGGGAAGTTCGAATTCATCGGGAGCAGGGGTTCTAACAATTTTTCCAAATTCGTTATCCTCATGGCGGCCGAGCTTCTTGAGCAGCTTCGCCTTTGTGCGTTCGCGCAGCTTGGACTTGCGCTCGAGCGACGGCGTCGGCGAAGCCGGCGCGCGCTCTTCGGGCTCCGGGGGCGCCGTTTTGAGGAGGGAGGCGTCGCGGGAGGTGGGGGTGCGGGGCGGGGGGCGAGTGCTGGACGGCACGGGTGGCAGCGGGTAGATGAAGTGATCGAGAGTGGGCCGCTGCCGTGGCCGGGGCAGCGATTCTTGCCTGTATGTCAGGGAAACTACTTCATCCGCAGGATATATTACGTACATCCCTGGTGAGACCTCATCGCGCAGGCCCCTCGCGCCCTCCGAAGAGGATTACGCGTTTCACCTTAACTTACTACGCGATTTTTTATTCATAGAGTATCAATATAGATATTATAAATAATTAAAAACAACAAGTTATAATTTAGAGCGTGGTGACGATCGAAGTGGAATGTTGATTTCAGAAGTAAGTTATGATATCGGCTAAACGTAACATTGAAGAACAAATAAGGAATGTTTTGTGGGAGGGATTTTGAGCCATGTCTAATAAATAGGTAGGGGAGAATCTTCTGGTTCAGCCAATGTTCTGTAGAACCAATCCTCAATCTAAGGGAGAAAAAAAACAGCGTGAGCAAATAAAAATAAAAAAGGGCTAGCATTTTGTGACAGCAGTTTAAATTAGGAACAATGTGGGTGTGCTCCTTATGTTTTTGTACGTGCTTTTTAATAATTATTGTATGTTCAGTTCCCTAACTTATAAAATAAGCCATATTCTGTTTTAATAAGATTTATACTTGATAACGCAAAAGAGAAAATGTACACTATACATTTTAACATTTTTGTTTTACATACGATTTATTTTTATGAAAAAGAATTCGTTCTTATTAAATTCGGTTACTCTTTTATTAAACTAATAAACATAAAAAAAACAATTTTAAGCATCGGGTTTGATCAAACGGTCTAATTCCGTAACGTTGTAAATAAAACGTGCATTTGAAATTTCAAAAACATCTGAGCCCAGACTAAATGTAGACATAAGATGCGCTACGAAGTTTCGTAGCAAGTATATACCTGACCCTGACCCTGACTCTTATCATGGTCTCATAGTGTTTCGTATAGAAAGTGTCGATTTGCCAAGCTCGTAGCCCCGGTTCAGACAAGCGGGTCAAGTACGAGCACAATAGCACACCAAGGGCTAAGAAGTAGTACTCGAAATTTTTACAACGTAGCGATCCTGAGTAGGTTCGTTTACATTTTTCTTTCTTGCTAATGGTCTGCGTTTTTATGAGGCGGTAATGAACGAGTTGGTTTTGATGGTTTTGGTCTCATTAAGTTGATGACGCTTTCACTCACATGGTCTTTCTCTCTCACCTAGCTGTCCCTCACCTCTCACCCCTAGAGTATGTTTTCATACTTCTTGTCGCGTCACTTGAAAGAATTTTAGATGCGGCTCAAAGAAGATCCTTTCTTTACTTTGCTTGACGCAACTTTCAGAACACTAAATGTTCTACGACATGCCGGTTTTCTCACGATGTTTTTTTCACTGTTTGAGTAGCAAGCTGTTGTAGTAGCACTGTGCACACTGGCACTTTACACATACATTTTGTACAGAAAAACTCATCGGTGCACCAATTTTGAAACCACGACCTTAAGATTAGAAAGTGCCGCTACCACTAGACTACCATTGCTCGAACTTATGTTTTCAGACATGAAAGACAGACAACGTATTCACGAGAAGTCAGCAATTCGATTGATGACTAACACTATTGGATAATAGATTTGCTATAAATAAAGCAATCTGAAAGTACCTACGACAGATCACAATAATAGCGATACCGGTAAAGTCAGACTCATTTTACTGTTTCTGACTGTTATCGTTACTGCTGCTTTTCAGGTTATAACGGTATTTCACTGGGAATGGAAATCGAATGAGTTTTTGATATGAAAATGAAAACGATTTATTTTGTTGTAGGTAGCATTTTCGTATATCACGCTGACTGTTAGTGTGGTTTCTTTGAATGTCAAATCTCTTAGAGCTGGCTGTAAATTATAGGTGCTAGTTTTTCTAAAAGAACCTTATCTAGATTCCTAAAGATTAATATAAGATGACGCAGATGATATCCAAAGCCAAAAATTATGCAATATTTAGTATTTATTATGGCTTACTTAGGCTTAGGAATTCATAAACGTTTCAACTAGTGCTAACTCTCCAGTAGTTGCATCCACGCTCTGCCAAAGTTCTCATAGTATTTAACGACTTGAGACGCTGACTACCATTAGCGGTAGTCAGCGTCAGGTACTTGATGCTCGCACATTTTTAAATTTGTGGAGATATAAAATCTTTGAATGTATATCATAAAAAATTGCAAGCAACAAAGCTTCAAAGAATATCATTACAGAGGTATAATAATATTATGTAAACTAAGCAAATGGTTATATTTTCACTGTGTACAATAAAGAATAAAGAATGGTTTTACTAGTTTTCTTACTTAATCAAACTTTTTGATAGGTTTTTTCGCCTATGAAATGGTAATCTTCGAAACTTACGCGATTTTACTTTGCGATTTTTCAATAAACAATGAAACTTGGTAGTAAGATTAAGATGGAATGAAGATATCTTTAAAAAAATTTACGTGAGAGCGTGGTGTTGTTTGACGATTGTCTGTATCTTAAACTAGACAATTTGCATCACTGATTGATTCACGGACGATTGACACATAAATCGCAGGTATTTGGCTCTAACACCTATGCGCGCAACTACGCATAAAGCAGGTTCCTTCTTTATATTGCCACTATAAATGCCACTAAAAATGTCATCTACAGGCAGTTTACGTAGTTGCTTTTCGTTTAAATTTAGAATCCGCCATCTTTATGGTTCTTCGATTATTATTTCAATCTAGTAAAATGTTTGTTATATTGTCAGTTATATCCTTGGTTATATTATTGTGTTATATTATTGTCAGTTATATATATCCTATATTATGTGTATGTACGTGTCTTCGTTGTGTAGAATTGAGTGTGTATCTATCTAGCTTCAATTTAGAAGTACCACAGTTTAGTTAAATAATGATACGGTGCAAGAAAGTCGTAACGGACATACATTTATCTGTAAACAACTGTCATGTCAGTCGTCATTACTCCAACAAGTATAACTTTATATCGCTTTCCCAACCAAAATAAAGTATAATTTAGTGATAAATAGTATTTTTACGTTTTATCACCTCAATGACTTTATTTAATCTTGACTGTAAAGTACCATGCAAAGACCATCTTCATCAGTGACTTAATAATAAAAGCTTCGTGGAAAAAAATGGCTGCGGAGTTGTGTGGGAATAAACAAACCTACAGAAAAAAAAAAGTTTATAATATATGGATTTTAAGTAACAAGCCCAAATGAGTCACCTAACTAACCCATATCCCACTAAGTATAACCCACTGTTCTTGCTTTTACATATTTCATTCTCACTTCCGACTTTCTACGTAAAAACGGCCGGCCAGTAAGTGCCAAGGCGTTGTAAATATAAAATCACATAACTATAGCAACAGATGAGATCATTATGCATTTTATAGCCGAACAGACAACATAATTTTCATGGCAGTTGTACGAATTTGAAATGCCAATCGTATTTCTATAACTGACACTATGATTTTTCGATTTTGTATTTATTCCTGATATTTTTTACGATACAAACAATAACAGTAGTTCTGCAAAAAATAAAAATGCCTGCCAACTTCTGCATTTTCGACGGTAACAACTTACTGAATAGATCGATCATTTTAAAAAACCCGTCTGTCTCAATTGGTACTTTTTATAGACTTTCTTGTGAAGTTAAAAATAACTAAAGTGACAATGTATGTTATAATAATGATATAAGAGTATTAAAAAATGAATCTTCACATTCACAAATTATAATCAAAGAAGGCCTCTAAAAGCTTAGGCAGAAAAATCAGGGATTATTTCTTAAATCCGATTATGTCCAACGTGTACATACATAAATTACATAGCCAATTTATCGTCTCAACTATAGGGAATAGGACCAAAGCGATTACCTTGTGTCAAACTAATTAAAGCTCAGGTGTGCCGTCTACCATTGATGCTCAATAGCTAGTTTGTACGCCTACTACTACTGGTAAGTACCAACGTCTATTGACCTCTAGAAAACCATCAAAACAATGGATCACGTTTTCTGTCGATAATTTGTACCAATTGTCTTGAAATACTTATATTGCGAGTAGTGGAGAAAGTAGAATATTTTCACTTCGTTTGCATTTAAATAGAGAACCACGATCGCCATTCATTATTGGTGATCGTTTAAGCTTTACCACCCAATTCCAAATTGAATTGGATCATTCAATAAAAGGGAACTTTACGAATTGTTACAGGTACCTTCACCAAGGGTACTGCAATTAAAACTTTGTCTTCAGTTTAATCGAATTTCAATTTGTTTTGATAGTTCCTCAAATATCCTCATACAAGCTGTCAAGCAATATGGAGATTGTAGAGTTATACTCTCTACAATCTCCATATTGCTTCCATTGTATTTTGGCCTTTGTTGGGGTATGAAAGGCTTTTGACAGCCAGTGACGAACACTGGTTGGTTTTCACATTCTACCGTTGTAATATTGACAAGCACACTAATTCGTCTTACAACACATTTTACCATCAATTTAAATGTAACTAAGAGGACTACAGCATCCACTTCGAAAGAAAAGTGAAAGGATAATTTAACGTTGGTTAAGCAATCCAAGACTAAGAAAATCGTGACCAATCCACAATTTTGATTGGTCACAATTTTCTTACTCTATCTTTCATACGTTCATAAATAATGAAAACAATAACTATAATATATAACTTCCATAAATATTATGATATGGTCATAACTATGAGGAGGCATAGAAGCAGTGAATAAGCCATTCACTGCTTCTATGCTTGTGTGTGTGGGATTATAATTATAGCGCTGTATATAACACAGAGCGCTTCAAACAATCCACAAATATGAATTTTTATTCATGTATATTTAAAATTTTGCCAATATTGAAACGCAGAAAAGGTAAGGGATATTTCAAAACCTCATTAGCTCTTATGTTGCTTGTTGAACGTGAAATGCTTTAAGCGTTTTTATGCTTCAATTATTATTTTGAATAAGGTTTTTCCATAATTTGATTTTTATTCACAATAAAATAGCGATCACTCATTTTATACTAAGGTTGGAAAAGCTCCTGTAAATTTGCTTTTTCTTTAAAAAATAACATTGTCATCTTCAAAGCCAAAGTAAACACAAAATGAAATTGGTATAAGACAGAGCACGTAACAGAATGTAATTTTCAAGTTATTTTTTTTAAACCTCGATCTTAAGTGGCTGACTGACATAAATACAATGCATAGCCAGCCAGTCGAATAAGGCGATGAGGGCGTTTGCGTATAAAAAAACTAGTATATAGCAAACTTTTCAATAGGAAAACTTGTTTGTATCACAATGATATTTTTTCAGAACTGTATGAAATGTGACACACAACTTACTTGATTGCGATTTTTCAGCTTTTTTAAAGTTAAAATTTGCGAAATAAAATAATTTGCCATAATCGAACGAAATGGAAGAGACAATTAACGTCAGAATGGTACGATGAAGAATCAAGGGTGTCGATTGATCGTAACTGCTGGAAAAAAGTTCACGTAGTTCGATTGATTGGATTATTCTGTCTTACATCCTAACTTCTTAGGCCGTTGATTATAGGGGCTGCAAATGGATGCTGTGCGTAGGAAGGTATTATGACCAAATATTTATTATACCACTCATCAAACGAGCGTACGGCCTACCTGATGGAAAGTGGTTACCATAGCCTATGGTTGTTTGCTACACCAAAGGCATCACATGCTTTATTGCTGTAAGAATTATTAATCAATATATAAAGAATTTGAGAATATTTTATTTCTGGGTTTTCAAATTGAAGTCTGGTATAGTCTGAAGGTGTTTCTTAAAAATAGCGCGTATCTGTAAAACAATAAACTGAATTGAAACTGAAAAAGTCAAAACCAAGATATGTTAATTCAATAAAATCACACTCACAAAAATCACCTTTAATTGTGTGATGTGTAATGTGGAATGTGTCTGAAGTTAGCATACCCTGCGATAGATATGAGACATAGTTCCTTTCTGAAGACATTTTGTTATAGTGCCTATCATCTAGCAAGAAAAACCACAGTCGTAAGTGATAAGAGTAATAAGAACAAACAGCAAGTTAATTTCACATTATATTTTTACATTACCGAGCGCTTGAGGGTAACCTGCGAACTGAACTCATCTCGCAGACTCTTTGTATGACGACCTCAGTGGCGCAGCGGGCGAGAGTCCGCCTGCGACGCAGTGGTTGCGGGTTCGATTCCCGCCTCGGAACAAATTTGTGTACGATCTGCAGAAGTTTGTTCCGTGGTCTGGGTGTTTTCTATGCATAATAAAAATATCTATCTATGTAAGTATATAATGTATTAAATATATCAGTTATCTAGTACTCATAACACAAGCTTTGAGTAGCTTACTTTGGGGCTAGATGGTGCTGTGTGGATTGTCCAGCATTATTTATTTTGTATAAAAGTAACTATTAGCGCCCGTGACTTCGGTTGCTTGGTTCTTACCATAACAAAATAAAGATTTGTGGTTCATGAAAAAAGAAAAATTTTGGAGGCATTTTTCTCACAGATACTACACTATCTATGTATAGAAGTGCTTACATCAATTTTGTAGTTTTGAAATGTGGTTACCAATACGTTCGTGCGGTTCGTCGCGATTCGATATCAAGATTGAGAATGTGCGATATATCGAGAAGATGTCAGATAGAAATCTTGACTTTATCTCTTTGAAGTCTGTTGCTTTATAACCGACTTTAAAAAAGATGATCCGCTACCCACTGAGTAGTGGATTTATCTTTTTTTAAATTGTTCTTCGATTAATCAAGCAATGGTTGAATCGAAGTCTTTGTAATAAGGAGAATGATCGCAAGGCCGTCCTTTTATTTGTGGGACAGTAGGGAGTGTACTGTGCCAGACCGCACGGAAGACAGTATTAATTCCTTGCGCACGGAACTGTATCAGAATCTAAGGAAATACTCAACAATCCGAATTTTGCGAATAATTATGTTGTCTTTTTTTTAATGTTTTATTATTCAGGTAAAGTTTCAATCGAGTCTACCGTACCCCTTGACGGAATTATTAATATAGATAATTGGAGTGAAGATTGGCTTAAGCTTATTAATTTCGTAAGGAAATGTCTCCTGAGGCTGTAACCAATTTCAACCTGACATAGAAACTTTAATTTGATCCTTTAGCTGCCGAAGACTGTCACTGTAATTACTGGGTAATCCGGGTAATCCCCAAGTGCGTGGTATGCATTGGTCGAATCCAAGGAATATAGATAAGACAAAGTACAATTCCTTGGTCGAATCTGTGCTAATGGAATATATTTTTTAGGACGTATGTCAGTTTGGCTTCGATAGTGATGAGTAGTCATTTTGATAGTATGATTATTTTGATTAAACTTTGCTGCAAAGTAAATATGAACTCAGTTTCAGAAGGTATTTAATGCATAAAAAAATTAAGGCACCGGAAAGGTAGATAAATAAATAAATAAATAAACATTGGTGGACTTTCCACACAGCACTGTCTAGCCCCAAACTAAGCTTATGCTTGTAATATGGGAACCAGATAGCTGATATACTACTTATAATACTTTTTTTTTGTAAATACATACTTATAATATTATATAACACACCCAGACAGAGAACAAGCATCTATGTTCATCACACAAATGTTTGTTCACGGTGAGAATCGAACCCACGACCTACGGCGCAGAAGGCAGAGCTACTATCAACTGAGCTACGTAGGCTGTGTAGATGTGTGCTTTTCAGCATTTTTGGCTTGGGAGCTTTCCCAAGCACAGTAGATATTCCCCAAGATCTAAGTACGGTACCTCTAAGTACGAGCGGGTAGTCAGAAATATGTCCAAGTATTACATTTTTCAGTAGAATTCCATACGTGACTGGTTGCAAGCCCATAACCGCTATTACAAAAATAACTGGTTCCTCACGATGTTTTCTTTCATCGATAAGGGTGTGCTCGTTAAAGTAGTAAGAAAATTTGTGTCAATTGTCGTCCATCAAATTATCCATAAATATATATTATGTAATGAAAGTGCCGCACTCGCTTTGCCACTTGAAATTTAACTAGAAAATGCATGTCACTAGAATGAAAATCAAATAAAAAGGTCCATGTTACGTGCATTTAAAACAACATTTAGAAAAAATCTGTAGAGTATAATTTTTTTTGAAACGTCTGATTATAATTTTTGCAATCACGAATAACACAGTACTAGCACACCATAATGCATTTATTGGTCATCGATTGAGACACTCCAACCCTAACTTTTCACTTACCTCCTAAATTTTAATGTAGTTATTAAAAAGCTTACTTTCACTATAAACGTTGTAAAACTCATTCTGCTTTACACAAAAATTTGTAGCGTTCCTATTTGTGTCAACTACCTACCATTGGTTGCATTCATGATAGGAAACACGCCATCCATAATTATTTCCCACAGGAGGTTGTTTTCCGATATGAGGACAACATACTCGATTGCATATTTCGTGATTCCCAATTCGAATAGAGAGTACTTAACTTTGTGACTACAAGTGTGGTAAAGTATTGGCTCACAAGTCATGCCCTATAGGAACATGTCTGATGCAGCACCCTGCGTCCATCAACTTGAAACATACATTACGTTGAGCCATTTGCCTGAAATTTCACTGGTACCCACACCCTTTGAAAAAAAAATCCATCCTATACAGACAACCAAAACGAAATACAAAATTCAGCCTTTGGGTACTGAGCGCTTCTATACTTCGGAGGGCACGCTAAGCTCTCAATCACGGCGTAAGTGATAGAAACAAAAAAAATGCCGGCAGAGTTTGCATATAGCTCATATAAATTTATTAACTTAAATGAGCTCGGCATTTGACAAACCACTCAGCTATTCCGTGGTCTACAGGTTCACATCACTATTCATGATTTCTATTCAGCATTCAATTACTCCGTGGTACCTAATGTCAAATGTATATACCTCAGTAATCACCTCTTTGAGCCAATCCCTCTGACGCCCCGGGTCGTTCATAACCTCTGCATTCAGATGAACTCAGAGAGTTTCCGTAGAGAGACCTTTACCGTACCTATGCCAGGGGAATATGATTCTTTCTACTTTGTAACAAACGTCTTATTCAATCAAAGATACAGCGAATAAACTGAATTTACTAATTAATTTAGCCATACAATAGATATGTAATATGAATGATCGATTAAAAGTAGAGGCAGAGCTGATACTCCTTCACTATTTCTCAATTTTAGTAGTTCTTTATATGAGAAATAGGCACAAATATGGTAGGCAAATCTAATCAATTCCATTCATTATTCGGTTGTATTTTTGCACCCCGCGGGTTTCCTCAAGGTGTTTTCCTTTACCGTTCAAGAGCATTGCACACAAACTTTTCGAAAAGAAAAGTCCATGGGTCAAATCATGTAGACCGGTTTCGAACCCGTGACCTGAGGGTTGAAAGGGGGGGTGCCTACCAATAAACCACCAGTGCTCTCTAAGTAACTAAGTAGGTAAAAAAACACAGTAACCAGCTGAAGCCTCGAAAGAACAGATATGATGTCTGACCACGCGATCACGTTAATCCTCTTTTCATAAGCTAGAATTGGTCAAATAAGTAGGTTTCTTGGCAGTAAAATTAGTGACAAGAGCGCCTATTTATTATACATATTTTATTTATTATATAGTATACACCACTATTTTTAAACTACCAGAAAAAATTTAAGGACTTTTTCAGCAGAGGCTACTAATTATAGTAGCGCCATCGGAATCTTTTAATCTCTATCTACCACTAAGTTGTTATCGCGTCTTTGGATAACATTTGTCTGTTTTTGTAACATTTGTCAAACTTTTTTTAAAATTGTTCAAAACACATTTGAGAAATGTTACAAAAGTTATTCCCAAAATCCTTCACAAGTAAACCTCGTGCACATGATCTAAGAGGTTGGTCTGAGAAGTATTTTCTTGACTGTGCCCGTAATTAATTAGTTATCAATGGTTTTTTCAAAACTACACAAAGGTTAACTGGAAGAAAATGCTCTCCAGCATTAAGTTCGCCTATGTACTACACATTTTTTTTGTGCAATGAAAAATTTTCTATCTATGTATATCTATCTAACGAGATACTACATAGATAGAAAATTCTCTCACAGGACTCAACGGAGTGCTCGGAGTTTCGGTTCACTACACTGTTTCGAAAGAAATAGTGACACGACAAGAAGAAGAAGCTGTAAATAGGGTGCTACTACACAGCCGGTCTCATCGACATTACTGACCATCCAACCTTCATATAAATTTTCATTAGGAGATCGCTCCGGGAATTCCTTCATTCGTAATAAACACACGCAATGTGGGCATATTTTGCACTATTAGGATCGCGATCCTCTGGGGAATATGAGGTAACTGCAGACAGTTAGTCTGCGTCAGAATGTGGACTTCAGACTTTGTTTGTGTTTTGATAACTTCAATGGTTGAAACTTGAAAATTTATGATGTTTGTGATGATGATTGTATATTAAGCCATGTGCCTAATTTCATGATACGTGAGTCAATAGGTGAACTTTTTGTATGTAAATATAGAATTACTCGTACTATCACTCCAGATGGTAACCACTTAGCATCAGGTAGATCATATGCTTGTGCCATCATGATGGAGTATATAAAAATAAAATAAAAACAGCTTCACGACTTTGATCCCCAGGCACGGTAGATATCCCGTCAGATCTCCCAGTACCAAGTAGGTACTAATTCAAGATTCTTTGAGGATGTCTAAGGGGGGTAGTCAGAGGTACGTCCAAACATTACATTTGGCACATACCCACATTTTTGCAGTAGTTAGTATTCCATACGTGACAGGTTGCAAGCCCATCGCCGCAAAAATACTTCTACCTTAATATAAACTATATAATATGCACATTGCTAACAACTCCACGAATAAAGGATTATATGAAAATGGTTCACCTACTATTATTTAATCATGACCTAATGTAACACCTACCACTACCTACTTAATATCTACCACAAATATGAATACTTATTTCACGTTAATTAAAATAGGTACTCCTTATATTAATTAAACCTGAAGCGAGTTTCATGTCTATGTAAACATTTCACCAACGCCTGGCAAACAGCCGATATCGTGTGCATGTCTCCAGCTTCCTCATATTGAAAATGTAATTTCTATAAATGCCAATATTTAAAGCATAATTAGTGCACTCATAGATTTGAATCATAATTTAGCTGCCAAATAAACAACGATGCTATAAGCTTATAATAGTGTGTAAGCTGGAGTAACATGTCTCCAGCTGCCTCAGTCAGTGTGGGCAAACGGCTAATGATAGAGATATATAGTAAACGCAAGGATTTAGTACCTATTTAGTGCACCTGGTACCAAAAATTTCAGGTCTGTAGCTAGGAAACTCTTCGAGTTATAAGACTTCATTAACGTGTAAGCTGGAGTAACGATACGTGAAAAAGCATATGCTCGTTCTCTGGAATGGCTGGAGCTAGCAGGTTGCTTTAAGTCTCCAGATTTAGTACCAAACGAATTAGCGAGGTACCAAATATTTGAAGTGTTTCTGTTCAAAACTCTATGAGTTACAAGCTTTTCCAGCTTTTTTTTGTTTGTCCAGCTTGCACATGTTGGATCTCAGCAACCACAATAGGTACAGACTCGGTTGATGTATCTGAACCGAGCTATGAATTAGTGCACTCGGTACCAAAAATTTGGAATCTCTAGGACAAGCAGTTCTGTTGTAATCAGCAAAATAACATTTTACCGCTAAAAATTTAAAGCATTTTGACGCGACCATAAAAATGATGCGTTGCCGCTCTGAAGGTGATATTACGCTCTGTGGATTTGAACGTATTTTAACCGCGATAAGAGTGTTTTTTGTGTGCACTCAGTCCTTTAAATTTCTGAAGGCATAATTATTATACCCTTCTCTTTCCGATGTGCGTTGAAGAGCGGGGCGTTGTGTGTTGCCATATCTTATTAAATAGTTTGGTATGGTTTGACATTTTATATTTTTTTTAGGTAAGGTGATAATTATGCCTATAATTTTATAATTTTTGCATATATATATATATGAAAAATCTGTGATCGTTGTTATTTAATGTTTGGAAATAGGAAAATTATAAAAAATGTTACCTACTGATACTTATTAAAATAAACAATAAATAATTATGTATAGGTACCAACCTACACAAGAATCTGTGATCATTATTACCTTCTGATAGGTACCTACTTATTAAAATAAACAATAAATAATTATGTATACCAACCTACAATATTGTATGTTTTTTAGATACCTGTGCAAAATTTTCCTACCTAAACCTTTACCCATTATGGTAGGTAGGTTAAATAAATAGTTAAGTAAATTTTTTAAGTAAAGATTTATCAAGTTAAGTAAAGTAAAGATTTATTTCTCAAACCACAGTTCTTTTACACTATTTTAACTTCTTTTAGGGTAATAATAAATAGGTAAGGTGATAATTATACTTACTATTATTCCTCTTGAAAACTTTTGAAAAATGTTACCTACCTACTGATAGATAGATAGATAGATAGATAGATAGATAGAAAATACTTTATTGCACACAACTTAAGGATACAACAAAAAAACAATCTTAAAACTAAAGATACAATGGGCGGCCTTATCGCTAAGTAGCGATCTCTACCAGACAACCGTTGGATGAAATGGATAGGTAGGTGAATGGTGGTAGGTGATAGGTGGGTACTTATTAAAATAAATAATAAATAATTATGTATACCTACAACATTGTATATTTTTTTGATAACCTGTGCAAAAACGAATCCTTCCTACCTATCTAAACCAGTATTATGGTAGGTAGCAGTTAAATAAATAATTAGGTAAATTTAGATTTACGTAGGTATCATTTATTCGTTTTACTACTTAACTTCTCATATGGGTACTGTGCTACCACAGTACACCTACCAGTTCTTTAACACCTACGTGTTACAGAACTGGTGCTTTGTGTAGGTACCTATGTAGATACAGATAACTCCGTTTTTTTAACTCTGCCAAAAAGGTAAAAAAGGGGCTACCTACAGTAAAAACGCACCTCTTGTATCTTTTATGTTACACCCTGTATATTTCTTCCGCATCGATTTGGACATCCGCATCGCACCAATAATGCGGATGTGACAAAAACAAAAAATTTATTAGACGCAACCAGTGAATGGCGCGTGCCAGCGTGCCGTATGCACGTGCTAATTGACCAAAAGGAGCGAAGATTTCGTTTTGTGGCATCTACAGAACAGGATCTACATGCCCATAGGGATGCAACATCGTTCATTAAAAACATCGATATCAAAACATCGATGTTTTTAAAAGTGAAACATCGATGTCGAAAATATCGATGTTTATGAACTACATCGATGTTTTTACGATGTTTTTTAAAATATTAGCAGGAATGATGATTTAGTGAGAAAAAGCGTTTTCCTATAAAAACAGAATTAGATTCGTATTGGTAATCATGATTACAGACAAGACAAATAATAGCTCCAGCTTCAGAAAATAGCCGCTCACTGGGTACTAAAGTTGCTACTAATGGCAAATGTTTCTAAATGTGGCTAGTTATACAAAATCACGAGTTTTCCAGCTTTCAGAGCGGCAACGCATCATTTTTATGGTCGCGTCGAAATGCTTTGAATTTTTGGCGGTAAAATGTTATTTTGCTGATTACAACAGAACTGCTTGTCCTAGAGATTCCAAATTTTTGGTACCGAGTGCACTAATTCATAGCTCGGTTCAGAGACATCAACCGTGTCTGTACCTATTGTGGTTGCTGAGATCCAACATGTGCAAGCTGGACAAACAAAAATAGCTGGAAAAGCTTGTAACTCATAGAGTTTTAAACAGAAACACTTCAAATATTTGGTACCTCGCTAATTCGTTTGGTACTAAATCTGGAGACTTAAAGCAACCTGCTAGCTCCAGCCATTCCAGAGAACGAGCATATGCTTTTTCACGTATCGTTACTCCAGCTTACACGTTAATGAAGTCTTATAACTCGAAGAGTTTCCTAGCTACAGACCTGAAATTTTTGGTACCAGGTGCACTAAATAGGTACTAAATCCTTGCGTTTACTATATATCTCTATCATTAGCCGTTTGCCCACACTGACTGAGGCAGCTGGAGACATGTTACTCCAGCTTACACACTATTATAAGCTTATAGCATCGTTGTTTATTTGGCAGCTAAATTATCATTCAAATCTATGAGTGCACTAATTATGCTTTAAATATTGGCATTTATAGAAATTACATTTTCAATATGAGGAAGCTGGAGACATGCACACCCGATATCAAAATAAAAAGATAAAAATGCGAATATTTTAAACGTTTCCATTCCCGCAATCGGCGCGACGTGATCAAACATAAATTGGTTTGGAGGGTCCTTCGCAAGGACGATGGTCGATGAGACGTCCGAAATGGAATCAACTAAATTGTAAAAACGGTTTGGGCTTACAAATTTATACGATTTTCACATACATAATATGAGTTTGAGCACTTGTTTCAAACACACTAGAATCGGCTGAAAAATGTTTTATTTATTTAAACAATAATTTATGCTGTATATATTTACAAAAAAAAATCTGCTATCTTTTTCGTATATAGCACGCTGGGCTTAGTTTAGGGCTAAATAGTACTATGTGGAAAGTCCTCCGATTATTTTATTTATCCATACTCTATTTGAAATATTACACGGATATTTATCGCTTTTTACCATTATTATTTTCCCGACGTCTCGGCTATGTTGCAATAACCGTGGTTAGTCTTTATTTATCTACCCCTTATTCAGTTTAAAATAATGTGAACCCTAGCCTTGATGAGCTACATTCGTCAAAAAAAGAGAGATTTTTACGTCAACAACGTTTTCTTTTTTCCTCATCGTTTTACCGAATTTAAAGCAAGCGAATGAAAGTTCAGGCTAATGACAAGTTTTTACTCGACTTTTTAGACAGCGTTGGACATCGTTAGAAGCTAGGAATTTGAATACAGAAGTTACGAGTATCGTGTACAAATAGTACGCATACGATTCCACAATTACCATGTTGAAGCAACAAAACAATTTGCTTAGTCTGCCATCTGTTATCGCTTTTGGTAATTACCCCATTAATTCACCCACGGAATAGAGAAAACCCAATTTACCCACAGTTTACATCACATCGGCATGTTTACAAGAAGGCGTACACAGTTCCAAACTTGACCGGTATTCACTGCACTTGGCCGAGTAACAAAACTGTGCCACTTATGATTCGCCATCTATTTCGGCATCTCATTATCTTTGCCAGAATAAGTTCAACCCACAGAAGAAGCAGTTGCATGTTTGTTGTCACGAACTGTATCATTATTATTAAAATTTCAGTTATATGAGGCCTTAAGTTGATGAACGCAGAGCAGTGCATCGTAGGGCACATTCATATCATGCGTGACTTGCAAGAAAATTTTATTAAAAATTTTGTTATAGGTCATGGTTCCAATTAAACATCAGTTGGCCCATATCTGCTATTCCATGAGCAAGTATAGTTTGGGGCCTTTCTTACAAATATCCAGAAGGAACAAGTAAGTGCCCTCTCCATCTATCAAATTCTGGCGATCCTCACATCAACGCCGTCACCGCATCGTATAGCGATTGTCAAAGTAAAATGTTAAAAGTACAGACCTGCAAGACCTGTCTGCAGCTGGCGGTATGGCATATACAAGAACATTTATGTTTTAGATAGTTCAACATAAAAATCTTAAAATAAACACACCTGTGTTAAAGTTTAATGATGTTGCAAATATATATTAAATAACTGAAATTGTTACTGATGACTGGACCAGATAAAAGTAACAACATCAATTACTTTCTTCACATTCCAACGACGGCGCTCGCTCACCCGAGTGAACGCGACACAAAAATGTAGCAGAACAATGTCACAGTCTAAAATAGCTATCTTTAGACATACATACAGTTTTTAAGTTCAAACGGCTTTTTTTTTAATTTCATTAACAGAACGCAAAGCAGACGATTTTTTACATTAAGAAATAATCAAGTAATGCATTTGGTAAGTGGTAGGAGTGGTAAAATATCACCCATTAAAAAATACACGGTTCGTATCAAAAACATAGGTACGTATTATGCAGTGTCCCCAATGAGATATATTCCGCAGTAGTATATTAGTAGTATAGTATAGTAGTATAGTAGTAGTATCATCCGCAGTATGCTCGTAATAAGGTGCCTTGTATGAAAACAAGGTACACGCGTTTGTTTAGGATACAAACACGGCAGCTGTTGTACACGAGAGGCAGCATTATTACAACAACTCCTTATTTTATTATACGTATTTTATTATTATTTTATATACGTATTTTCAAGAAAAACCTCATTTTAAATAACTCTTTCAAGTAAAAACCGACTGCAAATACACTGGAAAATACGTGGAAAATATATTCATATTACTTAAATTAAAAATAACTCGTCAGATTTGACTTCAATTTAAATAGGACCACACGAGAGCCACCAGCTTTCAAATAAAAAAGAAAATACAAGTATAGAATCTTAGTACAGGTCTAAAATTTTTTTTATATAACATAGTCTATGCCTCATCTTAACACGACGACAGAGTTTTTCTGTATCAGTAGTTTTGGAGCCTATTTAAATAATACAATCAAATAATCATCCTCTTTATAATTAGCACTAGCTGCGCCCCGCGGTTTCACCCGCGCGTATTGTGTCACCAAAATAGCACGAAAATTACGAAATTTAGATAAAAATATGCGTCGCACTCATCGCTTGCTAGCTTGGATCGACAGAGTGAAAAGTTAGGCAGGTATCTGTACCTACTTACCTCAGTTATGACGGGGAGCTAAGTTGATTCTGTAATGATGATACCTATACTCCTACGTGAAAAAGAAAATAGGCTACATCGACAACATTGCGCCTAAGTACTTAGATACAGCGGTCCCAGCTTAGCGGCCCGCTAAGGGCCCCTCCCCGCGCTTCGCCAGCCACCGCTGCGCCTCGAACGCCGCTCGCGCATTCCACCCGAGATAAAACGCTAAATTAGTATATTTTTTGTTATTCATCTACTTTCACTTTTAGTTTCAAGTCAATCGCACTACCCGTACAAAAATTCTCGTCCAAACTTTGACATCCCTTTGCACCCTTATTAAGGGTAGTTTACAAAAACTATAAATGTCGTTCTTAATTATTTATTTAGAAGTATATTTACTCCAAGTTTGAAATCAATCGGACTACTCGTTAAAAAACTCCCATACAAACTACAACACCCCTTTGCATTTATAGTTATTATATTTATGTATATTATAGTTATAGATTAGATGTAATAAATAAAACCTTAAAAACTGAGTAGTTGGTAAGACAGTAAACGGTGTGGGGCAGACTTAATTGCGGGTTTCTTCACAATAAAGGAAAACCTTTGGTCGTTTGCGAGCACATAAGCATTTCGAACAAAATATCCATAGCTGCACGACAGGATTCGAGCTCTCGACTTTAGGATCGGAATGCGGGGTCGAGGCTTTTGCTATCGTCTTATTTTTATCTAAGCGCTCCCGTGCTTCAGTAGGCTAGTAGTCATTAGATGGAAGTCTACGAGTGTCCTTAATACTTCCTCGCCAGAAGGATCTCCAAATTAACTTTTACATACCTAGATTAATTGTAAATAAAGTATATTGCAAATACCCGTAAAAAAAGTATCGTGCAAATTCCCGTCAAGTAGCCATTCTCACTCACATTCTGACATCTCGAGAACACGAAACTCTAAATATCACGTCGTCATCGTTGTAAGGGATGCTTTGTTTTTTTTTGTGGCCTTTCCAAAATTCCTTGCCTTTCTGTACGTAGTACTGTTATTTATCCATACATACATACTTAAAATCATACAAAGGGTATTAAGGAGCAGATCCAAACATAGCCAAATTTTGTAAAAGTTAATATGTGTTCCAAACCGAAATAATTTCCTCAGTGTTTTATTTACCGTTTGCGAGAACCTTCTCAGGCTGATAAAAGTACCTAATGTACCTAACGTAATATTAAAGGAAAATTACCCTTCTGGATATGTTATCGGGAATTGAAAAAGTCTTCAATAACCACTCCGTTTGCTTTTATCAACCTTTACGTATATTTTGCCAGAGAATACATCCTCGTTCAACTCATCCATTGCACACCAGTATATTATGTTGTGTAGAAATATAACATGTTGCCTTAGTTTTTTTTGTCCTCCGATTCGAACTCAATTTCTTTCACATTTTCAACCTTTTCATTTACTTTTTAGAAAATACGAGTACATGAGCGAGCAACAATCATTGTGCAATCTTTAGCGATTGCCGCTGCATGTTTGTTTGTTTGTATGTTCAAGCTTTCTCGATCCTTTGATCCGATATGGATGAATTTTGGTAAGTTGTTTATTGTTATTATATAATTATTTATTTCGTTTTTATAGCTTACACATGGTTTAGTTGGGGGATATGCATAGTTATTAGGTGCTATTAAATATCACATGGAATGTTGGGTACTAGCAACCTGCCCCGGCTTCGCACGGGGGCAATTCTGATGTTACTTGTGTTGGACTCCTGTATCCGCATTTAGACTCTAGGGTGCTCATGCGTGCAATGCTGATATAATAAGCATGTATTATACATATAAAACTTCCTATTGAATCACTCTCTCTTAAAAAAAAACTGCAACCAAATCCGTTGCGTGGTTTATCTAACGTGGTTTATCTAGGGATAGGTCCTGCATGTAGTGATATGCAGGGTGTAACAAAATGGTTTGTCTTTTTGTATATTGTCTCTACTATGACCGATTAAAATGAAATGAGAGAAGAAGGTTTAGAGCCAAAACACATAACCGCGTTGCGGCGCCGCGCCGCTAAAATCGGCGGTTTGCGTCGCGGCGTTGCGGCGCCGCGAAAAAGAGCGGTACAGTAGGGTAACCAGTTCCTCGTGATTTTTTATTGTGGATAGACGTGTCTCTGCCATGGACAATCGTAAGAAACTTATTGCTTATTTGTTATTAAAAAGAAATTACTCTATTTTAAATAAACGACGAAGAAGATACTGGATACATCCATTTAATAAGGCTATGAATCCCGATGGCGAGTACTTTTCTCGAAAATACAAAGCATTAAAGATAGACAAAAATAATTTTTTTTTAAAAATATTTTTTTTTCCAATATTTTTATGTCCCGGTGGTACGGCGATCAGAACACTGGATCTCTCAATTATATTTTTAAAGCGCAGAGTAACTACAGATACTGTTTACGTTCTAGCTGACCAGAGACACATTTATGTGTTATTTGCTAGAGTGATAGAAACAAACTAAATCATGGTCAACAAGTATGACATCATAACGCTGAAAGCTGCGGTGCCGCGCCGCTACAATCGGCGGTGCCGCTACCACCGATTCTCGCGGCGCGGCGCCGCAACGCGGTTATGTGTACAGTGTCGAGTCGGTTGTTCGTCATCAGCAGCAGTTAGCAATAATCACTTTATAAATGTAATGGCACGAAGATTGCTCTATTATTCCGGAATGCGACACTGGCACAATAAAGAAAAAAAAAAAAAAAAAAAAAAACTGAGACAATAAAGCATTTTACTGCAGGCGTTAAATTGCGTCCAAATGGGCAATGGCGCATTTAGCTACTTTTTAACCGGTGGTAGATAAAAACGACTTACACGGAATTTATTATCTTACTATGAAGTTTTATTAACTAGCTTAGGTTTTACAGGCTATTATGCAGAAAACTAGTTTCCTGAAAGCATCACAATTATGTAAATGTAAGAAAGCGCTCATAGCGTAGCTTACTATGTCATTCTGGACAACGTTATAAATGATATAACTTTTGTCTTCTTTTCTTAGTCATTTTTGGAAGAAGAGTTTTGCCCTTTTTTTGGATGTCGCTGTAACTAACAGACTCAATGGTTCTAAGGCGTATAAATTTAAACAAGTTTTTCTACTAAAAAGTTTGCATAAGTTCGAAAACTAGAAAAGCGAACTAAGCATTTCCACATCCTAAAATCAAAAAAACAGGATGATAGTTTTGCTGAGCTGTGTATTTACATTCTACTTTGTTGATTGTGATTTTTTTATAAAGGTCTGTGATTAAATATCTTCCAAAATGTTCAAACGTGCGAGCGAGAAGTACTTTGACAGTTGTCAGCCCCTTAACTACTTTACTTCACTATCGGAAAATAAAACAAAATAAATACAGTCTCAAATTCATTCTGGAGGACTAGGCAATCTCATAATATCAAGAAACAGAAAGCGACAGGATAGCATACCTTTTTTCAATCAAAAAAAAATATGTCACTAAAACCGCAAAAACCTTTAGTACGTTGTATACTGGACTTACAGCTATTTCATAAAGTTGTACAATAAATCAATGAGCTAGAGGAAAATATGTGTAGATGTATAGCTTTGCTAAATTTCCTGCTCATCAAACTGGAAAGCGGATGAATGTAACACATCGCTGATTTTTCAAATCTACGCAGTCGCAGGCTACATGAGACTCATACAAATTATTCAGGTTTATAGCAATTTTCTACTGACACTTTTCTACTGACGTCATGGACACTGACGTCATGTAAATATTTATGGAAGATGATGACCTGTCTTATGTATAGCATGATAATTTTACATGACACATTGAATGGAAACTCGAAAGTGGCACGCGCAATTTCAAATACAGAATGTAAATAAAAAATACTACTTCTATTTTGGAAGGTGTCATGTTTTGAATAGCCAACATCGACACAAACCTAGGTTTCATGATATTGTAAAATTAATACTGTAATTATGTATTGTTTAATAAATAAAAAATATAGGACATGGATTAGACATATAGAGACTCGCAGCATTTAACATATACTATAGAAATTCGTACAAGGTACTAATAATATTTATAGGAAAGACATAGCCTCACCAATTTTTTTCTTTAGGAACTGTAATACAAGAAGACAAACCTGTTACTTACGATGTTTTCTAGCCCGTTAGAGGGCAAATAGTTTTTTGAATTCATAGAATATATACATAGGTCTATTATCATATTATGTATTGTATTCTATGTTTAATAGTTTAGGTTTTATAGTAAGTAGTTAACTTCCTTCTTATTCTAGTATAAATATAGACATTATGTATATACATAATATACATATATATATACCTATATAACTTCTATTAAATGTTTAAACAAACAGTTTCATAAATACTTAGTAACACGCCACACCATCTTTTTGCACGCCCAGGATGACTGGTAGAAAATGCTATTAGCATTAAGTCCTCCTAGCACTATATTCTTTTGTGTGAAAGTTTTAAATAAATAAATAAATAGAAAAATCAAAGATTGGTTTCGATCCCAAAACTTTAAATCGAAAAGCTTGCTTCCACTGACTACCGATGCTTCTCACTACTAAATTCTAGCTTCAAAATAACAAAACACACTACGTTTTACTGATAACAACTAGTATTTTATTAGCCGTCATAATAAAAACAGCTACTTCTAAGAAAACTTTAACATTACTTTTATGTATGACATTGGCTGGACCCTCAGGCTTCTTCAGAAAATAGATCTTATTCATTATTTTTATTCTATTAAAGACAAGAACTAAGTGATTCGAGAACGTAAAGGTTTGAACCCATATAATATTAAATACAATTCTAAATCCTAGACGTTGCGTGGGGTGGGGCATTTGACCGTGGTAAAAGTAAAAAACGTCACGTGGACTTGCACGCAACTTCTGAGTTAGTCAAGCAAAGCAAATAGTTTGCTTTGCTCGACTCAGTCAAGAGTTATAAAAACTAAGACATAAAAATAAATGGTGAACATTCCACAAAGCACTATCTCGCCCCAAAGTATGCCAAAGCTTGTGATATGGGAACCAGATAACTGAATATACTACTTATATACTTTTTTTTAAATACATACTTAGAATATTATAATTAAAACGCCCAGACTTAACTTATTTTCACCAACACTACATCTGTTTTCATCACACAAATGTTAGTTCTCGGTGGGGATTGAACCCACGGCCTACAGCTCAGACGGCAGAACTTTTTTTTTTTTTTATACAACTAGCTGATGGAACAAGCAGATGGCCCACCTGATGTTAAGTGGTAACCATCACCTATAAACAAAACATTGCCCCGTAGGTCACGCACAATAGAAACGTGCCCTACGATGCACTGCCCTGCGTCCATCAACTTGAGGCATACAGATGTTAAGCCTCATGTGCCTGTAATCACACCGGCGACCACTCTTCAAACCGAAACACAGCGTTGCTGCTTGGCGGCAGAAAAAGGCGTGGTGGTAGTACTTCCCCGGACGAGCCCTTCACAAAGAGCTCTACTACTCTTTGAGCTACTACTACCAATTGAGCTGTGAAGGCTGTCAGATAAGACAAAACATATTATAATTTTAGTTAGGACGCTGAAGCTATATTCAGCTGTTACAAAAGTAAGATTAATTCAGACAATCCTAACAACATTTACGATATTATCTTTAGTTGTTACTACATACCGATACCGATACCGGGAGCACCGGTGGTCTAGTGGGAGTGACCCCGCCTTCCGATCTTAAGGTCGCAGGTTCGAATCCGGTCGTGCACCAATGGATTTTTCCATCGAAAAATTTATGTGCGCAATGCCAGTGCTCTTAAACGGTGAAGGAAAACATCGTGAGGAAACCAGTTAGTATTCTAACAGCGGCGATGGGCTTGCAACCTGTCACGTATGAAATACTAACTACTGCAAAATGTGGGTATGTGCCAAATGTAATGTTTGGACGTACCTCTGACTACCCCCTTTAGACATCCTCAAAGAATCTTGAATTAGTTACCTACTTGGTACTGGGAGATCTGAAGGGATATCTACCGTGCCTGGGGATCAAAGTCGTGAAGCTGTTTCAGTTTCAGTTTGTTACTACATAAAATACCAACCTCAAATTTATTGTAGTTTGTGATTGTTACAAACAGTTACGATGAATAAATTATTAACTGATAATTTTATAATGACCCTGATTATGTCTGACACCTACAACATAGCTACGAACCAGCTACGCTACGCAGCTACGCTGTCTACGACTGCCTACGAAAAACAACCAAACCTAAGAGCCTGCCCAGAGCTGGCGTTTTACGCGCGAGTGGACACGCGCGTGAAACGCGAGCTTCTGGATGTGATGTACTCGTATGTAGCTCTAGTACCTCGGCTACGCGCGTAGGCTCGGAATCTCGCGAGATCTCTGGACGGGATGTATGTAGCTCTAGTACCTCGGCTACGCGCGTAGGCTCGGAATCTCGCGAGATCTCTGGACGGGATGTATGTAGCTCTAGTATCTCGGTTACTCTCGGGTCTCATGCGTAAAACGCGCCTTCTGGACAGGCTCTAACGGCTGGAATACACCAATACTGATTATAGAATAGAATAGAATAGAATAGAATAGAATAGAATAAGTAAAGTAAGTAGTAATTATGTCAGCCGATGGCGGAAAGAATTACTCGGAGGAGTAACTTGGAAGCACATGTACTCACAATGTGTCAGACATTGGAAGTTACCCAACAAGTTTGGACTCGTCGGTTAGTCTGCTCTCATCGGGTGTCTTTGGACGATGGCGGTTGTAGATGGCGGCGCTCCCATCTTACATACGTTTGATTTGATTGGCCAAAGACGCCCGAGTAAAGATCGGCCGATTACGGCTGACATATATATAGGTTTTTTTTTATACAACTAGCTGATGGAAAGATGTTAAGTGGTAACCATCACCTATAAACAAAACATTGCCCCGTAGGCCACGCACAATAGGAACGTGCCCTACGATGCACTGCCCTGCGTCCATCAACTTGAGGCATACAGATGTTAAGCCTCATGTGCCTGTAATTACACCGGCGACCACACTCTTCAAACCGAAACACAGCGTTGCTGCTTGGCGGCAGAAAAAGGCGTGGTAGTAGTACTTCCCCGGACGAGCCCTTCACAAAGAGCTCTACTACTCTTATAGATAGCTTAAAGATGTTATACTTCATGTGCTAACTCACCCCTCAGAGCGAAACTTAAAAACGCTGCTTGAGGGCAGCAATGGACAATGTGGTAGTAGGTACTTCCTTGGACGAGCCCTACAAAAAGATCCTTACTGCTCTTAAAACTTACTTAAGACTATAAACATGCACAATTAATTCAAAAGACTAAACTTATATGGGTACAAACTGGTACAAAGTCAACTTTCATATTATTCGACGTTGAAGCGAATTCACACATATCATCCTAATAAAATTACGTAATCACCGAACGACGAGGCTTTTGCTTTTTAAGTTTCAGACTAACCAAGCTGGCTTTAGCTTCAACTTGATTGTACAAAATTGTGGGAGATTTTACAATGTTCTGTAGGTATTTCATTTTCCGTTAACTGCAAAATTAACTCGGCGCAAAATTATAATACGACTGTAATTATGAAGGCGTGGCTTTCAAAGCTGGTGATAATTTTCCAGAATATAAACAAATCAAAAAATCATCATAATTCTAACAATAATATTTTATGAAAGCTTATTAACAATATAATGAGCTCATCCGTATTACGGGGCATCAAACTTGTAAAACCAGTAAGGCTATTCGCTAAAAACAGCAGTATCGATAGCAGTTACATTAAAATGGGTCGTTCCTTGTAGATTCAACGAATTAAAATATTAACACATTTTATCAGAACAACTATTTACATAAATAAAAGCTTTTGGACAGCACGACAATCGATTAGCATGATAATCAAAACCAGTGAGATTTGTTTATTCAACACATCAACGGCTCATTTTAATGCGGCTATTGCTGTTACTTGTTCTTAGATATTTTACTCATCGCTATTGCTTATTCAATGACAGCATTCTAAATTAGGGTTGTAGTTCCTAAACTTTTGTGTAGATAATAACAGGCAACTTTAACGGGTCGCCGCCGCCGCGCCTCTGCGCCCAAACTTTGTTTGTATTACTCATTATTGTAACGACCTAAGTTTACAACAATTTATTTACATTTGAGTCAGCCTTTGGGTATTGTTTGATGGGATTTTGTACACCTAAGCTAAGGTATATTTCGTCGATCACCTAACTGATAGTGGTTTTCAAGTTGAAGCGTTAAATGATTTTCACATAAAATGTGATACTTCTTTGCTGTACATCTTTTGAGATATAATTATTTTATTTTCTTTAGCCTGTGGCGTCTCACTGCTAGATGAAGGTAGTAGTATAAAAAAAATAGAAAACTGGAGGTAGGGTGGGGTAGCTACAATGGGTGGTGTTATGCTACAATTCTCCTTGGTAAATCTTGTTTCAAGTAGATTCACAAGCTATAATGCCACGACCATTTTTTTGTAAGAAACAAGGCTTTTGAACTTATCCTTAGAAGTTCAATAGTAAAGGTAAAGTCAAAGAGTAAAGTTATTTTCTTTCAAACTAATTTTAGTGGTTTGCACAAATAATAAACATGGCAGTATCATACATTGTTACAAAACATGAAAGAAACTAGAAATCCCATTAAAACAACGTTTAAGATTGAAATTAGGTTTTGATTCTAGAAGTGATTGGAGTGACTCAAAAGGATGGTAATTGCTTCTTCTTAAATTAAACAGGAGTTTACAGCATTATGATAATTTTCTCGTCTATAATGTAAAGCTTCGTAGAGAGCAGGTACGTACGATGTTATTTTGTTATCGGGTTTTATAAGGGGCTTTGAAAAGATATTGAAAGCGTATTGAGGTTTTTGTAAAGAATCTGCTGAACACATTTTTTTCTTAATAGGAGTATAATGGAGTATCCTAACATTTTACAAACTTTAACTCATACAATACATTCACTCTGATTTTGGTGAACATGTACTTTATTTATTTTCTTAGGTTTTTGATAAAATATCACTATAACAATTATGCCTTTGTTAGATAATAGTATTTGTATGATAGAGTGAAATAAAAGATAAAAATAGTGTAACCAAAAGTGTAAGTAATAATCCTTACTAGTGGAAATTCGACAGCACTGTTTATCCCCAAAATATGCAAATCTGTAGTAAAGCGCTGAAATCAGAGGTACTACCAACTAAGCTATGTGTGTGTTAGAGGTCAACATTTAAAAGCTAGTTTTGCTGAGAACACAAAGATTTTATAATGTCCCAAAAGTTATTCTCCGAGCGGGATTTGAACCCGCGACCTTCCCTTGATACTGGGCTGCGCTACCAACTGCGCCACCGGAGTACTAATCACACTCGACGAATAACTCTTGGACATGTTACTACGGTACTAATGCGAGCGTGTAACTTTTGGGACATTATAAAATCTTTGTGATTTCCTTAACTTCCTTAACACTATAAATCTAATAAAAAATTGCTGAGAACAGTTTTGAAGATTGCTATACAACGGCTTTATTGATTGTTCAATTCTAGAGTTGCCGGTTGCCTCCTATTCTAGAAAATGGTGCTTAACTTTAAATCATACTTAAAATTAGCGCTGTCACTGTTTGCCATATCGCATTGGTTAGAGATGGCAATAGTTAAGGTATTGTTTATAGTTTGACATAATTTTTGTAGTAAGGCCGTATTAGCTTTTTTTTTGTTTACTACAACATAAGGAAATCACAAAGATTTTTTTATTACATCCCAAAAGCTTATAAAATTATCCGAGTGGGATTTAAACTCACGACTTTGCCCTTAATCGGGGGCCACGATAACCACGTGTGCCATCATTATCATCATGTCATCATCAGAAGAAGTTTACTGCTGGACTCAGGTCTCCCCTACACATTTCCAGGAAGCTTAGCATTGGCTGAGCCCTCTCCATCCACTGACTTTCTGCGATCCTAAAATTATCGTCAGTCTATCGGGTAAGAGAGCGTCCCCCGCTTTGTATTCCTGTTCGTGGTTTCCATTTTGGAAACAACGTGGACCTTTCCCCAGCGGTTGTCACTTCTTCGAGCTATATGACCCGCCCATTGTCTTTTCAACTTGCTGGTTTCGCGAGCTTTTTCGGCTACATTGGCTCTTTTACGGATTTCCACATTTTTTATTTTGTCTATCCCTGCAAACTGCATGAAAAAGCCCTTATAGCTATCTCCACAGCCCGTTGAGCTACTTTATGATATAGGTCGATTGCCTCTATTTATTTCAGTTTTTCGAATAAAACCAGGTATAAATTATAATTATAGAGTAATTAATTACCGTGAGAAAAATCTAGACAAGCAATAAATGACACCGCTATAATTATATAAACGCCAGTTTCGTGATGGGCCAACAATCAAGTGGGCCTTGAGCGGGTTGGTGACAGTGAACGGGCTACGACTCGCGATCTAAATTTATATTAGCGGACCACCTGCGGCCGGGGCTTAGCTCATTGGTTCTACGCTAAAACTGTTTCGATATTTAATATAATTATAAATATTTAATCTAATTAAATTACTACATCACTACAATTTATTTACACTTAATGCACAGTTCTTAATGTAAGTCCATTAAACTCATGCTTAGAAGTGTCAGTAACGGTTAATCATGTTTGTTGTATTTTTTTTGATTTTCTTTATTAATTAGATACTACGACGTTACAATCTAATATACTTGACTGTGGCCTTGACCAACAAACTCAACAAATCTGTGTTTCCTTAAAATGTCACGTCACTACATTTCTTAAAACATCATTCGAGCATAAAGAGCTCTATATATATCACTATAAAGTTACCATGACATGACGAATTTAGTATGTTTTTCGGTATAATCTTAGATAAAATATTAAACTCAATGTTACCGTGTCACTAGGCGATAATAGCGGTTTGCCAGCTCACAAAGCCAGTGGATAAGCTATGACAATTTAGATTTTTGATAGCGAGGTATAAAGAGCGGTGCTCGGAGTTTCTATGTAGGATAAAATGCGAAACGAGGTTATACCACAGAGAACTAAAGTACACGATATAACTCAAAGGATTATTATTTACCTATGGCAGTGGGCTGACCATGTATGCCGTAGAACCAATAATCGTTGGAACAAACGAATACTTGAGTGGAAACTGAGTCAAAGAAAGCGTTGCGTAGGACATCCTCTGTCAAGGTACAATGACGATCTACGAAATGTAGGAACCTTTCGTAGACAGCGAATACTAGATCAGGTAGAATGGTAGCGAATACTAGATCATGATAGCCTGAATAGTCTGGTGGTATGTACACTTTTAAACGTAGTGTGGGACGCCCTCCGACTAGATGGGACGACGACTTGCGAAGGGTGGCGGGCAGCAACTGGATGGGAAGAGCTAAAGACTGGGCTCAGTGGCGCGCCATGGGAGAGAACTATGTCCAGCAGTGGCCTGCAATAGGTTGATGATGATGTAAAATTTTAAGGTTTGTTTAGGAACTGCGACCGTGGCTAAAATAATCATTTTCTGTCGCATAATGAATGCGATAAGTAATTCGAATCATTTCACGGTACCACCGCTGCACAGCTGTTCGTGACGCGGCGCTGGCTCTTCGCGTTTCCTCAAGCCGCGACCTTTGAAATTTTTGAGCGTGGTTAGGGATTATCTTCCGGACTGACGGCGTTTACGCATCAAACTTTTATTTTAATGTGGGATCACCGCTTTGAAAAGTTTATTTCAGTGGTTTTAGTAGATTATGTTTATTTTTAATTTATGTGATTCTACGAGGTTATATAATCGTGTTTTTACGCGTGGATAGGTAAATGTCTAAATCTACTTTGAATGCATAGAGCCACGCTCCGCTATGTCACTTAACATCAGGTGAGATTTTGGTCATATGTTTACCCTATTACCTATAAAAACAAATAAGCACGAACTCCAAACTGCTGTTTGCTCAAAAAGCAAAAACTATCGCATAACAACAAAAACTCATTGAATGAGGTATAAACTTTCTTTTTAATGAATATTATGACTTCTATTATAAACTCATACGATAATTTAGGGTATTTTTTATGGTATATTGTAGGGCCCATAATATTATACCTATTAGATGTACTGTAATACTCACAAAAATAAATATAAACACGTTTAACCCATTTCGTCTTAATCATTTTCTCTCAAAGTGTTACTTACAAAACCAGCCTTGTAATTCCTAATGCAGTTTGCGCTGTGTTTCCATGTGTAGGTATGCTACTTAATTTGATTACATTAGATATTGTTGACATTGTTGTAGGTACAACAATATCAACATATCAACATATATAACGTAGGTAGGTACCTACGTTATTCATCTAATTAGCTTAGCATTATCTGTTCAAGTTGAGGCTTAGACCTTGTATACTTGGATACATATTGGTACTCACACTTAAAACATTGTACAAATTTATGGAATATTATAGGCATCTACATGCCTTATGAGGACAATAAATTTAATAGGTAGCTGCTGGAAAATATTGAAATAAAAACTGTCGTTCTAAAAACCTATTCTGTAGTGAAAACTTCTTACATAATCGCCTTTTTAGTATAGCTAGCTCAAACTTCAGATGCTGCTAAAAACAAAAAAATCTCTAACTTCTATAAAAATACCATGATATTTTAATTAAAAGCACATTCACACACCTGACTATTCCCCAAAAAATATAATCTTCTAATAGACAAAAAAGTTGTGCAGGCTGAATATTATAAATGGACTGCCCTTTATAGCTACCAGTAGACGGGGTCTCATACAAAATGAATCTACATTGGTTAGTTCCGAAATAGCCGTTCCAGTTTGGAATAGAATAAACTAAATGCATGATACAAAACTGTACCTATCCGACGTCAAATGAACTTTGCCCTCTGTAGGTCTAGCACGACTTTGAGTATTTTTGGATAGCGAGCCTGTCACTAATGTCATTGACCGGACGAATTATAAAACAGTTATGTAATACAGGTTATTTTTGCTAGACGAGCATGTCAATTGCAATTTGATCGTTGACTACAGAGTAGTACACCGTATGTGGTTAAGCCAAGGCATTTAAATACTACATTACAAATTCCTTGGGTTTAGCTTCGGAATATTTGTTTAAAATTAGCTCGATTGACAGCCCTCTGAGCTCAGTTGATAGTAGCTTTGTCTTCTGCGCTGTATGCCGTGTAAAGATTTCTGTCTTTATTGTATGGAAATATGAATTCACAAAAAAATGAGTATGTACTATTATATCAGGCATCTAGTTTTCCCAGTGCAACCTTTCTTTATTGTGTGCCTAGATAGGGTTCCACGCCGGACTATCGCCAAAATTTATTTCTTTCTGTAATTTGCCATCTGGTATCAGAGATTTAAGCCTTATTCTACAAAAGTTATTTAAAAGTTTGAAACTGGTGCTCCGGTCTGAAAGTATGGATTTACCTTCGGTGAGGGAGATATTATGAGATTAGTTTCTCATCTAAGGATGGATTCGACCGAACTGGTATTAAATCATTATACTTAGTATTAATAATTCCGTCTCTACTTTAGACGACAAAATGAGATATTTTGAGTCCGGCTTTAGAATTGTTTTTTTGAGCTATTGGGCTTTTTTATTATTTACAACATTTGATAGAACACGTAATGTTATTTTTACCACTGATATTAAGTGGTAACAGTAATTTAAAACAATAAAAGTACCCTTTCTTTTCACGGCGTTTCACGGAGAGTTCATTAAGGCATTCGCCATGGCATATTTTATCTCATAACATATTATACGCCCAGATGTAATTTCCACATCAAAACTCTTCAGGATTTTAATAATTATCTATTTGGGTGATCGCGCTTTTGATAAACATACTCTATTACAACTCATTAGAATTTTTGAACCCATTTTTCTTGTAACATATTTTATAATATATAAATATTTTTTATAGACATTGAAGTAGTAGTAGTCTCAGTTCTATCTATCATTTAACGAATCATAACAAACATGATCTCGCGTACGTGAGTAGTTTCTCCGTTAACAGGATTTCATTTCTAATTACGAAACGCTGAGGTCTGGAACACTATCAAAATATGTACAATTGTTTAATCAGTCATACTTTGATAGTGTTCCAGACCCTAAAACTTGAGCTCGAGATGTGTGTTTACCTCCAATTTTAGGGAACAGATCAAATAATTATCATGCGTGCATAAGTAGCGTTTTCAGGCCTCTTTTTACGAAAAACTGGCGGGAAAAATGGTTTTATTACACAACAAAATTTAAAATTCAGAAGACTTGCTTAGAATCTCTTAGCTTCAGCCTTATCGACGCAAAAGGCATGATTATGATTAATACGCTCGTATCAAAGCCGCGGGTATATAAGATCGTTACTTTTTCATGGTTTTAGTAATCCCTTTGTTGGGTCTTTGCTCATTTTAGAAGGTAGATAATTTATGTTTGCCATCCGCTTTTCTACGACTACCGTCGTTTTGAATTGACGGGCCGATGCATCGCGCGCCCTCTACGCGACAGCATCGAACAGTTGGCTTGTGCGACTACTTACATTCGGTCGCAATCTCAATAATCTTGAGAAACTATTCCGTGGATAGACAAGTTTGCTCATTTCACTGCCGTGCAGTACCTATTTGCTGTGTGAGACGTTCTCGCAGTGCTGTGCCAATTTAGATGGTGTTTTTGGATCATTTGGTGACCGCCCGCCTCCGGATACTGAAGCCAGGACTTGCCGTGCAAACCCTCTTGGATAAACGTACGCGTGGAAGTGGTGAGGTAGGTGACAGACTTGATTATCTGCCTTATTTCGAGCAAAGAACCATTGTCCAAGTTATACCTACTTACCTATTTAGATTGGTACTATTATTTTTATTTAATTATTGGTCCTTCGTTAAAATCATACTAGCATTATACAGTCATACTCAACATTTTGGCCCTCGAGCCGGATATAAATTCATTTAAATTATTTACAGTATTTTTTCTAGCATTCAAAAATGTCTCAATCAGAAGTAACTACTACTCCGATTCCAACCAAAAAGGAATTGGACACTATTCGTAATATTAACAAATGCCTTGCTAAAAAACAACGCATTTATTCTCAATTGCAACAAGTGTTTGATTTATCTAATAAAATTGAAAATCATCCTTCTCTCAAGGAAATGTTCCTATTGCGTGCCTCAGAGATAACCTCACTGCGTGAATCATTCGAAAGTATTTGTATGGAAATTTATGAAATGCAATTAACTTTAAAACCTGAAACTCAATTCTCAGATAACGATTTGGTTAGCTTCGATGACTTATTCTTTCGTGTAAAGCTGTGCGCCTCACAGCACACTCCCAAAATGGCGGACGTTCCACCATGCGGTCACGTAGACACGAAAAATCAAAATGTCGACATACGACCACGATTACCAAAGCTTGAATTGTTCACATTTGATGGGAATATTGAGAACTTCACCACGTTTTATGAAACATTTTGCTCTTTGGTGCACAATCAAACAGGTATTTCAAGCATCGATAAATTTCATTATTTGTTGTCATGCACAAAAGGTTCCGCACTTAGCATTGTTAAAAGTGTGCCGATTACTTCAAGTAATTACGATGTAGTGTGGCAGTCCTTGCTTGATAAATATCAAGACAATAGGATGCTCGTAGGTAAATATCTAGATAAGATGCTTAACTTTCCCGCGCTCAAATCGGAATCTCCAGTTAATTTAAATAATTTTATTGAAACTTTCGATCATTCTTATCGCGCTATACATGCTTTAAACATCGAGCACTTATCTAGCTATGTACTGTGTCATATAGCATTGAGGGGATTAGACCCCATCACAAGAAAAACATTCGAACAAGGTATCGATCAAAATACCATACCTACCTATGATCAGTTAATGTCTCACGTTCATAACCAAATAAAGGTTTTGGAACACTCGCAATCTTATTCTAGTTCTGTTGTAGCTACGCAGGGTAGGAATCCTACACCTACCACACAAAAAAAGTCTAGTGAAACTCTGAATAGGAAGGCATTATCTTCGCAGACGCAATCCAGTAATAATAAATCGAAAGGTTTTGATTGCGCACATTGTGGTAAGAATCATATGATTTTTCGTTGTGATCAATTCCGTGAATTGACCCCAGCGCAAAGAGTCAGCCGTGCTGACCATTTGAAGTTGTGCCACAACTGCCTGAAACAAAACCACTCGTCTGCCGATTGCCGAAGTGACTTCAGATGTTTTACGTGCAATCAGCGTCATCATGCGTTACTGCACCTAGACTCAAAGGGCAGTCCTGCTGCGCGATCCATTCCCGCCCGAGATAGCAGCGCCGAGTCACCAGCTGTAGGTACGCATACATTGCACGCTAAAGCATCGCACTCTTCCAGCGGTAACAACATGAAGAACTATATGGTCCTATTAGGTACGGCTGTGGTCAATGTTATAGATTCGTTTGGTAATCCGCAAGCTTGTCGCGTTCTTATCGACTCAGGCGCTCAATCGAATTTTATAACATTAAATTGTTTAGAACGACTAGGGTTGTCACGTCAAAAATGTCCGTTTAATATTTTTGGTTTAGCTGGAAGTAGTGTCAAAAACTTTGGCATGACTTCATGCACTATTAAGCCGAGACATAGCGACAATCCCACGTTTAAAATCGATGCTATAATTTTAAAACAGATAACTTCCGACTTGCCTACGGTGGAAATTTCCGAAGAAGTTTCCATGCATTATAAAAACCTTTTGTTAGCAGATCCTTACTTCTATAAAAAATCTTCTGTAGACATCATTCTTGCAGGTGATATATTCCCTGACATTTACGACGGTAATAAAATTATTGTCAGCCCTACACTACCCGCTGCACTCAGCAGTGTTTTCGGGTTCGTATTGTGTGGGAAAATTGAAGTACCGTGTACTTCCGATGATGTCACTAACATTGCAACGTCTTGCAATTTGGTGTCGTACACCAGTGATAGTGACACCATCAACACTCAACTCAAATCATTTTGGGAAATAGAGGAGTCACCGTGTGACAACCCTATCAGCCCAGATGATAAGCTTGCCGAAGAAATTTATTCCGAGCGTCATTATAGGGACGATAGCGGTAGGTACGTCTCGCCTATCCTAAAGCACCCGAAGTGCGCCGTCCTCGGCGAGTCTTATAACCACGCCGTGCGTAGGTTACAACATCTGGAGCGACGTTTCGCTCGATCACCCGAGTTAAAATCGCCCTACGTAGACTTCATGCGCGAGTATGAACAGTTAGGTCATATGAAACCGTACGTAGGTACAGAACCGAGTAGGTATATTATTCCACACCACTGTGTGGTAAAGACCTCCAGTACCACTACGCCAATGCGAGTGGTATTTGATGGCTCAGTGGCTACCTCAAACGGTGTGTCACTTAATGACACATTACTTACAGGTAGAAAGCTCCACCATGATATTCTGAAAATTATTTTCAACTTTCGCTTGTATGACGTTTGTTTTACCGCTGACATAGCTAAATTCTATAGAATGGTCCTAATTGATCCTGCTGAGCGATGTTATCAGCACATTCTTTGGAGGGAATCGCCTTCGCATGAAATAAAAACCTACGAACTTCTTACAAATACCTACGGGTTGCGATCGTCTGGTTTTGTCGCTGTTCGCACGTTGCAACAGCTAGCGAGTGATGAGGGCAAGCTATTTCCTCAAGCTGCTGATATCCTCATGCAAGGATGTTTTGTTGATGACGTCTTGTGGTCAACACAAGATGTCGCGGAGGCCTGTACGTTACAGGACGAGCTCATTGCTCTGTTAAAGCTAGGTGGCTTTGATCTCCGTAAATGGGCAAGTAATTCCCCTGAATTACTCTCTAGGATCGGCGCCGACCAAGCAGTCGCGATAAACTTTGGCGATGACACCGTGTGCTCATCCCTAAAAGTTTTAGGTCTTAAGTGGCTGCCAACCGCCGATTGTTTCTCATTCGATTACAACATGTCAGATAGCACGTACACTAAACGGTCAGTGCTGAAACTGCTAGCTAGCATTTTTGATCCCGTCGGCTTCTTGTCTCCGTGCACATTTCTAGCGAAGTGCATAATGCAGGATCTGTGGAAGCTCTCCCTCGGTTGGGACGACCCTCTTCCACTTGATTTGCGTGACAAATGGTCTCTTTTCATCGCGTCATTGTCAAGTCTGTCGTCAATTAAAATCGAGCGACATATGCTGATACCTAAATTCTGCGGAGTACATTTAATTGCATTTTGTGACGCATCGACCCGTGGTTATGCAGCGTGCATTTATGTACGCAGTATCGACGCAAACAATGACGTGAAGACTAGACTGCTTATCAGTAAAAGCAAAGTCGCGCCAATCAAGCCGCTTTCGATACCTAGACTCGAGCTTATGGCTGCCGTGTTGTTGTCTAAACTGGTTTTGTTCGTTCGACAAAATATTAAAAACCTAAACTTTCAGTTAACTGCGTTGACGGATTCCAGTGTCGCACTCGCATGGTTACAAACCCCTCCCTACAAACTGAAAACATTCGTTTCGAGTCGTGTCGCTCAAGTAGTGGAGGTGGTTCCGTCAAACAGCTGGTTTCATGTGCGAAGCGAAAACAACGCCGCTGACGTTTGTTCGCGCGGCATCATGCCTACTCAGCTCGTAGCTGATTATGAACTTTGGCTGCATGGTCCGGCTTGGCTATCTGATGACGTTCATCAATGGCCAATCAGTACTTTTTACATCAGTGATAAAACTGACGTTTTAGAGCTGAAGACAAACGTTGATACTTTTTCTTGTCCAGCTCAAAATGTTCAGAACGACTTTTCAGAAACGTTTTTTGAAAAATATTCTTCGTTCAATAAATTGCAGCGTGTTGTCGCTTGGTGTTTACGATTTATAAAAAATTGTAGGCTGCCAAAGAATGACCGTTCTGTCGGTCCGATCTCAACTCACGAGTTGAATGCGTCCCATGACGCTGTTATTAAACACACGCAAAATACCTACTTTTGTAATGAGATCGCTCAGATAAAAAATAATAAATTTGTTTCCTCATTACGGAAGCTTTCACCCTTCGTGGATGCACATGATTTCCTCAGGGTGGGGGGTAGAATCTCCCAAGCAGATTTACCCTACAATAGCAAGCATCCCTTGTTATTACCTAAAAGGTGTCACATAACAAGTTTAATAATCGAACATTTTCATAAAATGTACCTACATGTAGGACCTCGTTCCTTACAAGGAATTTTGTGCAAACGATATTGGATCGTATCCGCTCGTAGTGTGATTCGAAGTGTGTTGTCAAAATGCATCACATGCTTTAAATGCAACCCTACTTCCATGCAACCGTACATGGGTACGTTACCCGCTGAAAGGTTAAAACCAAACAAGGTTTTTGATCATGTCGGTTGCGATTTAGGTGGGCCGTTTTACATAAAAGCTAGTTTAAATCGTAACGCAAAAATTCTAAAATGCTACATGTGCCTTTTTGTTTGCTTTTCTACTAAGGCGGTACATATTGAGGTACTTAGTGACTTATCAGCTGATTGTTTTCTAGCCACGCTTGATCGGTTCGTAGCGCGGCGTGGTCTGTGCTCGTGTCTGCATTCCGATAACGGGACAAACTTTGCCGCCGCTGCGAAACAATTGAAAGATGTTTGCAACTTTTTCAATGAAAATGACGTTCTGATAGCAGACGGTTGCGCAACTCGTTCAATTGAATGGAAAAATATTCCTCCTACAGCAGCTTCGATGGGCGGATTATGGGAAGCCGGTATCAAGTCGGCCAAGCGCCACCTTCTTCGGGCAGTAGGTAACAAGGCACTCACATTTGAGGAGCTCACTACTGTCTTCTGTAAGATTGAAGCCGTAATGAACTCGCGCCCGCTATGTCCGTTATCTAACAATGCTGATGAGTTCGAAACGTTATCGCCTGCACATTTTTTAATAGGTCAAAGCTTGCTCGCCGTACCCGAGCACAACCTTCAAGACGTAGGTATGAACCGACTGTCACGTTGGCAGTGTATGCAAAAAATATCCCAAACGTTTTGGAAAAAGTGGTCTGATGACTACTTGCATACTTTGCAGCAAAGAGCAAAGTGGTTCACCTCGCCTCCTAATATTAAAATTGGTGATTTAGTTCTCATCAAATCTGAGCTGATTCGTCCACTTAACTGGGTCCGGGCCCGAGTGGAGCGTCTCCATGAAGGCCCTGATAAAATAATTCGCGTCGTTACTCTGAGGACGCAAAAGGGAATAGTTAAAAGACCTGTTAACAAGGTTTGTCCGTTTCCCTATACTAATTAATTTCATATTTTTTTTATACATTTTTAGATATTAGTTACTTTACCTAACTTAAATACATTTGTAACTTTAACTGTGTAATAATTATATTCTTGTCCGTTTAAAGGCAATCTTCCCTTACATACTTCTTGCAATAGCAATTCTTATTTTTTATACTGAAATTATCATGATAATTTCGGTGGGGGGTATGTTGGGTCTTTGCTCATTTTAGAAGGTAGATAATTTATGTTTGCCATCCGCTTTTCTACGACTACCGTCGTTTTGAATTGACGGGCCGATGCATCGCGCGCCCTCTACGCGACAGCATCGAACAGTTGGCTTGTGCGACTACTTACATTCGGTCGCAATCTCAATAATCTTGAGAAACTATTCCGTGGATAGACAAGTTTGCTCATTTCACTGCCGTGCAGTACCTATTTGCTGTGTGAGACGTTCTCGCAGTGCTGTGCCAATTTAGATGGTGTTTTTGGATCATTTGGTGACCGCCCGCCTCCGGATACTGAAGCCAGGACTTGCCGTGCAAACCCTCTTGGATAAACGTACGCGTGGAAGTGGTGAGGTAGGTGACAGACTTGATTATCTGCCTTATTTCGAGCAAAGAACCATTGTCCAAGTTATACCTACTTACCTATTTAGATTGGTACTATTATTTTTATTTAATTATTGGTCCTTCGTTAAAATCATACTAGCATTATACAGTCATACTCAACACCCTTTACTACTTATATTATACTAATAAGAAAGTAAATGTTTATCTGGCTATTTGTGACTCAATCACGCCCTTACCCTAAACGCCTCACTAATAAAGATTATACACCCGTTATACCAAAATGCATATAGGGTCGGTTTTAAATCATTTAAAACCGACTCTATATGCCCTATATTATCTTAGATAATAAGCTTGTCATATTAGTAAGGCGGTAAGACTAGGCTTGTGAATTAACATCTTTTATGCCTCAAGTAGGATGCAATCAGTTGATCCTAGTGCACATTCATATAGTGCGTGTACTTGCGACGGAATAATTCGTTATATATGACGGTTACCACTTAGTATCAGGTGCACTACCTGCTGATTTCATCAGAAAGAAAAAAAAATGGATTAATTTTGTTTAAATCCGTAATAAATTTAGTTCGTAATTTGGATTAACATACACTTCATCATGATACAAACCTAGGGGAAAGAAGATAAATATTTTACGGTAATATTTCCCATTATTTTTACTAAAAATTGATTTATTTCCCCTACTTTGAACCCTGGAATGTACCTAAGCAATCACCACAACCACGCGAGTGAAGCCATGGGCGGTAGTTAGTAAAGAAAAAAGTATAAAAATGTTAAAGACCTCGTAACGGAACTTCAGGGTCTTCAACTTTTTACTCTACATTGGAAAACTTTTATGCCTTTGTCTTCCCAGTCTTCAAAGTTCCAACTAATAAACCCGGCCAAGGGTGAGTCGGACTCGCGCATGAATCCAGTACATGGTTGTTTACAGACTACGTACAAAAACGCACACTTATACAGTATTTCTAGAATCAAATTAATTTGACTATTCTTGATTTAATCATTGCTATAATAGTTCTTAAGTTGTGTGTGTGTGTACCTAATGTGTTTTTCATTAACTATGAAATTACTAGTTGTGCCCCGCGGTTTTACCCGCGCAGATTTAAATCCCGATATTCACACGGGATAAAAAGTAGCCTATGTGCTATTCCAGTCTACCTCTCTGCCAAGTTTTATCCAGATCAGTTCAGCCGTTCCAGCGTGAAAGACTAACAAACATTCATCCATCCATCCATTCATACTTCCGCGTTTATACTATTAGTAGGATACATATAATACGATTAAATTATTTCAAATATTATTAAATTATTCTCAGGCAAAGTTTGACGTTCTCGTTTTTTATCTGTCTTAAAAAAATATTTAGAACCTTTTGGCCGAAGGTGCCTTTATTGATGCCCTCTGAAATGTTCATAAAGATTAAAAGCTAACATAAACAAAAAATGCTACTATTTGTAAATAAGTAACATTACATAATACCTAAATGTGTGTTACAGCGTATATGTATAGGTACTTTTTTGAGTGACCTGATACAGACGGAGGGCACTAATGGTCTAATGGTAGGTGTGGCCCCGCTTTCCGATCCTAAAGCCATGGTTTCAAAATGGGCTGGTTTTTCAGTTACTACTCTCAAACGGTTAAGAAACAAATCATGAGGAAACTGGGATGACGTAGAACCATAGAAGCTGTCCAACATGTGTCAAGTGCTCAAAGGAGCCCCTTTGAGTCGTCCTTAAAATCCTTTCACCATGCTGTTTCGAAAAAAAAGAAAACACGGAAGACAAAGACGGAACAAAATGTGTGATTGTCCAGGTGTACGCATTACCTTTGTTTATCAAGATCAGCCCCAATATCACTAAACTTGGTCGGCGTTTGGCATTGTAAAATACATTTATAAATAGTTACGATGTCATTGGACTTGGCACAAGTCGAGAACGTCCGACGGTATAACAATCTGTATAATTATAAAATACTTAGTAACATTTAAATGCGGCCGCTTCTTATCGTTATTATCTCATAGCATCTTATTCACTGTTACGAGTAAAAGAGAAGTTTTCGCTCTGATTTAAATAAATAAATGTACTATATCCATTTTCAAAGTGTCCTCGTTATTAGCTAAATAAAAGTGGAACATTGGCACTGGTACACGAAAACATATTTATTTTAAGACACAATTGTAAAAAGTCAAACTTCCGTTCATACCCAAGGCAATGAAATATTACTTTAACAATTTTTCTCCTTTCATTTGAGTTTTCTCGTTTAATGTGAGAGCGTGTAGCCAAGAAATAATTAAAGTCTTACAACTGTATTCCTCATAGTCTTTCGATGTCTACATTTAGTTCAAATAAATTATGAATCTTAATATTGATAGCTCATATTGGATGTTCCCTCTAACAATGGTATAATGTTTCTTACCTGTTCAGTGATTGGGGCACACTGCACAGACTAGACTGCGGGGAAGGAGGTACCTATGATAAAACACTCACTATAGTTTACAAAAACTATATAAGGGTCACACAAACAATTTTGTCTTATAAGCACTCCTACGAAACTATATTTGTTTTTTGCACACACACACTAATAAACTACTGCACAATGTGTTTAGTCACGCACTGTTACTTAATTAAGCTCAAAAGGGTCTCAGTGAAGGATTAAAATAATGTCCAAAACTATTTGTAAAACCGTGTAAACAGTTCTTAAATAACGTGTAAAGTCTCTTCAAAGGTTGCAATCAGAAAATTTCAGTCGTTTCTTGTGTATAAATAAGTTTTGGTAAAATTTAGCTCGGTGATGCATATTTATGCGAAAATGTTTTTGAAGTGGACCTCACGAAAGGATGCTTCAATCACTTCAGTAAAAAGTCGGCAAAAGTTTTCGGAAATGAGTTGAAGAGTGGTTTCGGGGCTACAGGATCGGTGATTTTATCTAAGGGTGTCAAGTGGATGATTGAAAAGTAAAGTGCGGTTTCGTTTGGTCGATCGTAGTCCATCGGGGTTGTCGCGCGAGGCGCGGTGACGCGAACGGGCGGCGAGCGCGCTGGTCGACTAAGGACTGAGTTCCTCCCGGTCCGTGCCTGCCAGCATTGCCATACCAGCCCTGCACTGTGCACAACTGACATGCAAACTTCGTGCAATTTTAAAAGGCCGCCATTGTATTTTTGTAATGTCGCCATTACACTCATTAACCCAGTTAAGTCTATCAATATTAGCCAGGGTACTTTACTTCAGGTTTAAGTAATTAATCATTAATTAAATTTAAGCTCACTTAAATTCTCTTTTTTGCTGCTACACTAATTGGAACAGCAATTAAATTTTGCGATCTGTCGAATTACGATATGTAGTAGTTTAATTTATTTATACTATCACATATAGGCTATGAAGCCTATCTGATTATGGGATGATAATGATAAAAAATTGCTTATTTGAGATCATCAGTGTTTTGATACAATATTGAATTTTATGTTAAAAATATAGATATATAAAGTTACTACTGCTGTTCATAGGTTATTGGTGTTCCTCACACTAGGATAAAAAGTCTTTGATGTGGGGTCTCAGAAGTTTATCACGGCTTTTTTTTATGAATACTAAAACTTAATCTCAAATAAATAAATGCCTATGACGTTAGTAATTTTTTTTTATTTCGAATAACAATTTTCGAAAATATCCCCTTTGGTTCGAGGAGAAATCATTATTTTTAGGGGTTTCGACCGTGATATTTTCTTGGATAATATTTTTGTGCTATTAACGAAAATATTTAAAAGAGTGTGAAAAGGGCTTTAAAGTTTGCGCGAGTATGAAGTTAATTATAAAACGGGCTTCCGACTTGAAACATGGTGAAGTATGAATATACAAAGAAACCGGGGAAGATAGCTGCATGTTGGAGCTAATACATAATAATTATCTTACTAGTTTAATTAGTAGTAAAGCTGTGAAAGAGTTTGACTGAAGATATCCCACGGTACTATTTTTGGGGCTATGTTTTGATTATTTATTAAGACAGAAAGAAATAATTAAGTCCATTATTATGGGGTACTTAACTGTCGTCGATTTTTGTTACCTATATCTCTTGCTATAAAATATTAATCCTTTAATGATCGTATGCTAGAAACATAGTATTTAAATTGTATATTAAAAGCGGTGGATTTTGTTGAAAAATGAATTAATAAATGGAAAGTCTATTATCATAAAAACCCATAAACTAGTGTTTAAAAAAACGCTAGTAACAATAAGTCTCCTATAGGCTAAGAGAAACTTAAAAACATGCAATGAGTTCAACAGGGGCGTTATTCACTATGACCAATTCAATCGAGTTTGCGTTTAGATCACGTTGTGACGTCAAACGGTTAGGAAAAAGTATATCCTATCTCATAAAGACGAAAGTCCAAGATCATGTTGTGACTTTACACGGTTTGGAGAAAGGAATCTCCTGTGTCATAGAGAATAATGCCGCAGTAATTAATAAGTTGACAGTGACGCTCAATTTTCTGACTTAATTTAAAGGGCTATACGAGTAGAACTCTTTGTGAAGGGCTCGTTCGGGGAAGAACTACTCCAAATGATATTAGGCAGCATGTTATTTATGTATTTTCCTTGTGTTATAATGTTCTGTAAATAATTTTATAACTTACATTTTGAAATAATAAACATTTATTGATTTCCAAATAGATAGAGTAGTTTATAAAATGTTTTATGTTTGAAATAAACTGGCACTTTTTAGGAGCAACCCACACACAATCCCACCTCATACTCATGTTTATCGTCAGCCATTGACATCTACCAGCTCTAGGGCATTGCCAATACTAATGGTTGCGTCTATTTCCTAAGGAATTTAATAAAAACAATTTTAAATATATTTTGTTAGAATTTCGGTTTTTTAATAGTTTCACGTTAATTCATTAAGGTTACCTAAAAGAGGTATTTAGATAGATATCAAATAATGTGTTTAATGTGATGTTTTATGTGTATTTTTGTTTCGGTAAGAAAATTTATATAATTATTTTAATAACGTCACTTGAAAAAATTGCTGGACATCAGTCTTCCAGTTATAGATTTCCGGGAAGAAAGATTTTTTGCAATCTTGACGGAGAAGGCTAGAATAGAAATGGACATGCGACTTTTATATTATTTTCTATTATATTTCTCTAATATATTGTTAAATTCGTTCTACGTTAAAAATAAAGCGATATTATGATGTTATTTATATGCTATATTGTATTGCTAAGGAAGGGAATATATACTTTGAAGGGCCTTGAAATAACAATAGCAACCTGGGCCTTATCTAATCTATACAGCTTCTTACGACATTACCCTACAAGTAATATTTATCCCATTAAAATTTGTTGTTGTCCCATTAAAAAAAACTTTTAATCATTTTGAACTTCTAGTTTTACGGTAGATGTAAGCTAGCTTATAACATAAATTCTTGCGGTGTATCTGGCAATCGATCACCGTGTAGCCAACACCGCAGCTGTTTCAGCATTTTGCACACCGCACACCGAAGATGCAAAATGTTGATTGAAATATGGTTTATTTTGGCGTTTATCAGCTCAGTGTAAGTTGGCAATAATTGGTGTCTTGCGTATTCAAATTCCTTGCTTGCTGTTAACAAGTGACATAAAATATTATCTCTAAAAGTACTGACACACGTGCTCAAAAACAAGCATGCTTTTTTTGAGCATGCTCAAAAATCAACCGACTGACGTACGACCAAATAAGCATGCTTATTTACTAGCACGACCCGTTCACACGTGCTTTAATTGAGCAAGGATCGAAAAAAGAATGCCTTTAGCTTGAAAATAAGCACGTGTGTCAGTACCTTAAACGCTTGTTGCAAAATGCCTATTATTTATTCGAAGTAAAATCAACAGCGTAAATAACAGTAAGAGATAACAAGACAGTATCATAATATGGTTATTTATGAATATTAGATATTCGTAAAAAACCTATTATTGGCATAGTAATAACCAAGCATTAGTAATAACAGTAGTAACAGTAAAATATGTCGTTGACTGTTACTCCAATTCCGTTGCTTTTTAAGTGGTGATTTGTGACTGAGAGAAACACAATAAATTAAAATATCTGTGAAAATGATTTCAATAAATAATGAATCTTATTATACCTGAGTATTTGGAAGAGTATAGTTGAAAAAAAAATTGTTATTATGAACCTACGAGTATGTCCTATCTAATTTATATTTTTATTCTTTATTAAATAACAAAAAAAATATTACATTCAAGTACAAAAGCGAGTTTATAGAGTTTTTTCTTCCAGCAGACCTTAGAGATTCCCATTTACATTATATCTGAGTGCATGTTACTCAGTAATTCCCTAATAGACTTATTTGGATGAAGAATGCAGTTTTAGATCGTGATCAGAAATAGCACAACTAAAGATAAAGGGCCCTTGTCTTTGATCGCGCCAATAGCTTATCAGACCGATAAGTCTGTTGCTGTCTCTTTTCGTTGCCGTGAAAGTGATAGTGACAAGTATACTCTATTGAGCCGCTATAAAATGGCAGGGATTATGAAAATTAGAGCAAGTAATTATTAATCACAAGTAGCAGGCGAGCGAAACCACACACGTTAGCCAAATGATGTAGTACTGCGTGATTTTATTGCTTGCTGTCATAAATGATTTAGGTACTGAATCTAGTTATAAATTAATTATGCATGACGTTTATTGCTTGCATCTTCAGTGTGCAAGCATTGCCTGTTCGCAGACATTTTTGCGAGTAAAGTACTGAAAAATCTGGGTATGCGCGTGAGTTGACGTGTCCTTGTGACGTCATAACTGTCGACGTACAGTCTATTCTGGTCCGCGCGACATTTCTGCCGATCGAATGGGTGATCTTTTTAACTTTATTTTCAGGAAGTAAGGCTACCTGATAAAACTTGATCATTTATATAAATAAAAATAAATAATGCTGGACAATCCACACAGCACCATCTAGCCCCAAAGTAAGCTACTCAAAGCTTGTGATAGGGTACTAGATGACTGATATATTTAATAAATTGTATACATACATAGATAGATATTTTTTATTATAATACATATACACCCAGACCAATGGAACAAATTTCTGCAGATCGTACACAAATTTGTTCCGAGGCGGGAATCGAATATTATTCATTCTACCTTGGGGTTGACATTTAAGATACTGTCGCAGTAAAAATTACATACCTTTCTCATTATAACTTTCAGCTATATTATGTAAAAAGTAAAAAAGTTTGTATGGACCAGTAACAGAAGGCTTACTCTGAATTTCTACAACTTGTTACGAGCGTTATCGAAAAAATTCGTTCGAAATTTTTCACGCTTCAATGCACAGCCCGTGTTTTGTATGGATGCCCTTGTATGCTTCTATCGATTTGCTTACGTATTTCGAAATTTTTCGATAAGTAACGCCCGGCCCGATCGGTTTGTGCGAGTAGCAAGATATAGAAATTTGGAATAAGGCTACAGAGCTTTACAGCCCCCTAAAGGTCCAAAAATGGCAAAAGGCGTATTTTTTTTATACAATTTATAGGTAAAACGTTTGACCGCCATATCACCTAATGTTATGTGGCTGTGTAGCACGCTTACCTAGAAGATACCTATTCACTCGCCAAATTATATTAATTCGGAAAAACAGACGCTGGTAAGGATTTCCACTCTTTTTAGCTCTAGCAACTCTGTAAACATTACAAAACATGAAAAGCGCCCTCTGTGTGGATCTTCCACAACTAAAATATGGCCGAAACGGGTAGGGTTCTTGGATATACGAGGTTCATGAGGGAGGCAACAGTGAGCAAGCCTCTCTAGAATTCGTTTTCCTTAGTTTTCCACTATTTGTTTTCATGAGGAATAAACAGGTGGCGTACTGAAATGAAAACTTTTATATGATTCAAAAATATATAAAAAAAAACTGTGTTTTTCTTAGCTTTTTTGTAGCTTTGTTTTGTTCATGGTTTGATATGACATTACGTTGGGTACATTGTACAAGTAGAGGTAAATATAAATTAACGCGATGAAGCTGTTATAATTGGGTCACAAACCAGGTCAAGGCTTTTTTACACTTTGACACATAACACGTTGTTCCGTCTACTTGCTTTCTTTTGCTCTACTTGATGAATGTTTTAAGTAGATTGCGAGTTTCAAACGTGTATAGTGTATTACAATATCTGGGTTTTACATTACAAGGTTTTACATTCTTGTAACTCAAAGCTAGAATTTTATGTACTGATACAATAGGATTTATCTTATAATAATTACAGCTTACAAAACAATTATTTGAAATAATTGTTTTGTAAGTTATAATAGTCAGTATTTAATTACGATGCTACGATAGAGATCTTAAAAGAACTTATACTTATAGACTGTCACCAAAATTCAATAAACAAATTCAATAAGTAATAAATATTGACGAACATTTCACACAGCACTATCTCGGCCCAAACTAAGCCTTAGCTTGTGGTATGGGAACCAGATAGCTGAAAATTAGCTTCTTCATATAAGCTAATCCACGGGCTTAGATGAAAATACTAGGCTATCACAAAAAAAATCTTATTGCATTGAGTTTGCGCAATTGAAATGTATACCATCATAATTTATTAAAGTCAATATGTTAAGAAAATTGTTGTTGTGTTAACAAATTTAAATGTTAAAGAAATTATGGCTATGGTTAGGTTTTAATGAAACGATTGTGGTTTTCAAAATATTCATTTTGCTAAGAAATGAAAATTCAATAACACATCTCTCACCCTAATCTTCGAGAGACTTTATGCCACAACCTGAAGTTCACATCCTTTTCATGTCTGAAGATGATGCATCTAAAAATATCTTTCCAATAAAGGCGCCATACTGCTTACGATATTTACTTATCGAAGGCAAAAAAGCTCTTTGATAATGTTGGTTTAGCGTAGGTACAAAGTAATATTGACTCCACTTTCTCGGATCAATAAGTCGACTGGGTATAAAAATCTTTATTTTGCGCTAATAAAATATTTAGAATTGTGATCTAAGAGAGGTTTTGTGAAAACCTGATTTGTTTGCGTAGTTTGACAGGTTGCGCGGGAAAGCTGCGCGCGCACCTGTCCACCATCTTGAATATTCATCCCATTTCCATTGCCAAAGGAGAGGGGCGCTCGTAGGACGTAACAGCTGTGAGCGTGAAAGAGTCCTACGCCTAAACCTAGGACTATTTGGTCAAACAACCCATAAGATTTTAAGTTAAACGCATAAAGAAATCAGTGACAATTGCGGTCGCGACGAAAGCACCGGGGAGTGCAAAAGTGAGTTACGAAATATTTTATCATGATATCGATTTTGTGTTCAAATTGTCGGAATAAGTGGCAATGTCGACGTTGTGTTTTTGTTCGATTGTGCCTATCAACGTTATAATTTGCTTGTTATATATTTTCTAGAACAGCACACAAAAATCGATAAAGCATTAGTTGCACCCTTTCTAGCTGCGTGATTTGGGTTTGGATGTAAAAGAGATAGCTTTATACTGTGGCTGCAGCTTCATAGTTTGGTACGAGGGTAAGAGTGTTAAAACATATTGATAGGGTTTACCTTTCATTTACCGATAGTAGCTTAGTGTAGCCAAGTTAATCTGATAAGGTGACGATGATAACACACGTCATTGTCATTTTCGTTTGTTGCAAAAGTCACCATAATAGAAGACTAAAATAGATAAAAGAAATTTGTTGAAAATTGTCATGGATATTTCACACAATGTCATTGGCCCCAAGCTATAGAGATTCGAGAACCAACTAATCTATTGAATACTAAATATATCTTTTTTGCGAGAAAATTTAACTTTTAGTATCAGTACCATCAATATAAACAAAAATGTTTGTACTGTTTTTTTATAAAGTAACTCAATTTTAAAAGCAGTAAACCTCAAGTTTAATAATTGTTTGAACAATTCTTGTATTACTCTTACTTATAAACAAGAACTTCTGTAAACTTAAAATACTTATAATTTGGTACATAATTCCAGCAATAAGATAAATTGGCTTTTAAAAAACCGTTTCGGTTAGTTTGTCTTTAGATCTGTTAAGGAATTTATGAAAATAAAATATAAAGTTTGAAGAGCAGACATTCATACATTTTGTAATAAGTTACAACTCAGAGGGGTACCCTTGATTATTTGCAAACTTGTCATTGCACCACCCACGCAGTTGCTCATTCATTTCGCATGAAAGAGCAGGCATTGAATAGATTCATTACAAAACAGATATGAAATGACACAGAAACTCGAATACACACTCGCTAAATTGATTTCTATATTTTGTTGTTTGTTAGTTAACAAGCCCTTGTCTACGGCTCTGGCCGCTTATTTATTCTAACTGAAACTGAAAACTGAAACAGCTTCACGACTTTGATCCCCAGGTACGGTAGATATCCCTTCAGATCTCCCAGTACCAAGTAGGTACTAATTCAAGATTCTTTGAGGATGTCTAAGGGGGGTAGTCAGAGGTACGTCCAAACATTACATTTGGCACATACCCACATTTTGCAGTAGTTAGTATTCCATACGTGACAGGTTGCAAGCCCATCGCCGCTGTTAGAATACTAACTGGTTTCCTCACGATGTTTTCCTTCACCGTTTAAGAGCCCTGGCATTGCGCACATAAATTTTTCGATAGAAAAATCCATTGGTGCACGACCAGATTCGAACCTGCGACCTTACGATCGGAATGCGGGGTCACTCCCACTAGACCACCGGTGCTAATTACTCTAAAACATTTATTATTTACATAAGTACTTATACGTTTCCCTTGTCTTGAAAAAATTGGAATTTCCCCGAATAAACTTATAATCAAATAGAATATTTAATCTTTAAAAAATGCGAAGAAAGAACCCTAATACTCCAGGAAATAAAGTTTTCTTATTTGTGTCTAGATTTCTAGGCATAACCACATTGTTCTGTAAAGTAATTTAACTGAAAAGTTTAAAAAAAAAGAGTTAAAAACTTGAACTTAAGAGAAAGAAGGAAAGAAATTTACTCATCCACCACAAAATAAAAAAAAACAAATTAATCTAAACAAACCAAAACCAGTAAATAAACAAACTAACAAAAAAAGGATGTATAGATAAAAATTATGATAATAATAGACAGATTGAAGGGATGGTTAGGCATTTTTTCGACGACCTCAGTGGCGCAGCGGGCGAGAGTCCGCCTGCGACGCAAGAGGTTGCGGGTTCGATTCCCGCCTCGGAACATATTTGTGTACGATCTGCAGAAATTTGTTCCGTTGGTGTGGGTGTTTATGTATAATAAAAAATATATATCTATGTAAGTTTATAATGTACTAAATATATCAGTCATCTAGTACCCATAACACAAGCTTTGAGTAGCTTTCTTTAGGGCTAGATGATGCTTTGTGGATTGTCCAGCATTATTTATATTATAAAAAAACACCTTAACGAAACATAAGTCTTTATTCTATACTAAAATCATAACACCTTTTACCTTTTCTTTGAGGCATAATGATCCTGCGTGTACGGTGCTTACGTCGTTATATAGCGGTAACTGCTTTTTAAGAAGGCAAGACGGAGCATTAGTCAGCTCTTGGTATCCAAGGCTGAATCACGCACAGAACGAAGGTCAACAGTATGTAACTACATCTCGTAATTCTGACGACTAGTATTTTATCGATTATTCTCTCATTTTGTTTATATATTTTTCTGCTTATGTTTGGTTAAATAACCTGAATAGGTCTCACGTTTTTAAAGGATATTTAATGATTTGGTTAAGTGAGAGAAGTCAAATCGAAGTAACTAGGATTAATCTGTGTTGGATGTTTAGGTATGTATGTTTGACCTTGCTTAACTTTCAAAGAATAACGAAAGTGCTGAAGGGTTTGGTTTTGAAACCTACTAAATCGCATATGCGTTGCGTTTATTTTATGCGATTTGGAAATTATTTCACATAAAAAGGCTGAAATAGACTCAAAGTATAGTATAGCCACGCAATACTCATAAGAAGTGCTAAACCTTATTTTGCAATATAGAATACTAGTTGCGCCCCGCGGTTTCACCCGCGCAGATTTAAATCCCGGTATTCCCACAGGATGAAAAGTAGCCTATGTGTTATTCCAGAATATAATCAATCTCTCTGCCAAGTTTCATCCAGATCCGTTCAGCCGTTCCGGCGTGAAAGAGTAACAAACATCCATCCATCCATCCATCCATACTTACAAACTTTCGCGTTTATAATATTAGTAGGAATATAATAATAGTTGACTAGTCTAATTACAGAAAGCGAAACAAAAACTGATCGCTTAGGATATGACGACAATGAACATTATCGGTTGACAACCATAAGTTAACAGTAAACCGCACGTACTGTAAGGCTGAATATTTAAATTAAACCATAGCACCCTCGTGTTAAGAGTAAAACTCAATTGAACGCACAGTTGATAACAACAAACTGTTAAATATCTAGTTAGGCTAATTTAGTCCTAAGCGTTTTTAAAACATGTTGAGTAAAGGTCGAATTTTGCTTATCAGAAATGTCGTGGAAAACGGAAATGTTCTGTATTATCGATTTAAGCTTCAGTGAACTAGAATATATTGTTTGTGTGGCTGTGTGTTATAGAAGAAAAAGTTTTGGTTTCAAATGGATGAAACTGTAGGAAAAACTAACCGTATTCCCAGCGAGGATGGAGAGGTAATCAGCGTTGTCTGATTTATTTTTCGGCGTGTGCTGTTGCGATCCATTAATAAAATCCTTTCTCTCATGTTTTTCTTTCTACATTAGGTATTGATGCAAAAGTACAAACAATTTTTTTGACTTTAATTTACAACATAAGGATATAGAAAAATTACTGATAGGATATAGTAATAGACTACAGCAAAAATGACTTTAAACACATCAGTCGGTATACAGATATTATCAATGTTATCCCAAAAATTAGTCCTTATCCGATATAGGTACTCGAAGAAGGATATTAAAAGTGAAAATATGAAAGTTTCAAACAATATTATCTATTTAAGATGGCAGGTGAACAAAAATGGCAGAAGGATGCGGGGGACCAAAACTTCGACTATATGTTCAAGCTGCTCATCATAGGAAACAGTTCTGTTGGAAAAACTAGGTAAGTCCTAACTGTTTTTCTAAATGTTTGTTTCTAACTTTGAAGGTTGACATCGCGAGGAACCCCGCTGTTTAGGGGCTTTTCACACTGCTCCATAGGTAGGTACGTTTTGACCATGACGTTCCATTGGTTTAATCAGACCAAGCTATGAGGATGATACAGTTGTGAGTAATCCCACTCTATCGAAAATCCTAACTCAGACAAAAACAACTTATAAAAAAGCATTGAGAATATTCGACGGTTTTCATGCACTGGTTCAATATGATAACATGTTAATTACTCACACCTATAGCTGTTATTTTTCTATTCCATTACTAAACAGTACCTAAACTTACAAACTTAGTGGCACAGCGGGTGACTAAGTTAGTCGAGTCTCAAGAATGCAGGTTCAATTACTACAGCAGGATAAACGTTTGGATAATCTATAACCATTCGTTCTAGTTGCTAGTTAGTATTCGAATTGTGTATGTGTTTTTACTTTCCAGTTTTTTGTTCCGCTACGCTGATGACTCTTTTACGTCGGCATTCGTATCCACTGTGGGCATCGACTTCAAAGTCAAAACTGTGTTTCGACACGATAAACGTGTCAAGCTCCAAATATGGGTAAGATTAACTAAAATAATTAAATCCTATAAACGCGAAAGTTTGTAAGTTTGGATGTTTGTTACTCTTTCACGCCGGAACGGCTGAACGGATCTGGATGAAACTTAGGAGAGAGATAGATTATAGTCTGGAATAGCACATATGTTACTTTTTATACCGTGGGAGTAGCAAGATTTTAATCTGCGTGGGTGAAACCACGGGGCGCAACTAGTGTTACATAAATAAATGATTAGTGTATATTTCACATAGCCCCAAACTATGGAAGCTTTGGGCTGATATTAATTTACCCTTTTTAATAATAAATTACAACAACGCCCAGGCAGAGAAAAAACATCTATGTTAATTAAACATGTTTTTTCTCGATGGGAATCGAACCCACAGCCTACAAAGCAGAAGGCAGAGCTACAATCGCCTAAGCTGGACAAGGCTTCTACCTCTTTTCGTTATCTTTCCCATCTGTGTCAAGTGTAACCAACGAGTACCTAAGCAAGATGAAACAATTATAAAAAAATACAAAATGCAAGATAAAAAACTACTTTGCAGATTAAATGCTTTCCATCCGTCTTTTTTCCGGTCCAGTGAGCTTAAAAAGGGTCGTTTTATCCAACATAAAATTCTGGTACCTATCTCAATTATACAAAGAAGAATTCTACGCTGGTCTGTCAGGCTGTGCAATATCTGGAAAGCTGCCAACAGCTTCATTATTCAGATATTTTCTAACAGAACAATTAATTATAAAGGCACAATAAAATACTGAATAGCCTTTTTCTAAAAAAAAAATTATTTTTAAATGCTAATTCATACTATACTTTATGTAATTTATTATAGCTAAGTCTAATTAGCGTTATTTGATGTGGTAATATTGAAAGAAATAAATCTGTCGTAATATTTAAACATACGAATGGTCTTCTCGTAAAAAATAAAATTATATCGCTTAATGCCTAAATATCAATTTTAAAACTGTCAAACGGTCTGCAGAAAGTTGTGCATGTTGTCAATTCATTCAAAGTCAAAATGTGTTTATTCAATAAAATCACAAGGATCACTTTGATAACTAGATGACTCTAAGTGCCACTTCCACGCGACCAAAACCGAGAAGAACAGGCAACAAACTCGGCCGCTCTGTTGTATGATCCTCATTACAATTCATTGCTATATTCTTTAATAAAAAAATACTACAGGTTGAGATAATCATAAATCGCCTGCTGTGATTAATGACGTGTTGTGATGTTATTTTGACACGAAACTAGGTAATTTGTTTAATTGCAACCTTCACAATTAGAATCATTTTAACAACAACCTATAACACTCAGCCAAACAGGTTTTTGTAAGGACGGTACAAGGTTCGATACGGAATTTAAAACTCATCTTACCTATGTGTTCAACATAGTCCCTAGTTATTTGCAAGGGGTTTCGGGGGCGATAAATCGACCTGGGCTAGGATTTCTTTTTAGAAAATTTCGTTCTTTTTATTTAATAATAATGAGAAAAAATCATAATGTGCCGACCCCACATGAAGTGTGTGATAAGGTCAAGAAAAAGATGATATTAATAAATAAAATAAATAAATAAATAATGCTGGACAATCCACACAGCACTATCTAGCCCCAAAGTAAGCTATTCAAAGCTTGTGTTATGGGTACTAGATAACTGATATATTTAATACATTATATACTTACATAGATAGATATTTTTTATTATACATAGAAAACACCCAGACCATCGGAACAAATTTCTGCAGATCGTACACAAATTTGTTCCAAGGCGGGAATCGAACCCGCAACCTCTTGCGTCGCAGGCAGGCTCTCGCCCGCTGCGCCACAGAGGTCGTCATTAATGATAAATAACATTATTTTCAGGACACTGCAGGCCAAGAACGCTACCGTACTATTACGACGGCGTACTACCGAGGGGCCATGGGCTTCATTCTCATGTACGACATCACTAACGAAGAGAGCTTCAACAGCGTTCAAGATTGGTTCGTATACCCTTATTTTATTTAATGCATATTACTATTGTAAGCGAAACAAAGAAAGAAAACTCATTTACTCATATGATATATTATAGATAATCTTTATCACACCACACACTATTTTAAAAATCTTCACGTCAACCAGAGGATGGTTGATGTAAAGATTTTTAAAATATAATTGAATAAAAAATATTTATTTCATCATTTAATTCTATATAGTTTGTTACTAAACAAGGTATTTTCATATTCAGGGTGACACAAATCAAGACATACTCATGGGACAACGCACAAGTGATACTGGTGGGCAACAAATGTGACATGGACGAGGAACGCGTGGTCAGCCTCGAGCGCGGCCGTCAGCTGGCGGAGCAGCTAGGCGTGGAGTTCTTCGAGACGAGTGCTAAAGAAAACATCAATGTTAAGGTTTGTACCACTAGACTAGTCATTTCCACTCACTGCTATTTACCCACGAACTTAGCAAAACTATCGGAACCAGATAACTGATAAAATCATCGGCGGTTGGTTTTTTGCAGACCTGACCAGTTAATATCATTCAATTAAATGTACCAGAGAATAGGGCCAGATTCCGCACTGGAAGAGTACCACTATTCTCAGTCACTTGGGCGCGCACAGTGTCACGCCAACAATCACCGATTTGCAGAGCACAACGCAAACTGAATGAACTTATCTCCATGCATCCTCAGATTGACGTGTTTGCGGATGGATGGAAAGTCATTGAGGGTATAAGTTTGAATTTTTGTGAGTCCCTGGAGATGTGAAACTGCTTAGTATAATAATTATTGTGTAAATATACAGTACGTATGTGTGTAAGTGTTCCGCTTTATCGTTGGTATTCTAAATACCTACCTGTGTAATATTTTGTGCAATTCTCTTATAAATAGTTTAGTCTCATACATTTAATTTTACTAGGAAGCAGATGTTTATTGGTTTTTTTATTTAAATTTTATTAAGTACTTAAGTGTTGTTGTGTAAAAATGTGTTTTTTGTTGCAAAGTTTTATTTTTAGTAGGTATAAGTAATTTTGATCTCATTTTAATTTATGTAAATAGTTTTAATTTAACTTGTATAACGAATTTGACGCGGTCTGTCTGTAATGTTATACAGTTATTCAATAAATTGAATTTGAATTTGAATTTGAATATCACTTTAGCTTGCAAATTTGGTTTATGTCAACAAATTCGTGTTTTGTCATTTTAATTTCGTATAGAATCCTGTTCCTCAAAAAAATATTGACGATTTAAACGTCCGGTTTTCATATCCCAGATACTCAATCTTACTTTTCATATTATAGCAATTAACCTAATGAAAAATGCATCATTGCAGGCTGTATTCGAGCGACTAGTGGATATTATCTGTGACAAGATGTCAGAGAGCCTTGATTCTGAGCCTGCGATGCTGCAAGCTGGCGGACAAAAACTTTCTGAGAAGAAGGAGCAAGGCAACAATAGCCCGAATTGTAACTGTTAATAGGACTTATTTTACTATTTAACCCCACACTAGACTTTTTTATTACAAACCCAATGTTTTATTACAATTATGAGTAGAAATTAAAAATAACTGAGGTAAAGCTTTCTACTTTGCACTCATCTATGTTCAAATCGAAGAGTGGATAATTGAGATTTCTCTTGTTCCTATGTTCTAGGAAAATTCTGTTTGCATTTTATTTGCCTGTAAGAGAGCATAAATATAATATTTAGAAAAATTATTGAGTAAATTGTTGAACTTTGTGTAACACAATCGAAGTTATGCGTTAGTATTATTAATTATATAGGTGTTAGGTAGCTATGTGTATGTATATTTCGAGCTGGAGTAGGGATCTGATACTGTTTTATTGTTATCTAAATATAGAAGTATTCTGACTTGTGTTGATTTCTAATAAAGCGTATGTATTACAATTTTTAGCTTAACTAAAAACGCGCGTTTAAATTGCTGCTAAAAAACGTAGTGTGTAACCGTTCTAAGAAATATCGAAAATATGAATAGGTACCAATTATTTCAATTTCATATAACTATTACAGTGTGTTACAGTCAAAGTGATTATATTGAAGATTATAAACTTTCTGCCTTTGGCCGAAATATAACTGCAATCCATACTTTTTATAAGTCCTTACATAATCTGATACTTATGAGTTTGTTTTAATCAAAATTTATGTATTTTGTCACGTACTTTAGATATTCCGTGGTATCGCTGAATAAAAAGAAAATTCAAAGCGTCTTTATTTTATAATGACTATAAAAAACTAACTTAAAAATAGATCATGAAAATTTACTTTGAGAGTTGAGATGGTTGTGATCATCAAGGACTTCGTTTATTTTTAGAAAAAAAAATACTTTGGTTGTAACATACTCTATAGGACTAAATATAATTGTATGTAGTCTTGTGTTGTTTGTGCAGCAAATGTAATCAGCTGCTTTGCTGCATGTGATTATTAATGTTGAATGTTAGCTCTTGTCCCTTAGCTGCCTTTGTATGGCGTACCGTTTTTTTCAAACCAAACCCAATAAAATCGTATTGTATTATACATGCTTTAGCATGTATAATACAATACGATTTTATTTACGCGTCGCATAAATAAATGATTGTGCTTACACGTAAATAAAATTTATATAATTACAAGAATTAACGTCATTAAAAGTAAGGCACCTCATTCTGATCAAAGTTGAACATCTAAAATACTACAATAATTATATTATATACTCGGACATGTCAGCATTTAAAAGAGTGATCAACTTCTGAAAAATCTTATTTCCGTGTGTACATATGTGTCTTGAGATAAAAAAAAAATGATAGACCGACAGCACCGCTTGTCATGTACTTAAAAAGTTCTTTCTATGAGACAAAAAAGAAGGATATTCACGTGATAGTATTGCTGACAGTTTAGAGTACAAATCTTGAAACAGCCTAATGATAATTTTACTAAATTGCATACAAGAGTGAGTCAATTTGCAAAGTTTTAGATAAAACAGTCGCGTGTATTTTATTATTCGGAATAAACGTTATATTACATCGATAAACTTGTGTAGAAACGTGCTTAAATTACTATAGATTTACTGTAAAAAATTGCAAGCAAATCGGACCAATGCCAATTACAATCCATATTTCGATTTAAAAAATTATGACTATTACTTAAGTATTCGAATAAATTATTTGAAGCCATACTTTTACTATGTGAGTAGGTACTTATACCTTGATATGAGCAAAATTATGCTTAGTTACCAAAGTTGACTATCTAAATCAAACATACCTACCATTATTCTATAAAAATACGTAGTACCTACTTATGCAAAGCTTGTTCTCGCTTAATGAATTATTATTATGATAACCCCTTATTAGTGCGATTTCTCTGCGTTAGTGTTGTTTCATAAAGTAGATGGATTGTATTGTTCGAGTGATAAATGTTTACACAATACTTGGAACTATGTTATAAAATTTGCAATAAACCTGTTAGCCCGCTTCAGACAGTGCACAGTAATACATTTACTGTTTTTTTTAGTTTATGAAAGTGTTTTTCTGCTTACGAAGATTCATACTTACGTGAGTAAACAAAATCAATGCTAACTTGTACTGCGAGCATTAGTGTGCGTCATTTCAAAGTCCTTGTGATTTTACTGAATCAATGTGTGACTTTGATTTTGAAGTATTATGTCACTGAGCATTGTGTGAAGCGGGCACGTTCGTGCTTGAATCAAAAATAATCTTGGCCTCGAAAATCAAAGAAAATTGGGTATATATTACCTTAAATATTTGTAAATACGTTTATCAATGTGTATAGTATAATAATGTATAAAATTATAACTACGTACATAAAGATATGTTTGTATTCTTGTTACTACGCTGTGTTTATATCTAACTATTAGGAGTTTGTTTCAACTCTATTATTTGTATATGAAACAATTGTTTTGCTATCATCGCATTTATAGCGCGTATGTACCTAAGAAGTACCTAAAACCTGTTTCCTTGTTCAGAGTGAACGCTGAAATATTTTCCAAGAGATGAAATAAATTTACTTGATATCGTAAAATCATTCGAGTAAATAGATACATATTAAGTCAAGTGTTTGAGTATGCTTTGAACAACAGTGTGCAATCCACCTTCTTCCAAACAACAACCCCTAAACCTTACTTAAAACAAAAATTATTAAATTTAAAAATTTATTAAAATTGCTCTGTCACTCAGCAGCACCAAATGGTGAGCGATAGGTTAAGATATAGATAAATGACCATTTGTTATAGCAACCTCAGCATTTTTACTTCATCTCTTGGAACAGAGTATACTTAGATCTATTTATCTGTAGAAGACATAGACAATACGATTTATATCAAATTCTGTTAAGCATGAGCACATTTATTTTTTTAGAATATTACTAGGTAAATAAGTTTTACGTAATGCATGCATTCGACGAGTTACAAACATTATACGTACGTGATTTTATAACTTTTTGAATATTTTAACTGTACTTATGCATTCCTTCTTACTTTAAAAAATGAAATGAAAATCATCTTCAAACTAAATATTTCCTATACCTAATATAAAATACTTATGAAATAAAGACAGAATATCTAAGATTGTCGTAGTAATAATTAGTTTATCTGCAACTAATTACATTTATAATGAAAACCTACTCTGAAAACGACGGTCAAAGTTTTGTAAACATTCGCCACTCACATACGTAGTGGTCACCAAATTGTCGCGGAAACCCTTTTCTTCTTCTTTTTATTGTTAAAAAAAATTAGACCTTCAGCATTTAAACTGACAATAGATTTTTCATTGTCCCTACTGCATAGTAAACCTACTCTGTATATTTTTTTATTTATAGCATATTTATTTTTTATTATTTATAGTATAATAATATTGTTTATACTACACCTGCTTGGAAAGTACCTTATTTTATTTTTATTTTATCTCCAAGTTCGCAAAATGACACTGGCCACTAGCTGTGTGTTGGATGGTGTCGGGCTGGCAGTGCGACCCTGCGGCGGCAGGATAAACAATTTGAAAAAAGAACATGTGAAAATTGCAGACGCCATTGGCGCCATTTTCTATTTGTGTGTTGTTTGAGGATTCAGTTTTAGTTTTTTATTTTCCTCGTAGGTGTAGTATAAATCACTATGTATCACTCGAGAGAAAGTGCGATTCCCGATCTCGGGTGTTTTAAAGCCCTGGCCTACGGCTCGGGCTTCAAACGACACCCTCGACGGTAATCGGTCACTTTCTCCTCTTGGTGAACAATATACTATTTCGTTATATTTATATATTATTTAATTATTATACACGTATATCTAGAGCTGTTCTATGTTTCTGACAAAGGATGGTTTACAAAACTTTAACTTCAATTTGTCATTCGTCAATAGCCAATTTCAGGAACTAAGGTTACATTGAAATTTGAAATTGTTATTTTATTATTATGTAAAAACCTAAAGGTTTAAATTTAATAAAGTTGTAACTAGCAGTGTGTGTGCAGGTGGTGTTATATCCCTAATGCAGAGGTAATACTTTACAAAATGATATACAAGGTTCAGATTGTTATTTTGAAACAAAATAACAGGCTCTTGAGCCTTGCTTCTTATGGTATGTTAATATCTTATATAAGATATGTATATCTTAAGTGTTTATATCATATCATCTAATCTAATAAGTTGCGAGGCAATTCTGTGGTATATGTGATGGTCACCACTTAACATCAGCTTGGATATAATATATGCTTGTTCCATGAGCATGTTTTGCAAAAAACATAGATTTTTTTCCTACGCAGAGGTAACATAACCGCGGAGTGTAATTAAAAACGTAAATCTGAACCTATGTCTTCAGTCTTGTAGAGTAAACCTCCTGGGTTCCAATATCTTACGAGTGAACGTGAGATCGTTCAGTTAATGATCTCTCATTCAAGGAACTTGTGGTTAACTTTGTAGATCACAATAATAGAAGATGTAACACCTACAGTCAAGTTACGAAAGAGGCATATCGTAGAGTTGGACTTTAGGTAGTACATTATTATGCAAAATAAGTAGTTAATTCGACATTATTTAATTTGTTTTTGAATTATTTACTGATCTATTTTATTTTTATGAGACTAGTGGTTACTCGCGATATTGTCCGCGTGAACTTGATTTTGACATAGTTTTCACTTTCAATTTTAGTGATTAGGTTTGGACACTATGTCAGTCATTTAGTACTTTGAATAAAAATAATCAATAAAATTATATTGTTTATTCAATATTCGACAGAATTCACTCATGTGTTGAGTTTTAGCAAAATATTAGCAGTATTCGTAAATTGTATGCTAAAGTGTATTTGTTGTGTGTTAAAATAATGGTATTATTTAAAAGATACACACATGTAAAAGATTCAGTAATATAAAACAATATTATACCTATTAAAATAACTGTTTGTTTTATTTTTATTTTCTTTTCATTTCAGATAGCGTTCATTTGTTTATCGCGAGTGGTATATTAGGACTCTTGTTTCACTTTAAAGTAATTTTTATATAATAAATAAACAGTAACATATTAAAATTGTAAAGAGAAATGTAGTAGTCAGATTTTGACCAATATTACGCCTCTGCTATTTTACTGCCAAGGTCCAGATTCGTAGTACAATACGTAGAGCTTCGTAGCCAAAAGCGTAGCAGCAACGAAATTAATGTAGACCTATCGTAGACTGTTTAAAAAAAACATTGGTGATTGCAATGCCAGCTTGCCAGTGCATACTGCATAGTATATAGTGCATAAAGCATTGTATCGAATATCGTAAGTAAAAAATCTGATCTGCGAAATGTAGCTGGCAATCACTGCATGAGAAGAGTCGAAGACTGGGCTCAATGGCGCCACAACGTCCAGCTTGTAGCCTATGAAGTCAAAATATGTTTATTAAATAAAATCACAAGGACTATCTTGAAACATCTTAAAACTAGGTGACTATTCCAGTGCCAGTTCCATAATCAAGATGATGAAAAAAAAATACGAGCAGATTTTTACGATATATTAATAATGCTCGAGATCACCGGTATTCTTCGAGCAGAACAATAAAAATAACTAGAAGTGCGCCCTCTAGTAAAAACATCAGAAACTACATTGCTGTTCGTGAGGTACGCCAAAGTACTAGAATAGCTGGAGAGACTTGAGTAAGATTGGAACTACGGGTATGTAGAGATATTATAATTAAATAACAGATGTCGTTCGATGTCGGAAACTGTAATTATGTACTTGAAAAACTGCGTTCTCATCAGAAAGTCTAATTTCCAAATTGAATGAGATGATGAGATGAGAAGGATTAAAATGTAAAATGGTATTTTGCTAACATACAAGTCGTGAAAGAGAAGCGAGAGAAAAATAAGTTTTACCTTTGTTCCCTCTTCAACCTTTTCTTCAAATCACAAGGAGTAGAAATTCACTCAGATTAGTGCCAATAGATTTTCCGAAGGTTCGGCTTGTTTCTTAACAATTTTAACTGTAAAACGAAGCTAAGCGAAGTTATTAAGGCGTTGACAACACCTAAAACATCTCTCGCTCGCACGATTCGACATTTTGAAAGATATAAAATCACTAAGATCAATTTTGAAAAATCGCAAACAACCATTTTGTGCGTGTTTGGTAAAAAATTCATTTTGATGGATGCAAGTTTTCCTACTCAAAAGTTTGCTTAAGTACGAAAACTAGAAAAGTAAACTTTTAAGTAGGAAAACATGTCATCGATCAAAATGAAACTTTAACTAAACTGTGCGCAATGTGATTGCACACAAAATGGTTGTTTGTGATTATTCGAAAATGGGTTCAGTGATTTTATATCCTTCAAATTCAAATCCTTAAGCTCTTGTGGTGAAGAGCTTTGCAGGGCTAACTTTACCTTCGAAAATGTCGCCGCGAGTGTTTGGCGAATGTTTTTGTTGGCAAATTACTTGTTTGTAGTAAATCACCTATTGTTTACGGTACAAAAATTAAAAGACAAATTAAAAATCATATAAATTATTGTAGAAAATAAGATACGCTCTTGCTCGATGATTGTGCTCGAAGTCCCGTCAAATGCATTCTTTCAGGACGCAAATTTTATTTGTGAGTTAGGAAAAATAGACATTACATTTTGAAAGGTGTAGAAAATCACATTATCAAGTTATTGCCATTTTATTATAATTCCCTTGATGTTTTCTGTGTTATAAAGTTGGTGGGTTGGCCTAAGATTAATAAATGGGTCTGTCAGAAGCAGCCTCTACATACAAGATTGATTAATTGAGCAACTTGTTTATACTTAGTAAAAAGGAACACGTTTGTATTAACAATTTAACTAAGTTGTGGAAACTGTTAAAGTTATTTATATTATAAACCATGTTTGGCTACAGTGACTTTGAGATGTTTTTAGAGACCGAGCCGGGTAATTCTTTCCTATGCCATACTATGCACTAAGGCCATGTCGTGCTGATTTTGTAGCTGACGCAAATTATGATGCTATTTTGTATTTTTGAAGTCCGTTACGGAGTCAAGTCAGACATATTAGTACATAATCTTTAAAATGTGATCATCAATAATTCAGAAGAAAATTTACCATAAACTTCAAAGGCCAATATTTTGAAACATTTCTACGGCAGGCGTAAAAGGATTCAGGCAAAAAATAGATCGTGTGAAAACCCGATACCTACCATCAAACCCAGCTCTGTTTTTGTCCAGGCCTTCACTTAGATTACTTGACAAGGGAAGCAGCTAATCAGTGAAGTGTCACTCAACGATTTGGTGAAATATATAGAATACCTCCGGACTCTATGTACGAACCCTGCTTTAGGGGAGCTCAGATTTCGTTCGATTAAGTGGTATGCAGCTCTTGGCTGCTGTTATGACGCATATACTGTAGACTTGAACTGGTGGCAGAAAACAGGGCTTGAAGCTTATTTTATACGACAGCGTGGGCAGACGACGATGTTAAGGTTGTGAGCCGTGAATTAGTGTGTAAGTTAGGGGTGTGATGGCTTGAGCGTAATTAGGTATCCGTAAACACATCCCCTCCACTGTTTTCCAGCGTTCTTTGAAAATGACGTGACCTCTACTTCAACTTGCTATTTCAGCGAGCTATGTCAGTGACTTAATTATTTGGTTCAACCAATCGTTTGTACTGATTTATTTAATTCTGATTCTTTTACGTAGTGAAAATATTACCAGCTCTCTCCGCATCCCGTTGTGCGATCTATGCTTAACAATTAAATTTCCATACAAAATAATTTTATTGAATCGATGTGAAAGATAGATAGAAATCTAGACAACCCAATGTCTCATTACTACGTGAATTTCTAAAGGAGAGATAAAAAAGCAGGCGTCACGTCTGAGCAATATATTACTAAGAAAAACGCGTATCGTTTGGCTCAACAAAGCAATGTTTTACATGTTCCATCCAGTGTTGTTGCTCTGTCTTTATGATACAAGCAAAACAGTCAGTGATATAAATACATGAGAGTTCAGTTATTCAATGCTCATTTTTAGTCAATAAAATTAAGTTTACATATAATTTAAAGTAGATTTGCAAATCAAGGATTTTTTTTTTCTTTTAAACATAACAAAACAGAAATGTTAATCCAATCTTTTCACCCTTATTCTTGCTTTATTCTTATCTTTTGCATTTTTTGGTTGATTTTTATTGATAAATATAAAATTATAAAAGTATTGAAATAGGTACAATCTTTATGTTTGATACGTTTTACAAATGAGTAAAAGTTAATGGATAATTAATTATCGAACAAATCTGTGTTCATTCAATTACAGCAATACTCTGCTAATGAAAGTTCAACGACCTATAAGCAATTCCTAGCTTTACTGTTGACGAGGCGTGGCTACAATTGTGATATTAAATTATTTGAGGATGTTAAGAAGATTAATCAAAGGTACGTCCAAATATTACATTTAACACACCATACATTCACCAAAAACAACAACAACAACATTATAGGAAGCGGAATTACTCCCACTATAGATCTCTGCTGCTCTAATAAATAACAGAAAATAAATAATACAAAATAAATCTAATAGTTTAATTATTGTCAGACACACGTTGTAGGTATATGTGACCGTAAAGTAGGTAGGTTGTCTAGGCTAAAAATAATCTTTACATTTACACAAGTACGCTACAAGTAGGTATGCTTTCATAGTAGATACTTCCTCGACAAGCTTTTACTAGGTTATCTACCACCAAAGTCAATTTTTTGAGTCCATAAAATAAAAATGACAACTTTTGAATCTTCAGTAAATTAAATGAAACCTTGACAAAAGATAGATGGGGTCCCGACAAAGTCCATTGTTGCAAGAAAATCTCGAATCGCCGAAAAAAGTATAATTGAAGCATCAATCGAATAAGAATGACAAATTGTTTTATCTCAATGGTTCAAACGAAGGACATTAGGTACAGTCAACATCAAAACCAGCTTGGTATCTGAATTTAGCATTTTTTTTTTGCATTTTATCTGAACTGCATTGCAAAACATATCAAGATAACATAACAAAGTTAAAACAAATGTGAATAGAATTTTGTGTTTACGAAAGTCTTCTATAAATTAATATTTCATAAATAAAAACTCATATAAACCGCTAATGCAATAATTGAAATTTTCAAAAGAATGATACTGTTATATAGAGCGTTCGAAAATAACTAAAATAATAGAACTTCTAACCATCTTGTATGGTAAACAAAGAAGTATATTTTTTATCTATCTTTCAGATGAAAATATATGCATTTTTTTTTGTGGATGGAACAAGATCCTCACTTATAACAAAGTATAGCTTTGTCAGTCACCTAGGATATTACTGTTCTGTGTCAGTCACACACGAGAATATTTTGACTATGATACAAATGTTTATTATGAAAAACTAGTAGCGCCCCGCGGTTTCTCCCGTGCAGATTTAAATCCCGGTATTCCTACGAGATTAAAGGTAGCCTATGTGCTATTCCAGACTATAATCTATCTCTCTGCCAAGTTTCATCCGGATCCGGTCAGCCGTTCCGGCGTGAAAGAATAACAAACATCCATCCATCGATCCATACTTACAAACTTTTGCGTTTATAATATTATTAGTAGGATAGTAGCATAAGCAAGGTTTATCAGTAATTTAGAGTATTTTTGTAAGTTCGGTTTTGTGTAACTTCTTTTGACGTCAACTGTACTATCTGTGAGGTTATTGAATCCTATGACCTTGTTATTGATTGCAGACAGTCGAGTGACCTTTACGTTTTATTGGGTCTTATTTCGATGTAGAAATACTGACTTTAATTAATTAGAGAACAATAATAAAGATACACATATTTGATTAAGTTTAGTGTTTGGTGATTGCACAATTGCCTGGAAAAAATCGCTTTTAACGACAAAGTTGAGCATTGTTTAGCCAAATTACCTCTATATCTACATAATTAATTTTGCAAAATAATCTTAATTCATTGGAATGAAATAAGTGATTATAACATGTACCTATATTTTGTTACCTAAGTACATTGTGCTTAGAGAATAACTAACTATGTTTATTACACAAATGTTTGTTCTCGATAAAGTGGATCAAAACCACAAACAGTAAGAAAAAAGATTTATTTCCAACTGCGTTGTGATGGATGTCAAGATAAAGAGTTGAACATAGTTTTTTTATCTTTATCTCTCCAGAAAATAGTGCAGCTAGAAACAAGGACAATAACAGCAGTGTCCTCGTTTAATTTAAAGCTCCGTAGATAATCACCACACAGTTATTACACGGCAACTGCTATATAAATGTAGGCCTTATGTTTTAGCTCATATAAGCGAATTTGCTAAGCTAGGTAACATCTTGCGTTGTGATAATAATCTAGAACATCAGACTAAAATTATAGCTTAAATATCACAAAGGTTTTCGGGTAAATAAATGCTGCCACGGTAAGGTATGGTTATGCGTACATTAGCATTTTATTTCACAGTCCACATATATTTAATGTTTTATTATACAACCAGCTGATGGTACAAGTAGATGGCCCACCTGATGTTAAATGGTAACCATCACCACAAATCATAAATGACAAATGATAATAATAATGTTTTTGGCTCATGAACGCCCTTACTAACCACTATGCCAATTGGGGTTAAATTTACAACGGTAGTTCGTAACGTATACTTTATTTTGCAACTACCGGGATCAGGGTAGAAAATATGGATGATCCCAATAAACTAAAAACTTCTTAAATATACAAATAACAGTAATCACTACTGATACTATAGTACTACTTTATGTGGTTATATAATTATTTTATGCAAAACTTTTCTGATATATTTTTTAATTGGAAATGTATAGTTAGATTAGTGAACCAGTTAGGTTAGTACCTAGTAAACTTCTACAGGTGATGATTATAAATTATTTATTCAGTAGAAGCAACATTACAGAGCAAAAGTTATGTAATCTAATTGCACACGTCCATTGTAGAGTTAAGGGAAGGGCGTAGTTTATCCTCGAACTCTTCCCAAGAGCAAAAACCCCTCTGGCATACCGGGAGAAGTGGTTCTTCATTCAAGTAGAACACAACGTTGTGGTCTGTTTCACCGTTATATTCGCACCTGAAATGTAGAAGAGCTTTGAAAATATCCCTACAAAGTACATCATCGTGTGGAAACAATTACTGTACAGCATCAACAAGGTAGATGTTACATCTGCCTATCTATTCAGGTGGTATGCAACCACTGCTGGGTATAAGGCCTCCTCTCTAAAATGCCACTCCGTCCACTCCAAATGGAGCACTCCAACACATAATATAGAGGTGTGTTCTGTTAATTTGTAATCAATATTTATAAGGTTAGTTTGGTTAGTGGTACCTATACCTATATTCTAAACGATTAATTTGTATATGAAAATTAAAATTTCGTAACACATACATTATTGCACAAACACTATACAATAGATACAACTTCACGAATCTCCAGAGTATATAAGCACGTAGGTTCGAATTCGGTTGTGCACCATTTTCCGGTCGAAAAAATTTGTGAGCTGTTTCAGTTTTGTAGTGTAATTTTGCGTTTTATGTTTGTATGATCGGTCAAATTACACAACACCTTGATATAGGTATTAGGTAAAATTTTGCTCTACCATTTTTTGCGTTAGTAAACTACTATTTCGTTTCCAATGGCCGTCCCTATTTAGATTGAGAAATTGTAGTTTATTTTATTTTTGATAACGTTCAATGATCCCACAAAAGTAAATAAGCATTTAATTAAAGCTCCACTAAAATACCAACCGATTCAGCACTGCAATCAAGTTCGCAGAGAAAACAGATATCTTACTCGTCCTCCATTTTCTTTTAGGATCTCGCTTCGCCCCGCTAAGTGGGGTCTCGTCTTTAAACAAATTGAGAGCTGTGTAAACCATATCCAAGGTAGTGCTATCGCTGAAGTACGCTACCATAGGGACACCATTCCCGTCCTTGGCAGCTTGGAAGTTCGTAAACAAATCAGCTAGCGGGATTCTTCCCAAGAGTCCATTGATAGGGGTACCGTAACCGCTTCGGTAGTAGTGTTCTAAATCTCCGATGTACTCGAGCACTCGTAAATCGTCGGTAGTAAACAGCGCGCACCATGGACTGAATTTGTTTTCAATTCCGGACCAAGCATAGCGGCACAAATCGTATAAAGATTTAATGGTCGCGTCAGACAGGCTTTCGATGCCAAGACGCCTCTGCATTCTGTCTTTTGTCTAGAAAAATATTCAAAAATGGTTTTACTATATCTGCAGTCTGTATTGTAAAAGGGTACCTAGAATCGCATTTATAGTTGTGAAAAAAAGGTGGTCCTCATTAAAAACTTATACATTGATTGTGAACTTTACAAGCTACATGAAAAACTACTTACAGCGAAGAAATCTGCGGTTTTCTCATATTTTCTTATTTCATTGTACAAACTTGGATTTTGTAATAAATTTTCATACTTTTTACATTTTCTGTAAGGCTGTAACAAGACAGGATATAAAAAAGGGTCAAATTTCTAATTATTTAGTAAAAATAAAGCGTATGTTTACACACACACAGCAGTAATTATCGTTTTAAGTATTTTTGCTTCAATATAAGCAAAAAAAACTTTATAAAGAGCTTTTTGCAGGTAAATGAAATGAGTTTGTTCATGCAAGAAATTGATACCGATGAGGTACAATTGCTTAGTTTTTTCAAAAACATGATTAGGTTTTACTTTTTACGTTTAAAATACCGAAACATGAAAACGATAGCTGAATGTGTGTCGAAAAGATAAAAACTCACAATAATGTTGTCATTTGTTTTGCTAATAGATAAACGCTCTTTAAATCTTTTCGCAAAAACTTTTGCGCTCTCTTCCATCAACCCGTTAGCTGAACTTAGCTTGTGATTTCCATCTTTGAGGCTCTGTAACAAACTAGGAAAGGCTTGTTGTAATCTGTTTGCTATTCCGATTAGCTCTTCGGTGCCCTCTTCAGTCAAGAAGTTTGTTTGACTCAGCATTTTGTTATCAGTTTTCCAGTTTTGAAGATTCTCAACATCTTGAGCGCACAATGAACTTTTACCGCTCTTGTAACTTGAGACAACATTCTCTCTTATAGAAATAGACTCAGTTAGGGTTTTAGGGTTTATTCCTGCAGTATTTTTTGGAGTGCTTATCAAGGACCAAACACTGATTGGCTGGCAACCTACAAAAAATCATTAAGTTCATTGCACACTTTTATAAAAATATCTACAAATATTGACTCGCTTTTTCGATAACCCACTAGTTGTCCAAAAAAACGACACGTACCTTTTAGTTTTACGATCGAGTCCCTTATATCACCTCTCACGTTGTTGTATGGAGTTTTATCCGAAAAATATTTAAACGGGCAACCCGAATTCCAGTAACAAAATGATGATGAAACATGTTTGAGATAAACGCAAAAAATGAACACTGTGAACTTCATAAAGGTGTTTTACAAAATATATAAAAGAAAGTTAAACTTTTTGGCTTTACAAAGACTACCTACAAAGCTTAGCCAACGAATAATGAATGCATGAAGATCAACATTTATATCGGGTTTGAATAAAATTAGACCGGTTAGAAATTGCTTCATTTTATGGACGTGATATTGACCTTTCGTCAGTTATTAAAACGATGTTACTTAATTTTATATTATTTAAGTTTATTAAATATAATTTTATAAGAAACATGCGTGACATCACAATGAAACTACAGCCGTGGATTTCTTAAACATTTTGTTACATAATCCACACCACCTCTCCGCGTGAAAATAAGTTCAGCAAAAATCTGTGCCGGCATCTGAAAATGGTTTTAATTTGTTTTCGAATTCTTGCCAAGTACACACTCCGTCCTTGCAAATTGGTATCAACGCTTCTTCGTTCAAATAAAAAACAACGTTATAGTCGTTTTCTCCACATCTGAAAAGCAGAAAATTACATTTAAAGGCTGTCATTTTATCAGTAAAAATATGTGCTAGTGGTACCAACGACCACGGCCCTGGCTCATGGTTTAGTGGGAAAAAGGCTCTCTGGGAAATAACACAACTCGGAGGTACAAAATTTACCCATCGATAGTAAAAATAAAATATGAAAGCATCTTAATGCAAGCTGTATCTAGAAAAACTGTGTTTTAAAGGCAAAAATTCCTGTCATATTTTTAATTTTGAGAGAGAGTATAATATAAAGTTTATTCTATCTTAATATTTATTACGTCTGTGACCAATCATATTATCAATAAAAGCATTATAAAATACATACCTGTTCAATACTGCAAATAAATTCGATGAGAATGGAGATAATTTACTATTCCTCCATTTCCTTTTGGGATCTTTATTTGACCCAACTAGGGGTTTTCCATCGTTGAAAAGACTGAGCGCCGTATACACCATTTCAATCATAGATGTATCGGTAAAATAAGTAACGATATTTTTTCCTTTCCCGTCTTTTACTTTTTGGAATTGGTTTAGTAAGTCAGCCAAGGGAATCCTTCCGAAGAGTTCGTTGGTTTTCGTTCCATACCCATTGTCGTAATAGTGTTTCATGTCGTCCGCATATTCTAGAACTTTCAAGTCTTCTGTTGTGAAAAGTGCACACCAAGGGCTAACCTTGTTTTCGATTCCCGCCCAAGTGTAGCAACACCAATCGTAGAGGGCAGTTATGTTTGCATCGCTGAGAGTGTAGTCGATTCCAATTCTCCGCTGAATTCTATCTTTCATCTATATGTTTAAAAAATATAATGCTCAATGACTATAAAACTGATAATTTAATTTTCATAAAAAACATATTAACACGTTCAGCGCCAAACCTTGTGGGCCGATTCGTTCATGCGAGGCCATTAAAAATAGGACCATGAAATTGAAAAAGTTTTCGGCTAGAAAATTGAAATTTCTAATCGTTTTGGTAAAAAATAACTCACATAAACGGAAAATATGCGCCAGGACAGTTCTTTAATTTAGGCCTATAAAATGTAATGTATAGAAAGTGTGCGTCTAGAGGAAGCACAGTGCTGTAACGAAATATGGATGTGTATACTTTTGAATACAAAGTGTATCAGAAACTATGTGACTAAAACATATACACATGGCGCCAAGAGTTTTAACCAGACAGTTGGTATATATATAAAAAAAAGGTATATTTTACCTTTTTTAATGTAAAAGTAATTAAATGCATTTTCTATCACCCATGATGAAATTAAGCATCTACTCGGTGGGGATTGAACTCACGACCTACCAGTGCCAAAGGCAAAGCTAATGTTGTGAGGGCTGTCGTAAAAAAAATGCAATTCAGCCATGACAATTTGACCTTGTTTTTAATTTAAATAGGTACTCACTGCCAAGTATTCAGATGATTCGTGGTACTTTTCTATTTCCGAATAAGTTTTAGGGTTTTCTAAAACTTCCTTTTGGTACTTAGCACATTTCCTATACGGCTGAAATAAGAAGCACAATAAATATGGGGATTCAACTTCCGAGTTTAAACCTTAAATCTTATCAAAGGAAAACCATTTAACTTACTGCCATAATATCATAATCTTCTTTAACTTTGTCTATTTCCAACCGTTGTTTTTGGAGACCATTTATAAAGGCTTTTGCGCTATCTTCGATCCAATTTCCTGAAGCTGGTCGGAATGTGTAATTGTCTTTGTTGAGTGTAGACAACAATTTGGGAAACGCTTGTTTCAATCTAGTACCCATTCCTAAAGTTTCTTGATAACCTTCGTCGGAGAGTTGGTGAGTTTTTCCGAACATCTTACTTTCGGGCGTCCAGAGTCGTAAATTATCGACGTCTTGGGCACACAGGGAGCTGTTCCCTTTATCATAGCTTGATACCACATAGTCCTTAAATACGATGGCATCCTTCATGTTGCCAGCGGAGCTTAAACTGGGATATATTTTCCCATGCCTCACGAGACCCCATATACTGACCGGTTCACAACCTGTTGCAGAAACATTTTTTAAAGGGATTTTTAGAATTTTCGAGTATTTTTAGAACCAGTTACCTATTTCCTGTTTTTTGTTTTGGAGGCAGCCTTTGAAACTGCTAAATCATTTTACTGGCTATCTAGCTCCAAACTAACCAATTTTACACTATGGGGCCCAGATTATATAACTGATAAGTAAAAGTTATTCTACCTATGTTTGTTTATTTAGTACTACTTTTGTTTTATAAAAGCTAGCTTGAGCTTTTCTGACCCAGAATTGAATGAATAATCCTTACCTGTTAATTTTACGATAGAGTCCCTCATATCTCCCCTCACAGCACTGTAGGGAGTTTTGCTTGATAAATATTTATACGGACAGCCTGTATTCCAGTAGCAATACAACGACGATGCATTGTTTAATACATTAAAAATGAACAACGATAATATTATAAAATTCATATTGTAAAATGAAAATAGCATCACAGGAGTATTTCCAGTAACGACATTTGATCAAATGATGCATCTAAAGTACAAGAGCGCTATGAGTAAATTAAATAAATGCATTTGTATTGTACATACTGGCTGGACCTGTTTTGTTAAAAAAGAAAAACATCGACTCAATTGAACCTAATGTGATTTAAAAAAAGACTTGGCCTTGCAAAAGTCAATCGCCAAGGTCTTTTACAAGTTGCTAAACAATTATTTTTAAATAAATTGTGGATAAGTATTATATGGATTTAATTAAAACAAACAATTTGGCACAAATATTTTTATTTTTCAATACTATTTGTATCGTTCAGAATTGTAATTTATTTGCAGCGTTGATAACAAATGGATAATATTGATTTTTGATGTACGTAAATATGAGGCAAACCTATGACTGTTGTAAAAATTAAGCAAAACCTTGGATTGAAAATTGTTTTATTGATAAATTACCTACTACATTAAAATATTCCATCAAATGTCACAAAATGTTATTTATTTAATTTAATGTCTACATCTTGCGTGATTGCTGACCAAAGTCTTAAATTATATTAATAAATTAATGACCATAATTTCAAGTCACCACTGTCTTTTAAATAAAAGCACTACATACATATTCACCGCTGTAATAGTTCTATAAAAATGTAACCACTTCTATATTATTATACTTAGGTACTGATTTTATCTCATTAAAATACATTTTACATTGAATCCAACTGCATATTTACATTCATTACATAAATCTTGCAGTTACTGCAACGAATCTACGTTAAAATTTTTCTAATTTACATAATATAAAATTAAATTTTAGTTCATTTTGAAACAAAATCACTTAAATCTACTTGAATAAATGTCTAAAGTCAATTCCATTTGAGGAAAAATAAAACAGTCAAGATATAATGTTAAAAACAATACAAAGATAAAAAACATAGCCACGGTTGAAACACTTTTCTTGTAGTTTTACTTGCAAAGTCAAAAATACAGATAAAAACAATTAAAATATTTTTATTTTTATTGCATGCATAAACTTGTATTGATGTTTTTTAGACCATAATATTTAAACAGCTTGTGTTATTTTCTTAACATACATATTTCGTAAAATTAAACAACGTTTAGATAAAAAAATGAATAAAAAAACTTTAGTTCTGCATAAATAGGTGAAAATAATATAAGCTCACAGAATAAAATTATAAGTTACTCATCTAATATCGTACCTATTATTCGTATATTTATCAACTATACTGTATTACATCTAAGTACAATAAAACGTGAAATGCATAAGACTTTAATATCACTAGATGACTCACATCCAATAGATTTACATTACAAAATATTTAGTTACAAAGGAAAAACTACTTTGGTCCTAATTGAAATATTACGTAGAAGGAAGAGAGAAGTTTCGTAAGAGAAAAAAGTCTAAGGCATCAGGGGAGCAATTTACGTCAATATAATAGTCAATTTGAAATCAAGGCAGAATTTAGTCGATATCAATCTAATTGTGATAGTTTTACGGCCGTGTGCTCAACGATTTTTAATCGCATTAAGAAAGTTGATCAAAATTAACGTCTTCCACAAGACAAAATAACAAGATTAGCAACTTTTTAACAGTATTAGCAACTTTTTAACAAGATTAGCAACTTTTAGATAACTAAATACATTAGCCAGGTCGTTGAGCAAACCGTCCTAACACCATTTCTGATAGATAAATGAGATTGAAACAAGAGCGATGAAATAATGTGGGTTGGCCCAGATAACAAAACATTAAGACGCGTTGTAAGAAATACCTTTACATGCATGGATGGCATGGAATGTTCGCAAGAAGAGAAAAATACTACATTCGAAAGTACGCAAGTAAAACGATTAGTGTTGATTGCTAGAAAATTCACATAAATAATTTGGCATATCTTCATTGATCTTGAAACTAAATCTGATGCTAAAAATACTCTGATTTTACACTCGTGTTCTTTAATACAAAAATCTAATCGGAAAATATTGCTTTTTATCAGTTATACCTTATGACATGTAATCCTAGATTTTCTTAGGGTCTTAGCAAATCTTAGAAAGTAAGGATAATTTTATGAATTACGTATTAACCTTCGAATTAGCGGGATTTTTAATTTCCAGGAAAGCCGGTTTGTATTCATAGGTTACCTTAGAAATATGCTTACGTTTGAAGGAAGAGAGAAAAGGGAGAAAATCTAAACTAAACTCTACGAGGGTGCGACTCTACCAAGACGTGAAGTTAATATTCTAGCTACATCTATCTAGGTAGATTACTTGGCAGTTTTGGTATTATTATAATAATTTTAAGTTAATCTACAAGAATAAGACACAATTCTAATTTATTAGGCATAGAAGAGCTTAATTTAAGTTGTGGGCAACGTAAGATACGATACGTTTTATAAAGTAATTTAATCAAAGTTGTTTCTGCTTAATTATGGTATTAAAGGGCCTCAAATGCCCTTTGGCGATGAGGGTAAGCCGCATCCCTTCTGTTTTGGTTATTTAAACACATCAATCGTTTTAATGTTTCCATGCTAAAACACATCGTACTGAATTAATATTATAGTACAATTTAATATTATCAATTCCAAAAACAAACAGAAACGTAGCATTTATATGAATGAATCAATATTTAGGAACGTCAATCTTTGCCTACTTATAATTTAAAAGTATTTTTTACAATCAAACATTAATTTTAAAAGTCAGTTCAATAAAGTAACTGCTCATTTTATGTCTTTACAATCTAATAAGTTACGTCACTTTAGAGTTGAATGAAATATATCTACCATCGACTAGACTAAAGGTTAAAGCACTTTAAATGTTGTGGTCATAGCTATTCAAATTTTATGTCTTACAAACGCACTTTTATTTATCTAAAATTTTATATTATACGTAGTCTAAGAACTTATCTTATGTACTGGACGCAAACAGCATCTATAATGACTAAATGAGTTCCTTATTTTAAATTGTTTGACGCAGATCACAATGAAGGAGCAATAATGTAAAGTAAGGCAGCCTTTCAAATACAATAATACCAAAGACACTTAAATGAACACCGATCGCCGCACAAGAAACGTGTCCGCATCAAACAATGTAAAAAAGGCACTAACTCATTCCCCACGGGCTCGTTCTACCGACGCTCCTAACCACCCGCGCCGAACGACTATGAGAAAACAATGATACGGACCAATTCCTTTCCAGAAATGAACCAAAGTCTGACCTTCATCCCGGATCTTGCTTTGGATCTAAGTTTGCCCTCCTCTCCTGCAAGGCTGCCAGCAATGATTCTCGAACCTCCCGTTCAGAACTTCGCCATAATCGGATAAGCTCGTCTTCCGAAAGCATAGGAAGCTCGGATTTCATTCCAATTGGTGGAACACGTGGGTAAGGAGGAGCTGGAGGGATATCGTGTTCTTCAGATACCATAATTTCAACACTTGCTCGTGGAGTTGGACCGTCGATGCTCAAATAGTTATCTAACCTATCTGATACATCTTGGTAAGATCTAGTTGAGGACCCTTCTGCACGACGAACCATGGGCGACGGTGTTCGTAGTCGAGTGTTGATATCAGGCGGGGAGCTTGTCAAGCAGCTCACTTCTCTGCTCAACCTCCTGCCGATATTGTGGCTGGTTCTCTCGTAAATATTTGAGACAGATTCTGTGTTGAGAACCGAGTCCGTGCTAAATCGCCTCACATTGAGACCGGCTAGACTGCATCGTTTTCGGCGCCCCCTTGGCGATCGAATTTGCCTCGGTGAACGACTCTGCCGTGGTGAACGGCTTGGTACATCAGGTAAAGGTGACAAGAACTTGGGTTCTGTTAATTCCTCAGTAATTTCAGTCGTTTCGACGGTTTCTTGTTCCTTTATAGATCCAAGTGAATGGTCTCGCTGCTGGACCCTGACAATAACAACATGCAATTGTTTTAGATCCAAATAAACCTAATGGGATTGGCTCCGTACGAGCTTTGTTACTGTATTGAGATACGTACCGTCTTATTGCTTGTATCATCTCGTAAAGCTGCGCTTTGCTTTTGCGTCGTCTGCGCTGCTCGTGTTCCTTCTGAAACAAAGGTACTCTCCTGACATAATCCGACGTATTTGCTCAAAAGTAAAACAACGTTGGATTGTAAAAATAATTACCCTTTTAACACTTTTTTGAAATAGGGATGTGAAATGTCCTTGTCGTATAGTATGCACCAGTTCACGAGCTGCGTGATGAGGTGATACCAATTCCACACAATTAATGAATCTGTACAGTTTCTGCAAGAAAAATGCGGTTTTAATCATTCGGCAACCAATACCTTGTTTAGAACAAAGGTTGAAGAAATGAAGCTAAAACGTAATTGAGAAGGGCTTTGAATAAAGATAAGTGCTCGCTTAGTGTTGAAATCTGGTCTCACTGCGGCTCAGTGGTCGTAATCCAAGGAACCACCTCGGCTTCACGGTTGAGTAGGGCAAACAAAGTGCCCTCTGCGTGGGGTAGACATCAACATAAGGTTAGTGATAACCTTATAAATTTATTTGTATGCATAAGTTTTATGGCTGGCTAGAAAATATATGGCAAAAGATCTGCTGTCCATGGCGCCTTTGAATGTCTAGCGAGATGGATTTTCGAATTTTAATTTAAATAATACAATACAGTTCTTGGTGACGTTTTCTTGGAAAATACGATAAAGTGACCCTCGAGTAAATTTATGATTTACAGAAGTAATTAAAAAAATTCTTTACCATGATTTCGTTGCAATAAATATTTGTGGTAACGTTGGACGAGCAATTATTTACATTAGGAGCGTCTATGATGGAGAATGCATTTAATGCTTAGAAATAATTGATGACATGAATATACAATTATTATTATTTTATAATATTCGATGCGAATATAAAATTATATCATTGACACAAAGGACGCTACTATTGTACAATACGGCAGTGCATCTTAAATAAAACAAAGTAATAATTTAATTGTTGTATTATCTAACAATCCTTACTTGACTGAAAAACATGATGTTCCTGCTTCTCCAAATGGTTCCTTTTGGTTGGTGTCGCAACACTGGTAGAGTGTACTTGTAGAACAAATGCTCCAAGAATAATATCAGTAAGCCGAGAATCATTCCAACTCCTAGTAAAATGAATACACCTGCCACAGCTGCCACGCCTAGAATAAAAAACAACATTAAATAACCCAATGGCCCTGAAAAAGGGTCTTTCACAAAACTTTATGAAGGTTCATATTGTCATTTTTAGTTACACTATATACGCAACAAACGACGATACACGACAAAGGACACCAAATCTATACTGACATTAATTTATGTAACGTTGCTACGTCACGCCACACGCCAATGCCTGTATGAACCAGCATGCACATCTAACATCAATGCACGATGTTTTATAAAATTTGATATTGTTTTTATCTCTGGCTCCAACTACAGATTTTCATCTAAAAATAAATTTTAGATTTTAATTTTACCTTTCAATTTTGTTATAGTCAATAAAAATCCCCAAAACTGTCATCGGCAAAACTATTATCGTAACATCCCGCACGTTACCAGGAGGACATTGTCCGTTATGAACTCGTATGTCATACGAAAACTTCTACCTTGATTTGTATTCGCATAATATGTGTGCTTATTCTGAGTGACAAAGTTCCATCCTTTTTATTGTATTTCACTTTGTCCTGAACGTTTGCACTCGAGCTTTTTCATTCAAAGAACCTTTATCATATTTCTATAGATAAAACTCGCCATATTTGAAGCAAAATCATACGGGATGATGACTACTGAACACGGTTGCTCAAGTAAAACTACCCTCGAATTTAATTACACACAAAGTTTTGTACAGAGTTATGAAACAGACGTTTCCTCAGAACGCTGGAGGCTAATAAACTGCGCTGTTTTCTTTTGTGAATGAAATTATATGATATTTAATTAGGTACCCATTTATTTTAACTTACTCTATCTTGATTTTGTTTAGCATTATTTTAGTAAGATAAAATTTTGTGGTTGTGTAATACTCTCCTAATGAGGTTTTTTAAAAGCAAGAATTTATGTTAAGTTAAGAAATAATAAGAAAAATTTGTTGAAAGAAAAATCGTATGCGTTACTACAGTTCTCCCAACAAAGTTGATGATTGATGTATGGTTCGATTACGTCAATTACTACTATTTGATGTATTGCCAATTAATTATTGTCCAAAAACACTCGTTAAATGACTGAGTGCTTTTAACGATGCTTTCTGGCACATAATCTACTTTAGTACAATTGAATATTGGAATCCTACACGATTTCATTCGCGTAGAAACTTCAACCCTCCTTGCACAGTTTTGGGAACATAGTTTCGAGAATTCATTTCATAGTGCATAATACAACAGGAAGCTTACTTCCTAGTTTTATGACTCTAGGGTTTCTGGTTTGGGGTGTGCTTTAATTATAGGTTAATCTGCAATGTAATGTTTTATTTAAACTAACTAGTAAAAACGCTAGGAACCAAGCCGTAAATTTCTTGTCTGGTCTTTTAAGCTTCGGTCGCGAGGAACTGGCGGGAAATTCACCTAGCATAAGACGTTTTAAAGTGGTCCTTCTTATTTAAAAACAGATCTCGAACGAAGTACTAGGTACTACTCAAGATTTTTTAGGAGATCTAAGGAATGCATGCAGACTTATGTTTTACCATAGGCATAGCCACTCAAACTAAAGCCAATATAGAAATTTATGTAATTTTGGACCTATGTCTCAAAATAAATAACGATTGTTACATTAAGTAAATAATAAAACTGCAACTAGTCGTTGCACTCACTCAAGTCACCATTTGCAAAGCTCTTTGCGGAATGCATTGTATTTGTTAGAACGTCATATCCAAACGTTATAGAACACACGAAGCAGAATGTTGTGAATCACGAACTGACAAATGGCCAAGCCAAATGGAAAAGCGTTGTGTTTGTACGTCACAGACACATAAAATAATTCAACACGTTTCACAGCGATGGCCACAAAAAGTGATAGCTCGACTAGATTTTAGCTTTAGGTGAAATTTTAATTAAAAAGTAAAAGCGTCTACACACGGTCCGAAAATCAGTAGAAATATAACCCCTGAATTGTGGTTTAACTTGATCAAATTTTTGAGTTATGGAAAATTATAATAATATTGATACCGATTCGCCTACAGATGAAGCGAATGAGGGTGTTCTAGGGCGCTCTCCACCACTCTCTCGATATCGCCACCGATTTTAAAGCAGGGTGTAGATGCTTTTATAAACTAGGGATGAAATCGGTACGTTGCGTCGCCCTGAGTCCTTAATCGTGACTCAGCATATTATTGTTACTACTTTTATCACAATTATACATATCGCGTTGTAAAAACTTCATATTATATATACTGGGGAGGCTTATGGCTTTCACGCTGAAAAAATAACTTTTCGTGGCATGAGGGTAAAAGCCTTGAGTTTCGATCGGCAGTAGGAGAACTTGTAAACTTAATTGTAAGTTGCGTAAACTTGATTTTTAAGTTAAACAAGAAAAGAGGATCGGTTTACATTACCTGCATAATTTCTGAATCAAATTTAAACTTCTATCAAAGTTTATAGATAAAATCGAACATCTTCCGGTATGTAAACAAAGTTTTTCAAAGTCCTATATCGTAATCGAGTTTTTCGGGAGCGTATTCGAAATAAGAAGTAAACACACCTTGTGTCACCTCATTTTTTAAGCAATAAATCCCACGTTTAATCTTTTAGGATGGCTGCTGGTTATACGTGGCGCCTCCCGATGGATAAACTCACGCATGAAACAGGTATAATCAACACTTAATATTCCTTACAAATAGGGAATATTGTGAACAACATGCAATAAGATAAGATAATGTTTATTTCCGACAAAAAAGAAATACATATAAGTTGAGCCATACAGAGGTCTTATTCTAGGGATTTTAGTTTATCAGGCAATCTGGCACACTCTGGTTATGGAACATTACCTTCCGTGCTAGTTAAAAAACTGTGTTAAGGTAAGTGCTTCTCTCCCCAGGTGCTACTATTTCTTATACCTATCTAGTGTTACAAACTCCTCCCGATGATCACTATGATACAGTACCTAACCGGTTCGTTTAACATTATTCGTTCTTATATTAAGTTCCAAACCCAATTACGATGCTCACAAGACGAAAAAGCTAAAGAACACATAAATAGCTCATCATAATTAGTACACATAAATTACCCAAAACTCTTAATTTTTTATCAGACGTAGAATCGCCCATGAAATAATATCAAATGTCAAAACGTTTTCGTGCAGATAAAACAGCAGAGTAACGTTTCCTCCATGCGTTCTATGTGAATGTAAACCGACCGGTGCCGGGTGGATTAACGCCGGGGTGGCGATAAATTCTAATGAAATTTCCGCAAGAGATGAGCCAGCTGACTGGGTGTAAGGAATACACGTTAAATAGTCATATACAATACCATTCCAAAGGCTCTGACACAACAGATCACAAAATTATAAGCGTGGTTGACGGAACAATGAAATATTTATGAAATCTTAATTGTTAGTTCAATCGTGAAAATCCCTTAGGTGATGTATTCCTTAGTTAGAGCATTTTTGTTTACGTTGTTATATAGGTTACCCATATACATAATATAACAAAACTCTCTCTCTTTCGGCAGCACTTTTGTAGATAATGAAAGCAGAAAAAGACTGGTAGGTACTTACTGAAAATTAAAAAAAAGAATATACAAATATTTTTTGCCTTTGTTACATTGACCATGGTAATAGAATGGCCTATATAGGGATAAAATGGATTGATTCCTGAGAGTATCCATTAATTTTCTGTCAGTATTTTACGGAAAAGCTGATCTGATGGAGGCTTTAAGTGTTTATGGAGCTGGCTTTTGCTTAAAGTGCCTAATTTATTGGGAGATAATTCACGTCATTTTCAAAAAGTTTCATTAAAAACATACCCAGCGGTTTTGGCTGGATTCCGTAATCAGGACTCAGTTTGAAGCAAGGTAAACCTCCGTACCATTTCTCCGTCAGAATATCCATGTAGCCGTTCGACGAGTATTTTGCTATAACCGCCGATATACTATCCTGAAAGAACAAACATTGGCATCATAATTGGCACGACGTGTGACGAATTCGGTACATGGTAGACACGAGCTACGAATAATTTGTTAACGTCCAAACAATCTGCTCGAATAAAGAACAGTGTCACATCTGCGTCGATTTGTCTGTATACAACAAAACGATGAAACTGGGTGTTTTTGAAAGCGTTCATGAAACAAAAACTGTCTTTCTGATCCGTTGATTTATGTCAGTTATCCTCGCTACCAGTGACAACTCCCATTAATATACAGGGTGTAAAAATACAAATTCTGGAAACTGAAGAGTATAGGCTACAGTTAATAAACAGGGTATATGGAAAAAAAGAAATATCTCATATACATCTACATAACACCTCTTGTTTCTTTCATAGAAAAACCTGGGAACAATATAAAAATAAACATTCGACGTTTTTACTTTTTTAATCGCTGATAATAGACAGAAAAGTTTTGCTTGAAGGTATAAGGTCAGTTAAGTTTCCGGGACATATTTTACACCCTGTATATTGTAAGACCTCAAGATAAAATGACGTAAAATCGACTGATCGACTACCCGACTATCGATCACACCATTAGAAGGCGCATGTCATCCATCAATCTTTTCACGGTAGGATCCATCTCTGGCCTCCTTCTCATGTTAATCCTTGATATATTTCCTAAGCTACGTTGCTTAATCACCGTGCCCTATTTACTAGATATTCATCAGTGGTATATCCTGTTTGGCCTTAGGCCTTATAATGGCTATACTGCCTTAATTAATGCACATGGCTGAAATCCAATGCATCAATTATTTGATTCAGTAAACATGAGATATGTAGGTATACACTCTGTTCCAGTCCTAAAGGTAATTCAAACTAACTTGCATTGAATTCAGGCAAACATGATTCAAGAACCAATTTTCAGCTGAAGCAAGGATCTTTTGCGTCTCTCTACATACAATAAGATCTTACGCATGCAGCAGCATTTAATGCATATCAAATCAAATCATAAAACGTTTATTTTGTGTCACAAAACCATAGGAGAAATACAGAGAACAATAAGTGCTAGCGTTGCATGCACTACTGCAACGCTGGTCTTCCGTGACGCTGGAATGTGACTACAAAGTCTTGGACACATTACACCTAGTCACAGATAACATAATACTAGATAATTACCTAAAAACCTTCTTTGTATAACCTTATTTTCTTATGAACTTACCTTCAAAGGGAATCCTTTGGCCATACCAATAGCATACGTATCAGCGTTCAATGCATGCTCACCAATTCGCTGCAGCTTACATCCATGGTCCGTCGCACGGTAATAATCTAAAACCGGTGTATCGGCTATAAGAAGGTCTAAAGTCCCATTTCTGCAACAACCAAATAAAATAGGATCAGCGATCTGAAACTACGAACAGGTTTATGGTGTCTACAGGTGTAGTGAAAGGATTTTGGACATAAAAACTTCAGCGCAAAGTAATTCCTTCAAAGAATATAAATACTACGGTGAAAGTCAAACGTATGTGCATCGGTACTAGTATAGTATTCTCTTATCTGTGGCATCGGTTCGCACATACGTTGACCAAAAAAAAACCGAAGAACTCAGCAGTGCTCGAATGGTTATGAACCCACGGCCTTGCCGCTACCACAAGACCACAAGTGCTCTCAAAACATTAATTATTTATTGCACAAGATACAATACATATGAAAATGACAGAAGTAGAAGACGAGGAGGCGAGAAAGGCGAGCCAACCTGAACAATATTTTTCTTCCAGCAAATCTAAATCTAGCCTTAGAGTTGACAGTGCAGTGGAGACTAAGTTATTCATAGCTGGGAAGTATTCAACAAATTGGGAGTAAAGTGCTGAGATTGGGAAAAGTTGAAAAATGTTGCCCCAACCTAAAGTTATACCTACTTTACTTATGAGATTGATTGATGACTTTATAATATCGGGTGGGTAGACGAATTATTAATCTTTTTCGTTTTTTTTGACATAAAACAGTATAAAACTATAAGATCACGTAATAGGCTAAAATGAGCGTCCGGAGTAGTTAATAATGTGGAATAATATGAAATGAAATAAAAATGAAAAATGTTTACTGAAAATAATTAACAAAATCAACAGTAAGTGTGAGGCTCTGTCTCCTGGAATAGCGTTATATACCTATATAATCCCACTACTATTACAAACGCGAAAGTTTGTAAGTATGAATGGATGGATGGATGGATGTTTGTTACTCTTTCACGCCGGAACGGCTGAACTGAAACTATGAAACTTGACAGAGAGATAGATTATAGTCTGGAATAGCACATAGGCTACATTTTATTCGGTGGGAATACCGGAATTTAAATCTGCGCGGGTGAAACCGCTGGGCGCAACTAGTAGGTATATAAAAATGGTTGTGTTCATAAAACTCTCGCCAAAAGTGCAACAACCTCAGTCTAGCAATAAAACCTTTAGCTCTAAACCATAATGGTGTATCTGTTTTGACTGATGGTTTATAGCTTAATTGGTCGAATGGGAATGGGATACTAAACCCGGTCTATAAAACAAATGTACTTGAAGAGCATTAAGTGGCCATCGGGCGCTTTCGGTTAGAAAATTTTATCATGTCATAAAATTCAGTGCGTTTTTTGAATCAAATCACTGGTTACTTTTATTGATATTCGCTAGTAAAACTGGGTACTGAATATGGTGAAATGAGATGAAAATTTATTTACTTGCAGCGATTGAAACGTTGAAATATTAAGTCTGCAAATGAAAAGATTGATCAGCTTTATGCGAATAATTAATTCGATTTCATTCGGTTTACGAAAACGATTTCGACAGTCGAGGGTGAAAAAATTAGCCAGCGCTTTTGATAGGTCCTTCTGACAGCTTTTTGAAAAGGTGCTGTGACCAAGCAGAGCTTGCTATTACTTTTTTATTATGACTCATATGATTGTGTCGTATCATAAGCACGCCTGTACTGTAATGTGACATTTTTGTACTATTTAAGGGTGAATGGCATATTACAGGAATATAAAAAGTTACCATAAGAATGTCACATTTAGAAAACCATCGTTAAAGTATTAAGCTAAGTGCAGGCGTAGTTTACAAATACAACAGTTGTTTGTACTACGGTGCAGTGCTAAGCTCTCTCATAGGTTCGTACAGGAGTATGAATATTGTTGAACATTATGAAAATAAAACAAGACACTAACCTCAGTCGACCGATACCTTCTTCAATATCCTGCAGAACATACTGTCGCATTTGTTGCGCCAGCTGCGGGTTATTCCTTTCAACATAATACTCTGACACCGATGACCTCGCTGTACCCACTCTCAAGGATAACCACTGAAATAGGAAATCAGTTCAACAAGCTATTTTATTGTTTAGGGTTATATTTTGGCAAAACGCATACTCACGTTGCTTCTGCCTTGCATATCATCAACGGCATTGTGAAAAAACAGGCCTGCTATCAACGCTGCTATGTTGGCAGTATAACTGGCCACGAATATCACAGAAAACCCACCCCAAACGTTGATCAGAAACTTATTTGGCCAGCTTTTGGGTGCTTTGAACGCAACCAGATGTCCACACAACAATCCCCACATCACCCATAAAGCGCTTGAAATACTGAAGTTCTTAGATCTTTGTCGTCCCCAAGGGTTCAATCCGAACGGCGATAACCACTCGTAGATTGCCACGGCGATCGCAGTCACGTTCAGAGAAGTAAATATCGCAACCCATAACTCAGGAGAAAAAGGCAACAGAAACGCAAGCAAAGGTATATCCGGTCTTTGGTTTGGAGCAGCTAATATTGACACTCCACTGAAAAAGTAAGGCTGGCTGAAATCGATCACTTCGGCTCTGGCAGACGAAACGCTCAATGCCGCAAATGACATGTGAGCGGCGCCGGATACCAAATCCCCGACAATGCCATTCCATTTCATGTTATCGTCATCTAAATCCGCATAATCTATGGACTGACTCCCATCTGGATCGACACTTTTGTAACCATTTCGGTACTGAGCTCGATAGCTTTGTTGATTTTCCGTTGGAAGTTCAGTTTCGACACTTGTGTATTCATGCATTCTTTGAAATGGTTTGACGTGCTTTCTCGATCCATACAAGCCGTCCTCGACGAGGTATAGATGAAAGTCAAATTCAAGCTCTTGTGAAATATTTTCAAGGAGATCCATGGCTAGTCCGTAACAGCAATGCGTGGCCATTTTGGTGAAAACGGGTTGAGGTGTGGGAAAAAAGAAACTTTCTGGTTCTTGCTCAAAATCTCTTTCTAATTCATTGAACGCTAATGTGAGGTTATCTCTATCTGATGTTTGCGGTCGATGACACATCAGGCCTCTGAGGCATTGCCCGTCTTCGTCTAGTTCTCCTTCCATGACAAAAGGTGGTGCTAATGCTGTAACGACTCTAAATATAGTTCGGGCTCCTTCTGACTGTCCGTGTGCAACAAGTCTTCCTCCAGGCCAGACTATTGTATGCAGTCTTACACTCCGCCCCTGCACTCGACCTACTTGCCGCCACATATTATTGCCGCTACCTCTTGGGACTAAGTTGTGCAGTGCAAACGAGGCTGTTAACGTGTGCTCAGGTCTATCTGTGCCTCCCGCCAGGGCTGCCGCAGCGGAAATTCTTGTTTCCCTGAAAAAAAAACAAATATGTTTATTCATTTGAAAGTTATCTAGCTGAAATTCAAAGCAACATAAACGCTGTCAACTCTTAAAAGTCATATGTAGAAGTGGACCTAAGCTGAGTTACAGATTTTAAGATACCCAATAACTCCGATTTATCATAACAGTGCTGGGAAAAAGTTGCATGAAATTGTAAATGTTCGTTTAATTCGTCTCTTAATCCCAAGTGTATGGTACGGGGATGAATGTTTTACATAATTCGAAACGGAATGATACTAAATCCTACTTCACTTAACGACAGTTTCATACGTTCTCGATTTTTCTTCTATAGGAAACTGGTGAAGAGTAAACTTTGAAAACAATTCTATACGATAGAAATATTTCATTATTAATTCTATTGCAACACCCGGTCTCACACAGCGTTCCTATTGAGAGCAATAAATTGAATCCATAACTGCGACTGTGATGGAAAATGTACTTACACGTGCAGCTCATATTTTGCAAAGTTGGTCGGGAATCAAATTGTAAAAAGACTACAGCCGTTGAATTAGATCTATCTGTGATATTTATTAGACATGACAATCAGTGCACATCTATGCGTAATAAATACCAATTACTAAGGCTTTTGTAAATTATTTATTATTTATTAATCATTTAATTTTTATTGATCCATTTCAGATTTCACGAATGAATTACAAGTACTTCAAAAACCTTACAAAAATAAAAGCGTTCTTTTTAACGCATTATATAAACATAAGTATAAACATTACAATACCTACTAAACAAAAGGGGAAAGTTCAAGGAATTGTTTAGAAACAAATGAGATAAAATCAGGTTGTAATTTCGTGAACGAAAATGCACAATAACCTGTATTCCTTCCACAAACGATTCGATTCGAACGCGTAAAGGAAACGTGTGAGTATGCAATATCCGATCCCTACAGCCGGTCGTTCCGAAAATTGATAACAAAGTATACCTACGTCGGCCTCTCCCTACTGTAACTAACAAAAGGCAATCAAGAAAGGCCGGTCCCAACGACACTCGAAAAGACCGTAAATTGCTATAAATATTCATGTTGTCAATGCAATCAGCTTAACTAAAAGAGTTAATCCGAAAGCTTTTTACGTAAGCACGACAGAAAAGTTTTGTTAAATAAGAGGAGTGCCTGCTAAAGACCGCTCACCATTTAAAGCCGATTTACTTTAGTTTTGTTATTCTTTGATGATATCTTTTCTTGTTTTTAGAGACCAACATAAAAGTTTCCATTTATTGTTAATGCATTTCGCCTTATAATTTTGCACCGGTCCGGTTCTTTATAATGGCCAAAGGTATGCAGCAAGTTTAGATAAACTTGATTTCACATACCTATTTTCACTAAATGTTGAAGGTCAACAGAAAATTGTCTTTTTTTATCAACGAGTAGTAAAATGCCACGCGACTTCGTTCGCGTAAAGTTGAGTTTTGATAATTCATTTATTTATGAACCCACGACCTTACGATCCGATGGCAGGGTCACTCTCACTGGGCTTCCATGCTCTAATTGTCATACCCTACTAAAACAAGACATAAAAAGTAATTGCAAAGAGGAAAACAAGAACCAAGTAAATATGACCTGTGGCCTAATTACGAACGAATTCGACGTTAGACGTGTAATCGTTTCGTATCCCTAACCACAACAGAATAAGGTAAAATATCGTTAGGATGTGTTAAGGCCACAAATTTCAATATTCATTCGTGATTAGGCCTCAGGATGCCTTTACCATACTCCTCAATCAGCGCGTATTCACGGAGCAGGGTTGTCATAAAACAATTAAGCAAAAATGTATCCTATCCCAACGGAATAAAATTCACTTAGTTTATCAACCAAAGTCATCATGAGATCATGGTTATTAACAATAGTAGGGCTGACCTATATACTCGAACTAATTTGCCAATGAGCTAAAAAGACGGTTCTGCCTAGAGTCACATCACATCAAGAGATACATAGATAATCTCGCTGAGTCAGCTTGCGATCTGGCAGCCTGCCAAAACTTGCTCTCATGCAATTCAGATCGATCTATCTACGAGTACGATGGTGACCAAGTTGGAATATAACCAAATATCTAAACATGTAATATTGAGTGCTGCTCTCGTATCAAGAAAATGTAGTTATTATTACTTTGAGACTTTTACATAGTTTCGTATATTATTAACGTCAGTCTCAAATATCAGTGGCGACGAATATAACAAACAATGCCTCCCTTTAGTTTGAACTACGCGGGCGGCATCGCGAAATTTGTAAAATTAATTAATTCGTTGACATATTTTTATACCATCTGCACATTTTTTTATTTGAATTATTAATTAGTTATTCAAAAATAAGTTATTTAAATAAACTACTCCGACCAACTTTTTGGTTGAGGTATACACACATATACATGAGCACCATTTCTATATTATGTTGAAATTGTTTCTTAAAGAAAAAAGTTCACTTTGGCTGTATCATCTATGGTTTGAAATTTCGCCATCCTATCTAGTCGAAAAGACGCTGTGTGTTGATAGAAGTATAGTAAGTAAGGCCGATATTAATTAGTCTGATTTTGTATGCTCCTGTGACAGTCAAACGGCCAAAAAATGAATAACGTTCGTTCAATATTAGCATAGAAACATCATTTCGAACTTCATTTCAGGCCGTAATTAATTCAATAGCAGCATACATCACGGCCCGCTGGCGCTGGCAGGCCCCACGTGTTTTCTAGATGCTTTGTCTGAAACGGGCTTGTACGCATTCTTATCACGTACTTTATTGAATAAGGTTGGGGGGACGTGTGCTTTCGTGCAACACTATCACTGTAATTAAACGGGTCAAAAGTTCTAGCTCTTAACTTTTCACCTTGAAACTTGAAAGACTAATTGTACCTTCATCATCATCATCAGACTGTGAAGTCCACTGTTAGACATGCCCATGTTATCTTTCACACAATCCATCCTTCTTTTCCTTGGCCTTCTTCTACTCTTACATCCATCCACATTCATACCTAACACTCTGTTCGTTACACAACATCTTCTTTCCGCATGCCATGCCATACCACGCTAACTTATAACAGTTATAAGTTAGCGTTAATGAGGAGTTATAATATAACTCCTCATTCTTCTCAGTCACTGATGCCACTTTCAAACTGCTTTTAACAAACTCATTCCTTGTCTTATCCATTCTCAATGTTCGCATTTCTGCTGCATGCTCTCTGCTTTCATCTTTCCCTTTGGTGGTCCAATACTTCAGTCCACTGCTGGACTTAGGCCTCTAAAAGTTTCTGGGCAAAACTATTCTTAGACCTCTTTATCTACAGATTTACCGCAATCCTCACAATGTCATTGGAAATTGGATAGGACGGCATCCTAGACTTTGTAACAGTTCTTACTGATATACTTCTAAAATTCTATCAATTAATTATTTCTTATTTTTATCCTATCCATTTAAATATTACATTTATCATTCCTATCAAACTAACTACCTAAATGCGCGCACGCACGTTCAAATTCTGACAGCGTCGTGGTATCAACTGGTGATTCATTGTGTCGGTTGCCTTGCAGTCAGTTAGGTGGGACTCGGGGAGCGGGGAAAGGGAGTATCACCGGCCGTTCTCTAGGTCTTCGAGCAGGCGACGCTACATGAACACTGCGAGTGGACGTAGGTACCTAATATTTATGCTGCGTACCAGCTTTCTTGGCGTTTTGTACCAATTTTACTTAAAATCTGTGGCGTTAAACCCCGTATTGGGTGCGTGTTGTATTGTGTATATTTAGCTGTATAGTGTTAGTGGGTGTGTGGTGAGTTTTCTATTTTACATTTTGTAAAGGTTAAATGACTCAACCATTTGGATGCTGAATGGATTTATAAATTGTACGCTTGGACACGAATCATTCATTGCCATATATTATCAATCACCAGCACCACATCATGCAAATCTGTAAGGGTCTCGTACCTACCTATCTACTTGTAATTACCTAATTACAATCACACTGTCTAGCTTATTGTATCCATCACTGTTTGACTGCCTCATCATCGATCACTACTTTATGCTAGTTGCCATTGCGCTTTTGCCTTGAGAAATGGATGTCGCAGTCAAACAGGAAAAATGGACCTTTCCTAAAATGCCCGGACGTGGGTTCCAGGGTTTTTCGCTTACCGGCAATTCTGCACGTGCTGACGTCGTTGGCTGCGCCTACACCGCTCCACCGTACCTACTTTACTGCTGCTCCGGAAGCTGATCCGGCAGATGCCGGCCGCACTCATCTCGGCCGCACTCATCCCGTCGACGGGAACGCATCGGCTAGCGGCATTGCCCGTCTCTATAGCTAAGGCCAGTGGCATACTAACATTGGTTTTTCAACGTCTATCAGAAGCAAATAAGACCCCCCCCCCCTGAAAACTCTTGCATAAAAATATCTCTCTACTCTCTATTCTATTATATGTTAAAATTCTTGTAGATACTTATAACCTCTGTATTAAATCTAATTTTGTTACTTTACCCTATCTCGTTTCAATTACTGAGCCAGTCAACCCGTTAAATTAGGTAGGCTGGGTAATTCATAGACTAAGTTACAACTTTATCTTCCAGTTTGTGCTCGCAATTTGAGAACATGGTATTCCCCAGTTATCTTCTATATGACCTGACCATTGCCATCAAAAAGAAAAGCTTTGGCTTAGTTTGGGGCTAGATATTGCTGTGTGGAAAGTCCATCTATATTGTTAAAATTCATTTCAGTTTGCTAATTCTGCGAGCTAATATCGGTCATTTGGCTATTTGGTTAAATAAAGACCAATTCAGCCACTAAAGATTGATACCCATGTCAAGTAAAGTTCTACACATTTCGATTTCATTTCCACCATGGTTCTTATCTTTAGCATAATTTCACGAGCAATTACCTTTACTTGTCAAGGTGCAAAATGCTCTTAATGAGGGTTCAATGGTTTATTTCCATTCTTCCTACAAACATAAATGTGAAAGACTAAAAGTTTGGATGTATTAAATTGACTCATATATTTTAATTCCGTTTTGCGTCGTTTGGCAGTGTATAAATAAAGTAGATACAAACTTTTTCCACAGATAACAAAAAAGTACAACAAAAAAACGGCCACCACTCAGTACTTATTACAGCAGGAAAACCCTTGACAGCGCTGGTTTTCCATATAGCAATTTACGTACACAATGTTTACACAAAATGTCTTATAAGGCATATAAAGTTTTGTTTCATATAATATTTACCCAAACTCGGAGAATACGTTAGCATCTAGTGAACAAATGACCCCTTTCCATATTTTATTTGCTCCGAAGCCACAATATGTAAGAGTGTACTAAGCACATAAAAATACTACTACGCTATTAAAAAAACAAGGTCTTAGTTTTGACTTTGAAAACTTGTATCTCAGTCATCAACTGAGAAGCTTCCTAGATCTTCAAGAAATTTGTAGATAATTGTTTCGTCTTCGTAGTACTTTATTTGATACTCACGAACAAAATCTTCAAGGAATCTCGATTTTAGTTAATCATCGAAAGTGCCTCCTAAATTGCTGAAATTTCGTAAAGCGTTGGCAATGCAATCAAGAAGTTTGACTCAAAATTAAGCTTTTGACGAAAATTCTAAAAAGTTATAAGTATGAGTGAAGTCGAAAATGCGGTTTCTCAGTGAAGTAAAAAAGATGATAGAAAACCCCTGTCCGTAACAGAACACTTGGCAATCGCCGCGCCGTGTCTCGGTTGAATATATTTTAGCACTTTTCCAATTTTATAAACCATCTGTGCTCCCACTGAGTCATGTCGAGCTTAAGTCAGAAAAGGGCTACCAATTTAACCTTATGCGAAGAAACAGTTTTTTTTAGTTTTGGGTACGTGTTGATCATATAAATATAACTACATACATAATACTTAAAAATAAGTTGATATTTGTTTTGGAATATATTTACTTGTCTAGAAAACATTTTATTGTAAAGTTTGAATAAAAACAAAAGTACAATTCATTGACTTTCATCCGAATTTGCTTTTAAAGTTTTTGTAACAAAAACAAATTGCCAACATTTAATAATTACAAGAAGTACTCGTAAGTAGTACTTTTGTAGGTCTTAAAACCTGCAATTATGCATCAAAATTGCAAATTAATGGCAACATTGCAATAGATCTCCATGACTCTTCATGAGGTTCCAATTTTGGAGGTCTTCGTTTTACCCTCGTCAGTGTCAGTTGGTCACTCAGTGCGACGCGACGCGAAGGATCGTGGACTGCCAATAAATAAACTTAAAACGATCCGTACTTAGATGGAGTACACGTAACCCATCCAACGATTAATTGTCTGGCTTCGGCACTCTTGCTAAGAATGTAAGTAGCAGTTAGCCCAGATACATTCCGCTACTACGAGTAACATAAAAAAAAATTGGTATTTAGTGCATTTATTTGTACATGTTATAAACATTTGTTAAAGTTTGCGTATTGCCTATTTACTCATAGGTTTAAAGATTTAGAAGCACTAAATTCCCAAAGTTGGCCCAAATGAACGAAGATGTCAACCAGGTCATAACGTAACAGACGCGGCAGCGTAAAATGTCATGGAATTCGATTTTTTTAAATCGATTTCCAATTCCAATTCCGCTGTCTGTTACGTTATGACCTGGTTGACATCTTCGTTTATTTGGGCCAACTTTGGGAATTTAGTGCTTCTAAATCTTTAAACCTGCTTGCAGGGATGATTTACCTAATAGCCTTTTAGCTATTTTTCAGAAGATTGGACAAAACGCAGAACACTTATCATAAAGGACTTCCCTGAAAATGGCTTTGCTACAACATGCTACAACAAGTTATTGAATCTTCTTTAAAAACAATTTATTGCTTTGGTAACTGTCGCAGTTAAAATATGAGTTTTGACAATAAAGTTACTTGGGAAATTAAAGTACAGTAAATCTTATTGTTCGAATACTAGTTGGGTACACACGGCTTTATATAATTGAATATTTATAATATGAATAATTCTCAAACTTATCTAAATTAATGCTTTTTCATCATCAAAGATATAAATATTAATATACCTTTTTTACGTTCTTTAGTTCAATACCTATTAGATGATGATAAATCCCAACCAATATTATAAATGCGAAAGTAACTCTGTCTGTCTGTCTGTCTGTCTGTCTGTCTGTCTGTTACGCTTTCCCGCTTAAACCTCTCAACCAATTTTGATTAAATTTGGCACAGACAATCTTTAGACCCTGAGAAAGAACATAGGCTACCTTTTATTGCGAAAAAAAGAGATGAAGAGATTAAAAGAACGCAGACGAAGTCGCGGGTACCAGCTAGTAAATAATAAATAAATAAATATTAGTGGACTTTCCACACAGCACTATCTAGCCCCAAACTAAGCTTACGCTTGTAATATGGGAACCAGATAGCTGATATACTACTTATATGTTTTTTTTGTAAATACATACTTATAATATTATATAACAACCAGACAGAGAACAAACATCTATGTTCATCACACAAATGTTTGTTCACGGTGGGAATCGAACCCACGACCTACGGCGCAGAAGGCAGAGCTACTACCAACTGAGCTACGTAGGCTGTCATGATGATAAAACCCATGCAGAGTACAAACGACTATGTTTGTCAAATATGTTTCTTATTGGGGAAAACACGGAATCCTACTTCACAGAGCGCAGAACTACTACCAACTGAGCTGTAAAGACTGTCAATGGTAAAATAACTGCAGAAAATTTTCAGTATTTCTTCATTTTCACTGATCGTTCATAACCAGTGCTTCTCAGATTTTAACTATCAACGGCTATACGTAGAGATAAGTGGTTATGAGCCATAATACTGGCACCGATAAACCCACGAACACATTTTAGATAGACGGACATAAAAGTAATCTTGTTCTCGGACCCCGCTACTCAATTTGCTTTTATTATGGTTCACTTGTTAGGTACCATTGTATTATCGGTCAGTTGAAATTTTACTAATATTATAAACGCGAAAGTTTGTAAGTATGGATGGATGGATGGATGGATGGATGTTTGTTACTCTTTCACGCCGGAACGGCTGAACGGATCAGGCTGAAACTTGGCAGAGAGATGGATTATAGTATGGAATAACACATAGGCTACTTTTATCCCGTGGGAATACTGGAATTTAAAATCTGCGCGGGTGAAACCGCGGGGCACAACTAGTGTTTTATAAATGTACCTTCAAACGCGCCAATCCCACTTCGCACTAATATTAAAAATCTGAAAGTTTGGATGTTTGTTACTCAATCACGCCAGAACGGTTGAACGGATCTTGATGAAATTTGACACAGAGATAGATTATAGTCGGAATAGCACATAGGCTACTTTTTATCACGTCATAATACCGGGATTTAAAACTAAGCGGGTGAAACCGTGGAGTGCAGCTAGTAAAGAATGAAGGAAAGCATAGGACATAGTTACACACACAAGATTTTTAAGCAGATATAAAATTACTGACATGTTGTATTTTAGCAAACTAGATGGAAACCTCGTTCGGATCATAGTATTAGTAATAGCAATAGTATTTTTGTAAAATCTTTGTAATGTTATATTATAAAAATTATTATTTTATTCCACAAAATTATATTTTTTGTGGCTTTTCATTGCTTTTTTCAGACAGTAATAAGTTTATTTATTGGCGCGATCTCTACTTATTTTTTGGCGTTGCATGTTGTTAAAACCATGACTGTGTGTGAGTTTGTGAACTGAGGAAGAGCTGGAGTCGAACGAAACATACTGGTGGCAGTAGCAGGTGTTAAGCTAAATATTGCAAGGCTATACTTAAGGCGGGGATATTCAGATCTTTATTCTTTATTGTACACAAACTGATTTACACAAAAAATACATAATAGTCATGTACAAAGGCGAGCTTAACCCTATATAGAGTTTTCTTCCAGCAAACCTTAGAGGATAGAGAGAGCTGATTATAGTGGTGGGAAGGTGTACAACATACTTAAAAGAAAAACATTGAAATAATAGGAGAGAAATCCTAATAAATTATATATAGTACCTACATGCAAAATGAATATAATTATATATATATATATATATATATATATATATATATATATGATATACCTACACATATAGATAAATATATAAACATAAATACCTTAAATATAATAACTAGTCTTATATAGATAGAAACATAAATAGACAAAAAATAAATAAATAATACATACATACATACATACTAATAATTTGATTACAAGGAGAGATAATGCTCTTTAACTTTGCGCTTGAATATACCCAGTGATGCACTGGCACGGATGGAGTGGGGAAGAGTGTTCCACAGTTTGACTGCGTGGACAGTGAAGGAGTCACCATAGCGAGAGGAGGAGAAGGAGGGGGTTTTAAGAAGAAGGGACATGGCTGTTCTACAGGGCTCACCCCGAGGGACGAGGAAAACAAAGCGCTCACGGAGGTAAGAAGGAGATAATGGATTGTACAGGACGTTAAAAAGAAAAGAGAGAACATGAAGATCACGTCTACGGCGGATAGAGAGCCATTTTAACTGAGATCGGAAATGTGAGACGTGGTCAAACTTGCGCAAGCCGAAAATGAATCGGATACACAAGTTTTGAAGACGTTCCAGTTTGTTTAATAGTTCCTCCGTGGCATCAAGGAAACAAATGTCAGCATAATCAATATGAGGAAGTAGGAGTGTTTGTGCAAGAGTTATTTTGCTTTTTAATGGTAAAAACTTCTGGAGACGCTTGAGTGACTGAAAGGAGAAATTAACCCTTTTGCTAACCGCGTTAACATGATTGACCCAGGACAACTGACCATCAAAGATAACTCCAAGATTTTTGGCAGAAGCAGAGTAACAAATCGGAGTGTCCGCGTACAAAACCGAAGGAATGGTAGACTGATCTACACGATTCAGCATATAAGGGCTACCGAAAATCACAGCCTGAGACTTCGTAGGATTAACTAAGAGGCCAAAAGACTTCGCCCAAGAATCGATGCGGCTAAGGTCCAAGTTAATACGGTTAATCCCTCCTGCAATGTCGTCTGCATTAAATTGGCCATATATTTGAAGGTCGTCCGCGTAAAGATGGTAATGTGAGGAAATAACATGAGTGATGGCGTTAATAAAAATAGAAAAGAGTAGGGGAGAGAGAACGCCACCCTGAGGCACGCCAGCAGTAATGTTACACCAGTCAGAGCAGGACTCATCTGAGCGAACACACTGCGAACGGCCTGTGAGGTATGATTTGAACCATGAGACTACTGAGGGTGAGATATTCAGCGAGGAAAGAATGGCAAGAAGAATGTCATGATCGACCGAATTGAAGGCACTACTGAAATCCAATAACACCATCACAGTAACAAGTTTATTGTCTAGGCCCCAGCGAATGTCATCAGATACTTTAGTCAGAGCACTCACGGTACTATGACCCGGGCGGAAACCAGACTGATATGGGCTTAACAAGCTATAGTTGGAGAGAAAGAGAGAAAGTTGGTTGTGGACAGCATGTTCTAAAATTTTGGACAGGACTGGTAAAATGGAGATAGGGCGGAATTGGGTAACAGAAGTAGGATTGGATGTTTTGGGGAGAGGGATGACATAAGCTTTTTTCCAAGCGGAGGGATAAGAGCTCGTTTTGAGAGAGTGGTTTATGACGTGAGTGATTATAGAAACGAGTTCGGAGGAAAGGAGTTGAAGCATAAGGATATGGACATCATCAGTACCAACAGCTCTGGTAGATATCGATCTGAGGAGTTTCAATACTACATCCTCAGTAATCCCATTCAGTTCAAAGGAAGGACACTCGGGTCTGGGCAGGCTTGACAGGTGATCAAGTGTAGCTACTTTAACACTATCGTCTATACAGATTGGAGATTTGGAGAAATGCGAGTTGATAGTGTTAAGATCGAATGTGATGGATGAGTCATTGGACTTCTTACCTATCCCAAGTGAGTTTAGAAAATGCCACATATGTGCTGGGCTACAATTTTGAATAGAACTATGGATATGGTGCCTCTTGGCATCTCTGCACATTTTACTGCATCTATTTCGGAGCTTCTTATACGCTGCTAGGTTCTCCTCTGTAGGTAACTTCCTGTAGGCCCTCTTGGCTTTATCTCTTTTACACATAATACGTTTTATAGGCGGAGTAAGCCAAGGGGCTGGTTTATGTTTTAAATTAACACGTTTTAGAGGAACCATTCCAGAACCTCCAACTTCCAGGACGCCTCGGCGGGTACTGACTGCTCGGCGCGAGCACTTTAACAGCTAGATTTCGTTAGATTTTCTTCTCAGAGATTAATAATAATGAAAAACTCTCTTAAGTTTAGTGGACGTTTGAAATATCGATTTAGTGTCATCTTTATTATTATTTTTTATCGAAAAAATTATCATTATTTACGTTTCTATCTTTACACAGCGTTCGAGTTTATGTTAAATTTTAAAGTATTCGTTTTTTTTCATGTATTTTTTTACATTTTAGTAGATTTACAGCTGTTCAAAAACCGTCCCGTGCCGCCCTAAGTAATATTATGTTTAACTGATGTCTACTTACTAACTACTGTATAATTTTATTTTGTGTAATACTCTCAGTAATATACAAGTATGCGTTGTTTGATTGTGTCTTCTTATCTTACGTAAAATGATTTAATTTAATATTACTGTACAACACAATAAACTCTGCACAAATAAACAACTGGAAAATTACAAATAACATGAAATTAATCAAATTATCTTACGCTGTTGGGCTTCAACAAATTATAAAATTATTCAAATTACCGGTTTGACAAAATTATCTGGTTTTGTACAAATTGTGTGGCTTTTTTATCTAACTTTATTTTACTTTAACATTAACCAATTTAAACGATTTTCTTCTGATTTATACGTAGTGTAGGTACTTCCTATTGTTCATTATTCCTACACATAGCAGTTAGTTCTCAGTTCATACGAACGCAAGCTCCATCATGATGAAGGCTGCGATCAGTCATTACGTCTCTCCAATATCCCGAGGTTTCCTTAAATTGAGGTCATTAACCACTTTAGCTCAGCAAAGTTGAATAGTTGACAAAAGAAATTGTCACTGCGTATTATATTCTCACCATCATATTTTTTGCTAGTCTGACTCAACGAGGTCTAACACTTGAAATTGAATTACTTTTTAACTTTTTAATTTTCCTTACAAAGTTTTATTTTAACAGCGTAAGTAGGTAGGTACTATCGAAATCTTCTTGATCATTTACAATTGACTGACTCGACTTTGGACTGACGTGACTGGAAACTTATCTACAAAGAGTATAATCTCTGAATCACTTAACATTGGCAAGATTGTCATGACAGGAGCCATAAAAAGAAGAAAGAAGACATTTATATTGACGTCTATTTAATGTATGTTCGTAAACTTAGGTTTTATAATAATAAATCAATCAAGAAGTTTAAAAAAGTAAGTAAGATATGATTATGATTTCAAAATCCTACCTTACGAATTCCGTAGAAAAATCTGCGGCTGCATCGCTGGGTTCATCCCAACAAGAAGCTGCAGCGTCGCTAAAAAACTGTGCTTGCGCCGACCACGCGTCACACGCATGTAGCACTCTTCTTAACGCCCCCACTATTAAGCGCACGGAGGCTCTTACAAATGTCTCATCTGCAAACCCAATTTTCTCTAAAAACTCGTTCTGAATCTTAATTTCCATTTTATCGTATTTTTTTATAAATAATTTAGTCTTACCTATTTTTACAGGTTGTGGATGTAATGCCAATAGTCCTATTGGAAGGCTGTTTATGATCACAGTTACGTTATCATTGCCTTGTCGATCTTCTTTTTCATCATCAAAGTTGTCATTCACTCTCATCATCCTAATTCTATCGCTTCTCTTCTGGATAGTATCTCTAGTAGCATGTGTTTGATACGTTTGCACCGTGGGATTCAATAAAAAATCACTAATATCACTCGCCAATGAGACTTTATCTTTTATGTCTGTTTTCTCTTGATTAATTACTTTCAATTCTCGTTCTAAAATTTGTTTTTTCACATCACTCATATTATCTACATGTATACTATTTACATATTTATTAAAATATTCATTACTTTTTTCTTTTAACCTATTACGTCTATGATTACTATCACTATTATGAATAGGAATAAATCCTTCTTCAATTGAATTGTTTTCGATTTTAGAACTTTCAACGCCTTTTTCATTATTTACACTATAATTTCTTAAATCTTTCGAACTAGTATTGCCATTACTATCATACGATTGACTAAAATTTACATCTAATAATTTGTTTTCAGCAATGTGCGCTTCTGTCATGTTTACATCTATACTGTTACGACTAAAATTCAAACTTATCGGAGTATTTTTTGCATGAAGGAATTCTTCTTCATTATTATTTAACCTTGTACTGAGATCCTTTACATTAACTGTCGTATTATTGTCTACGTCGTCTCGTTTGCTTCGGTCAAAACGATCAGTTAGTTGCACATCTTCTTTATCCATCAAATTATCTATTTCTTGATCATTATCTTCATTAAATTGAGTTCTATTTGCGATATTGTGGAATATATCAATATCTTTTGAAGCATCAATCCAAAGCCAAAAAAAGTGCCCTTCAAGCATGTTCAAACGTTTAGCCTGATCCATTACCAGCTTGACATAATGGATGTCGCATATTAAAACGACAACGCCTCGTGTCAGCCTTGAAACTTCAGCAAGTCGCCTGTGTACAAAATTAGGGAATTAAAACATTAATGCTGGCTTTCTCTTTTGTATTTGTGTTACACATTGTTAGTTACCTAAACAGAACATGACGGGAGAACTTTTTGGGTAGTGACAGCCATTTTGGATTGAGTGGTTGTGTCGTAAGAATGGAGGATAGATCTTTTCGCAGAGACAACGTTGAACAGATATCTTCCTCTGCAAGCAAAGTGAAACTATGCCAGTGTGTATGTAGTAGAACAGCTCTGAAACAACATATTTTAACTTCGTATTACCTATTTTTGAAAAACATACTAATTTATAAGTTAAATCTAGCCGATGAAACACATTTTTACTATGGCCGGTTTTTCTTTTATAGACCCTGATCGACGCGCGAGTAAAACCGCGTTCTTATGGCTCATCGGTAAAGCTCTATATAGTCCGTCCGTCGTCGCCTTAAAGGCCCTGATCGACAAGTGAGTAAAACCGAGGTCTTATGGCTCGTCGGTAAAGCTCTAGTCCTTATGGCGACGACGGACGGACTAGAACTCTGCCGCGAGCCATAAGACCGTGGTTTTACTCGTTCGTCGATCAGGGCCTTAAGGACTAGAGCTTTACCGACGAGCCATTAGACCGCGGTTTTACTCGCTCTTTGACCAGGGCCTTAAAACCTATTTCAGACACCAGTCTCTCGCAAAACAGGTTTACCTGGTAGAATGCACCTCTTTATAAACAAGAATTCGGTGTCCGAACAACTTACCTAAGCGCATGTAAAGTTTCTCTTGCAGTTATTTCAAGACGAATTTCCAGTGAAAGCATTTCCTGCAAACAAAGTAGAAATAACGAAATTAAGTTGAAGGTAAACTGAATGTTTGAACAAAATTCATGTTTAAAAAAGTAATTTAGGAAAAGTACCTACATTTTGTATTGTATCCTGAGTGAGGATTTTGTACAAAATGAGGCTGTGTAAGGATTCACCACAAGTGTAATCTATTAATGAATGAATGAAAAATTCTTTATTGTACACCAAAATTTACAGAAAAAAAAGAACACTTATCACTATCACTATACTCTATCTGGTTCCCTTAATACAAACTTTAGGAATTATTAAAATTGAGCCCACAAACATTTATTCCAGGGCCTCATTAGTTCCCGTCTGCGTCGCTCGTGGTAAAAGCTGGTAAAGTGGGTTATAAATGACCATAATATTGAGGCACCCGCTTTGCGCACACAATATAATATATTTTATTAAAGATATTATGAGTTGTCAGTTACTTTTAAGAAATATCTAAGAAAACAAAGAGGGTTCAATGAAGTTGCTAAAAGGAGATTTCTTCTTTTTCTTGTATAAGAAACCCCTTTGATTGGTTACAAAGCAGTCCCATAATGTACTCTGTTTATGTATCATTCTTATGACTTAAAAGCTAAATATGCTTGCTTATTTATTTATACATCACATCTACTTGATAAGAGCACCGGTGGTCTAGTGGGAATGACCCCGCCTTCCGATCGTAAGGTCGTAGGTTCGAATCCGGTCGTGCACCAATGAATTTTTCCATCGAAAAAATTATGTGCGCAATGCCAGTGCTCTTAAATGGTGAAGTAAAACATCGTGAGGAAACCAGTTAGTATTCTAACAGCGGCGATGGGCTTGCAGCCTGTCACGTATGAAATACTAACTACTGCAAAATTTGGGTATGTGCTAAAGGTAATGTTTGGACGTACCTCTGACTACCCCCCTTAGACATCCTCATAGGATCTTAGTTAGTACTTGGTACTGAAGGATCTGAAGGAATATCTACCGTGCCTGGAGATCAAAGTCGTGAAGCTGTTTCAGTTTCAGTTTTTTATCTACCTGGTGGAACAAGCTTGTTATAGGTGACTCTGGCTAGGCATTGTTGCAACAACTATTTCTTTAGTAAAGAACTTTCACTAGCAATATTAGCTCTTTCCTTACCTAAAGGTTACCATACCATACCAGCAGATTGGCTATCTTATTATTATAACCTATAACAAAACATGATCTCGTCGTCACGCACGATAGAAACCTGCCCCCGATTACGCTAGTTAGCTGGTTATCGGCATGGCTTTAAGATTGGAATTTGATTCCCATCCATCCACCTATTGCTATGTATTGTATGTAGTGCTCACTTAATTTATACATATACATTGGTTAAAAAAAATTATGTATTAAATAGGTATTTTATCTTACTTGTTAAATGTATGTATTCTGCCCTTCTCGGAACTTAGGTTAATTCGTACCTTAGGTACGTATGGACTATACCCTCAAAAGTATTCCAACTCCTTTTTTTTATCTTTTCTGTATGTATACTTACCTGCCTATCTACTTTACTGTGACCTTATTATTACCTACTCCACCTTACTATTTACTATCCTACCTACTACTTACCTACTACCTATGTACTACTTACTACCCTACCTACCTAAGTACCTACTCATTCCTAATAATTATATGTACCTATTCATTCCTTTATTTAATTTTCTGGTATGCTGATACCTTATTAAGTACCTACTCTGTCATCTGTTACCTTGACGGCCGTGAAGTCGCCTAGTACCTACTGAGCATAATAAATCATACTACATTTTAGTCGCCTAGGTCCCATCTGAAAACCAGCGCCGCTTCACTTGTGGAGCGGCAATAAGCTGAGATGGGGCCTATTTTGGATCGCGCGCGCATGCACTTGGCACGAACTGATTTGCACCTTCCACCTATCTACACACGTCATTCTCTGTTTTTATTTCTACTTTTCCTACCTACTGTTTATTCTGCAATTGTTCTTCTTTGTCTTCTCGTGTTTGCTTTTCTGTCGTGCTTCTTGTAATGTTTTATTTTCTTGCTATAATTATTATAAGTGTATGTATCGTGTGTGTCCAAAATAAATGTATTTTCTTTCTTTCTTTCTGTATACTAATGGGAATCAAATGTCAAACTGAAAGCCATCTCAATAGCATATTGGTTATAATCAGGTTATAATCAGTAATAATTATATAACATAGGCTTCCGTAGCAAATATCCTCTTTATCACACTTAGTCCTAAGTTATGTCCACCTATGACGGATAGTCTTCACTGAGTCACGTCGCGACATTATTTCACACGGTACGGTGGTTCGTTCCCGGTTTTATCACAGTAACGATTAATAACCTGCATGAATGAAATCGTTCATGACCCTACATCAACGCAGTCGGAGATTTTATTTCGGGCAAAGGCTCTATTCTATTGTAATGCGTTGATTACAATACGCCTAACGAGTAGGGTCAAGGAGGGAACAGTGGCTAGGATTTTTTCAACAAGCTGATGCATGAAAAATAAAAATCACAGAAATACTTTATGCAAGCACAAAGCACAGTTCATGATTGAACTTTCATTATATAGAAACTAGACTTTTTTTTTATACAACCAGCTGATGGAACAAACAGATGGCCCACCTGATGTTAAGTGGTAACCATCGCCTATAACAAAGCATTGCCTTGCTATTACTTTACCAAAAAAGAGATATCCTATTTTTTTTTAAAAGCTGGAAACGAGCCACTGTGTACTACGACCTGTACACAGTGGCTAGTACCACCCAGTACACAGTGGTAGGAATCGAGCTACTGTGTACCTGTAGGTACATAGTGGCTACTATACTTCTACCAAACCCTATACAGGGGCCCTGACATCATTAGGGAAAACCAAAAATGGACAAGGATTGATGATAATTGTCAGCCTAACATACACCTAACATTCTTTAAAACTTCTAAAGGCAAAATCAACAAATGAACTAAAATAATAACTTCTTCATAAGCAAAAGGTACAAAAAAACATACTTAGATTCACAAATTTATTTTGAATTAAATAAACTCAACAAACATACTTTTAAAGACAAAATAACAATCTTAACTTAATCATACTTGATAATTTTTGGAATAGCGACTCTTAAAATTGTCATTGTTGGTTTAAACCGTTTATTTACTACCTAATTAGAAACAATTAAATTAAATTAAATTAATTAAAATTAAAAAAATAAATTAAAATTAAAAAATTAAATTAAAATTAACAATTAAATTAATTAAACAATTAAATCACATTTTAGCATATGTTTCAATCAGGAAATTCAATTGAAAATTTATAAAACGGCTTTGAAGAAGCCTTCCATCGAAGGCTTTGGGCAAATAAATTTAATATAATCTTCTTTTATTAAAGAAAGGTCAGGTTTATCAGGCAGAACGAATTTTTTATGTTTGATGTTAAGAGAGACTTATAGATCTTTCTCTGTTTAGCACAGCACATTCGAGCGACTGTTTCCTCCGAGCGACTGTACCCTCCTTGACCCTATAGTGGCGTAACATAAAAAAGAACAGCCGAATGAAAAACCTTTTTTTTTTAAGTCTGGTAAAAATCAATAATCAAAAAATATCATTTGTATATAAACAAGTTTTCCTACCAAATAGTTTGTTTCACTAGTTTTCGCACTTACTTAGGCGGGAGTACTTTGACGAAGTCAGTCTCTCAACACATATATAAATTCAACAAAGTCACAAATCAGAAATACCGAATTCTTGTAGCCAGAGAAAGAGCCCTCGCCTCTACATACAAGCTAGGATCAAATGAACGTCTAGTGTTATGTCTTCTCTTCTCGGTCATGACGGCCGAGGCCGCAGAGAGGTCGCCGCACACTAGTAGAGACGCAGGTGTGTAGTACTCACGTTAGCTATGGTGTAGGAGAGATGCTGGTGTGAGGGTGAAGCGCGCAGCACCGGGACGCCCGCGCGGGTGGCCGCGGTCACGACGGCCGAGGCCGCGGAGCCGCCGCCGCACACCAGCAGAGACGCCACACGCCGCCCCTCAAGCGCTGAGCATGTACGCTCCAGAATCCGAGCACTGAACCTGGACGAGAAACAGGTGAAGTGAGACCCAAAGTTCCGTGAACAACATGATTTTATGTAGTTTTAAAGATTTAGGCATACATAGGGATATAGGGACAGAGAAAGCGACTTTGTTTTATACTATGTAGTTTTAGTTCCACGCGACCAAAGCCTAGAAGAACTGGTAATAAACATACGGCGTGGTTCCTACTGTTCTTTTGTATGATCCTGAAGATTTTTATCACGCGCAGTGCCGGTATTATATACTAGGTATGCACCAACTGGGTGTCATTTCCCAGGCCAGATTCAAGAGATTTTCGCATTTATAGTCTTTTTTTAATTTTCAGGTTCTATAATTATAATCATGATATGTAGTTTCAAAAATTATATTTTCAGGTTTACAACTAGATATTGATATCCTACTCCTTCTAATATTATAAATGCGAAAGTTTATAAGTATGGATGGATGGATGGATGTTTGTTACTCATTATCTCCAGAACGGCTGAAGTGATCTTGATGAAATTTGGCATAGAGATACATTATAGTCTACAACAGCAGATAGACTACTTTTTATCCCGTGGGAATACCGGGATTTAAAATTACGCGGGTGAAACCGCGTGGCGCTACTAGTCCTTACTAATATTATAAATGCGAAAGTTTGTAAGTATGGATGGATGGATGGATGGATGTTTCTTACTCTATAACTCCAGAACGGCGGAACGGATCTTGGTGAAAATTGGCACATAGATGTATTATAGTCTGGAATAACACATAGGCTACTTTTTATCCCGTAGAAATACCGGGATTTAAAACTACGCGGGTGAAACCGCGGGACGCAACTAGTTGAATATAAAATTGTCAAAATCTCTCACAAATGCTTGAGCAACGCGAACTGAGGTGATATTTGCAAACAAAACAAGTTACAAGTCAGGCGCACTCGAGTACAATTTGTACACACTGGGAAAATATTCCGATAAAATACGAGTTGATGATTCATGGCTGTCATGGCTTGCAGTGTGCCAGCGTTTGACTTATAGGTACCTAGCCATTAAACGAGATGATATACCTATTAGTTATTATTACGTTTCTTAAATAGGTATCCTCAAAGTCGTTAAGCTATTTTTGATTTTTCCCGGAATGAGCAAATAATATATGATAGAAAGAAAGAAAGAAAATACATTTACTTTGGCACACACGATACATACGAGTACACCTGTAGTTACGAGTATAACATAAGACCCAAAAATACTCCGTAGGTACTGCGAGTAGGTACAATAAAAATAGACATAGCCAAATTGTTACAGTTTGTTGTAGTTTCATAGTATTTATAATTATAAGGAAAACACAAAGATTGCGCAGTTGGTTAGCGCAGCCAACTTTGCGGACATTATAAAAAAATATCTTAACCAAATTGGTTTGACTAAATACCTATATGAACTTTATCCAAATCATAAACCCAAATCCTATGCAGCTCCTGGTGCCGCTTGTGTGTAATGTCGGTAGGTAGGTAAGTATAGGCGCTCGTTTCTGCATCGCTTCTAACTCGCTGTGTGCAAAAGCTTTTATGCAGAAACTCTGCATATGAAGAGGATTCTGACTAAAACCTATTTGCAATGTCACAAGCAGATTTATCCAAGTGAACTTAAGCTTTAGCGAAGTGTGATAACTTAGAAAGGTTTTTATTGTGACCAATAATACAACTACGTATGAAATGAATAACTATTATAGCACGTACATAATGGTTTCTTAGAAAATTAAGTTGTACTGACTGTTCCAAGTAAAATATTTTTTCAACTTTCAGTATTTAAAAGTGAGTTTATAAATAAGTTTATATGACGTATATTAGTAATACATAGAATATAAAATGCGGATACAGGTGTCCAACACAAGTAACAATACATAGAATATTAAGAATACTAAGAATATAAAGAATATTAAGAATAGACAATAGATAGAATATTAAGAATAAAAAATGTTTCAGAACTGATTACTTAGCAGAAGTAAGTAATATTATTATTTCAGTGCCTCCAGTAAATAAGAACATTAGTCGAGTTTATGCCCTTTTGTTTTTATTGCACCATTGTAATCTACGTGTTATTTTACATAAAAAAATCAGTTATTTTACAATGTAATTCCACAACGTCACGCCTGAAATTAATTCCTTAGTAAACACTACAAGATATTGTACATACCTGCATATTGAACAATATTATGTTAACAACGTTATTGTTATACCTGTGGCAAGCCATATTGGTACCTACTCGTACGCTGGGTAAAATCGATATGATCTTTGATCAACCATAGGTAGACGATTTAATTACACCGATAACGTCCAAGTATATTGCAGAGATTATTATAAACAACACAGAGAGCATCGGTGGTCTAGTGGGAGTGACCCCGCCTTCCGATCGTAAGGTCGCAGGTTCGAATCCGGTCGTGCACCAATAGATTTTTCTATAGAAAAATTTATGTGCGCAATGCCAGTGCTCTTAAACGGTGAAGGAAAACATCGTGAGGAAACCAGTTAGTATTCTAACAGCGGCGATGGGCTTGCAACCTGTCACGTATGGAATACTAACTACTGCAAAATGTGGGTATGTGCCAAATGTAATGTTTGGACGTACCTCTGACTACCCCCCTTAGACATCCTTAAAGAATCTTGAATTAGTACTACTTGGTACTGGGAGATCTGAAGGGATATCTACCGTACCTGGGGATCAAAGTCCTGAAGCTGTTTCAGTTTTTTCAGTATTATTAACAAGCACGATTTTGAAATATTTGCTTTCCGCAGTAATTCTAAATTACTGTTCTAGTTGCTTGGAAGAGATCGCTGTTGAAAAAAAGAACGCCCATTGTGTTAATACGATTATTATTTTTTAAGCTTAAACTGTGTTCTTATAATATTGACGTGGTAATCGATAATCTATATATCTAAATTCAAAATAATTACATACATTTTTAAAATTTTTACCACAGTGTCTCTACAAATAATTAATGTTCACAGGTTTATTTTTTTAAAGTGTAGCCTACCTCCTAAATCTTTAGTTGTAATATTATTTGAGATGTGATGTTCAATATAAATAAAACAACCATAAAACCTAACAACGCAATAATATTTATGTCATTGAGCATTCCTATATACGAGTGAGATAAAAAAAAAGGTTTATTCGAGAAATGGCAAGGGCCGGATGTTTATGTATAAAATTATACCCGGATAGGTAGAGATCTTTTTTTATTAGCAATACGCCATAGAAACTGTGTAGATAAATAATAAAATTGATTAAAAAGCGTTTCTAAATAACGTAAAGTGATTAACAACAATGAAATTAATAAAAGTAAAGCTACTAGAGATTCTCATGTCGATAGCTTCTAACTAGGTATACAAAATAAAAAACATCTGTAGTTTTAATTGAGAAGTTATTTAGCGGTAGTCTCTTTCATATAGAAATTTCGATACATACATATCATGTAAACGAGCAAAAACAAACAAAGAGGGAGTGTAAGCACAACTCCTTTCAACTCAATTTCTAAGGCCTTAAGACGTTACATACCTAATGTATGCATGTACATAAGTACAACATGTTGATACGAATCGCGTTTTCTAGGTAGGTACTCACTACAAAAGCAAAACAAACAGCTTGAAATTATAAATGTTTGATGTCTTCATGAATATCAAAGCATGATACAGTTATGACCACAATTAAACGCGAGTATCATTTACACGGATCAGATAGTTGCATTGACCTACTTGCCACAACAGGTAGCTTAGCTACATGATGATTCGAATTAATTTGTTTGACGGATATTGTGGCGACCCGTTGACGGTAAACGGTTAAATGATTTAGCTGTTTCTGGTTTTAGGCTTTAATATTTTGATAAGTTATTTAACTATTTACATTTTACCATCAAAATCAATTAGTATTTGGTTTTAGGCATAAATTATTTGCAAGGTATTTATTAACCTTCGTTATGAATTATGTGAGATGTTAAACATTCTGAATAACGGTTAAATTGCAGCTCTTTGTTAAAATGTTGACAATTAAACGCGACAAATGTGTCTGACACATGTAAATTATTGTTTTGCCATATACAGTACACCTTATCTGTGTTTTAACCAGACCATGATTACAAATTCCCTCTTCGTAACATCCAATTTCAACCAAAGCCAAGTTTAAATTCTGACCACGATGAAAATGAATACAATCATGATCAAGCCACACTCTGTAGTTTTAAGTTATTCAATCAATAGCAAGTATCTCTTACGTTTACAATATAGAAGCTAAAAGAACTGCACTAAACTACACTCCAGTCTCTACTTAGACGTTCAACGCCTCAGTTCGTTTGAAATTTAAAGCTTAAAAGCTTCACTATTGTGCATTGATAAAGCAATGTCAGCCCGAGAGTATCCTAAAGTGTGGAGCCGCTTTGAAAGAATAGACGATGATGGGAGGACGCTTAGGTTCGCGATTGAAGACATCGCTCCCTCGATGTGGAGCATTGCTGTGGAGTTTATGCTTGGAAACTATATCAGGGAGGACGTTTGGTGGTCTACTGCCGGTAAGTCAAGTTTTTTAAACTGAACTTAACAGAAGGAACTAGATATCTCTGCGACACCGTGCTAAAGCAAAGCAGATCAAACCAAACAGTTTCCCCCTTAATATAACTTTTTGCAATTACCAAAATCTCATCTTACATAGAACCCCTCGCACAAAAAGTACGTAGGTCATTAGAACCGCGGGTGCCCAATTATCTTGGGCCTGGGGAAAAACCTCTAATGTGCTGTCATTAGACGACCTACCACCAAGACTCTATCTCAACTTAAATCTGTTTAAACTTTGGTCCTTACCCGAACAAGCTCATTACCGCCCAACTGGACTCATTTATGGATCCTAATTAATTTTACAACGGTTAATTTGCCGATTGTTAAACTTTACACCCTATTGAATAGCTCTTCGTGAACAAAGTTTGTATAGAAAATAGACCATCTCTCAAAGCTACAAGAAACTTTATTAACATAGTTTACTAAAAGAATATCTACAAGACAAATATAATTATAACTAAACTTTCAGGTACAGCGAAAGACCTTGATGCAATCCAGGAGTACCGTGTGCTATTGTCATCTGTAATCAGGCAGAAAATGAGCATCGCCTGCTTTCTAGCGGAAGGAGATGGTACTGGACGCACACTGGTTGCAGTAAACATGTGCATGCCGCAGCAAAAAGGACGATTCGTCGATCACACGCCAGTAAAACATTTTTTTTACCATCTCCTTATACCATCCCACCTTTTCGTTCAAGCTTCAACGCAACCCCGAGTAATAATTTATCTCTGTCACAAAAATTACTGCCATCCCTTTGTTACAACGCAAAACTTTTATGGCTGAAAGCTTAGTTTGATCTCTTTATTCTAGGTTTCATCCCGTTGCCACCGTCATTACTCCCAGCCCAGGGATCCATTTCCATTTATTTCCGTTCCTACTTCGCACGACCTATTTTGCATTGACTATTTCAACCTCGCATTAAAGAAATTTACATTTTTAATATAAATATTATTTTATTAAAACTGTTTCTGCTGCTCTAATGTTATGCTAGCATTCAAAAAATCTTACTTTTTTTTATTTTCGAGCTTCTATGATAAGTTTTAGTAAATATTATTACCCCAAAACACGTCATACATCACCATTATTGCTGTGCTATCGCTTTCCAGCCAAAAACTAAAGCGGGTTTAATGTCTCTTCGCATGTTCGCCGAGGCCATGAAAGTAACAGCAATTTATGACAAGTACGACGTGAATGCATACCTTATGGGCACGGGTCTCTCAGTCGCGCCTGAATACCGCCACCAGGGGATCGCCTGCGAGTTACTTAGCGTGAGGTGGGTAAACACCCTTATATCACTTCCTAGCCGAGAATTTGTCATTTCTCGTGGCAAGATAAATATACATTTCTTTTTTATGTATATCTCTTTCAGATTTTGCTTTAAATTTTTTAACAAACTGTTTTTTTGAGCTTTTATTTTAATTAACGTTTCATATTCCAGGAAGAACTTATCGAAAGAGCTGGGTTTTAAAGCAACAGGTGGTATATTCACGAGTGCAAAAGCACAGAAATCTGCTGAAAAGGCCGGTATGGAATGTTTGTATCAGATACCTTACAAGAAATTCGGAAAACAATGCAATATCAAGTTCCAAACAGACACGGAGGAGCTTAAGATTTTTGGCGCAAAACTAGAGTAGAATTTAAATGTACTCGTAGCTAAGTAGTGTTTCACAGAGGATGAGTGATTATTGAGTTTTTCACAAGATTTCTTTCGGTATTAGTATATCGACTTTATTTGAATGGGATTTGTGTGTCGACAAATCTGTTACAATTTAGGCTTGTCAAAAACAAGGACAGAAATATTTGTATCTGGAAAGCGTAAGGTTATAGGTACTCTGCGACGGACCCGCCCTAAATCGATTATTTATAGGGGAACAAAATCGTTACTATTGTTTTTGTTCTGTCTAGTTGTACCAATCTAATGAATTTGTAAGTATGTTTTTACAAAAAGAATGCGTTATGTAATAGTATAATTTATTTTTATTTAAAATATAAGTATTCCTTGTTAAGTTATGGAGACCTGACCCATAGCATAACAAGTTTTCCTTATTTTTGGTCTAGATAGCGCATTGATTGTTGAAAATGTCCAACAATCAAGCCGTATGTTTCTTGTCAGTTCTTCTAGGCTTTAGTCGCGTAGAACTGGCACCTAGATTCACCTAGCTTTAAGACGTTTCAAAATTATCCTTGTAATTGAAATGAATGAATACCTTTTGACTTTGAAAAAGTTTTCTTTTTTTATTATATGAAAGACTACACAATCTACCCATTCATGTGAAGCAGTACAAACTATATTTTGATGTACCTTATTTTCACTTTTTATATAGTTTTTTTTAATATAGATAAGTTACTTTACTCGATAAGTTCCGCATAATTGTCAACAAAACACCTAAATGTTACTATGACTTTATGAATTTGTTTATTTACAAGCAGAAGTAATGACCTGTAATATAGAAATTATAAAATACAAGAAAACCATACAGTTTAACGACTTTAATGCCCAGGCACGGTAGATATCTCAATACCAATTATCAACTAAGATTCTTAAAAAAATCTATGTAGTACTGAAAAGTAAGTAGGTACGATCAAATAATTCATTTAAATACAAACTGTGTAATTCGTAAGAGCATGAGCAGAAAGAATACCAATAAGATCCAGGTAACAAAGATTCATTGTTTTATGTTTGACCTAGAAAAACTAAACTTCGTGAATCGCGTCCACGAATAATGTCTGAAGTGGCTTTTACGTTTACGATTGCACACTGAGTACCGGATGATAAATCGTCTCATTTCCTCGTCTAGAATGTGAAGATTATATAAATATTTTTAGAACGCATGACAAATTGTATCTACCTACAGTTGTTATAAGCTACAAAAATACAGGGTGTCACACAAAGGGTGCCTGAATACCTGAATCTTCACATGAATCCACATATAATATTCAGCTATTTTAGATAATACAAAGTAACGATTTTTTTAATGATATAAAAATGTTGATAAACATGTACATACTTACAAAAAATATGAATGATTCATCTACTCTATCATTACATTAGTATACCACTCTGAACTACATAAACCTCTTTTTATGCATGTTAAAATCCAGTGTTGATGCAAAATCATCCAAATTATTCCAAATCCCTAGATAGACGAATACGTTGTTTATTGAATAGTATTGCAACTCAAAGTAAATTCCAACCACTAACTGTATCGTATTAAATTTTACCGTCTTTAAAACTTGTAATTTTGCCCGGCTTCATCCCCTGTGGTCTGTACTAGCTTAGCTTCACAATATTGATTCAGCATTTCTTAGACCGCTCCTAGTCTGGATCCTCTAACTGGGTCAAGGCCTACCTACCTAATGTCCCGTATTAGAAAACAGGGTCTATTTTCTGCTTAGCTAGTTTTGCGTTACTCCATTGTCTGAAACAGGATGGTATTCTGGTTGAGTAAGCTGTGATCATTTCATCTGAAATATGAACGGATTTGCTATTGAGTCATTTTCATTTTTGTGTTCACCTTTCAATCTGAATCTTTTCAAGGCTGAAGTAGTTTTCGAGACCGATTATTTCCCCAGTCAGCTTCATCGTTACGTACACACAGAAGGCCTTATAACATTTTTTTTATTTAGTAAATAGGTACGTAGTACTTAAGTTATTCATTTATTTTCAAGTAGCTTTGAAATCAGGAAACACACTAAAACTGGAACAACTGAAAACACTCTTGCAGTAAAAGAATTGGCAGTGTGAAAGAAACCTTTGATCTTTTGCACAGAATAATAATAGAGCTCTAGTTAAGATGGTGACTGTATCATGTTAAGGAAATATTGGTTCAATTTAGGGGTTTGATAAATAAATAATTCTGTATACCGCTCGGAAGGAAGTTATTGGGGGTATTTATGGCTATGAATCAATCTGAGTTTACGGATGTATTCGCAAAAAAAATGCTTCAATGTAGCGAAAAAGGACAGCAACATATCTTTATGTAACAGATTTGCTCAAACAACGGTACTGGTGAATATGTTTCCCATTAGAAATACCAAATATCAGATAAAGATAGATATCAGATGATATGCAAATATATACCAGAATACTACGAAATTGAGTTGCATTTATCAATAGACAACATCACTTTTGCAATTGTTTCGTTTGATTATTGACGCATTCTGCATAGTATGTTTGCAAATATATTTATAATTAATTAAAATATATTTGTATGTTTCCGATGGTCTGGGTGTTTTCTATGTATAATAAAAAAAAATATCTATCTATGTAAGTATATAATGAATTAAATATATCAGTTATCTAGTACCCATAACACAAGCTTTGAATAGCTTACTTTGGGGCTAGATAGTGCTGTGTGGATTGTCCAGCATTATTTATTTATTTATTTAAATTCTAACTAGGAAGCGACAGTGAATGAACCTGTGCCGGTTTAAATTACCAACTCGCTTAAACGTAACAACTTCACCTGGCTCAACGAAATTACTTGCGGGATAACTGGGCGCTTAGTACAAAGTGAGGAATAGCTTGTTAAATGTTAACGACAGACTGCCTGCACTATCGCCGACCTTATACATATTTAGAAGGACATGGACTGATAGATTGACTGTCAAGCTTGGCTCTGTGACCACTATAATCAGTACGGTAATGGCGGACTTTATGCAAAGCCTTTGGTATTTACTCGTAACAACCATTAAAAAACAAAGAGCCATTCGATCATTTAAAACTTCAATAATTAGATTTATTTAATTAAGATATTGGTTCAAAATTGTACGAGAATAATTTTATTCCAATATAGGCTTCTTTTACCCGAAAAAAATACTGGAATAGGTTACAGTGATTTAATAGGAACTAAAAAAAATACTAATTAGTTAAATAGTATAATAATATGTAAATCAGCGCTAGCTTATGCGCATAGCATATAAATAAATAATGCTGGACAATCCACACAGCACCATCTAGCCCCAAAGTAAGCTACTCAAAGCTTGTGTTATGGGTACTAGATGACTGATATATTTAATACATTATATACTTACATAGATAGATATTTTTATGCTATATGTATATAGAAGCTGCGGCCGGCCTCTAAAACGATATAAAACCCAGACAGAGACAAACATCTACTGAGTGCTTTTTTTCTAGACACCATGACACAGCCTTAGAAAGCACACTATAATAAACATGAACTTGTTTTGATATTTCTAGAGTGTAAAAGCCAAGGGTTTATTATATTTAGACGTCTAGACTAGACCTTTGCCATTCTATAACCTTTCGATCGCGAAGTATATTATGTAAAAAAAAAATATTCTCTCAAACTCTCGTGTATGCTGACTTCCGACAGAAAACCTTTTAACGGCAGTGCATGGACATAAAACAACACGAATCAGAGAGTGTCGAACTAGTGTCGCTCTTTACCCAGCATGTCTATTTTTTAAAACGTAGCAGTGGCAATAGCTGTGAAATGTTTTTTTTTAATTAAATTTATATTGGATATCCTAAAAAATAGGTCCTTTAGGATTTATTTATTATTTGGTAGGCCAAACAAAAAATAATCATCAATATGAATTCATAATAAGCAAATTAATCGCGTAACACACATAAATAAGAAAAAACAAGCAATCGAATGAAGAAACTTTTTAGAAGTCGGTTCAAATAAATTAGAATTATAGTAGTATTATTCTTATTAATTACTTTCTGTCCGCACTCTTTCTTATTTTAATTTTTTTATGTTGGATATTATCACGCAGATTGATGATAAATGAACAGGCTTTTTCAACTCCTTTTTGGTTATTGAAGTGTGCACGTTTGATACGGATGACAGATTTGCATTGATTTGCTACCTACTGAATTGAAACTCCAGGTTTACAAAGAACATTCAATTTGTTCTCAAACTCATAATTCTCCTATGGTACCAAAACATGTACTATTTTTATATCTATTCGGGTCTAAAGGATATAATATCGTCTAAAATTTAGACTTTGCACACAATCATTCACATATAAACCTTAGAGATGATAGCACAGTGTGATCTGTTAGCTTACTTTTCATCTTCTGGCAGCTCGATGTAAAGTGGCAGCAGCGTGATGTTCCGTAGATAGAGCGGCGAGTCGGCCGCCAAGTACGTCTGCGAGATTTCCGCGAGGGAGCGGTTGAACGCGCGCACGGCGGCGACGGCAGAGGCGGGCGCGGCGATGCCCACATAGAAGGCGGCCCTCGCATCTGGTTGCAACACGCGCAGCTCCCGGCCTGCGACCGCACTCAGCACGCACGCGGTCAGAAGCGCGTACAGCGCGCGCATCACGGCCACTCTCACCGCCGCGCGCGCCCCGCCCGCCTCCCGCACCGCGCCCGCGCCGCCATGCCACGCGCACCAACACCATCCACCCTTGACAACCGACCACCACCTAACTCACATCTCTGAATCTACGTTCCACTAGCCGAAATGTATTGTTTTGCTACCAAATTAATTCGTTTTTAGTCCAAGGGCGCCATAAGTTTTTCACTTCGCACGTTAATTTATTTGCGTATCTGGAACAAACGAAAAGTTATGTTAAACAGGTTTCGCTGACGGTTTATAAATATTCATTGGGAACAACAGCGCAAAAAATGGAGGGATCGTGTGCAGAAATGTCTCGATTAATCTTATTTACCTACAAAGAAAGATGCTTTAATTAATTTATGTTCATCCTTATCGTGCCTACTTTCCCGCTGCTCCCCTATGTCGGGCTCAATTTAGCGTCGACCCAACGAGCCTACGAGCACTTGTCGCGACATAACCTATTTATTTTCACGAAAAAGCGTCGAAATAACGTCGTTCATTAATTATATTAGATGTGCTCGTGAGGAGCAACGCTGACACTCGAGCTGGCTATGATACCGGGCTTAGAGCCACGGATTGACTATAAACGCTTTAAGTTTTATGCGTCTGTCAATAGCACTAACATAAATGGGTACTAAACGATGATAATAAAGGATAAAATATATCTACGATAGTAGACTGTTTTACACCGCTATAGAGGAGATCGTATTTGCCAATATCGTCCTATTTTCAACAAGAGAAGCAGAAGGCGTTGAAAATAAAAAAAACTAAAACGGCTTCACTTTGATCTCCAATGGTAGATCCGCTTAGACCTTTTTAATTCCAAGTTCCAACTATTATCTACTTGAATCATAAATTTTCGTCTTTAGTGGGGGTAATTAGACGTATGTCCAAATATAAAATCTTACACGTATCAATCTTTGCAGTAACAGTTGTTTGTATTCCACACGCAACAGATTGCAAACTCATCGCCGCTGGTCAACTAGCTGGCTTGACGTTTTCCTTCACCGTTTGAGAGCGAATTGCGCACATAAATTTTCTCATGGGAAAAATTCAGTGGTCACTCGACAGGACTAATCCACGACTTTAGGTCTTTTTATTCTTCAGCGTGTCGCGGTCACGTGCGCACGCGACCGGCGTAATTTTTTAAGGCAGGCAAGCAAGCTGCACGCGACTGAGTGAACACTGCCATTGGCTACAACACCGCATCGGAATGCTGGGTCATTACCACTTGGCCAACGGTGATCTGGCATCGAAAATAAATAAGCGTGAGTTTATTTTACATCACAATTCGACGCTTCCCTTGTATAAAATGCAGCGGGTTTATTTCCAGTTTAAAAGCTACCCTCGTCACACGTAACACTCATAATTGAAACGGACTTCTGAGCCGTTCATCTGCGCGCTGTTTATTAATTTAAATCCTTTCATAGCTGCTAACTTATCATAGACATCAAACGGGCGAATGTGCAATGGATGTATGGAAAATAATTCGCTGTGTTTGTGGCGTCAACATAATATAACCCTAGGATTATTATTATTACAATTGGTCAGATAAAAAGTTTCCCTCTTTGTTTTTGGACAAATACAGAAGGGACCGAAATTTTATTTGACGGATAGCGTAACTCTCAGACGCTAAAATGATGAAATAGGATCTGATTTCTAGTAAAAATACCTAGTTATTTATTTTTTGTTTCTGGTCGAGTAAATATATACGCTCCATCCCTGCAAGACGTCCAGCCAGCTTATTTTATTGTTAACTAGTTGTTGACCCGGTAGACTTTTTATAAAAAATGTTTACTTTATTTTTATTTTCTTTGTTTTTGAAGTTTTTGTACCATATTTTAAAGTGCAACTAATATAAATAAATAAAAAAACCGACCAAGTGCGAGTCGGACTCGCACATAAAGGCTTCATGGTGCAAACGTAGCCGCATGGTTCTTACGTACTGCGATAAACTACAATCACTTTTGTGTTGTTGTGTGAGAGCCCGAGCCCCCCTTATTTACGTACTTTAAAAGTTTTTGGAATAGCATCCCATTTTTGGGTCTTTGAAATTTAGAGTAGAGAACAAGCCAGCTCATTGTTACAAACCCAAGTAATTCCAAATTAATATTCAGATAAATTCCATTCAAACTCCAAACCTCCCGTAGGGCACAGCTAAAACAAATGTTAATTTGGTAGGTAATAACCATTATAATTACCAAGAATGGATTCATTGAAGAATGTAGCCTAATACTTGAATTAACAATGTATTGTGCTTGATATTACTTCTTAGCGAAACTTCTATTAAAAATGAAAATCACGATGGATTTCCACGAAAACTAAATGTGATGTGATGCAATGTGATTGCATCTTGGTTGATCTCAATTCTTCACAGTGATTTTATATCGTTTAAAATGTTGAAATGTGTTGAAGGAGTTATTATAGTCTTGAGCCGATGGAACCCTCAGCGATCGATATGAACAAAATCTACCCAACTTTTATACGAACTGCTGTATCCTTACACAATGTAGGTCATGTTTAGACTGCAGAGTTACCTTCTTGGAAAAATCACACCTTATTGCAGCTTCAAAATGCTGGATTTAAAACAGAATTAGATTACCGACCGTGGATTGCACTCATACATACGAGCATAAGCCTTGGTAGCCGTTTCCTGCAGTAATTGGACGTTCAACAGCGTACCGACACTTTTTAATGAAATTACGGGGAGACAGCTGCCGAAGTATTCGACTGGGACCGGGCGATGTTTTAATTACAATTTCAATACGAATTTTCGTCACAAAGCAGCAGGTTTCCGAAATGACCAGTGAAATAGTGGAATGAAAACAAGAGCATTTAGGCATTTAGGGGCTAGATCACTATCTACCTTAGTCCAACTACCTTAGTCTACCTGGTTCTTCCACACATCACTACGTGTGGAATGCAGGACTCGTTCGGAGAAATATTGGTGGACACTTTCCCTGAAGCGAGGCCTTCACAAAGAGCTCTACTCTAAAATCAATGTGGATAAGGTTTTATTTTTTACTTAGTAGATATTTATTCAGCTACATTTTATCTATTCAACTATATTTTATCACGTGGAAGCCTTCGCACTATTTTCGCTGAGTTAGAAGTACACTGTTCCGCCGGTAAACGGATGAAATAACTTTGTAAATAAAGACAGCTATAAAACGAGTCAATATGATCTGAAAATCAAATATCATCGTGCAAACCGACTATCACTTCGCTGCGGAGCCCCCTTTTCACGACAGATTTTCTTTGAACGTTTTATAAGTTCAAAGTTTCCACTCGCGTTGCAGTCTTATCGCTCTTTGTATAACACTTATTCTCACACTTATTCTCACACCATTCTCACACCACATTACACTTTGCATGCTAGCACCAATAAGGAAAACAAAAGTTACAAGAGAATTCTGTGAAGCTTTATATCTCGTCTTTATACCGTCGGCTTGTTGTTAGAAGTCACTAACTACAAAAAGTCACTACTAATACCATTATTGGACCGGCGGCGCATTCGCCTGAATGACCTCTACAATAATTAAAAACCAATTTTTTTAGCTATTCTAGTTAAGCCGAATATTCAACATAATTGGCATAAATCAAAACTTCAATTGCGTTTCCCCACACTTTTAGTTAGTCGCTTAGTGACTTCTAGCAATAAGCCGACGATATTCTCATTAGGCAAGGCACAAGTACAACCAATTGTCTGATGAATCCGACTGTTTTTTCAATTTAGTTTTATTTTAAAACTAACAAGTAATGAGAACTAAACTGAAAAAATTAAAAAAAAAAATCTCATTCAGGATTCAGAATTCTGAGTTGGTGAAAGTAGTACGATCATGTCGCCTCATTATGCAATGAGTAAAAAAACCATCTATACGAAAATTTTACAGTTATATATACAGTTTTACAGTTGACTTCTAGCAATAAGCCGACCATATTCTCATTAGGCAAGGCACAAGTACAACCAATTGTCTGATGAATCCGACTGTTTTTTCAATTTAGTTTTATTTTAAAACTAACAAGTAATGAGAACTAAACTGAAAAAATTAAAAAAAAAAATCTCATTCAGGATTCAGAATTCTGAGTTGGTGAAAGTAGTACGATCATGTCGCCTCATTATGCAATGAGTAAAAAAACCATCTATACGAAAATTTTACAGTGAAATATATTATGCTTAGAAGGCACCACTTTGCTCCCAAACTTTTACTCTAAATTGAGTTAATTTCTTACAGCGGTAAATAATGTTTGAGCATGATTTACATACAAGATGTTACGGAAGAAGTTATGTGGGCTATTGGTTAAAAAAAAATAATTTAAAATATAAAAACTAATTTTAATTTCACAGTCACAATTCGGCTGTTATATACGTAATTATAGCTTGGCGTTCGCTGTAGGCTGTGGGTTTGATACTCATCAAGAGCTAACAATTTAGTTTTCTAACAAAGATGTTTATTCTCAGTCCGGCTGTTAAATATTTTTATATCCATGTATTTACCAAAAAGTATCTAAGTATTTCATCAGCTATCAAGTACCCATAGCTAGCAGTACTGTAGTGGTAGTAGCATTGTTAGTGCTATGTGAAATGTTCATTTTTTAATTAATAAACACTATGACAAACACAAAACAATACTTCCAAAAAGTAAAAGACAGTTTACTGAACTAAGCCTGCAATAATTTCCAGCGGTAGAAATAAGCCCATAATCCTACAAGTGGCCTACGAGCTTTACAGTAGTGCCAACTGAATTTATGCGCAGAGATTTATAAATGTGAATACGAAAAGATACATAATGCATTGTGACAGTTCAAGACAATGCTTTGCGTATAAAAGAGGGTAGGATTTATAATATTATGAAACATTTTATTTTTATTATTATAAAATTCGTTAAACCGCGATGAAATGAGTCAAATGAATATTATAATCAATGTTTTGCATAAAATAGTTTACGAGAAAAAGAACCAAATGTTGAAAGTTTTTCACCAGTGTGAAAATAAATACTAACGACTAGGGGCTTAGATAAGTGTATGATAATCACGTACCTAACGTATGATTGTTCAAAAGGGTAAAGCGGTCGGTGCGGACTCGGCTCATTATCATGTAAGCGTGGGAGATCACAACTCATATCCCCATGGTGAGGCTTGCTTGAAAGGTGGATGAAGAACTGAAATTTTCGCTAACGACTACGATTTATTTGATGTAGGCAGGAACTACCCTGTTTTTGCGCAGGCCCTAAGGGCACCTCGAGATTTCGTTTGGGGTGAAATAAAACAACGAATAATTACGAACACGCGCTTGTTTTATTACATAACATGATCCACCTGATGTTAAGTGGTAACTATTACATATAACAAAGCATTGCCTCGTAAAATCACGCACGATAGTAAGTAGAAACGTGCCTTACGATGCACTGCTCCGCGTCCATCAACTTCAGGCATACAGATGCCTGTAATTTCACTGCTTGACGGCAGAAAAAGGCGTAGTCGGACGAGGCCAAAACAAAGAGGTCTACTACTCCTAAAATTATTTTTTCGTTACTCTGTTCTCTTCCGGGATCAATGACCCAGTCCTGCAACTTTTGGCAAAATAATCAGCGCGTCTCGCAGATACTTCTTTTGTGCACAATCAATATACTTTGAAAGTCCAAAACTTCGCAGAAGTTATTCCAATATTCATCCTGATTTACCTTCGAAAGTTCATTCAAAACTTATGGTGCCTTGATCGAAAAATCTGTTACAACAAGAATTTATAATGGCTTTTGTGAAAATAAGGCTAAGCTAACAATTATTATTATGGGTGAGATATTTACCTTGTGGGACATCAATATTGTCTGTGTTATAGAATGAAAGAGAAAAATATTATGTACTCGTAGCTTCACGACTTTATTTTCCAGGCCCGGTGGGTGGGACATAGTCTATTTAATTCGAGTCTAGTAATTCTAATCAACATTTTTGAATGTAAAATTTACTTGGGTTGGGATCTCACTGATGAATTTTGTCACAAAATAATCTGACTACCTACCTATTTAGTGCTAGTTTTACTATCTATGAGTAAAGCAATCCGTCTATTCTGTCTCTCTATTTTCGAACATGCCAAAAACAAAGACAGTAGATACCTACACACATTTTTTACGACAAAACTGCATTGCTGCACTACCAGATTTGAATGCGACGACCATACGACCAGAAGCCCGGTGCTCTAATAATTGATTGCAAACTAATAGAATTCCTATTCAATGTTACTTGCCTTAACACAAAGCATCAGATTGAAATGAACAAGCGCTGACGTGCAAGACAAAGACCTTTCCGCCTTATTATTAACAAGAACTGTTCGAACCACATGTGTCTTACATTCCAATTCACTATTTCACTATCGAAGTATAATTTGATGGATATGGAAGCCTTTACCAAGCGCAAAATCATCGACAAAGCTTCTTTGAAATACTTTCGATTGAAGTCGACTTATCCCGTAACGAAAATCCAAAGAGAATGTAGTTCTGAGCATATTATTATGTCGCAATTTAAGGCACTCGTAGAAATAAACGTACCTAACTATCACAAAACCATAAATCACATTGTACTCAGAAAAAAGAAGTATATTCACGACTTTGATCCTCAGGCACGGTAGATATCCCTTCAGATGTTTTAGTCCCAAGTACTCCTCAGAATTATTTCAGGATGTCCAAGGAGATTAGTCCAAGTTCTATAGTTTTTTTAACTTGATGTATCAGATCGTTGAGGGATAAGGGTTGTCTTCAGAGGTCAAAAGCAGCAGGTGGTCTAGGCATGACACAGTTGTATTTTTTAAACTTTCGAAATAATAACACATAATTGAAATATTACAAATACACGAAACAGTTGTAAAGTATTCCTTGAAATTAAAAACAAAAGAAGACGAGAGAAGACCAGTTTAAAAAACATCTTTATTAAATAACTAACTACATAAAAGAAGAATATAACTTGTTACTTATGAAACTGCCTTGAAGAAGTTAAGAAGAACTCAACAAAAAACAAACAAAATAAAATCAGCTAAACTATCTTGGAAAGCGCGATTAAGTTTTACAAAAAAGAAAACGACGGAAGCGAAAGGAAGTGCCGTCATAACACCCTGATACTACACAGGATTGGATTTGAGAATCGATGTTTATATCACTGGTTTGAAGAGTGTGGTCGCCGGTGTAATTGCAGGCACATGAAGCTTAACATCAGTATGCCTCAAGTTGATAGACCCAGGGCAGAGCATCGTAGGGCATGCTGACCCACATAAAATGGAATAAGGACAAGAAAATGATCATGGACGACAGTAGCACACAGGAAGCGTCAAGTTTTCACGAGTTCCTTGGAACAAAAAAAACAACAATGCATACAAAAACTTAACCTGGGTTAAATGTACACAAACACTGTAAAAACCAAAATAAAAAACGGAATAATAAATCAGTCTCGTAAATTCTAACACACAAGCATAAGAAAGCACTTTTACTGTGCAGAAACATGGTATACGGAAAGGTTGAGTAAAGCAGGATGTTTGTGGCAGAACGTCAATTTACGAGGACCATCTCGTTTCGAGTGTCGTTCCATTAGGGCCGTTCCGTAATGGCTTGTGTAATTTGACAACAGTACCTACTTAGGTAGGTACTCATAGATTTATAGATCCATATTAAACGGAATTTAGTAAAGTGAAGCTTCATCTAAACACCTTTTAAGCACATTTATTTTTTTTATAGAAATTTTTATTATACCGACCTCACTTTTAGGAATATGATAATTATATTCATAAAGTGAAAATAATTAAAACTGGTGTAGAAAAAATTTAATGTTTTCTCACGATGTTTTCATTCATCGACGTGGATAGCAGTTAGCCAATTGGTTTCCAATTTACCTACAAATTCAAAGAGTTTCAAGGTTTATTCACAGCAGGTACTATTGCAATTTTATCCCGGCCTAAAAAACAAAACCTACAAGCCAATTTTAAACAAAAGCTTCGCACGTAAAACGATTTTCTAGTCTCTAAAAACTGTGTATTGCATCGGCTTCGGGAATTTATCAAAAATAGCAACATATGGTGTGGGATTGTTCAAAATTTATTCAACAAAACATCGATATTCACGGGTGAATGTGAGGCACAAAACACCTACATACATTCCACAAAATGTTGAGCTTTAATTCACTACAACAGTATTTTGTAAAAATAATTTGAAATCACAAAAAAAAATGAAACACAGTAAGTAGAGAGATTTGTCGACGATTTGCTTAAACTTAAATGTAATGAAAAACTTTTATGAGCAAAATACATGAAGGATTTTTAAATTTCAGAGTTATATAGTTTTCGTTACCAGCAAAATATTCTACAACATTACAAAGTGTCTTGGCTGGCAGGTGGGACAGTGCATTGCAATACTGCTGGGTGTCTGCCCTTATTAACCCAAATGCCAGACAAGTTTACTATATAAACTAAAGTAGGTATGATTACTAATCTATCAGCAGTTTGCAGTGTACCTGTCCAAAGTCTGGCTCGCCAATGCGGCTTTATTGCAGTATTATTCATTGTTTAGTGTTTAACACCTACCTCTTTTGTTTGTTTACCTTTGATAGAAATTTTTATTTTCATTGTGTGTTAGTGTTAAGTTAATGTGTAATTGTGTATGGATCCGTGACATCTTAAATAAAATAAAATTTAATTTTAATTTAATTACTAAATTCGGGTCTGTTGTTGTTAGAGTTATGAATGAGCAATATGTGCATGTCGTAATTTGGGTTATGCTAGATTGTTTTTTATTCAACTTGTTGATGAAACAAGCAGATGGCCCACCTGATCTTAAGTGGTACCATCACCTATAACAAAGCAATGTCTCGTAAGTCACAAACGATAATAAACGTGCCCTACAAAGCACTGCCATCAACTTGAGGCATATAGATGTTAAGCCTCATGTGCCTGTAATTACACTGGCAACCACACTCTTCAACAGCGTTGCTGCTTGGTGGCAAAAAAAAATCGTGGTGGTACTACTTTATTTCTTTCTTTCTTTACTTCCCCGGAGGAGTCACTTCATTTTTTTCATTCACTTCAAAAATTCTAGATTTTATTTTTCTTTCGAACTTTGCATAAATTTCAAAAGAATACATTTAATTTAATCACATCGTAGAAAGAATTTAAACCATTTATACATAGCTATTTGTAAATATTTTGTTTGCATCATGCACGATAAATTTTGTATTTAAAATTTTAGTAACACCAACACGAACCCGCTTAGAATCACAGAAAATGTTAGTTGGGATCGCACACTCGCAGCATAGTGCAATATAAATACAGAATAGCAATTTCAAATGTGACAGAACACAACACCGCTATTTACCAACTCTATTGTAAAAACCCGCTCGACAGAGCGGAACCATAATATTTTCTAAATGACAATTTAAATATTTTGGTTAGTTGATTTTATACAGTACTTCGAGCTCCATGCCAAATTCGACAAACTTGAGATATAGGTGCTGGTTTGATTGCTATGGCGTGACAAATGTATGCTCCATCTCTTTAAAAATTACACGAGCTTCATGCTCGTTATGGTGACAATCATTCATCACAGTGATTCTACAAATAAATATTAAGATTTGTTCGTAGCGGTATATTTATTCATTTTGAGTATGGTACCATTTTATAATGTAGTGTAACGCTTGCTTAGTGTTCGTGGTGGTCCCAGCATAGAAAACGATCCTTCATCACCTCTTATGGGTATCGTAAGAGCCGACTCATAACAGCTGCATCTATTGAGTGCAGCTGAGTATTCAAATTCAAATTATTTATTTATATCAGTAGCGCAAATTACATATTAGTTTAACAAGGTTGGGGCCATCTTTTAAGTAAATAATACTTGTGTCAGAGGACCCCGCTCTTCTATATCCATATCTATGGTAACCATGTTAAGTGCTCGTACTTATAAATAAACCTAAATCAAGAAACTAAACATCATTCAATGAACTAAAGGAAACTAAGCATGTAGGTACCTGAATACAAATTTAAAAAATATTTTAGTTTTTACTCTTAGCCTAATAATATGAGAGTGTGCCTGCGTGTATGTAACATCGAGTGTGTTTGTGTGTTACAACTGTGGTCACCAATCCAACTACCAAGCAAGCGAACTGTCCTAGAGACCTGTATGTATGCTTACCATCTATATAGTTTTCGTTACCAGCTGGTCCCAGACCAGGATGGTCAGCAGCATTTCGCTAAGGCAGTACCTGTTTGTCGCCCTCGGCATAAAGAGGACTACTCTGCACCATAGCACCTTCTTTTTGACCTTTTATTTGTCTCTTTATGAACTATTAGTAAAAACTACGGTACTACGGTACTGTGGTACCACGGTAACTATTAGTAAAAACTAATAGTTACCGGCTTATAAATTTTAGATTCTCATACGTTTGTGTGACAAATAAATTTATTTTCTTTCTTTATTTATACTGTATTTTAAATATACTGTGGCATGTGCCTCAAGTCACGACTGCAAGTTTATTATGTCTTCTATTGGAAGGAGTACGTGTCTTGCCTTCATGCAGGAAACGTCATTTTAGGGAAAGATTATGCCATTTTTTTGACAATATTTTACAAGGAATATTTTATGATGAATATTTTATATGTGACGTTTGAGATTCGTGTAGACGTTTAAAAAAGTTTCTCTCAGGATCCCTTCACCTCTCTTTTCGTAAGAGGCTAATTTTATCCCTTTTTCTTTTTTTTTTCATTTCGTAGCTAAATTTATCCCTCCCAGAAACCTTTCACATTCTAAATTTCATGAAAATCTTTGGAGCCGTTTCTGAGATTCAGATTATAAATTAATACAACAAGAATTGCTTGTTTATAGGTAATACGTACGAATAATCATAACCTTCATATATCTTATGAGTAGAATTAAGTAATATCAAGTATCTTCTTACCAGATTAAGTGAATCCAGTCTAAGTAGAGAAGAAAGAGAGAGAAAATAAATAAATGAAAAACGAACCTAATTAAAACTACGTACTTATTTATACCAACATGGGTTGTAGGGGATAAGTCTAATTGACATAGTTTTCATTCCGCGAGGCGCGAAGTGGCGGAGTTCAAATACGACACGCGACACCACCTGCATAATTTAGATTATTCGTTGCCAGTTTTATGTTACATTATTTCGTCTCGTTTTCTACAGAATTTTGACTTTATAATTTTGTGCAAATGAAGAAATTTTCATAAATACCTTTGTCGCTTCATTCACTCTTATAACATTTTTCATATATTAAGCTCGACATTGGTTTTATTTTGTCAGTTTTTCTGAAATAAGTTACGCTAGTGTGTGTACTATATGTATGCACGTGTTAAGAGTAGTAGAACTCTTTGTGAAGGGCATGTTCGGGGAAGTACTACCACCACGCTTTTTTCTGCCGCCAAGCAGCGTTTGCTGTGTATTTTGGAGCACTTGGTGCCACATTTTCCTATGATAATATTAACGTGGTCACCGGTGAGCACCGGTGGTCTAGTGGGAGTGACCCCGCCTTCCGATCGTAAGGTCGCAGGTTCGAATCCGGTCGTGCACCAATGGATTTTTCTATCGAAAAATTTATGTGCGCAATGCCAGTGCTCTTAAACGGTGAAGGAAAACATCGTGAGGAAACCAGTTAGTATTCTAACAGCGGCGATGGGCTTGCAACCTGTCACGTATGGAATACTAACTACTGCAAAATGTGGGTATGTGCCAAATGTAATGTTTGGACGTACCTCTGACTACCCCCCTTAACATCCTCAAAGAATCTTGAATTAGTACCTACTTGGTACTGGGAGATCTGAAGGGATATCTACCGTACCTGGGGATCAAAGTCGTGAAGCTGTTTCAGTTTTTCAGTTTCAATATTAACTTAACATGTTGCTGTTAATGGAATTCAAATTAAATATGAGTGCTCCAATTCAATAGCCATCATACGCGTAGAGATCATCCACTCTTAACAATGCACGGCCCTCTACCTGCCTTCACCCTCACAAGCAAATGAAGTATATAGATGCAATACATGACATCTGATAATTTTATTCGTCATTCAGTTTCCCGCCAAACATAAAAGTGACATTTTTATGTCTGGCGGGAAAAAGAATGACAAATGAAATTGCTTGGTGGCATGTATTGCATCTATACACCTCATTTGCTTGTGTGTGTGAAGGCAGGTAGAGGGGCGTGCATTTTTAGAGTGGATGATCATCATTTGACAGAAAAATAGAAAGATGAAACAGTCATCCGGTTTGATCTTAGTTTGCCCTATTTACAGCGTCTCGTACGTCAAGAAGCCAGTCAGTCGTTAAGAGAATATACAGAGTCGCTCGGCACACTAGCTGCTAGCCGAAATGGCCTCATAAGGAAAATTGCTCTGTCCCGGTATACAACCCGACAGTAAACAGCATTAAACTCACAGATAGTTCATTCCACAACATTAAAGTCGTTATACTAACAAAAGCAATTTTCAGAAACATTACGAGCAAAAATGTTATAGTACAATAATAAAGTGCAATATTTCCATTGTATTATGTGCAACAAAGTAAACCCAGTAATTACACCATGTGCTGGACAAGCCTTTAGGTGTATAGGTGAAAAGATGCTCCTGAAGCTGAATTTATCATCCTGAATAAATGCTAATGGTTATTTTGAGGATTGTTTTATAAGGTATCATTCATAATACAATATAAAATGTATAAAACTTATACGACCAATGGGAAATCTGGCTACGAAACACAATATCGAGTTTCAACCTTTATTAAATTATTACCAATATCATGTTGCAAAAATAACCCAGCACGCTACGGTTGTAGCAAGCCCGTAACAGCCCGTAGCAAGCCCGTAGCCCCTACTGCTACGAGAGTGCTCGTAGCACTCTCGTAGCAGTAGAAACACGGGACTTAGTGTCACTTGGTATTGGTTTTACAAATTATCCTAAATCATAGTCGACTTAGAAATATCCATTAGCTTTTAAATCACTAAGTATCATTTATTTTATGACATCATTTTTTTAAACTTTATAATCACCTGTCTTTCGATTCTGAGGATAATCTTACCAGCCAGTGTCAGATAAATAATTAACATAAGAAAAAAGAAATGTTGGGCACTAGCCCCAAACTAAGCCAAAGCTTATTATATTGGAACCAAATAGCTCATAATACAACTTTTTTTTTCTATATACCTTTTTATAATTTTATATAACACCCGAACAGAGAGAGCAAACCCACGGCCTACAGTGCAGCTTAGAAGGCAGGCTGAGACAGACAGGCTACGACTACCAGAGCTGTGTAGGCTGTCAAATTAATAAGATTTAAGCGAAATGACAATGTTTTTTTTTGATCTTTTGAACAAAAAAGTGTTAATTGCTGTTAATTGTATCAATATGAATACATATAACGCAATGCTTCTTGTCATGAAATGAACTAGCTGTGTTGTTTGGTATTTTCCGGTGCACAAGGATAAATCCAAGATGCTGAGATATCCTCTAGCGAGTTCAGCCATCAAAGGAAATGAAATCATTTATCTGAATGGCTCTAACCCGCGCTCAAACTTGTGAATTTTCAAATTTATCGTTTAAACTAACGCCGTTAATGTTTTGAAATAAGCAAGTTTCGCCACTTTTATTAGTTGATAAACTTGAACGAACTTCTATTTCCACGTGTAAATTTACTTCACCTTAATTATTTCATACTGGAGCTAGTTTCAACATGTACCTAAGTTAGGTTACTCGTCAGATAAATTTATACGGACAGCATAAAATTGTGTTTACTCTTATGTTCATTAAATCCATTTTTCACATTCCTGCAAGATGATGCATTAATACGACAAGTGAAAAACTACAATAAAAAAAATAGCATCACATCATGTTATATTAATTATTTTTCTTAGTACCTACGTCAGTTTTTGTATCGTAAAAATAAAATGTTCTTTCTTTCTTTGATATTAGTACCTACCTGCTATTGACTAGAGTGCGAAAGAAACCACCTCGTACATTCTGGTAGCAGCTAGTTCTAGTACTGAAGCTAGCTGGGTTAATTCTTTCGTCACAATGGTACAAAAAACCCCAATATTTAAATTAGATATGCCTTGACAAGCAAGAAGAATAAAATTGACCACAAATTTTCGAATGATCTATTGACGTCCAAACTAGTGCTTACGTGCCCAAACGACCTAATAGGGTCACGTTCACCCCGTTTACTCCCTCTCATTCCATTCTCATCTCTACTGCCTAGTAACTCTAGGACAAAAGACAATTGAAAAGTCTTATTTTTATTTTATTTTATTGAAGAAAGAAACCAACAGCACAAAAAATATAGTATAAACAGAGTGTCGTTAACAATAAATAGTACAGCCAATTATAGGTCTCTCTAAATAATGTAAAACTAATAATAATCCTACAAAAATCAAAACAATGATGTTATTAACAAAGGTAAGTTGCGCTAAAAGATTCTCACGGCAGAGTTTGGGGGGGGAGATAGAGAGGAAGGGGGGGGGTGTGCACGTGTGTATGAGGGTTCTAACAACACAAGTGTGAAAAATGAAACACTGACTCATTCCACTGGGTAATGAGTCAGTGTTTCATAGGAGAACCCCGTGTGTGTGTATGTGTGTGTGAGAGAGAGAGGGGTAAGTGTGTGTATGTATCTATCTATGAAAGTATGTAGGTATGTAATAAATATTTAACCTAGATATAATGAATTTGCATAATGTGTGAATTTGTCAAAATTCCAAATTCCAATCCATTAGTGAAATGTTGGATTCTGACAAGTACACAGATGTTTAAAATAATATCACATTTGTTATTGTTTTTTTAAAAGAAGTTTTACTGGAGTTAAAGATGTCAACATTTGAGAAGTGTTTATTAAATTTATTACAAATTCTATTTATTGGTGCATTCATGGCATAATTAGTTCTAAGGTGAGGAACGGAAAATAGGGGTGTGTGTCGTGTTCGCTTTATAGGCACATTGAAAGTTATGGAAGCAAGTAGGTTGGAGGAGTCTAGGTTACCATTCAGTAAATTATACAGAAGCATGTTATCAATTATAGTACGTCTATCCTCTAAGGACATTAATTTGTGAAATGTGCAACCTTCTTCATAATGGGCTTGTATGCGTTTACGGTAATTAAGATGTTTTATGAATTTTTTTTGTATTCTTTCAATTTTATTTTTGTAAATAATGTAGTTAGGGGACCAGATAGTACTAGCATATTCCAATACACTGCGTACGTAGGCGCAGTAAACCGTTTTAATACAAGTGAGATCCGAGAAGGGATTACATGTTCGGATTACAAAACCAAGGTTTTTGTAGGCTTTGTTTGTTATATAATCTACATGTTCGGACATCGTGAGTTTACTGTCTAGGATAACTCCTAGATCTTTTATAACACTGACTTTTTCGATGGCTATGTTATTAAGTGAATACGTAAAGTTGAATGGTTTAGGTTTTCGAGTGAATGAAATCATCTGACATTTAGGCACATTAACTGTTATTTTATTATATGAATAATAATCTGAGAGTTTATTAAGAGTATTTTGAAGACTATGATAGTCTTGAACATTGTTGATTTTGCAAAATATCTTTTTGTCATCGGCATATAGCAGATGTTTACATGTGGTAAAGCATTTATAAATATCGTATATATACGCATTATATAAAAGTGGTCCCAAGTGTGATCCCTGAGGAATTCCAGAGGGAATATCTACGAGGTCAGATCTGTAACCGCCAACAACCACCGCTTGAGCCCGTTTTGTGAGATAAGACTCTACCCATCGCAATAGGTCTCCGTGGATACCGAGCCGGTCCAACTTAGCAAGTAGGATGATGTGGTCTACACGATCAAAAGCTTTTTCAAAATCAGTGTAGACCGCATCAACCTGTCCTCCGCCCTCCATACTTTCTAGTACGAACTGTGTGAACTCGGCAAGGTTACTCACGGTAGACCTCCGCCTTAGAAATCCGTGTTGAGTTTGGCTCACTCCATTCATCACTGTATTGTAAATTTGGTCATAGACTATTTTTTCAAAAATTTTGCTGAACGTATTCAAAATAGATATGGGTCTATAGTTTTCTATCTTAGATTTGGAAGATTTTTTATGAATAGGTATGACATTGGCTTCTTTCCATTTAGTTGGGAAAATTCCTTCGGACAGAGACCTACAGAAAATAATCTTGAGGGGTTTCACAATAGCTTCGGCACAGTTATGAATAAGAATAGGAGGAATATTATCGGGGCCGGCAGATTTATTTATGTCTATGGCTTTTAATAATTTAAGTAGCTGTTTGTCGCAAATACGAACCTCGCTGATGACGTTAGCTTCGTTACAAGAGGGTAAGTCTAATTCAAGTAGGTTATAATTCATAGAGGGTTTTACAAAAACGCTTTCAAAGAATTTACTAAAGCCGTTACTAATGTCAGGACCGGTATTATAGCTAATAGAGCCTAGTGACAAGGATTTGGGGTACCTCGATTTTCCTTTCATTAACTTAACGTAAGTCCACATTTTCTTCGGGCACATTTTGATATCGTCTTGAACATGAGTAATAAAATTTGAGTATAATTCCCCTTCCAATTTTTTTGCCCGTGCACGCAAAATTGAAAATTCTTTGTAGTCTAAGTCATTATTATGGCGTTTCCAGTTTGCATGAGCTTTAAATTTTTCGCGAAGTATATTACATAATGATTTGTTGTACCATAATGGAAAATTATGCGTTTTTTTACTTTTACTCTTAGGCACGAATAAGGTGATACATTTATATAGTTCGTTATTAAAACATGTAACTGCACAGTCAACATCGTTACACGATTCAAATTTAGCCAGCCAGTCAATTTCATTTAGATAACTAATGATTTTATTATAGTCACACTTCCTATAATTATATTTGGTTGAAGTCAATTCTTTTAAAGGAGTAAGAGAAATATTGGTTGAGTCTATCAATAATGATGGGTGAGCTGTATCTTCTTTCACGAGTGAAATTGGTGATGTATTAGTTGAGGCATGAAAGTTACTGAAAATTAAATCTAAAGTATTTCCAAACAAGTTTCTACTATAATTACTTTGTACCAACCCTAGTAAATTAAATTCATCAAGTAACAACTGACTGGCAGTCTGAGTTTCAATGGAACCACGCTTTATTTGTATTGGCCCTAAATAAGGGGTCCATTGGATATTTGGCATGTTGAAATCGCCAACTATTAGAAAATTATCATTTTTGTACAAGCTATGAACATGCGAGACACTTTTAGTCACGTTGTCAACATGTTGAGGTAAATTATTATTAGGTGAAATGTAGACCAAAGCTATATGCAAATTTTTACCCACAGAAGTATTAAAAGACTTGGCCGGTATGGTCACCCAAATCATATCTGTTGGTGAAGTGACATTACAATTTCCAAGTAGAACGCCTCCTAAATCTCTACGAATGAGAACCATGACCCCTCCTCCCCTCGTGGTCTTTGTAAGGGTGTAATTCCGATCTAGGCGAAACAGGTCGTAGCGAGAATCACAGATTTCACCATCCAAAATTCCGTCAATCAGCCAAGTTTCTGTGATTAAAATAATGTCAAAATTGTTTTTTAACAAGTTTCTATAAAATTCTAATGTTTTGGTACGGAGACCTCTAACATTTTGGTAAAAAATATCTAAAGTTTTTACAGCCATGGCGATTGATGAACGATAATTACGATGAGCACGAAAAATATAGTTGAGCCATCATGAACGCAATAAACAATAGTAGCAAGATCGGCTAACATATCTGAATAAAATATTATGTGGGTAGATATGAAAAAAATTCTCGTACGTTTCGTAATTTCTCGTAGGTCCCAAGAAAAGATACATCGGATTAAAGGCGTGTACATAATAAAGTGAAAGTACATACCTATCATCAGGAACATGCTTTGGGTTATGCATAATTTAATGCCAGCATAATATTTTAGTTGTGTGAGTGTAAGAATGATGTGTGTAAATGTTGTGTAGAAGTAGTGTGTAAGTAGTAATAAATAGTTAAAGCCGTGAGATAAGTGAATCAACAAACATAGTTGTAACACGAAAAGTAATTGCACAAAATTAGGAGCGAGTTTCGCGTTGAAGAGACGACAAATCATTTTATTTTTACGAGATCTGTATCTTTGTTTATTGCAATTTTTGGTGACTTGTCGTCTCTCCTCACAAAAATCTTACAGTTTCTTATCCATATGTACTTATAGGATTTTGAAATAGCCAATTCCCGACATTTTTTATACAAGTTTTTGTTATCTAACGTCAGATGTTCATTAACGAAGATAGGTTCAGTTCCCTGCATTCCGATGGCATTGCGGGTGATACCGTGAAAGCGCTTAATGCCTGCCAGAATGTCGTCTTTCTTTATTCGGCATTTTAATTTTGCGATGATAGTCCGCGGGACACCCGGCTTCGGCTGCATAGGTTGGATTCTATTAGCGAACTCGATATCATTTGGTGTTAAGTTGACATCCACAAATTTGGCGATTTGGGTAAGTACTTTCACGGGATTTTCGTTATTTGTTTCAGGAACTCCAACTATCTCAAGGTTGAGAAGTCTATCCCACTGCTGTCTAGCTTTCAGCTCAGTAATAACGGCTTCATATTTATTTTTCAACTGGGTGATTTCTGTCTCTAATTGTTTGCTGTTCAGCGAGCTTTGCTCAATGGAAGATAAACGGGAATCAAATTCGTCTTGTCGATTATTTACAAAGTTATTGGATGCTTCAAATTCGTTGAGTCGCCGATTTATATCCGAGAGAGATACTGAGTTTTTCGTATTATCATCAGTTATCTTCTTCATTTCAGTTTTAATGTTGTCTAGGTCCGACGAGAATTTATCAAACTTGTCAGAAATGGCACTTTCGACTGTAGATTTGATTGTGCCTGATATAAGCTCCATCAACTCATGCTTGAATTTAACCATCGACGACTCACAATGGCAATGATCCATCTCCTGTCCTTTCCTTTTACGGGCTTGTACGGCCAGCTGCTTGAGATTGCGACTTGACAGGTCAGGATCAGATCCAAATTTTGATGGCAAATCTTTCGTATTCATTTTCGATAGACCGCGATACTTTCGCGGTAGGTCCCTTTCGTGGCGGCCGTAGCGATGCGAGTCATTCACACTTTAGAATTATACAACAAAGGAGTCAGCATTGGTCGTTCTAATAGGTACAGACGAAAATTAAATTAAATGACAAAATAGTTTTATTTGAGATCATACGAAAGCAGATTTTCACTTAATTTTCATCATAAACGGGATATTTACCATGGTTTGCGAGTTTGATTGTTTAGCGATAATTTAGCACAGTGATATATACTCATAAAATTCCCTATAAATCTCGATAAATTTTAATTTTAAATCAAAATCATACATAAGTGACAAATGTTGTTATCATGGAATTAAACCGCTAACAATCAAAAACAAAAAACGGTTACTGACTAGCTAAAAGTATTTCTCACTATGTATCGTACCTAATGACATTCAAGAATCTTCCTAATAACCTATTCTCAGCAGACCGAGTGCAATCGACTGTTAATCTCCGTATGAGAGGTGTATGGAGCTAAGCAGCCGCATGCAAAGTAGGTAACAAAGCGCCACTTGGCTTGAGCTCGGCCACTTTTGAATATGCATGACGAGACTCTAGTCGGTGCTGTAACCACGTAAAGCTACTCAACATTGCTTACTTCTAGCCGTTGGAAATCCGAAGTCAAAGGAAACCGGGCTGTGATCTTGTTGGTGACGACTTCGTATTAGTCTGGCTGCTTTAAATATGGATCTAAAGAAAAGAGTTCGATAGCTACAATGCTAGTAGATATTAGCACAGTTTTAGAAGCTCATTACAACAAATTATACTTTTTTACAGAATATATTTTGCGTAAAAAAAAATAAGTTATTTCATTTTAATCGAAAAGCTTGCAAGCCTGCCAATTAAGACAAAACAAGATTCCCATTAATAAGCAAGTTCAGCTTAAATTTATAGTGTTCAGCGCTACACTCAGAACATAACAATGGACTGACCAGACATTCCACAAATTGCGCTTCGCTTGATCTTACCTACTGCACAATCGATTTGCTTGCTGTCTGAAATCCCCCCAGGTTCTACTGTGAGACAATTTGAGCTGAAAATATTTCTAAACTGATTGCTATTTTATTTATTGAATGTAAAACACAGGGTTAGACATTGCTCATAGAAATCGTAAATACTCATACATAACTTACTAATTGATCTACCAGATTCCACTGTGAGAAATGAGCCGAAAATGTAAAAACAAGGCAACTTTTCTTTTTTTTTACATTTCAGCTCATTTCTTCACCGTAGTTTTCATTCCATCCAGGTAATATGACCTCTTGACGACCTCTGTGGCGCAGCGGGCGAGAGCCTGCCTGCGACGCAAGAGGTTGCGGGTTCGATTCCCGCCTTGGAACAAATTTGTGTACGATCTGCAGAAATTTGTTCCGATGGTCTGGGTGTTCTCTATGTATAATAAAAAATATCTATCTATGTAAGTATATAATGTATTAAATATATCAGTTATCTAGTACCCATAACACAAGCTTTGAATAGCTTACTTTGGGGCTAGATAGTGCTGTGTGGATTGTCCAGCATTATTTATTTATTTTAATATCATCTTAGCTCACTTTATACAAAGTGAACCAAGTACTCCTCGAAATAGTTTGGGTCAGGTGTAGGGCATATTTTGCTGTAGTTGATATACTGTCTTTGAAAATAAACGAACGAATGACCCAATATATTTTTATAAAGCCACTTGTGTGTCAGAAGAAATCTGGGCAAGAGCAACAACCGAGTGGAGCCCTAACAACGGAAAGCGACGCCGCGGCCGACCCACACGGAGGTGGCGGGATGACCTCGATACAATTAATGAAAATTGGACCTCAAGGACCGTAAAGAGTGCAGGAGTATCTTCAAGGCAAGAGTGAATAGGTGTCTTCTAGAACGTTCTGAGTCAACGTCGGCTATATCTTGGCCATCACGTGAGATTGTAGTCAAAATACGGTCAATTCAGTTTAAAAAAAAAGAAAAGTTGAAGGGATATAGGGAATGCCTTTGCCTTGGAGTTGGACGATGTAGGCTGAAATAATATTATAAAAAATCTATTGAAGCTATTTTATTACTTTTTCTAAAAAGAGCAAAGCTAAAGGCACAGTCAGGCCCATAACTCAATAGCACATCGCAATGTGAAGATTTTTTGTGTTACGTGACCCGCACGTAAACTATGCGTAAATAATTGCCCCATTGCTCCCAAGAAATACGTTCAAAGGCCGGCGCATTTCTAGATGATTTAACGATGTGTCTTGCTCTTTTAATGTTATCTTACTACATGTGGCTATTTTACTTAAACATTTTTATCGGAGGTGGTATCTAATAACAAGAAAGTTATTCGCAAGCATCTTTAGTTATAATAATATAGTTTACGCAATTGTGTAATTATACCTATAAAAAGTTAAATCTTTTTCAAAACTGGAATTAAAAATAAAACTTTCCATGTTTCATCTGTCCAGTTAGCAGTCTCTATTTTAACCTTTATTTTCCAAAGGTTGCTGGTTCTTCGAGCTATACCTATAAGTTGCCCATTGCCACTTCAATTTGCTAATTCTGCGGGCTATAATGTCAACAAACACAATACACCCTAATAAAGGTGTTGCGTTAATTAATGAAAAGTAAGGGATTAAATACAGGGTAAAGACTGATTAGAGAACTAAAGGCACAAAATGCTATTAGTAAAAAAAATACATTATCAATGTAAAAGGTTACCTCTATAATTTATGCAAATTTTAGTGTGAAGCCCTCGCCGTAGTTTTAGAAGAAGTTTTATTTATTTTACACCCTGTATATTCCCACAGTATGTCTGTACATTTCAGCAACCGTTGTTCGTGTATTTGTTCCTGCCTCACTTCCCCAATTTGTGGACCAACTTTCGCCGTATCGTTAGATTATAGTCTTCGGTGCCGGAAAAGTTACAGTTCGCTGTGTAATTACCGTCAACGGAAAATATAAACGAGCGGCATCGAAATAAAAAATATAATTTCTGTTGTATTACAGAAGAATATAATATATAATTATATACACAGGTAATTTTAATTTATATTGACTTGCCTTACATCGATTACACTTATATAATATAATAGCCTAGGTAGGTATCTGTTTGAATAATTGTGGTTAAATCCGAAATCTAGAAAAATATAGAAACCTGAATAACTTATAAGCTAAGAAAATGACTGAAGAAAATCTAGGAAAAACCTATTAAATTTTATACTTAACGAAGCCGATGGCGGCAGCTACTGCGTTATAAATCTTCTCTTGTTTGTCGTGCTGCGGTTATCGAATTGGCAACGCCCTTTGTTCAATGTATTGGACTCATATTACAACTAGAACCCACGCCCATTAGCCGGGCACTTACCCACAATGTCCACAGAACAATACCATTTTTTTTATTTTACTTTATTTGGAATAACAAACAGTTGATACACTGTTATCTTAATTTACTTATTGTTACTAAAGATTGTATGAGTAAATGTACAACCCACTACGTTATCCACGGATTACTAAGGATAAATAAGAATAATTGAAGTTGTTGTGAAGCTAAGTTTTTAAAATAAAAAGAAGTTATGTTGCAATAAAAGTTTGTAATAAAAGAAAAATGTTTTTATAGTAATAATAATAATAATAAGCGTGTGCAGCAATTCATGTTGTACATCGCAAACCATGTTACCAAAAGATAAAATACAACGAGAAAGAACTTTATCTCATGCAAATTCCAGTTCAAACAACTAGATCCGCGTCTAGTGGTAAAGTTACTAATAAGTTTGTTTTGCAACTTGTTTTGTTATAAAGAGCAAACATGCAGTCCAACGATTTTAGATGTAGATTGTAGGTACTTTGTTTCATTTTAGTGCGAGAAGTCAGTTTTTTATCTGAAGTAACTACCATTATGGCGTTTTTTAAAGCCCTGTAGTTATGAAATTAGAAAGTAATTGGACTAACGAATATATAAATCTAAATCAAATTACAAAAACAAAGTTAATCTAAGATTACACTACTGCCAAGCAAACTCTTCCTCGCACTTTTCAATATAATTTGAATTAGGTTATAAAAATCACAAATAACCAAGTTTTGGAGAATAACATAAACCTTTGTTATGGGATAAGCTACATCAAGTCGTAGGTCTTATCTTGAGATTAGAGAGACACTGCTCGAAAATTTATATTCAGAAAATGTACTAGAATGCTTCCGTTAATTTGGAGCTGCCTGTTATAATGGACCTTAATATTGCACCCTTGAGGGATGGCTTTCTAAATAAACAAGGGTTAATTAAATGTACTCAATATAAAATTCATTTACACAACATTCAACTTCGTATGAATTCACAAAGCGCTACGAGGAATGATACGAGGGTTGCCTAGGGATGCTAGCAGAGAGGCTGTTTCTTTTATTTTATTTTTTTATGAAAAAATAGTTAATTTAGGCTTGTTTCGGTTTGCGAAACCATACCTATTATTAAGTATTTAAAAAGGCCACAACCGAGTTTCTTCGTCTTTTTCTAATTTAAGAGCAATGCTTTTGTCGGCGTAATTTATGGAATTCTCTCCAGGTGTTTCTTTTTTAGGGCAACCTCCTTGACCGCCTTGTAAGACATGACAGCAACCTTCACTTTTATTTGGCTCATGTAGCTAATCCTAGGTCTTCTCCTGTCTCTCTTATTCTACCTTTCCTTCGATTATTTTTCTTATAAAGCGGTCATGTCTTACAAGATGGCCAATCATCTTTCCTCTACTCTCTCAACTGTATTTTTATTGGCTTTTTCCTCGTTTACACTCAATACTTCTACATTTGTAACTTTTTCTTTCCAGCTGATACATCACAATCGATATTAAGAATAAAAAGAAATGGCTTGAATCCCCCACATTTCCAATTTCCTCCAAACTTGTTCAAAATGCTTTGTGCTAAAGCAATTAACTATTCATTTATGTCGCTAGGGGTGTAAGAACAGCTCTAAATATAGACCCTATCGCAAGAGAAAATTAGTTCATCAAGGATGTCAGTTTATGACTGTTTAATTATGGGTCCTGCTGTTCAAAATATCGTTCTTACAGGAGTAGGTAATGAAGTCTTGGCATTACTATTTCTAGAGGTAGGTTAGGCTGTGAAACCGTACTTCTAGAATCAGGTTACTTGAATCCCAATAAAATTTGACTTACATACATAGGTGTAGCTATATTTTGTTGGAATATAAATATTATTTTATCTTATCCGATAACTTTGAACGATAAATATTTTGGAATAACCAAACCGGAACTTAAATGTGACAGGTCTCCCTCTGTGAAAATTATGATCATGAAGGAAAAATAAGAGAAGTTTTCTTTTTCCTTGGTATAAATTAAGTTCATCATAGTCATAATCTAGCGTTAAAATTATATTTTTAGGAAATAATAATAATAATGCTGGACAATCCACACAGCACCATCTATCCCCAAAGTAAGCAACTCAAAGCTTATGTTATGGGTACTGAAAAAAAAACTGAAACAGCTTCACGACTTCGATCCCCAGGCACGGTAGATATCCCTTCAGATCTCCCAGTACCAAGTAGGTACTAATTCAAGATTCTTTGAGAATGTCCAAGGGGGGTAGTCAGAGGTACGTCCAAACATTACATTTGGCACATACGCACATTTTGCAGTAGTTAGTATTCCATACGTGACAGGTTACAAGCCCATCGCCGCTGTTAGAATACTAACTGGTTTCCGCACGATGTTTTCCTTCACCGTTTAAGAGCACTGGCATTGCGCACATAAATTTTTCGATAGAAAAATCCATTGGTGCACGACCGGATTCGAACCTGCGACCTTACGATCGGAAGGCGGGGTCACTCCCACTAGACCACCGGTGCTCACCAGTGTTATGGGTACTAGATAACTGATATATTTAATACATTATAGACTTACATAGATAGATATTTTTTATTATACATAGAAAACACCTAGACCACGGAACAAACTTCTGCAGATCGTACACAAATTTGTTCCGAGGCGGGAATCGAACCCGCAACCTCTGCGTCGCAGACGGACTCTCGCCCGCTGCGCCAATGAGGTCGTCAAGGAAAGTAAGAGAGATAAGTGAAGTCAAAGCAAAAAACAGCTGACATTGATCTGATGATCAAAGACGTGTTTTTTTCAACCTCTTCATATACATATTTGACTTGGTAAATATCAAGGAATATATGTATAGAAGATCTAAGAAGATATTTATTCTTAGATCTTTACGTATCAAGTACTCACTGAGAGTTCTTTGTAGATGTCTAAAAAAAGATTGATTAGGTCAAAAAGCTTAACATCGTTGAACCATGTAATATTGCAATATCTGAAGATCGTGGTCACGTGATAAAGATGTATTTCCTGTACTAGAGCGGACCGCTTATCTCCAGCGTTGAAAAAAAATCTGAATAAATGTGTCCCATAGAGAAATATCTCTTGAAAAAGTAATAGCTACGGTCCAGAAAAGCAAATTAAAAAAGTAATCTCCGAATTACATTGATTTTATATTTCAATAATCACTTAAAATAAAATATAATTTTCTATTTGGGTATAAAACATCAATAGAACTTAAATTACCAAATGATCTTATTTAACTAATTGAGAGCCTGTGATACCTAAAGGTCTATCAATACCTGTGTCCCCGATACATCGCTCTCACGTGCACGAAGGATTAAAGAAAGCGTCATTATTGTGAACAACCTACTTTCAACATACTTATTGTAGACGTGTCAGTCAAGACTTCTCTGCTAGCCTCAGCTCGTTGAAGAAAACCTTCGTGACCTAAAAACTCTTTAAGCCGCATTCAAGTATCGGCAGGTCTCGAATTTATCATCATTAATCAAACAACTTGGCGGAGGCTTTTAGCAGAGTTTCGTACGTACACTAATGTTTTGAGTGTAAGCGCTAAAATAGCGTACGACGTACTTAAGATTATTATTGACTAGCGACCCGCCCGCGCTTCGCACGGGTGCACATTGTTTTTCTACTATATCATGCATGTATTATACTATAAACCTTCCGCTTGAGTCATTCTATCTATTAAAAAACCGCATCAAAATCCGTTGTGTAGTTCTAAAGATTTAAGCATACAAAGGGACATGGGGACATAGGGACAGAGAAAGCGACTTTGTTTTATACTATGTAGTGATACGGGTGATATGGGTGTTTTCTATAGTATAATAAAAAATATCTATCTATGCAAGTATATAATGTATTAAATATATCAGTTATCTAGTACCCATAACACATGCTTTGAATAGCTTACTTTGGGGCTAGATAGTGCTGTATGGATTGTCCAGCATTATTTATTTATTTATTTATACAGAGAATTTAATTACCAATTGCTTGGTTAGCTAAAATCTTTAGGATTACAATCCAATTTTAATTATTGGTTCAAGATTGACATGTTTCAAATGTAAAAAATTGCTTGCTTTCGCCTCACAAAATAAATGGATGTAATATAATGTAGCACTTTTTTATGTTTGTATTTAAATTTTAACAAGAATTTCTCTTTCGCAATACTATTTTAAATGAAACTAGTGATACAAGAAGAAGAAGAACCGGAATTTGATTCGGAATTTTTAATTGATAGGTGTATACATTTATCTGTCATGCGTTTATCTCCAAAATTCCAACGACCCCAGAGATGTGTGAATAAATGAAAAAGAATAATTAAAAATTTTGCTTATTAACACCATTATCCTACCCGATAAATTAATCAAAAGATAAAAAGCGTAACAAAGGAATAAGATAAACAAGGCTCAATTTAAGCCCCCATAAAGATAAAGCCCATGGTGATTTCTATCCGAGGGCCAACTAAAACTCATTAGCCGAATCTGTTCTTAACAACTCTCTGATAAGTCTTCAATACGTTTTCTGTCCTTCACTGAAGTCACTTTTTGTCCTAAAAGATTTCATGATAATCAACAGAAAGTAGTCTTTGTCAAGGGGTCTCAACCTCGTGATTTATATCGCTACTTCTGATACGTGAGAGTAGTTAGTACATAATGTTGCCAATCTAAATAAATCGGTAGGAACACAGAAGGCTGGCAACAAACAGTCAAGTTAAACATTTGATGACCTCTGTGGCGCAGCGGGCGAGAGCCTGCCTGCGACGCAAGAGGTTGCGGGTTCGATTCCCGCCTTGGGACAAATTTGTGTACGCTCTGCAGAAATTTGTTCCGATGGTCTGGGTGTTTTCTATGTATAATAAAAAATATCTATCTATGTAAGTATATAATGTATTAAATATATCAGTTATCTAGTACCCATTACACAAGCTTTGAATAGCTTACTTTGGGGCTAGATAGTGCTGTGTGGATTGTCCAGCATTATTTATTTATTTATTTATAATGTTATTTTATAGCCTTTATCAATATGTTAGAGATCCGTAAAATATATTTTATTTTAATGGTAAACTCATATTTATATAATGCCTACACATAGAACTATCTAGTTCAAAACTGATAAAAGCTATGAGAACCAGATTGCTGATAAAATAATATTTATATACTTTTTTAATACATAGTTATTAAAAGCTATTGAATTTATAGCTATTAGGTATATATCGAAACCGCTGCCTACAGCACAAAAGTCTGAACTCCAATTGAGCTATGAGGGCTGTGAAATAGACATATATATAGAAAAAACATTTTATTTGCAAACACTACAAATTATAAAAAAAAAATAAAAACAAGTTATGTTTTTTTAAGGTTTTTTAAGGTTTGAGATCCATAAAATAAACTTTATTCGAATGAGTAAACCAAATAAATATGCCTACCGACGTAAATAGTTTTATAAAGTAAATAGAGCCTAAACCATGATATGTAGCTGTCAAGTCCACATCGCGACTTTGGCTTTGGGCCATATTTGTTTTGGACATGTACCAAACCGTTTACGGTAAAATAATTCATTGCAACTTGTTTTTACGGAAATCGCAAGTTGCCAAATAGCTCTTATTCACTGCCCCTTGCATCAACCGATTACCATGATTGGACAGTGTTGGATGAATGGTAATCAATCATCGAGCTAACGTCATAGGGCTGATCATTCGTTAAGTATTGTTTATTACTTACTAGTTGCGCCCCGCGGTTTCACCCGCGCAGATTTAAATCCCGGTATTCCCACGGGATAAAAAGTACCCTATGTGTTATTCCAGACTATAATGTATCTCTCTGCCAAGTTTCATTCAGATCCGTTTAGCCATTTCGGCGTGAAAGAGTAACAAACATCCATCCATCCATCCATACTTACAAACTTTCACGTTTATAATATTAGTAGGATTGTTTCAGGTTTTCTTTAAATTATTTTTAATTCATAGGGCATTGTTGTCAATACACAAAACCATTATATATACATTAAAAATAATCATGTTATTTTATTATTGTTTATTTGGCATTCATATAGTCATTGTGATAAAACTCTTATTAATATAAAGATTAAAATGAATCACGTCTATAGCTCGACTAGAAACTGATTATGACTCGCCGTTAGAGAAACGAATATAAAATTGCTGAGCGACTCTCATAAAAGTTTTTGAAATGTGCAAGCAAAAAATGGTTTGACGGTTATCAGCCTCTTAACAAAGGTAGTTTGACGACCTCAGTGGCGCAGCGGGTGAGAGTCCGCCTGCGACGCAAGAGGTTGCGGGTTCGATTCCCGCCTCGGAACAAATTTGTGTACGATCTGCAGAAATTTGTTCCGTTGGTCCGGGTGTTTATGTATAATAAAAAATATCTATCTATGTAAGTATATAATATATTAAATATATCAGTCATCTAGTACCCATAACACAAGCTTTGAGTAGCTTACTTTGGTGGTAGATGGTGCTGTGTGGATTGTCCAGCTTTATTTATTTATTATTTATTTTATTATATTAAAATGCCAATTTACAAAAGCTAATGATAGCTACATCTTGTAAAACATGGCTCTATATTTAACTTTTTATGGGTACATAGTGGTTTATGAACTTGTAATAAGCAAAAATATGGGGTGCACGACAGTTCAATTTCAACTTCAGCCTGATTTCGTTGGTTATTGAATAAGCCTGGGGCAAAATTCTCTCCATCCAAAAAAACAGTATTTTTAGCGCGTTTATCATATCTGAAGTCGTTGAATATATCACCGGGTAACGCGGCGGATGTTACAAATTGAAAGACAACAACGAATTTACGAACGGGTAAGAAAAATATCGTGAGATATAATATTGTGGTTTAGTCAGCTCTTTCAGCTTCTGTGACGAAGAAGCTGAAAAGTGGTATAATAATAATGTACTAATCAAGCTAGGCACTAAAGCATCCAGTTCAGAATCTGAGAACCGCAAAAAACCACAGCAAGACTTGCTCGTACATTTAAACTTTTTTTGAAAATATCAAATCACTCTATGTAGTCTTAAAAACATCGCAAACATAACAAAGAAAAGAAACATACCAAAGATTAAGGAAAAATTTGATTCAAGCCAATTTCAACGACAAATTCCTACAGAAACTAAAAAACAAACTCCTTGGTAGAAAAATCATCTGTGATTGGACATGAAGTCCAAATCCATAATAGTGGTTGATGATTACAATGTAGTAAATATAGGTCGTGGCCAAATTAAATGAAATGAAATCAATCATTATGATCCATTTTACTTTTTGGCCACGACATACAAAATAAATGCATCAGAAATATTGACCGTTAAAACCTACATTCCTATCGCTAAGACTATTAGCATAGAAAGCTATTCGTTTAACAATTACTGAGAGACACTGAGATGCTTAGGCTCCTTTTAATAAGAAGCTCATCTGGTAATGGCCTGGAACTAATTGGTTGGATTCTATCCCGGGGCGATATTGTACACTAGCAACTTATCCCAGACTCTCGCGTGATTGCATTTTTTTTAAGATATCTATTTTTATTCCTATCTATCGATCTAATCAGCCCACATTAACTTACTGCTGGGTATAGGCCTCCTCCTTAGCACGCCACTCTTTCCGGTCCTGCGCCAACCGCATCCACTCGACTCCCACTGTCCCAACTATGTCATAACATATGTCATTTTTATTTATGGCAATTTTTTTTTATTCAACAAAGTAAGTGAGGACTCACAAACTGTCACGTTTGGTCATCATCATCATCATCACCATCATCATCAACCTATTATTGCCCACTGCTGGACGTAATCTTTCAAAAGACGTGCCACTTTGGTACGGTCTATGACTTTACTCCACTAATCCAGTGTTTACCAGCTACATTTCGTTTCACGTGTTGTATAAAGGCTCAAATCAGGAAATTAAGAAAATGTATGTAAGTATTCTTCCACGTGGTTTGGTTACTTAGTTAGATAGTTATGATATATAATAATCATCATCAGCCTAAAGAAGTCCACTGCTCGATATTCATATTCAGGAAGAATCTTCACGACTTCCCGTGATCTTAACAATGTTGTCGGTTCGTCTCGTGTGGGGAGCCCTAAGCTTCGTTTTCGGTTCGTAGTCGCCATTCAAGAATCTTAATTCTCCATTGGTTGTGAGATAACCTGCCCATAAAAATTAAACTTAAAAAAAAACTTGCATCTGACTATTTTATACTTGAAAAAACATTTATGTGAGTAAGGAAAGCTGAGAATGTTGTTATTCCAAATTTATTCCAAACAGAAGTGGTTTGAGAACGCCAAATCATTAGCTAGTATTTCTTTACCAACATTGACAGTTCGCGATAGGTATTGTAAGTCTCATTCGAAAAGATTCCAGTAAAAATATATTAAGAACAAGAAGATTTATTAAAAAATAAAAAAACCCGAGTGCCCGAACTAAAAGTATGTAGGTAGGTAAATAAGATAATGTTTTCAATTTGGTACTTTTTAATATTGAAATCCATTCTTCAGTCTTGACAAATGATAAAAATGTAATGATCGCACACATAGTCGGAGGCTCGAGTAACTATGTCCTAACAGTTTACTGATGCCTGTGGTTGTATAACTCATTTTTAATGACTTTGGGGTTACCAGCAATCACATTTTTTTATGACAAAACTCTTCATATCTTTGAAACGGCTTCATAGATTTTGATGCTGTTTTTTCTAAACGATTTGTATGACCATAGAGAAGGTTTTATGATATATTTTAGTATCACTCATGGCCTAGTTCACTAAAGTGGCTTAATGAATTTTGCGTTCTGGTTTTGTCTTTGAGGGTTTACTTTAAATCAAAAACTAATACATTATTTTAAAACATTTCATTACTCTCTTGATTTTGATACCCATATTGCTATGATAGCGAAAATATATTTTTTTAATGTGAGAGAATATCGCTCCTTCTTTCTTTCCCACGTGACGTTTTTTTTCTAAGGACACTGAAAGTTGCGACGAATCTTTTGATACTAGAATCATCAAAATCCATCCAGCCGTTTGGTTACTACGTGGTAATACAGGAAATATCGAAGGAAGGATACATAAATACATGCATACATACATAATAGATACACGAAAAACACATAACCCTCGGCACTCGGGTAATAACTTACAATTTTTAAGTACGTTACGTTAGTGTGTGTGTGGTTGTGAAGGTCAAAAAAGCTTAAAACTATCACAATAATAATGCTAAAACCAGAGCCTGCTATATCCAGAGAGCAGTCAATAAAATACCTATTACAGACAACCACTTTTCTCAGATTTTGATATGCATAAATGAAGAGAAAAGTAGATATTATCTAACTTAATAAAAGTACCGTTATCATGAAAGAACTCCCGAAGGCGAAACGTTGTGCAAAGAAGGTAAATGTTTGAATTTACGAATTTTTTTGTATGATTTTTATACCCTACGGGAAACACTCATCCATTTTCTTCCTTACAATAAAATCTGACCACTCAATAATCTCATTAATCATCAGCTTGAATAATCTTAAGGTGGTAGGTAAAGCAAGAGGGAAAGTAGATATTTATAAAAACTTTGTTGAACAAAGGTTACCAAAATTGCCAAAATATAAATTCATAGAGAGCTTTCAAGAGCTTTGAAGTTACGTAGAAACTTCGTCCAAAAAATAAACTTCTAATTCTCTCAATCGACGTTATTAAGGCCTCAAATAACATAAATGTGAACAATCCAAAAATGCGGTCACCGAACTCATCTTCTTTTACGAGTTGACCTTCAAATATTATGAAAATTTTCTCGCAAAAAAGCTTGCGATAAACAGGCGGAGCAAGGATTGAGAAGATTTATGTCGCCACGCCGTCCTTCGGCTCGCCCGACCAAATAAGTACGTGAAGGGACGACCTAAGGAGTCGTAGTCTCGGCCTTGGCGACGCGGCGCGCCAGTCTCTCATTCTCAGGCAGCCGATTCATAGATAATAGTCACCTCAATATATCTACATCTTGAGCGGCGAATGCTTTCACAAGACCTTCTCCTCTGTATAAAATGAATCTAAATTCTGAATCCGTTTTCCCGTTACATTAAAACATTTTTTAGCTTTGGACGAGTTTTCGACTTATTTTTTCACCTATATTACCACCAATTCACTATGGTAAAGATAAAGTTAAGTGGGTAAAACTATATATAAGATTGTGAGGTGATATGACAGACAGGAGTCATAGCAAGTCTTTTTCAGTAGGTTTTTCACGAAAGTATAAAAGGTAGTACTCGTATAAGCGAGGTAAAACAATTACCAAATACACAGATCTTTGAGAGTCACCTATTTTTCTCTCAGACCGAATCGTGTATGATTTACGTGGTCTAGTTGTCGTTTTGTTGGGATTGGCAGCGTGCTCCGAGCGGCGAAGAAGTTAAAAAGCCATTCGCTTAAGTTATTCTTATTGCATTTGCTACACAACACACATCTTTCAATTGTCATGGTGCCTTGTAATTTAATCAATAAACACCCCACTTTCATGCAGCGTTTTTATTAATCGACATAACTATACAGTGATTAAAACATAAATATGTTTATTGTAGGTGCGAAATAAATAAAACTGAGACAAAATAAAAAGAGTGACTTCAATTAAATAAAAAAATGCATTGTTGACTAATACTTACTTTTTTTACGAAACTAAAGCATAAACGTCTATTAATCGCTCAGCAACAGTTATAAATCAGATTTAACTTAGAATCCTAAGCTTTCAAACTAGACGTGCACTTTGATTCAGAAACTTGTGAAACTCCAGCAAAAGTCTGGCAGCAAACTTTCAAATGAACTGCATTTTTGATCGCACAAAAGAATCAAGACTTAAAGAAAAATCTCACAGTTATTGTATCAAATTGAACTCCTTAGACACATATTTTATTACATTCCAGAGAATTACAATGGAAGAAATAGCACAATAAATATGAAATTGTTTCCATAAAAGTATGTAACATACGCGGAAAACGACTGATAATTATTATAGCATGACTTGGAGGAGCGTATTCATCAAATATAAATGAAAGAGCTTTATTATTCTGTCATGTATTATACATATACTTTCTGATCGATTGCTTTTATATTTCAACGAAACACAAATATGCCCTACTTGTCGCACAAATTATATCTCCCTACTGGGAACTTTGCCATCCTCACTGACATGCATTAACTTGTCATGTCACTCATGCATCAATGGATTTTTCACTTAAAATGTGTGCAATCTTCTTCTTGTCGTTGTTATCTTTTAATTCTTGTCGTGATCGACAAGAATTAAAACTGACAAGAATTAACACTGTTTCGAAAGAATTAAAATTAAATATTTCGAAACAGTGTGGTGAAAGGATTTTAAGTGCACCTCAAGAGGCTCCTTCAGAGCACTACATGTTATAGAACTTATTAGGTTTTAAAACATGCCGGTTTCCTCACGATGTTTTCCTTCTATTACTGATAACGGTATTTTGTTTGTATAGTCTTGAGATAGACACCCAGAGGATACTATCGAGTTCCTCTGGTGGCTATCTTAGGGTTTCAATTTTCACATAATTATGTATTCTTAAAAATAAATCGTTTCATGAAACTAAATATAAATAATAATAATACATGTTCTAATCTACTAATTAAATAGTAGTTTTTTATCAATGCTATAGTAATTAGTATATAGTAATAAAAAACAAATTTTATTACGAATTCTTTGTCTTGTCTTTGTGTTTTTCTTCAAAGCCTAAAAAGTTGTTTGAGTGGGAAAAACTCTGTGAGTTAAAAGGTTAAAAGCTCATAAAACAGTGAAAAGATTCATGATCTTTGCTTGCAAAATGTTTAATCTTGAGTAGTATCATGGAACGAGAAAAGTTTTGTGTAGGTATCAAAAAAGGAAGCCACGTAGTGAGAATTATGTGGGTTAAAAACTGTTTTCTGCCCACGCTTCCACAGAGTACTCATTTCCAACATTTTTACGATTTTCCTCCTTCATCGCCAAGACACAATGCAGTAACTGTCGACCCTCGGCCCTTACATACATTGAAGGGTTTATTTGTAATCCTAAAAAGTCGTTCTTGACAGTTTATGGGAAAAAATTGAAAGTCGCGGCGTGAATGCATACAATTTCGTGTTTATCGTTGGACATCTACTCAAGCTAATACATATAAAGCTTGCAGGTCTTCAACCTACTACATTTTAAATCTACCATACTTTATTCGCCTTCGTATACATAAACATACATGCAAACAGAGATAGGGCTTATTTTAAGTATGGAGTAACTCAGGGGCTACTTTGAAAGACTATTAGGTCATAATAAAAGCTACGAATTGACGTTTTACGTGGGTTACACTGCGTGTCATATCCCTGTTTTGGAAGTAACAAGTGAGACGAAAAGAAGAAATAGTAGCATGTACGGCAACGCTATCATATTGCCACGTTTTTTATACAACTAGCTGATGGAACAAGCAGATGGCCCACCTGATGTTATGTGGTAATCACCTATAACAAAGCATTGCCTCGGGAGTCACATACGATAGGAACGGGCCCTACGATGCACTGCCTTGCGTCCATCAACTTGAGACATACCGATGTTAAGCCTCATGTGCCTGTAATTACACCAGCGACCACACTTTTCCAATGAAAACACAGCAACGCCGCTTGGCGACAGAAAAGGCCGTGATGGTAGTACTTCCCCGGAGCCCTTCACAAAGAGCTCTACTACTCTTAGAACTTCTTGTTACTCAAAACGTCAATATGAAACTTGTTTATGGTTTGAAAAAGTTGGTTTTCTTGGAGTAGACTATTGCCATACAGCCATAAATAAAAAAAAAAGATTTATTTATTTACATTGGTTAAAGCAAAGCGCCCCAACATTTACTTGTTCACCGCAAATTAAATTGATGGTTCAAAAGTGAATAAAAAAGCAACAAATCGATTCAAGTACCAATTTTATTTAAACAGGATTTGGATGTTCCCGCCTGTAATGTTAGCTTCGTAAATATTTTGACAAGTATGTATTTCATTTGGGGCACTCCTCGAAGTTTATTCATGCTTAGGCACGCTGACGTAGTTACCCGGAATAACTCTTCTAGTAAAAGGCACTAGGTAAGAACCTAGTGCCTTTTACTATAGTGTGATCTAATGACGCATGGCAGTGCATCGTAGGGCACGTTCACATTGTGTGTGATTTACGAGGTAATGTTTTGGTGCAGGTGAGTATTTTTGTTTACGGTTTTAGGTTAGTTTATATCGAGTTCATATTTCTAGTGAGTTTTATATCTACACAGTCTTAATATCCATTTCTCTGCACGCTCAATAACAGCGCATATCACGTGTCTTTACAAAACCGAACTAAGCTCTAAAGCAAAGACTAAAACAAAGAAAAACTCAATATAACAATAATTTTGAGTGAGGTGCAGAAGTTTTAGAATTAAAAGTTTACAAATCATAACAGATAATGGTTATAGATTAACGATAAAAATATCTACACTATAAAGGATAAACAAAGAAAAAGAAAAGTCATGTCAATGACAGTTAGACACCTCTGTAACTTTCCTGATAATGTTCCAGTTCGATATAAAAGTTTAGGGCAAATTATTATTTGTTGCTGGAAACTACTCCTCCACTCTGTTATAAGATTATAATAGAATAGAAGATTTTATATAACACACAAACATGGGTATCGCACGACATTACAAGAGGAAGAATAGGAAATCAAAATAGGTAAATAAGTTTAAAGGTAAGTACATATTCGGTTTAAAGAAACTTTATTAATTTATTTACAACTCATAGAAAGGACTTTTCAGCCCACTTATAATGAGTCTTAATACTATAAGTAGCTAGTTATAAGATAATGGTTGATAGTCAGCTAATAGGTAGGTGCTTAGAATTAATTTTGTACCTTGCAGACAATCTTATTATGATAGGTCTATCTGCTAACTTTCTCAAAACGTGAACAAAAAATACTTATGCAGATAAACACTAATAAACGTATAAAGGACAAAGAAACTGTTTTATTTATATCTGTACTTAAATAATGGGGCAGATAAATCTATTGTTATTAAAAAATACCTGAGTAGGTAGGTACCCACTCAATCAATGACCCATAAAAGATTCTAAGGTAAGCAACTTGTAAATAAAATGTTTATGTCGGTAGGTATTTATGGATGGGCAGAGGTATCCAGGTTAGTCAGTCATTGAATCAGTTACTTAGTTGGGTAATAGGTAGGTGTAGGTATTGGTCCTCGACAGAGTTCGTACGTACCTACTACGTTCAGGAAACAGACAGAAAACAATAAAATAAAAGAGAAAATATATGTAAACAAAAAAAAAAAAAACGCGTGTATATAAAAAACTTAAGGTAGTCCATGATAAAAGATAGGTACGTAGTGGCGGAGTGCTCCCCAGCGCGGCCTGTATGTGTGTTGTTCTAGGTGTAGGTACTTCTGTAGGCGTGGGCTAAACTACTTACTCGTAGTTTTGTTATCATGTATCATAGATAAACTACACAGAGAGGGCATCCAACGCCTGGCGCATCAATTGCCTCAGTGAGTTCTGCATTATAACGAAAATTATGTTACGATTAATACTTACAAGGTTATACCTACAGGTTTTAGCAGAAAAGTATTTATATTTATGCGAATATACTAATAAATGTTTGGAGTATATGGATAAATGTTAATAATCATTCTATGTTTTCGCTAACATAAGCTTTAAGTTTTACTTTGAATGCGTGAATTTTAGCAATATCCTTTATTTCGCTCGGCAGTTTATTGAATATTTTGGACCCGTCGTAGAGAATATTTTTTTTGCCATAATTTGTTCTAGGTACATGTAGTTTTATTTTGTTTGTATTTCGTAAGCTGTGCATGTAAGATCTTTTGATAAAAGTCGTTTGTGAGTGTACCTGACCGGACATAATTTTTTTTATTAAAGTGCATATATTTTGTGTATAAATCTGATTTAGGTTAAGCAAATTTGATTTTTTGTATAGTGTTGGTGTGTGTGTTAGCTTATCGTAGTGGAATAGTGTTTTTATTATTTTATTTTGGGCTATTTGGAGTGGTTTAAGGTTTGTTTTTGCAGCACAACCCCAGATCTCAATCAGGTAATCTAAGTTGGATTTTACAAGTGCATTGTATATCATTAGTCGAGATTTATGAGGAACACAATTTGACATTCTACGTAAGGCGCCAGTAAGGGAAATCATCTTATTTCTAACGGAACTGATATGAGGCTTCCAGGTCAACTTATCATCTAGGAGCAGGCCTAGGTATTTTTCCTGGTGCGATCTGAGTAGTATATCGTTGTTTATAATCAGCGGTGGATGATCAGATAACTTTTTATTTTTTGATGAAAATATCATGAAAGATGTTTTTTGGGTATTAATAGTAAGAAGGTTACACTGACACCATGTATTATACTTCGCTAGATCGTTCTGTGCTTCATTTATAATTTCACCAAGGTTTTTTCCAAAATAAAAGAGACATGTGTCGTCGGCGTATAGTGTTATCTGCCCCGTCAAATCAACTTTACAAATGTTGTTTACGTAAATCAAAAAAAGCAACGGGCCCAATATGGAGCCCTGAGGGATACCGCATTCGATCCTATGCGGGTTGCTTGTATATGTTCCTATTCTTACGACTTGAGTTCTATTAGTTAAGTATGATTCTAGTAGTTGATAAGCTGATCCGCATATTCCTAAGTCGTTTAATTTTGCAAGAAGTAATGAGTGGCTTACTGTATCGAAGGCCTTTTTTAAATCGATAAATATTCCTAATACAATTTTTTTTTCGTCTATTTCAGTATTTATTTTGGTCACTAAATCTGTTACAGCTGATAGGGTGCTGGATCTTGAACGAAATCCGTATTGACGATTGTATAGAAAATCTAACTTTTCTAGGTGTTCAATAATCCTTTTGTGTACGACTCTTTCAAAAATCTTGGATATTACTGGTAGTATAGATATGGGCCGATAGTTTCCTGGGTCGGATTTGGAGCCAGATTTATAAATTGGCGTGATTTTCGCAACCTTTAGACTGTCAGGAAAGACACCCATATTCATACACTTGTTAATACAATCAGTTAAGTTTCTTCCTATCACCTCACATAGACATTTTATTGTTTTAGTATTAATACCGTCAATTCCTGTACTACAATTTGAATCTAGACTTTTTATTATATCGGTAGTTTCTTTTAATGTGCATGGATCAAAGTTTGATAATGTATGCATTGGTTTTGTTTCATTGAAAGTCATGGTTTTAGATGTATCATCACGACGATGATTCGGTATTTTATTTGCTAGGTTGGTACCAATCGAGGAAAAGAAATTATTAAATTCCTCACAGATATCATTTCCGTCAGTAACAGTATTAGCATTAATAATAAGTTTGGGTGGTTTAAGTTCCGCTTTAGTTCTGTTATTAGCTAGTGTATTTATGAGATTCCAAATCTTTTTAGGGTCATTGTTACAATTTTTAAAAGATCTATAGTAAAATTCTTTTTTGTCAGTTTTTATTAATTTATGTAAGTCGTTTTTTTCTTTTGTAAATAGTTTTTGTATCTCTTTATCCTTTGGGTTTTCCTTCACTTTTTGCCATAATGTGTTTCTTTTGTGTATTCCAGTTATAATCATCTTATTAATCCAGTCATCTTGTGGTAAGTTAAGTATTTTGAATTTTGTTGTTTTATTTTGTTTCACTTGTTCTCGTAAATGGAATTCCAGGGTATCGTAGTTGTGATCCTTGTTGGTTTCGTTAATGTCTATAGTCTTCATACGTTTGTACAATTCAGGGTAATCAATTGCTTCGTAAGAGTAGCGTTGTTTTGTATTGTGTTTATATTTTAGTAGCTCAACATAAATCTGCTTATGGTCAGACATTGGTGTTTCCATAATGGTTAAGTGAAAACGATCATTGTATAGATTCGAGGAGACATGGTCCAGTATGGTTTTTGTTGTTATGGTTTCCCGGGTACAGTAGTTCTCATCTATTTTGTTAAGAATGTCGTAACCAGCTATGTTCACCATATCCATATAGCTTGCCGTGTCCCTACTGCTTCCTAACAAATCTATGTTATAGTCTCCAAATACGATACCTCTTTTTTTACTTTCCAACTGCAACGAGTACTTTTCAAAAAAAGTGTTAAGGTTTTTTCTGTCAGGATTGTAAATAGCTCCAACTTGCAATGAGAATTTATTCAAATATATCCATAGATAGTGTATTCCGTTGTCATGTACTTCTTCAGATAATTCATGTTGTAAGCTATTGTGTACATATATAGACACCCCTCCACCTCTTTTATCTTTGCGGTAGTTATAGATGTGCGTGTAGTTCGGTAGATAAAGCGCTTTTGCTTCAATCTCATTTTTTATCCATGTTTCAGTTAGTATGATCAGATGTGTAACGCAGTTTGTGGCTTTTAGAATACATTTCAACACATCGAATTTGCCAGACGCACATATGCTACGTACATTAGCGTAAAAAAAATTTAGTGATGTGGATGATTGTGCAGGTATGTCTTTGTAGTCGTATGATATGGAATGAGTTATTCTGTCATTTATTCTTGTCGTCGTCGCAGTACCACAGCAGAAGGTATTTGCTGTCCGATTTAGTTTTTTTGCGGGTAGTTTTTTTGGACGTCCTTCACTATTGTGGGAGTGCCCTTCACATATTTTATAGTAAGATTCTGTTCACCGTTATCCTTACGGCGATCTAATTCAATCTTTAGTCGTTATTCTTTAGTCGGCAAATCATGCACTTAGATTACAGATTGCTGTCTTAATAATGGATATCTATCTATTACAACCTGTTGTGTCGAATTGCTGTACAGTCGAGAACCGTCCACAGCTATGATTGTATTCTATCTTGACGGTACGCTACGCTCAGATACCGATCACCATAATTTGAACGTTCTGCGGTAAGTGGGTGTCTACTAACTACTAGCGTAGATGTGCTTTCGTAGCGAGCGCTACGCGCCGTAGCTATATTAGATTGAAGGATCGACCACACCTGCGCGACTAAAGTGACTGCGAAGCGGGAGCGTCTTCCGCGCAGAAGACGCTACCTATACCTTATCTTATTAGGTTAGATGGGGTCATGCGCTGCAAATAATTGTTATACGGGAGGTCCTTATGGTCAACCCTTGCAAAGTTGTAATTAATTTTGTGTTTTTATGAGAAAATTTATTGGATATAGATTTTTTCGATTTTTTATAAAAATGAGTAAAAATGTAAATTTGCTCATAAAAACAGACCTCCCGTAAAAATATTCAAGTAATCAATATATTTTCTAGGTTAAAAACATTTCCAAGTGTTATCTTTAATTCTTGAAGCTTACTCACAAACTTTTGCGTTTATAATATTACTAGAATTATGCATAAACAAGAAGAGACTATTAATAATTGCAGTTCTCGAACTTTTGAGATCCACTCAAATAAACTATAAAATATAAAAAGTTTTACTCTCTGTAGCAGTAAAAAAGCTCTTGGAAGAATACGAGACAACATAGTCGTAGTAAAAGGGTAAAGTTGTAAAAGTCACAAAGTTCCACGTTCCAGTCCGCAAGTACATTCCTATCACAACTGCACTTATTTTTTTATACAACTAGCTGATAGAACAAGCAGATGGCCTGATGATAAGGGGTAACCATCACCTTTGGCAAAACATTGCCTCGTAACTCACCGCACGATAAGAACGTGCCCTACGATATGCCTATCCGAAGAAGAATCAGCCGCCCACGTAGTCCTGGAATGCGAGGGCGTAGCCTCCCAACGACAGCAAATCCTAGGAACCCCCAGGCCACTCCTCCACGCCTGTGAAGCCCCCAGGAAGCTTCTGCGCTTTTGGGAGGAGCTAGGCTGGCTACAAGTGTAGCCAGATCACCCCTCACGCATAATGGACCACCTTAGAGTCTAAATGCGGACACAGGAGTCCAAATCAAGTATCAAGTATCAAATCAAGTATCAAGTAAGTGCCCTACGATGCAATGCCCTACGTCCATCAACTTGAGGCATACAGATGTTAAGCCTCGTGCCTGTAATTACAACGGCGACCACGCTCTTCAAACCGAAACACAGCAACGCTGTTGGCAGCAGAAAAAGGCGTGGTGGTAGTACTTCCCCGGACGAGCCCTTCACAAAGACCTCTACTACTACTAAAACTCTACTTTGTAACTTTACTCTGCTTCGTTGGGGCAGGACCGGCTTTGCTACTAGTTTAGTTTGGGGCTAGATAGTGCTGTGTGGAAAGTTCACCAATATTTATTAATTTGTTTATTTTTATGAATAGGTATTATATCTCAAAGCAACTCCAAAACGGAACAAAACGCGGGCCTTCAAATAAACGGCTCCACAAACAAATCATCAGTCTGAACGTCCCATTGAATCGTGATTAATGTCAAGTATGGCGCCTGTCGCTCGCATTTTATGCTTTCATAAATCCGTATACGAAGCAATCATTAATGTGGAGTAGGTTCATACGGAAATCTGGATTTTTGTGGCATTACTATCGTGACTTTTCTTAGAATGTTTTGATCGAAATCAAACAAACAGGTATAAACACGACAAAACATACATATTACGTTTTGATATTTAGGTTAAATCTCTATTAGGTACTTTGCAGAAAAACATGCTTTTTTAGTCCGTAGTTTTTCTTGATATATACTAAAACCGTGAAGTGAGTACATATATCACAGTTTACCTATATACCTATACTTATTACGAAGTATTGCAGTATAATACATTCCCACCTCTACTGTTTTAATTTTATGAGACAGGATTTTTCATTACAATATCTTATCTCAAAATTGTCGTATGAACCAAGCCTTAAGAAATTAATTACGTAAGTAATGATCACACCCAAAATTAACTCCATAATGGCAAATTATTATTAGGTGTTTATCGCTCATTATTTTTCACGATAATTACCTGACGGTGGTCTGGTCTGACTGTTACCTTTTAATGTAAAATAATAATGATACGATTTCAGAAGTCTTAAAATACCGTTGATATTTACAAATCTGATTCGGTTTTCAGCAAGGTAGGTAACGTCACATGGGTCACTTGTATTTAGCTAAGCACGTTTAGTAAATTTAACAGAATTACCGTAAACAATAACATAGTTATTGTTGTCATACTATGATGCAAATGATTTAATTATTATATTTTTTACTTTAAAGATAAATAACAAGATACTTTTGAGGTGTTTTAGCCTGTAGCATTACCAAGAATTAGGTATGACATTATGATTCAAATTTTCACACGAGAAAAACAATTTCAATGTCATTAGTTGAGTTCAAAACATTTGCTGAAAATTGTTCTAAAACGTTATTAGGAAATAACGTTTTTAATTTACATAACAAATCAGCTTTAAAGTTTTTTTCCCTGTGGATTGGAGCTGAGTTCCAAATGAATTACTCATTTTATCTCAACCTTCATAATTTAGTGGAACTGTAATTAGAATGGGCATTTATCAAGCGCTATAAAGAAGTTATGAAAAATTAAGTTTCGTAATTTACAAAACAGACTACATTTTTCTGTACGTAAGCGAAAGTTTCCTATTATTATATTAATCCGCGTTTTAAGCAGTTTTTTTATTTGAATGAATTTTCATTTAGCTTCATTGCTAAGGGAATATACAAATCGTATAACATAATGAATGCATAAGTACGAAAACTAGTAAAGCAAACTTTTCCGTACGAAAACTTGTATCGATCAAAATGTTAGCAATTTTTTGAATTGGGTTCAATTATTAAACCTTTCATCGTGAGAGAGAGAGGTACACCTTAGGGAGGCCTTTGCATCTTTTCGCCTTACACCTATATGCGTAAAGCTATTCACAACTTGCTTATTTCAATATTTATGGTTAAATAATGTTTCTATAACCAGACAAAACTATCAGATACACGAAGCCCTTGATTTGACTAAAAGCATTATGTTTTCACAACTCCAGCACAAAGCGAATAGAAATTAATTCTTTGTTTGTTTTACGCCCGGTACAAGTAAACAAACGTTGATTGTGCCCGTTGTGGACAAACGTGGAGTTTTGTGAAGCTTAGACTGACGCGATCTACTCCTAGGTGTGGCTACAGAGTGTAAATAAGTACTCGTATACCTACGTCGGACGAAATAACAAAGCCGATAAATAAACATATTTGTTAAGTAAGAATGTTTTGCGTCGGAAAGCTGTTTGTTTTTATCGCGCTATACCTTCAAAGGTTTAGGAGATATCTTGCGTGCCTGGGTTGAAAGTCTAGAAGCCGTTTCAGTTTCAAACTTTATAATAAATCAAATTAAATTTTATGTCAATCAAAAATCAATTTAAACTAATATAATTATTTTTTTGAAATGATTTATTTTAAGCAACATAGTATAGCGGTGTAATAGCGGTATAGTGGTAGTAAATAGTTAAGCGGAAATAATTTTCCAATAATATGAGTCCAACATTGGTACGAAAACCAGTATTATTACTGCATGCCATAATTCAATTAGGTGAGTGTGATTTCAGTTAAACAAATGCTTATTTTACGAAATAGTTACTTGTGGATTTAGTCTTGGAGGGTTGGTTCGTTGGTATAGTTTCTCGTTAACCTAAAACAAAATGTTAGGGAAAAATACTACGTAAAAGTTGATTGCGCCGCCCGTGACCAAAGCCTTGCCATCCAACAGATTTATTAGCTTACGACCTGTACCATCAACGTGACCTTTCCTTTATTTGTTTCTGTTTTATCATGCCTCGTAGATTATAATAACGCTGTTGTATTCTCATAAATAACGCGTGTTCAAGGCGAGTATTTCGAAATCTTTATTTCATTCTACCTTTTCCAAAGTTTTGGCATCGATTTCATCAGGGACAGAACCCGGGCCTGATTTATAGCACTTCTGAAATTATCAGCTCGAAAGTATTATGCGAAAGAGTTTTTATACTTATTTTAATATTCGTTATAAAGAACCTTTTGCTACGAGAGTTGGGTACAGTATTTTATTCGAAGACAAGTTAGAAGTCTTTTTGAAGGGCTTGTCTGGAAAAGTACCACCACCATGCCTTTTTCAGCCACCAAGCAGCGTTGCTGTGTTTCAGTTTGAGCAGTGTGGTTGCCGGTAAAATTGCAGGCACATGAGGCTTAACCTCTGCCTCAAGTTGATTGACGCGAGGATAGTGCATCCTAGGGGTGTTCCTACCATGCGTGAAATTGCCTTTCATATCTGTCTGGCTTTGATAGGTGATGGTTACCACTTAACATAAGGTGTGCCATCTGTTTGTTCCATCACCATGTATTGTGCTAGAAAGGAGCCTCTTTGTGGCACACATTGAATCCTATCACCACACTGTTTAAAAGGAAAGAAGAAGAAGTAATTAAAAAAACAAGGTTATTTAGGCTTTTGCGTGCTGGAAAGCATCATCTGCAGAGAATAGATAGGACGAAAGCCTCTCTAACACTCGAACTGTTTGATTAATAAGTGAACTTGTCTAGCAGCGCCACTTCAAATTAACAAGATCTATACTCGAAGTTACTTCATGCTTGGCAATCGCTGGGTTTCAGATTTACAGCTAAATTGGAAGCCAAATTGTGAAATGTTTATCAGTTAGTTTGAGCAACTATGGATTGTTTGTCAATAACTTCAATGCACAGCAATTTTATCGGTATTTAACTATCAACAGCGAACGATGAATATAAAACTTTCCTTGGAAATTAGATCCCCTTTAGATTAAATAAACAGTTAAATCAATCACTTTATTTTATATTTCTAAGTGTTTGTTGTTCATTTTGGTGTACATTAAAGAATTTTTCATTCATTCATTCAAAAGTTTAAAAAAAATATATAAAATTAACCTCCAGTTACTGAAAGCTCGATCAACACTAATCAGCTGTCAAGTCACTTGCTATTTCAGATTTAACTTCATATTACATAGAGATAGCAAGTAACTTGACAGCCGATTAGTGTTGATCGCGCTTTCAGAAACCGGTGGTTAATGAAGTATTTGTTTACAAAGGAAATTACCAATAATACAAGTATTTGCAAAAAAAAACACTTTCGCTATTTGAAGAGTAGATTGATATGAAAGATCTAGAAATAGCTTAAGTGATCCAAATAAATGCCAATAGAAAGCTAGTTTTACCATTTCCTAGTTATGTAAATTAAGTGCGTAAAAATGTATAAGTTGACATGTCTTATAAAAACAAGCTCAACAAAAGAAGCTGTAAACAACATGAGTCCCATTCTCGAGAAAAATCTGTGAAAGGAAATCTCATCGTTTACAAATAGGGCGAAGCTTTCTCGTGTCTAGAAAATATCCGATGTCCGTCCATTAATACTGATAGACAGGCCATAGGTACGAAATATATCTGTGGAACTAATGCGTCATCCAAGAGGGCTCGACTATGTTACTTGACCTAGAAAGTGATGAGCCTTGGAAAGGGATTCATATACTTTTCTCACATTCCCCGCAACACGTTTTCCCCCATCATTCTCGGAGCGATTATTATTTTATTTGACCTGTTCAAAATATCAACCTTGTTGAAATATTTTCTTATAGAAGCTGTTAAATTTAAACCCTTGAAATGCATGAACAATTGAAATGTATTAGGAGATCAAGATGGTAGACCACGTAGTAGTCTCTCATGGTAGACCACGAGAGACCAGTTATACAAAAAACCGTTTTTTGTATAACTCATAATATGAAACTGAAAACTGAAACAGCTTCACGACTTTGATCCCCAGTCACGGTAGATATCGCATCAAATCTCTCAGTACCAAGTACTAACGCAAGATTCTTTGAAGATGTCTGAGGGGGGGTAGTCAGAGGTACGTCCAAACATTACATTTGGCACATACCCACATTTTGCAGTAGTTAGTATTCCATACGTGACAGGTTGCAAGCCCATCGCCGCTGTTAGAATACTAACTGGTTTCCTCACGATGTTTTCCTTCACCGTTTAAGAGCACTGGTTCTTGAATGTAATTCAATAACTGGCATTGCGCACATAAATTTTTCTATAGAAAAATCCATTGGTGCACGACCGGATTCGACCTTACGATCGGAAGGCGGGGTCACTCCCACTAGACCACCGGTGCTCCCTCCTAATATTATGATTCTTATTTTTTTTTGATTGAGGTTTTGTTCTTAAAGGGCTTTAGCTTAGGCTCTTAGCTGCTTATTGATAGATTTTATGAATCTTAAACAAACCTTTAAATTATTTGGTAGAAACAAAAAATATGGATAAGCGAATGATATTATTTGGTAATGATCCGTTGGGGGGGGGGGGAGATAATGTCACCCGTGCGAAACCGGGGCAGGCTGCCAGTTAAAAATATAGCAAGAGAAACACCAACTTGTTTTTTTAGAGATGGAGTCTAACGATAACCTACACAAATGGATGGGCCATAAAACAAGTTTATCCCCAACCGTACTTGTACCAGGGAGTGTTCTTAAGAACATTTCCGTTTTTTCTGTTTTTGCTCTAGATACAGTAAGAAAGATGTACAAACAATACAGGTATAAATCTCACTGTAACGAAAAACAGACAGAATAAAAATCGAAGAAGACGAAAGTTATTTTCTAAATGTCGGCCAACACAAAATCAAACGAGTCAACAAAGGTGGAGGAGGATATCGGAAAATCACATTATGTCATTGCATGGAGAACTTTAAATCGTTCTAACTTATGTGTTCGTCTATGATGAAGATCCATGCAATATCTTGATTATGATTTTACTAGTATGAGTAAATGATTGTTTGACACCCTTCCGTGTGTATAAATGATTTTTTATTTTAAAAATAGTATGAAGACCCTGGACCATGTGGACCCTGGCTCTGCGTCTGATATTGTGTGTATAACAATAATACATTGCACACGACACTTATCTCCGACATCCAACGGTAGGCAAAACGTTCCGTTCAAACGATAACACCGCAGTAATTGCAAACAATTTGTTAATTTTAAACAATTACTATATTTTCAGAGGCGTGGTGTCAATAAACACTAGCATATTCCGTGAGCTATGGTATAAATAATGGATTGTTTCATGATTATTTAGGAGCTTAAGCAGATTAATAGGATAAAGATAAACGTTCCGGGTGACCGAACCTCGATCAATCCCGATACCGATTAATCGAAACTGTGCCTACATAAATTGAATATTAATGTCAATATAGTTTGTTTTATTTACATAATAATATTTTAATCAATAGTATAGTCATAATTGGAAGTTGATTCATTCATTCATTCATTTCATTCAAAATCTTTAATAACTCCCAGGGCCTTTGCTTCATGAGATATAAGGCTTGCCAAGGTTTATTACAGTTGCTACTATACTATTTTTTAAAAGAGTTCTGAAGTTATTGAATTACAAATTAATTATAATTGTAAAACTAGCTGTCACAGTCGGCACGGAAAAATAATAGGCCAACATTAGTAGAATACATCATAAACAATTTAATAACGAAAAAATATGAATAAAGTCATGTATTTTTATGCGGTCAATATTTTAGCAATTTTGAATATTCAATTTAAAAATGATTACATACTTTCTTTCCTAAGCAAACCACTACAGCATAAAAGAAGACTATTAGCTTTGAATTTTTACCTCTACGGTACTCTAAACTAACTTATACGACGTCTCGAAACCACATCGCATCAGCCTAGAGGTACCGGACGCGATTGTCCTTTAACATAAGTGAACTGGGACTGTAACGTTATTATCATTACATTTCCCTTCGTTTCATATGACCGGGACATATGAGGGACACGTAATGGAAAGCTTTCGAAGGAAATTGCGGTCTTTTCGAACGAAACACCAGATAATAGATCAAAGTTTGAAACGCGCTTGAAAAATTCGCTTAGGGTTTGCATATAACGAGGCAATTTGTCTTGGAAACGCTGAGTTGACTTGTTGTTTTATGTTTACGACGAACATATTGGTGTAAAATTCAATGTTCAGACATACAGAACAAGGACACAGGTTTTTTATAATAAGTTATAATCAATAAAAAGGACAATCAAATATTTCTTACTAACAAACTTTTTTTAACCATTTGAGAGTAACGCTAATCAGGTAAAAATACACCCGTCTCTGCTTGAAACTTGTCAAAAATAAAGAAAAAAACATTTTCATGAGTTGGTAAAACCAGCACCCTTACAAAATACTAAAGCGAAGGCAAGCAAACTCGTTCTGCTGTATGTATCCTACATTGACATTTGTTTTTCCAGTGAACAAGTATAAAACAAGCACACCTGCATAGAAAAAAATACGGATTGTGGTACAAAACTTATAGAAGTCGGTCCTAATTTTATGTCTGCTATCAGCAAAGCCAAAAATAGTTCTTATTTATTGTAAGGTTTTTGTTTCAATATCCATCCAATATCTAAGCCACCTACGATTATTACAACGGCATGTGCCTGCCAAAAACTTGCGCCTAGTGCAGGATAACTGCATTGCGGCAGTTATTTTTGGTTATTTTTAAACAAATCGACACGTCATTATGTGCGATTGTTGATTTCAATGGTATGATGTAAATACGGTAAGTACTTTTCCATTACTTACGTTCCTTGATAGCGGCTGGTTCTTCTAGGCTTAGTTGTATTAAACTGACGACATAATTTTAAAAAATCAACTTCGTCAACTTTGCTTCAAAGGAATTAATTATTTAAGTTCCTGAAAGTAAAACGATAAAATGAATTCCTCTCGATCAGTTTCAGGTTGGGACTCACCCTAAGTTCTAGATAGCCTGTAAGGTAGAGACTATAAAATCGATAATCGATAGTCATATCCGGAACTATCAAAATAATCTTGTATCGTGAAAACGAGCAAACAAGTAATGTATTGTATGTAAGACCTCGGATATTATAATGAAACCCACATTCCTTGGTTTAATAGGAGACAATAAAGCAACATTATTGTTTGTCAGACAATGTATTCGAAAACAGAGGGCACTTACGTGCTACTAAGGTACTTTTTAAAGCAAAATACATTAGCGAAAGTAAGGTGTATGTTGCGTGAAACCATTGTTTTGAACTCAAACTGAAAATAAATGAGACTCCTTTTATTTAGAACTAGCGACCCGCCCGCGCTCGCATTGTTTTTACTTTTTTTTACTGCTATACCATGCATATTATACATATAAACCTTTCTCTTGAATCCACACTATCTATTAAAAAAAACCGCATCAAAATCCGTTGCGTAGTTTTTAAGATTTAAGCATACAAAGGGACATAGGGACAGAGAAAGCGACTTTGTTTTATACGAGTACTATGTAGTGAAGTGATATAACCCTCTACTAAAAAGTAAAATCTTCGCTACCTAACATACCTATTATTCCTATAGTAAGTTGTTTTATGAAAAAAAAAAACAAATTAAAAAGATATTGTTTATTAAACGCAGATGTTGTTTTTGTTTATAAATCGGGATAGCAAAAGATTCGTTATACCATAAATTTTTGTACATTTGGATATGTTTTTGAATAAAAAATATATATTATTATATTACCAATGGATTTTTCTATCGAAAAATTTATGTGCGCAATGCCAGTGCTCTTAAACGGTGAAGGAAAACATCGTGAGGAAACCAGTTAGTATTCTAACAGCGGCGATGGGCTTGCAACCTGTCACGTATGGAATACTAACTACTGCAAAATGTGGGTATGTGCCAAATGTAATGTTTGGACGTACCTCTGACTACCCCCCTTAGACATCCTCAAAGAATCTTGAATTAGTACCTACTTGGTACTGGGAGATCTGAAGGGATATCTACCGTACCTGGGGATCAAAGTCGTGAAGCTGTTTCAGTTTTTTTTCAAGTCCGCAAATGTTTATATACCTACAAAGTTCGGAAACAAAACTCACATTTTCAAATTCAACCAGTGTAATCGTAGCCTGCATGTTAAACTGATAAATCAATAGCTATCTATCAGGCCATATACGTCTTCACGTACAACTCTCGGGGATTACCGCGGGAAAATAAATCGGATGAAACGAGAATTTATTGCTTCTCTTAATCCTCGTTGACATACACTTAACGCACCCAAAAGAGCTGGTCTAGCTATAAATCTGTTCTCATTTTACGATAGATAAATGGATACTTTTTACGCGCTGTGCCAGATAATTAATTATGTTTGCTTGAAATTATTTGTATTACTTTATCAAATTATTTCAAGTAGATAGCCTTTGCATATTGTTGAATGTAGCATAAAATGTAATTATCTATGTATTAAAAGTATACGTGGTAGTTTAATTTCTCTTTTATCAATGTGAGATACTAAACGGATTACGCCTCGGGATTCAACATCCATTTTCACTACGCAGTATCTATTCTAATCATGAAGTAAAACATACAACTGCATATTATTTATAGCAGGTAATTTTTTGTCTAAAAATAATCGAAATTCTAGATTCCATTCACGACGCCTAGAGTAAAGTTCCCATCGGGATTACTCACTGTTAGCATAAGCCGAACAGGCTGAGCATTGACAATACAATCAATTCTAAGTTCAGATTCTATTTACTCTCAAAAAGCCGAGCCTCGAGCCACCTTTATGAAAAAAAAATTCTCTTGCTATTGTGAAGTATAAATACGAATACGTCATAAATAAATTAACAGCAGATTTTAAAGTGTTAATTCATTCAGTAAATCTTTAATTCTTTATTCAGTAGTTTACAATAAAAACATAGTCAATGGTCCGATCCCAGCTCAAAATGCAATATGTCAGGCATTCAAAGGTTATTGACTACTTGCTGCTGAAGCTAGTCGAAGTAAAAATATAGTTGACACTTTCGTTGGGAGTTCGACGGTCCAATCACGTTCGGCTTAGCGAACGCCGCCGTGGCAAATCCTAGGCTATAACACCGGTAAATAAGTTTGTGGAAATGGTTTCATAATAGTTATACAAGCGTTGCAGTAGAAACATTTAGAATACTAGCAGCCGTCCAGCTTCGATTGCATGATAATGGTGATTTATTGAAGGATTTGTTGGAAATTAAGTTCGTTGGGTTCGATTGTATTTTAAAACCCCATGACGTTAACATTTATCGGGATAAAAATAGCCGTAATGGTAACCCAAGTTACATAATATGATTGGTACAAGTTGTGTCCAAATCGGTTCAGTGGTTATGGCCATAAACATCCGGCCATCGCAACTTTTGCATTTATACTCGTAGGTATTATAATTTAGCAACAAGAAGTTGAAAGTAAGTTAGGATTTGTTCTTACTTGTGACTAATGCTGTTCTATTACTTACTACGTACGTTTTAAGATTTCTAAGGCCAAATTAAGCAATTTTCTAAATTTATTTTAAGTTCGACTGTCGTATATTTCTGTCATTACATTTCCGTATTATTTGGTAAATAAATTTTCGAACCTATTTAATTCAAACCTCGGCCATACATTCATAAAAAAAATGATTTTTAAGCTGGTCACTGAAAATTAATCACAAAAAATATATTTTTTATGAGTAACACTCCCTAAAACATAAACTTTTGCATAACGATGATTAAAAAGCCGCATCACGTACAAAATTCAAACAGAAACCCAACTTCGGCATTCAATCTTTGCTTTGCCTTTTTGTTCAGTAATTTAATTCAATCGGTGTTTGATTTATTGGTTTTGTTTTATTTTATGGCGGTAAATTCTGAATTGAACAGAAAGGATACTGTAACGAGCGCAATAAAAGCATCAAAAATATTTTCATAAATCTTTTATTCGCTTTTAACAAAAATTGGGTATAGCGAGCACGTTTTCGATATTCTAAAATCATTGAGCACAATGTTTTTGCAAACGATACTGTAGGTAGGCTTAACACCAAGGTTTGAAAACGCTTTTAAAACTGTAGCAAATAATTTTAAAGATAACTGTTACCGGTCCAAACTAAATTCAAGCGAGAAAACGTTCACAGGAGTATGTGAGAACAACAATGAGTATTATACGCCGTCACAATATATTATGTACATGTTGTGTTGCTGTGCCGCGATGCCTTCTATCTTTTTGTTTTCTGGCATTACTTGAAATATTTTAAGCTACGAACATATTAATAATTCACCCAAGAGATTGGATCGCAGATCGAAATGTACACATAAAACAGTTGAGCTACCTGTAGACCTTGTGAACGATCTAGAGATAGTTCAACTGATCAATAATTCTCATTATACATATGTTAAATACAGTACTGGCTTTCATAGTTAGCTAGCTTTAGCTTGCCTAATTTTGGGCTATATGGCGCTGTGTGGAATGTCAACCAATATTCATAATATGAATATTTACTATACATAATAAATATTGTCAGACAAAATATAATTAAGTTGTTCTGTTCAAATCAAGAAATTTGAGTCAAATGTGCTTTGAAGAAAATAGAGGTACAAAATTTTATGCCACTCTCACGAGTGTTATCATAGTAAACCGCCATTTATAAGAATTACTATGAAATTACGCCATTATAGAAGAATGTCACACGAGATGGTATCGGAGTGCTGAATAACATTTTACCTAAGTGGGTTCTCTTCTGTTTTCGTAACTGTCGTTACTGGGGCGGCTACATTGGAAGTTATCCTTATTTGACCCATATAAGTTTCATAAAGTCATTTATAAGAAACTAGTTGCACCTCGCGGTTTCACCCGCACAGATTTAAATCCCGGTATTTCCACGGGATAAAAAGTAGCCTATGTGTTATTCCAGACTATAATATATCTCTGTGTAAATTTTCACCAAGATCCGTTCAGCCGTTCTGGAGTTATAGAGTAACAAACATCCTCCATCCATCCATCCATACTTACAAACATTTGCATTTATAATATTAGTAGGATATTTAGTTGTCAATGCTTTCAAATAAACTACTAAATGCAATTTTTATGTATTAACTTGCAAAGAAATTACAACATGTGCTGAAAGTTGATAATTATCAAAAACTCTAATACGCCAATCTTGTGAACAAAAACGAAGCTTTTGTCGATGCTTTATCAGAGTTGCCTTGTGTTGTAATAAACAAGAGTAAGAAGAAAGTAGGTACCTATTGAAGTATATTTAATGTTGGTAGATATTTCTACCAGTCAACAAAATTAGGAAAAGTGAAGTATAAGTAAACTCAAGCAGGCCCACCACTATACCTTATGAAAAGTGTAACTTTGAATACTAAACAAATATAAGTTGTTTTTACCACAATACTTACATTCTAACATAAAACCACACCTGTCAGAACAAAACATCTTTGTTCATTATAGTACCCGTCAAACTTCTTGGCCATCGCGCGAGGTGGTAGGGGAAAGGTTTGCACTCTTCGCACCACCAAAGAGACCTATTTTTCGTTTCTTTTTCATTCAAGGTCGTTTGTCCAAGAAGTTTGACGGATAATAAATAATAATAATAATAAAAAAGCTTTTATTTGAACCTTACAAATTAAACAGAAACAAAAAGATATTGCAAAATTAAAAAACTGTCTATAAACTATAATATATGTATATGTATTTTCCTATTATTAATTGTAAGGACCGCTTTTAGCGGTATAAGCCTCCTCTAGCTTCTTCCATATCTCTCTATCTCTAGCGGTTCTGCTCCACGCTTTGCCTGCTATTGTGGCTATGTCGTCGCTCCATCTCTTGTACGGTCTTCCAGGTCTACGCTTCTTGTGAATAGGGTACCAATTGGTTACAGTTTTGGACCATCGCTCGTCTGTGGCTCTCTGGGTATGGCCTGCCCACTTCCACTTCAAGCGGAGAACTCTTTCGGCGGCATCTTTAGCTGTGGTCTTATTTCGTATAGTGCTATTTTTTTATTTTATCTTTTAGTTTATGGCCGCAGAAGCTTCTTTCTATTCCTCTCTGGCATATTTTTATGCATTCTAAGTAAGTTAAGTAAGTTTGACGGATACTATACATAAATTATTGTCTTCGGACTCACAGCATAAGGCGCGGAAGGCAGAACTACTAACTACCAACTGAGTTAACATGGTTTTGATCATGATTTTTACTAAAACCTGAATAATTACGAGTATCATGACTTATGTGCGTCAGTTCAACGCAATCATTGCGCCATGAAAATATACCTTATAGTCAGAAAACTACGTGCATTTGTAAGTACTGAGCTATCATGGTTTTGATCATGATATTTACTATACCCTGAATATCTATCATGACTTATTTGTGTAAACATCGCGTTCAACGCGATCATTGCGACATGCAAGTCGGAAAACTACTTACAAATAATTGTTAGTGAATTCACAGACCATTTCACGGTTGAAATAACGACCTAAAGCAGAAGATTGTCACTTCACATTACTGTTCCCATAATTTAGACATTCAAATTGTCAAGTTGGTGTAAGGAAAGGAATTTAAGTAGACCACCAGCAACTTGCGGCCAAGGGTTTCAACTTGAGAGAGCTTAATTCGAAATCTTACTCGATATAATCTTGGATAAGTTTACCCGACTGCTTAGGTCTGATGTAAATATGTTTTGAATAGTTTTTTTAATTCAAAAGATATTTATTTGATTAAAAAAATTATGTATAATTCTATGTATAATAAAAAATATGTATCTATGTCAGTGTAACGTATTAAATATTTCACTGATCTAGTACCGCATGACACAAGCTTTGAGTAGCTTAATTTGGGGCTAGATAGTGCTGTGTGGTGTGTGTTGTCCAGAATTATTTATTTAATCACAAGGATCACTCATTGTTATTAACCACGCCTAGAAAATCTCATAAAATGCCTGTGTTATATCAATACCTAAATTTAATACCCTAACTAAACAATTTAAACTGAATTCCCCTTTCTTATTATAAACACATACTATTATATATTTTTTTAAAGTTTAAATAAAAACGTCGCCATTCACGCCCAGTGTAAAATATTATGAAAAGTTGAAACAATAAAGCAATTCACTAATTTTATTTTTAAAAGGCCAGCCAAGCAGAAACTTTATTTGATGTCTTGTTCAATGCTTGTTGTCACAAAGTTTTTCGTTCCGTTTATATGACGGCGGCCGCTAAGGGGATTTGTTCTTGTTTCTTAGTTTTCGAAGCTTGTAAGCTCGCCAAGTCACAAAAATGTCTTCTGCAAAAAAATAACCCGTGTTTCCTACAATGGACATCGTTGATCGACGTTATCACAGAATTCTCCGGAACTGTATTCCGTAATTGTGAACTATACCTACGCCAGTGTTTAGCATATTGTTTGTTTGCTTATTTCTCATTTTATCGTGATTCTACAGTTTGTCAATGTTTAAAAGACCCCCGGTTTCTGAAATCTCGATCAAAGCAAATCGGCTGTCAAGTCACTTGCTGTTTCAGTTTTTACTTCAAATTAGATAGAGATAGCAATTGACTTGACCGCCGATTAGCGTTGATCGAGATTTCAGAATCCGGCGCGGCGGCTATGAAAACAAATGACTTTAGTCATTTGTTTTGTGTAATAAAATTAAAGCTGTAAAAATCAAAAATTATTAAATCATACAACAAACACAAAGGTAAAAATAACTAAATTATACTGAGGTTTATTATTCATCCACATTTCACTATAAAAAGGTTGAATAATGACGACATTAAACATCGCGTTGCAAGTATTAAAAGTTTTAATCACTGCACCATGGTGTGGTGTGACGGAGAGTAATGATGAACTTTAGAACAGGTATTTCTAGTGGTTCTAAAGTTCATCATTACTCTCACCCTTGACTTGAAAGCACTCCATTAATAATAATCAGCGTGAACAGCGTTGACCACGTTGCATTGGAGCTTCTATCTCTTAGAGAGCGCCCTGCGGTTTTACCCGGGTTGGTTTATATCCCGGTATTCCCACGGGATAAAAAGTAAATAATGTGCAATTTAAGAGTATAATCTATCTCTGTGCCAAATTTTATCCAGATCCGTTCTGACGTTCTGGCGCTATTGAGTAACCAAACATCCGTTCATACATCCAAGTTCACTGATGTTAGTGTGATTTTCGTTACCTTTGTTCTGTGTGGTCAATATTTTGTAGCGGTAACTAGTATTTACAGTCTAGTGCTTCCGTGCTCCGGAATACGCACTAAAAGCTATCTGCGGCTATTTATTTCCTACGCTGTGACTGAGGTTTTTGGATATTGGATTGGCCACAACCTTTATGAACTAATTAAGTAAGGTAATACTTGCATTATATGTGAAGAAAGCTACGAACAGCAAAAAATACAATAAATTATGTTCGTTAGTTTTAGGCAAAATTTATACAATATATGCATACAAAAACCAAAACATTTTGAAATTATTTGAAATCATTTCGAAATGTTATTAGTAGAAAATTATTGGCACATCTTGCTACCTACCCAAATACTATGTCTAAATTTTGATGCTTGAATTACCACTAGATTTTTTTAGTGTACTGTTATTTTGTATGGTGTACAATAAAGTATTTTTATTCATTTATTTTAGATTGTCATTTATGCGACCTCGCATTTTGAAGTCTAACGATAAAAATTTTCGTTCAACGAGTTTTAAGCTGTAATTCTTGTAACTCCTAGTTATTTTCCCGCCGCCCGTAAGAAATATCAACCTGAGTGGCGACGGACCCCAAAAACGCCGCACGCCGCCGCTGTCTCAAATCTTCTCATCGATAATATTTTTCCAGCTTAAACTTCGTTTTCATTATAAATTGCCCACAAGGGTGTATTTATTCTACTTGGCTTTTTGTCCTCAACATTTTATTGCCAACAAGAAAATGCTAATGAGATCGAATAACAAAAAATATTCAAAGCGAAAATTGTCTTGCTGTAATGTTTAAGCTTTGTTATGTTAGTCATTTGTTTGTTTAAAAAGATGAAATAAGATTGCGACTGCTATCCTCAGGCATTTCTGGTAAGCTTTCCCTCAGATTTCTTAGTAATCTCCTTCTCATTAATATCCTTGAAGTTAGAGTAGGTACACCAGCTAACTAATTGATCAAGGTCCTATTGAAGGATTCAAACCTACTGAGCCTCCACGTAGCCATGCCGCGCGAACAGTGCTGAGTAGTATAAAAAAGGCAATGCATCCTTGTGATGAGCTCACTGTCTCCAAAAAGTTTGCATAGCTCCCCTTATCGTGTTAATGCTTAGGTTATATTATGATAGGTTAAATTTAGGTGAGATCAATTTAGTACCAGCTATAATTATTATATTTTACCAGAATATCAACTACTGAAAAATGTAGGTGTATGCCAAATGTTGTATTTGGACGCATGACTTTCTTCTTATACATCACAGCAAATGCTGAGTGCGGTGGCCTTACTTTGTCATCATACAAATTGTAACAGGTCTTTTGTAAATTTATATATTTAAAGGAAAACAAAATTTTTCTATTCTAAGGATGTACTTAGAATAGAAAAATTTTCATCTTCAAATTATGTTTGTACTAAGAGGTCTTCATCACGTCATAGTTGTTCAACAATTTTTGCAAACAGGTCTCCACTGCTGGGCAAAGGCCTCCCCCCATTCCTTCCACACATCACGATCCTGGAGGGCTCATTATAAAAATAATACAGGTCTCCTGCGATACAAGCTTAGTCCTTAGTCCATTGCATACTATGTTTATTGTTAGAACGATGTCTCAAGTAAACTATTTTGTATTTGTATCATAAGGGATATCTACTGTGCCTGTGGATCAAAGTCAATCTGTTTCTGTATTTTTTCCTAATGAGATGACAAGCTAAGCAATGCTAAGAACAGTCACCAACATAAATATAAATCTGATTATAGCCTCATATCAGTTATCAACACTATCTTCGTGACATCATAGTGGATTTAAAGTTTACTGCACAATGTACCCGTATGACGTCAAACGCAACCTCGCATAGTGGTTGAAAATACGAAAACTTCGCAAACTTTCAACTTTATCGGAAGACGTGCGTCATGAAACTCCCGAAGTGCTTGGTAACTTTGAAACCATCACAGATATTGTAGGGAGAAAAACGATTTTGTTTTGTCGTACATAATTTTTTGGCTTTTTCTTATTTTTTGCAACAAAGTCAAAAATTTAAATAAATTCACAAGGATCAGTTTGAAACGTCTTAAAACTAGGTGACTCTACGTACCAGTTCCCCGCGACCAAAGCCGAGAAAAACAGGCAACTAACTCGGCTTGTTTCCTACCGCTCTTTTGTAAAATGTATAGTGGCCTCACAAGTTAAAGATGTATGAAATAACAACTGCAAAATGTGGGTTTGTATCAAATTTAATACTTCGATGTGCTTCTTATATGATAGCGAAATGGCATAATAGCTGATGACAAATGTAATACCTGAGGTATCATGATCAGCAGATTAAAGTTCACTGCTGGACAGACTTTACATTTTTATTAGAAGAACAATTTAGAACCGTCTCATTTACCGATTTTCTGCGATCATAACAATTTCGTTGTTATAGCGAGTATTGAGGGCTTCCCAAAATTGGTTTTCCTACCCGATGGAGCCGAGACGAGGCATGTTTTTTAAATTACACTGAGAGACAACCCTGTAAAGCATGCCAAACAAGGCGAATTTTAGTTCGTGCTCAACACAAAATCCCTAGAGGCAGCTGGCTACAAAATGATAAAAACTGGCTTGCGTAAAGTATACTATCTAGTTATGCATGATGTGACAAAAGATAACCTAACCAACCTATTGTTTTACAGCTTAAAATGAATATTTATTAGTTTTCAATGTTAGTTGGTTGGTTTTATGTAGAAAATTAATTTTATTCAATTACCAACATCAACCTCTCACCTATCTCTACATAGTAAAAAACTAAATCGCTTGCTGCTGTCTTTTTTTTCATAATTAACTTGGATCGAATAAAATGTTTTCATCCTTTATTTCTTTAGGAGGGGTGGTCTAGCCAGTAGTAGTGAACCCTGGTAGAAATGATAAGGAACTAAAATTTTGTAAAATTTACTTGCACTGCTACTATGCTACGGCGTAGCATAATTTTTCAACGTAGTGCCTGCATGTTGACGGGCTACAAACCGACTAGATACAGTCGCCTGCAAGAAGAATATATTTTCCAAATAAAACTAAAATAAACAACCTCGCTTGCACATTTCGATGAATTGTTAATATTTAATATTATTGAATGTATTTGGCAAAAATCGCATACAAGTTTCAATAAATATAACAACAACGGCTCAGCAAATATATCAATTTGACTCAAACATGTTTTCCTGTCAAAAAATTGCTTTATTTTATGCGAAAACTAGTGTTATTCTCGGGTAAGAAAAGAAAAAAAAATTGTTAGCACGGAATAAACCCATTAGCTCGATATTACTTGCCTCAGTACCGCATTACAACATATAATATGAACCGCAGACAAACGTTACAGCCGAAAGTCACTTAACTTGAAGGCAGCAGGCAGAGACCGAAATTCAGGGGGAAATTACAAAGAGCCAAGCAGGTGGCGTTTCTCTCTAGTCACATTTAACTACCATTCAACCGCTGAATCTTCACAACCACTCGCAACGTCTCGCTTTCACGGTTTGAGCTAAACGGGCCTTTCTTACATAAACTACCCAGGGTGAACGTTTCATTCTGTGCACGCTGAATTTTGTATTCATAAATATTAGTGGATATTCCACACAGCTCTGTCTGACGTCGAGCAAATAGCATATTACATCAAAAATTATGTTAATCTCGTTCTAAAAAGTCGACTCAAAAGTCACGAAAATATTCAAGGTATAATGGGTTTTCAATAATATTTGGTTTCCTATAGTTTCCAAATATGTTGACGTAATCTATTATAAACATGTAGAACAATAAATTTGCGCCCAATTTCGTGGCCAAAAATCCTTGAAAAATAACTATATTTGATAAGTATTTGTAACAATTAGACTATTATTAGATTCAAAATAATTGTGAAGGCCAAACAAAACAATTATGTTGAATACTTGAATTTAAGATTTGCTATTTCTCTGCGTATAGCTTTATCTAAATTTTACCAACTTTAAAACATAAATACAATCTTAACCCTTTAAAAGTAAATAGTTTTAGCCACATTTGTGAGTTTCACGTCCAACGAGTGAGTCGTCCTAAGTACATATACAACTTTCATCAACTTTACCTTCATAAACATTGACTACTTTGTCCTACGACAACGAGGGTCGCTACCAACTCATTATTCAACACTGCCCTCAATCATAGAGCAACCCTTATAATGCTCATTTTATTCAGTTAATTAAAAACGTTTTAACTACTTATTTGAATACAGAATCAGCTAGGTCTTTATACATCGGTAGTTAAATGATGGTAATCCCGGACGCGGTAGCTATGCCCTCAGATCTTTATCTATGAACTCAAGATTTTTTTAAATGTCTAAGTAGGGTGGAATGCCATCCCTTACCGGTCAGTTGGTATAGTAGCTTGGTTTTCAGCGCTGCACGCCATTGGTTCAATTCCTGTTAAGAACATGCTTTATTGATGAAGTGAAGAGATAATGAATATATTATAAAAAAAACAAGTGAATTATACATACACACCATTTATTTATTTTAAATTCTCAAAAGTACCGTTAAGGGTGAAAGGGGGTTAGGGAGGCCTTTGCCCTGTCACACCCTTCAAACCAAAACACAGCAAGGCTATTTGGTGGCAGAAATAGGTATGGTGTTAGTACTTCCCCGATGAGCCCTTATTAAAAGGCTCTTTTGTTTTGATAAAAGGTTCATTCGCGGAAACTACAAAATAAACAAAACAACTCCGAACGGTTCTATGAAATCCTGAAAAGCTTAAAGTTGTAATAATTTTTGCTTATTTTCCTTGTAATTAAAATTTATTTTTTCATGTTTTCAGGAGAACGCCAATAAGATAATAAGCAAGGGCTTAACAGGATGCAGGCTAGCGTAATCTTATTAAAAAGCATTATTGTTTTTGAAGTATCTCCGTTAATACAAGTTGGTATGTTGCGGACGTGGGAACATTGTTCGCTGAATATAACTGAAATGAGATAATGACCGCGAGGAATATAAACGAGCCCTTTCGCGCCGGGTGTCGTGGACTTTGACTAAATTATGACCTACCCCTGCGCTAGGGATGGTATTGCGGTTATTCCGACGTAGTTTTAAAAAAGTTTGCTAGATAGAATAACTCTCTATTTATATCTTTATTTATTTATCTTTCTATATTTATCTTTCTATATCCTCTCCATCCAAAGGTTGTCTGGAAGAGATCACTCTCAGCGATAAGACCGCTCATTGTACAGTTAGTTTCATTCCTTATTTATTTTAGTGTACTTACTGTTTTTCTTTTAAGGTGTACAATAAAGTATTTTCATTCATTCATTCATTCATTCTATAACTAACATTTATTGTACACTTAGGTACAAATGATTTAATAAAATTATTTGTTTAACACGATGTGTATTTTATATCAGACTGTCTGTTGACTGTAAACCAAATAAGTTCAAAGCAGCAGTCAGAACGTGCTCTGTAACTGCGATAATTCTATTGTGAACCAAAACGTTAACAAAAATATACGAGTACAATCCTCGCAGTATCCAATTCCAATAAAGCTAAGAGATAGAGATAGTTATCATGAATATGTATTAACATTTTAAAGTGAAAACGTACTTCATATACATACTTAAATGTATTACTATTAAAGCAATAAATCATAACTTTCTAGATTTCGATTAACTTTTGCCGAGGTAAGACGGTGGGTCAGAAAGATCAATTGGAAAGATTACCGTAAAAATACCCTCACCTTTGCTTTCAACTCTGAGCCTACCACTATAACACAATTTCCGGTATCGATAAAACTACTTTTACCACATCCCTACCCTTCTAGATTGCCCTGGGTTTGGCTCGGACAAATATCGGTCATTAGGGGTCTTAAAAATATCGAGCAAACCTAATTGCGGAGATTTTTTCCAAGATTATCCAAATTGATCGTAATAAAATGCAGGTCTTATGTTTTTGGATAATTTTGATTACTTACTGTTTGTAATAAATACAGTATGATGATGATATAATTTATCATTTTATCTATCCATAATTGACCGAGCGAGCGAAGCGAGCGAAGCGTCTCAGTTTCCACATTGGCCAAAAATGCGTTTGTCCGGATGTCTGTCTGTCTGTTCTCCTCTACAGGTCGCATTTTTCAACCGATCTGGACCAAAATTGGTACACAGGTTATATGACTTATTAGAATTTTTTTGTCGTCGGGGATTTTTGATTGGAGGGGTACTTCTCCCAAAAAAGGGCAAAAAGGGGGCTATTTGATATACTGGATATCTCCACCAAATGAGATCCGATTTCGATTATTCTTTTTTTATTTGAAAGGTAGTAACTATAAGTTGGTCTCATAAAAGTTTGGCGAAGATCTAATAAGGATCTTCAGCATGATGAACAGGATAGCTCATCAAACAATCGATGGTTTTCAATCAAATTTGAGAGAAACACAAAGGACCTCATTCTACACAAGATGATGCAAAAAAAATCAAAAAGATCAAAAAATCACAAAACGGAAAATGCACTTGCACATTACATTCCTCAAATAGCTCACTTTTAGTATGCTCGCGAGGTCTACAGCTCCCAGAGCCACTAGTATACTTTTAAATATGACGTAGTATTTTTACTCATTTTGTGGTATGATAAAACAAATAGTTTATCGTGGTAGTAGTTTTTGTTGTTTTGATATACAACTAAAACTTGTCGGATCAAAATTATATTTTTGCTGAATCGTTGTAATTTTATTCTCTAAAGGTTTTCTCTAAGGTTGCTTGCGATTTTTCGAAACTAAATTCAGTGATTTTTCCCAAAATGTTGAAATCTGCGAAAAGTTGCAAGTTGAATAAGCAAAAAACTGCACCAAGTGCAACGTGCCACGCCGGAACTTTAACTTAGCAACGAATTGGAAAAAAAAAACAATTGTATTTTATTTAAATTTCGTTGATTGCGCTTCTCGTAAGAAATACTAAATACTGCAAAACATATAACCACCCCTTAAATATCCTCGGTCATCCTAAGTAATAAAAGATTTATCTTGTCTGGGGCTTAGTACTGTCGTGAGCCAATTTCGTAAGGAATAAGATGACCTCCCTAAAATAATGTGTACCAGTATAAAACATTAGAGCCTTTGTCTTAAAATGTGATGAAACAAAATAAGAGCTTCAAGTCTTTAATTGCAAACGTATCATTTGCTCGTTTTTCGACCTTTTTGATGAAGAGTTTTGGTCGAAAATGTCTACAGACTTCGTGGGTGCCTGCGAGATACCGTTAAATGCGGAATACAAGGGCGTTATGAACTATGACCAATCCCATCGCGTTTGAGTTTAGATCACGTTGTGACGTCACACGGTTAGGGCAAGTATCTCCTATGTCATAGAGAATAATGCCGCTGCTCGGCAGCACAAAAAAGTATGTTAGATAGAGTAATACCATTATAATGTATTTAGGTTTTTAAGCACTTCATGATATGAGCATTAATGTATTTCATTTTCAACTACTGTGTAGCCTAAAATAAACTAATAAATAATATATCTTATTGAAATGAAACTGAAACACAAAAATAAAACGATTTATCCAGCATTAAGTTTCCCACTTTCATATTGATCAGATAAAATAACGTGGCAATATTATAATTTTCTCTCAGCTTTGTGCCGCACTTATTGATGGCGACCAATTTCAGAAATGCATTGAAGTTTGGCACACAATGAAAATGGATGCATTCGTCAATTATTTCCGGTTTACCGAACGTTAATTAAAGTGAGTTGAGTCAATACACAATTGGTTCATCCGAAAAGCGGTTTCAGCGAGGTTATCTGCAAAGGATTTCATGATGATAAATCGATGCGATGATGAAGCGATGTGAACGTCTCACTTCGCTCGCGCGGTACTTCCGAGGTAATGCTTTGTTGTAGGTAATGCAATTACCACTTAGCAAGACATCCAACGATATTGCTCTGAACAAATGCGCCCGCAGAGCAACGATGCGAGAGAAGTGGCGCAATATTTGTCAAGGAAGCCACTGCCCCAACATTGCTACCACAACCACTCTGCCAAGAGTGATACGACCAAAAAGAAGACCGCTTAACATCTGGAGGGCCAATTGGTTGTTCCATTAGCAAAGAGTATAAAAAAATGAACTTTGTCTTAATTCATTTTTTATGTTTAGTCTACATTCTGGTTTATTTATACTGTTTTTAACGGGAAAGAATAAAAGCGTAAGTTAAAAAAATCCTTTATTTTTAGTGATCATCCGGATCCAAAGGAAAAAGGGAACCCTTGTTCTAATTAAGGATAACCTTGACCTGATGTAATTAGAGAGTCCGTGCGCCATCTTCTTTTTAGTATAAAATTATTAATTAAAAATCGGTAATAAGGTCGCATTAAGTCGAGATCTTGCATAACTCGTACTACGATTTTACAAGTAGGCCGTTATTGTGGCCTATTGAATTTCAGCATAACTTGATTTTTTATGCATTGTATTCCTATTCCCCTTCTATTTTCACAATGCGCAGCGTGAGTTGTCCAACCTCACGCAAACTTTGCACCGGATATGAACCGAAAGAGCCGTTGTTGGTCTAGTGGGTTTCCAATCATAAATGGCAAGGTATTTCGATATTTTTCAATGGACATTCAAACGTATTGATATTATACAGAAATACGACATAAATTATTATGCTTTAAAATTATGCCGTGGCATCTCACGGATATTACAGTCGCGCATCATTATTTCACTTCTAAAACCTTACGTGTGTGTCAAATTTTACCACTAAACATTGAGAGCGCTGGTGGTCTAGTGGTAGCGGCCCCGCCTTCAGATTCTAAAGTCGTGGGTTCGAAACCGGTCGTGCACCCAATAGTTTTTTGTTCAAAAATTTATGTGCACAATGCCAGTACTCTCAAATGGTGAAGGAACACGTCGTGAGGAAACTGGCATGCTGTATACCACCTAAAATAGTGTCAAGTGCTCGAAAAGAGCCACGTTGAGGCGCACTTAAAATCCATTCACCAAACTGTTTTGAAAGAAACTAGTGACACGACAAGAAGAAGGATAACCACTAAACATCAGGTGGATCATTTGCATGTTCCACCAGCAACTACTTTTAGTCTAAAAAAGTAATTTATGATCGCGACTGTACTAAAACACTCAGGAGCTTTTTAAAAAAGTTTCAGGCTACAAAGAACTCATTTCCATGTTATTTCCTAAACGTGGAGAACAGTGCGCTGTTCCTTTATTCGGTAATTTATCTAGGTAGTCGCCGGTTCATTATGCTAGTCAAGTGGACAGCTTAGAGATATTTTAGAACTTAAAAATATTGTTCAGAATATACAATAGACAATAGTTTAGTTCACGTGATGTAATAAAATAAAACAGCTGAAACGGTAGATACTCCTCAGATCTCTCAATACCCACGTAGTACCTACTAACTAAAGATTCTTTGAAGATAATATCTTAGAGGCGTAGTCAGAGGTGATGTACCTCTGACTAAGCATCTAAAAAAATACTACATTTGGCACATACTCACATATTATAGAAATTGGTATCCCACAATGACAGGTTGCAAGTACATCGCCGCTTTTGGAATACCAACTGGTTTCCTCATGAATTTACACAATGTGTATTGTGGATAATTTCATTTTGTTATACATGCGTTAGCTATACTGGCATTAAAATCTTTAGATCTAAGAGCAAGTAGTGGATAACCCGCTAATTTTGATCAACCACATAATTTTTGATAATCATTTACTATAATGCCGGCTTGTATCGGCATTTATTGGAAGCCTAACTTTGTTCATTTCTAAATATTTAACGCGCCAAGCTATAGTAGAACGTACACTTACACAAGCTGGAATCACATAAATCATCAACCTTGATGCACTTTGCGCATTAAAACACTAAATTCTATGATAGAGGTACCTATCCCATTGAAGAAAATTTGTTCAAGTGATTATTTCAAGCGACCAACCCAATTTATCAACACGAAAGTGTGCTTGTTTGCAACGTTTCAAGGGTAAATTACTTAACCGAAATTTGGCACAAAAATAGCTTCCATTTTGGAAATGTATTATGATTTTTATGAGTAGTTTTTTATCAATGCCTTAATTATCTTGCGTTTTTAAGACGTTTTGAGCCTTGTGATTTTATTGAATAAATATATTATTATTTTGACTTCGACTTTGAAACAAAGGAGTTTCCTAAGTCCGCAGTAAAGTCATATTTACTGTGGACTTGCTTGACTAAAAAGTATTTAATCAATTCCTCTTGCCGAGATTGGCTTTCAAAGTGTAATTTATTCAGGTCAGTGCGAATAACAGACAGATGCTAAAAAATAAAAGAAAAAGAAGAAAAAACCGTACGTAGTTCGAATGGGTCCAAATGTTCGTCCAAATATTATAATTTTTGGCGATATTTATTTACACATTTTAGAGCTTTATATTATTGAGGCTTCTATTGGAGAGTTATGCAGGAGCAAAGGATCGACTGTAATAAATAAATCTTGTAGAATAGATCTTATCGAATCCCGTAGTAAATCCGTATGGTTAGTGAAGAACGTAAATCATCGGCAGGGATTCTGTTACAATAACCTCGATCGAATACAGAGAAAAAGGTCCTACTCTGGGAAGCGATAAGTTACGGAAGCATGAAGATTAAATGGGCCGCTCAGGATAAATCAAAAGTCCAATTTAGGACCAATGCCAAAAAACTTTCCCTCAGTATTTCTAGAGCGAATCTACCGGTTTATATGAAAAAATATGTGAGTCTAGTGTTCAGTCTTTGGCTTCTAAACTTAATCTGTTATGTCACCTTGCAATCAGAAATATTGTAAAAGAAAAAAACTTGATTCTATGATGTGGTAATCACGGGGTAATGGTATTTGTAAAGATTCAAAGAGGAAAACATTGAATTATTAATACAAACGGTTTTTTTGGATGCTATTGAAATAATACTAATAGTTTCAAGAGAACTGTTGACACGAGAAGACAAAATCTGCCTTGCCATATTTTAAAGCAATTTTATGCTGCTTATAATTGAGTTTAAAACTTGTTTTATCAGATAATTTAGTTCTAAGCAAACTGTTGGAGTAGGTTAGTAAGCATTCTAAGTGGACAAATTTGTAAGGAATTTTTAAATTGTTTTTCCTTGGTTCTACTCTACCATAATTTCTTTTGAACTTGACATAATTTTGTAAAAAAAAGAAATGTTTTTTGTTTTCAAAATTATTGTTGGTCTTATGTCGTCAACGAAAAGTAAGTATTGAAAAATAATGAATGAATTCTACTAAGATATTCATTGATAGACTACTTAATTTCTGAAAGGGGTAGTGTTAGTTATCAAAATACAGTTTATAATACCCTGAATGTTATGTAATCAAATCTACTACTGTCGTGCACAAAATTAAATCTACTAAATGTGTATTTAGCTAAACCGTTGACAAAATTATTGCAAAGTCAAAAGCTCTCGGGGCTTTAAGCTGACAATCCGAATAGTGCTTAAATATCCCGCATAGTAACTGTTGTGTCATCTGCAACCAGGTACACAGTTCGGGTGGTCGTCGGATTAGAGTGGATTTTATACATGCCAGTCCAATCGTTCTGCAATATCGAGGATAGAACCACTTTTGAACGTCAATGTCGGTGTATTTATTGGGTGTGGCACTTTTTGTGCACCGTTTTAGCTAAATGGAAACCGATATATGATTTTTATTCTTATCTTACATATAGAGATGTAAGATTGTAGAAGTGATTTTGAGAGATTCTATCACGAGATTATTCGCTTTTTACTCGGGGTATAATACAAAAAAATATATTAAAAAAGTTTATCAAAATATTATGCAATTTCACTTATATTATTGGGTCATCCGATGAGCAATATATAATTATAAAGAAAACGGGATGTTTTTCGATTGTCTGTTCTGAGATATCTGTTCAAAATCGTGACCTATTTCATTTATTTAGCGGGTGACTTATCCAGACTAATCATAATTAGTTCGAAAGACGGACGGGATGGTAGAAAGAATGCTAGAAAAACTGCTAGTGTTTTTAATCCGCAATATAAAAATCTTAATTTTAAAACAAAGTTTTAGGATTCATTCAGTTAGTTTACAAAACTATATTTTTAAAGCAAACTTTTAGGATTCTGTTAGGTTATGAAACTAAGTGTCTTTTGTTCGTTGTAATATTAGTGGAGCACAAAACGCTGAGGGCAACGTGGCAGAAACGCAATATCATGGATAAAATGTTTTGTAAAACCAACTGAAAACTTAAACGTACCCTTTCTTTATAATACCAGCTGAAACGGTAATCGTGCAGCAGTCTTTTATTGTTTTTTACCTGCTTTTATACTTTAGTAAAATATTGAAAACATATTGTTACCCATGCCTAGAACAAAATTTCTTTTTCTTTTTCACAGCAAAGACAACGTAATTATAAATTCCGGTATTGCCCGTATAGCCTATGTGCTATTTTAGTCTTTATTCTATCCCTGTGTCAAATTTCATCCAGATCCGTCTAGCCGTTCTGGCGTAATTGAGTAACAAACATCCATACATACATCTAAATTTAGTGTAATTGGTACAATTTCTTTTGGTACAACACCGCACAGCTTTCTTTTTATTTAAAAATTTAATCACGGAGAATAGCTCTGTTACCAACTAAGTAAACATTTCATGTTTGCGTCTGGCATATGTGGCTTTACCAGAACAAAGCTACTGCAGTAACATTGTCGCCGCCGACGATTCAGCATCTTGGTGCATTATTGTTATTGTTTGTAGAGAAGGTGCCACTAGCAATGGAATTTAAAGCACATTTCTGGGGCTTTGCAACAGAAGAGCCTTAGTTTTTGCTCTATTATTCATTTTATTCGTGAGAAAATACAAAACTGTTAAATATTTTTTACATGGAGCGCACATAGAGTACCTACTGATGGTCTAGTGGTCCCGCTTTCCGATCCTATCCTTCCGAAGATCGTGGTTTCAAAACTGGTCATGATACGCCTACGAGTTTTCTGTTCAATTATTTATGTGCACAGTACCAGTAGTAGTAGTAGTCTAACATCGCTAATCACAATCAATTTACGGATGAAAGCTTGGAAATACTTTAATTATATTAAACAACACTTCTAATTAATTTATCTACCGAAACCGTCCCACGAGAGCCGTTCCATGGCGGGAAAGCATTACATTTTAATAAGCCATGTTTAAAGTTTTCGCAGTAGACAATCCTGAATGCACAAACAAATAAGATAGTAATAATTAAACGACTAGTGTGGTATTTCTGTCATGATTTAAGTAAAATAACCCGAAACATTTTCAGGCCAAAAGACAAAAACAAACACTAAAAGAGTAACGAGATCTAAGGAAAAGATTAAAGTAGTTCATCGTTTTCAACATTAGTAATTGGATTTATCATCATACTTGGACAGCTTAACAAGTGAGTCCCCGAAAATGTACAAATGTGAGACAGTTGTTTCATCAATTCTTCATTCATTGCATATTCCAGCAATGGCGATGAGCTTTTAACTTGTCACGTATGAATCGAGAGAGGGCATGCGCGAAAGGTTTGTCTTATAATGTATTACGTACCTCTGACTACTCTTCTGGCATCCTAATTTATATTTATGATAAAAAAGCATTCGGTAATTTTGAAGCTATCATGATTATAAACATAATTTTCATTAAAAACGCATAACCATATGTCATGGTAAACATCTTTTATTCATTTTCACCGAAAATTAATTTCCTATGTATGTCTGTCTATCAGTGGTGTACTTAGCTAACCCGTTTAAGTGAAAAAAAATCTCTAAATTTCACATCATTCTCATTTTTACGAAAAATTTATTACATGATAGAGTAATATGCTACTACTATATAGGTATTTCAAAATCAGTGGTGTACGTAGCAAATAGATCATTATTCATTTGGCCCACTAAATAGCTCCTAATCAGTAATACAAATACCTCCCTGTCACCTCACCACTAAATACGAGGTTTCAGACAAAGGCCAATTACGCAATGGTTAGGCCTGGAATAAATTTGTGGTCACTAAACAGACCAAAGTAACAAGACTCTTGAATAGGCTGTATTCTATACCTCCATAATATGACGGCCGAAATTTACCATAGATGCGGAGCAATAATTAAACATTTTAGATATAAAATATAAAAAAAAAAATTATCGTGTAAAAAAATAGGTGTGTTCTGACGTGGAGAGAAGATCCTATATTCATGGCGTGAAGCCCTGAAGACTGGTATTACAGGTTTTAATAAACCTCTCTCACAAGCCGCAGTCGTTTGTAAAGTGGGTTATCTTCATATACCTATGTATCTACTTTGTCCTTTATTTTTATAATTTATAACTAGCTTTTTCGTACAAAGAAGATGATGCTTTAATTTTATTACTATAGCATCAACCTTGTGGATACCGATGCGGATTATTTTCATATTCCAATTTTGAAAATAATAATAACAAATTTTCCGTGAAGTCTTTAAGGGACTTTCATACCAACCAACATCATACACCAAGAATTATAAAAGCAAAGTCCAATAGGACGAAGCTCGCTAAAGTTCCAAAGCGGTAATAATTATGTCTGATTAGGTAGGTGGGTACTCGCCCGACGCCAAAATCCACAAAGCCAAATATATTTTAATGAAGAAATTTCAATGTTTATATAGGATAATCCTTAGCCCTTGCGTAGATGAAATTCCCGAATATTGGTATAGTGAAACGGTACGCGACGGTTAACAATCCGATCTCGGCGCAGTTGTTACGCAACCGAGCACTTAAGTGCACTTGACCACAAATTGCGCCAGAGCAATTACAATTCGTCCACAGATGATCTACGTAACCAGAATAATCTGTTTTTATAATTAAATTATAAAAATAGCACCATACGCTTTTTTTGAGTGACTATATGAGTGATATAAAAATGCAACTCATAAACTACCCACAACATCAAACTTACCTGAACTTTATAAACTTTTACCGCTACCAAAGGGAAACTTTCGATGTTTTCACTGAAAATTCATCTCAGTCCAAGTCCATGAAAGCGTCCGCGCACTTATAACGGAAAGTTTATTTTGTGTCATCGGCGCGGGTAGGCGAAAGTTGAGACGGGCGGGTGAACGAGCGGCCTTCCCTTGTGCCCGCTGAGAAGTGGCGGGCAGGGTGTGAGGGGCGCGCGGGGGGCTTCAAGGGTACGCGCATGCGTGGTGAGTGGTCCGCGCCCGGACTGACGTCACGCGGGATACGTCACGCTGCCGCCCAAATCGCGCGACCCCGGCACTTTCAGTTCGAACCCAGCAATCCGCTCTAGTCCCCAATCGTGACTCGTAAACGGACCCATAGCCAAAACGTGGTGAAGTCTTATCAATGTCCTCTATGGGTAAACTCTTTTGTTCGGGTGTAAAAACATTGTATCGTAAATTACTCATACTTTATTGAGTAAATAATTCATATAAGAAATTTTCTTGAGAAAGTTTTTTTTGTTATAAAAATACTGCTGAAATGAGATTAGACTGTGTTTATGTATTTTTTATGCTAAGTGCATATTTTTTACATATTTTTAGTCCTCAATAAAGAAACCCATATTCACCTATATTCACTTCAAGTATTTTGGATCTATAAACACCATAACAGAAAAAATAAAATATTTCGAATTCACAATATTTGTCACAGTATTTTTAACTCAGGCCTTTAATTATTTCAAATAGAAGTTTGCAGGTAAATTCTGATTCAAATATTTTGCGCCCAAGGTATGCGAGTTTGTGGTAGAGGTCGAAATTAAAAGTAAATAATTTGCGTATTTTCCAATATCTGTTTTCTTTTTTACTTGCTACACGTGCCTAATGGATTGCTAGTCAATTTATTACAATACTCTGATGTAACGTTGTTTGTTGCCATGCTTTGCCTACAGACTTTTATGACGAAATTTTACGTTATGTGACACTTTATCAGTCTACGCGTGAAGGTAGATAAGGTTTTGGTGACTCTCCCTCGGGTGTCCTTAAACTTTTGCTAACGTAAGACGGTAGTATAGCCAACATTTACGACTTGAATTTGCTTTTTCAGCACCTTGATATGTTTTAAGCTTGAAAAAATTGTTTGAAGCATGTTCACCTATTCTAGCACCTGTAGCACCTTGTTCTAGTTGGAAATGATAATTACGATAAAACTAGATACACTATTATGTATTTCTTTCCTGCTATGATTATATTACTAGCTATCGCCCCCAGTGCTTTTGCACGCGTATTTATACCCCGTATTTTAAGTGCAAATAAATTAATTTTTGATTAGGAACTCATCGGTGCATGACCGGCTTGGAACCCACGGCCGGAAGGATCGGATGGATCACCACTAAACCACCAGTGATCTATAATTATACTAAAATCACTACTACCAATAAAGTACTCAGATCATGACATAATACGCTTAATTTCCGCGGTTGGTATAATGTGGTAGTCGCGTAATAAAATGTTTTCCAATTAAATTTTACCGCGCGGTACAGGCGGCGGCATAAATCTCTGTTGCCTCTATAGTACAATCAAATTGCGAACATCAAATTAAAGTGAGGTTAACTGCCCATCAGAATTGTTAACAGATGGTGCTTATTGTACAGGGGTACGAAAATAATGGGTATTACCACAGAAATATAAATGGTTTTCTCTCTTCCGTGGGTATTACTTATTTACATTTCCTTGTCGGATTGAAATTATTTGCCTTGATAGAAGAGAGAGTATTATTTATTAGCATTTGGTTACTGAGTAATTATAGACAGTATAGAGAGAGCCCACCTGCGCTGATGCTAACTGGAAGCCGTGGGTTCGATCCTCACACAGAATTGTGTAATGAACATAATTATGCCAGTAGATGTTTGTTCCAAGTCTGGGTGTTATTATATAGGTACTAAATGTATGAATTAACACAAAAAAGGACAGAAGTATTATGCCATCTTACAGTTTCCATATTAGGTACGTGGTGCTTTGCTCAGCTTGGATCTAGATGTTGTCGTTTATTCCATCCAGTCCAGCTACGAGTTCGATAATCTGAATGTTTGAACATAAATATTCCAAATTTTTAGACTAGCCAAAAAGTTCGATTCTCTTTGGATACGCAGATTTAATTTCAAATTTCATAGTAACCTCTTTTGAATAGTTGTGTTGTAAGTTGGAAAAACTAATGGAAAAAGATCCGTCCAGTAGGTACTTAACATAGACAACGTCAATGTGACAGGAAGTGTCATTATTTGACAGAAACGTCATTCTTACTAAAATGTATTTAATAAAGTGTTTATGATTGAAGGCCCTTGAAGGTTAAAAAACTGTTAAAATGTACATTTATTTTTGATAAGCCGTTAAGTTATGGGCGGTTCACAGGCGGTAAATTATTATCTATTCAAACAGCCCCAGCTTCCTTCATCAACTTAAAAGTATAACTTAGTTGGGATGGGAGCAAAGAAGATTTTATAGAGTAGCGGAAATGAGTTTGCGATTTAAATTTCAATTGATTTATATCTCCCGTTTTAGTTACTTTGGTTAATTATGGAAATAATTTTAAAATTACGGAATATGAGTAGCTTATCAATGACAGCCGTAAGGAGTAGATGAGTCACAGTTTATTACACATCTCGAAATGACTTAGGTTAAGCTTTTTCTATAATTTTGCACCAAAATCTTTACATATTAGAATACTATTTCCATACAATTATTTTTATGATTATTGAGGGAAGAGGAGATTTTATGTATTTATCAGTAAGTAATTAGATTAAAAGACATTACTACCCATTTCTTTCATCTTTTCAAAGTAAATATAATATGAAATCTTAGAATTTTTTCAAAGGAATACAGAATTTCATTTTCCGTTTACCCAAGATCCTTTAAGTTCCCTCAGACAGTTCAAAGCCTTAAAGTATTCACATACGTTTTCTATCAGCTTACATTTTGAATTGTAATCGTAGCCAATTTCAAAGTGAAGGTATTTTTAAATCCATTGTCAAAGTTTAGTCAGCAACGTGTTGTGCATTGGAAATTGTTATGTACTATATAGGGCCTAATCTTCAATTAAAGGTTTCTTTTCAGGCTCCCTAAAATCCTTGTCGAAAACGAACATTATACCTACGCGATTTTGACATTTTCACACAAAGCTTTTGGCATTAGGATTCGAAAAGATAACACGTGACTTTCCGCCAGCTATTCGGTGGCGGAAACCTTTCCGTGAAAGGTTGTGCCAACCTGTCGTTTAAAAACGATGTAAAAACTCTGTTTCAATACATTTGCTTGTAACTATGCTGAAGTTGCCATTCCGTCGCAAAAAAAATATTCACTTACTTTAATTACCTACGTGGAATGGAATTTCTCGTTGATTCATTGTGAGACAATACGCGTGGTAGGTACATGCATTAAAAAACTGTCAATTGACTTTCCGTAATGAAACCGACACTGACGGGAATCAAAATAACCCCCCTTATCTAGTCACGTAAGCAGCGACCTTAAATGTCTTGTTACTTGTGTTGGACTCCTGTATCCGCATTTAGACTCTAAGGTGATCCATTATGCGTGGAACTTAAATGTCTGATCGTACCTCTGACTACCCCCCTTAGAAATCCTCAAAAAATATATGGAGTTTCTTACTTGATACTTTGAGATTAGTCGTGAAGCTTTTTCAGAAATTTCAGTTTTATTTTATGTTTTTATAATAATGAAACGCCCACGCTACGTGAAACTAAATGTCATGATTAATCGACTGTCAGATGACTCATCTACTCATCTCAAGTGATTGAAGGCGAGCCTCAAAGTTATAGACAAGACCCGTGGTTACAAAAAAAAATTCTAGAAGTTTTCTAGATCTTAGTTTCGCAGAAATTTTATTAAAAGTTTGAGAGTAACTTACAAAAATGGGAGCAAGCCTTTGCCGAACAATGAGACACTATATATTAACATAAACATACATTAATATATTAGAAGAAATTACAAATAGTGACTATATGATAGATTCATACGAGGAAGAATTTTCACTTGAATAAAAAATATCTGATTGATATGATTTTATTTTGTGGCATGATTGGAACATGTCCTACGCCTTGCGCCTTGCCTTGCCTTGCGTCCAACAACTTGAGGCATAAAATATATTAATCCTCATGTGCCACACATTTCACAACCATCAAACTGAAACACAGCACTGCTTGGCAGCAAAAGTAGACAAAGTGGTAGTTTTATTTAATCACTCGCAAATACTTTACTTTTTAGTTAAAATAATAATATTAAAAACCGAAACGAAGACAATAAACTTCTATCAGAATGTAAGTACCAGCTAAGCTGTGAGGCGAGTCGAAATATCTTGTGATCGAAAGATCATTGAGCAAAATACTTACATTGTTTGCTTTAGATTACCCGATACTCGTTCTTCGATTACCCGTGAACGTGACTATGTTGAGAATTGGGAGGGACGCGGTGACACGGGGCCAGTTTTAAGGGCAAGTTAACACCTACCCTGTGTGTATTACAGGAGCTTTCAGTACGTGTATTGGAGTTAATGATTTTTTTTTCGGTACTTTTTAACATTTGGAAAGATGTAATATTACTTGTTTAATGTAAAATATCAACTTATTAATTGGAAATCTTCCAGAGTGCACTGTGCACATAATTTGTTAAAAAAAATCAAAAAGGATACAGTCATACTTGGATAACTCGAGATTCAATTTTCGGTGCAAGTAAGCCTACAGCACTTCCAACTCGTAGTGTTATCTATTATGGAAATTACGCCGGCCATTCGATTTGTGCTTTATGGGACCCCATTAATTTATCACCATCAGATAAGACAGTTATAATTTATGGTCGCATCGATTTGCTATTACAGTCAAACTTCTCAAAATTCTCAGAGAGATGTAATGATTATACGCATTTTATAACTTATAAGTAAACTTTATAATTAATATTGATTTCCTAGTAAATATATAAGCTGATACGACGATCAAGAGAAAAACCAAAAGATCAGAGGGAATAAGAATCTATTTAAGTATGGTAGTTGTAGTTGGTAAGTTGTTTTCCATTTATACTCACATGCTATTTCAGCTTTGAGATGAGAACTTGAAATTAGATAGAGTATGTAGAGATAGAAAGTGACGTGACAGCTGATTAGCTTTGATCGAGCTTTCAGAAACCGGTACTCTAGTATAGTGATGTCATGTAGGAACTTTTCGCAAAGAGAAATAGGCAGGCTTCTAGGTATATAAAATATTGAAAGAGTCCTCTATAGCCTGCCCAATGAAACACAGCGTTCCGTAGTATCTTTGCTAGTGTCCGAGTTATGAAGAACCGTTCTTTAAAAAGTGAAAGTAAGAATCAGGTAGACTTTTAGTATCACGCGCTTCGGAAAGATGGCGTTGCTTTAACCTACCAATGTAGACAATTTTAAAATATTGTGTTTTAAAAGATAAAATAATAATAATACATGATAACATAACACATAACATAACGTCGAGGTAGATAGACCCTGAAGGACTTGGCAAGACGATCTCGATAGACACCTAAAGGACTGGCCCACTGTGGCCAACGATCGAGAAGTGTGGAAGAAAAAGATAGATGGATACAAAATTCTTTATTGCACAAAAAATACAATGCACATTGTGAGCTTGATGCTGGATAGAATTATCTACCAGCTAACCTTTAGGTAATGGGAAAACTGTTTGTCTTTGCACTGCAGTGGGACGACGGCTTTTTTTTCTTTACATATTATAGGTAATACGTTTGACCGCTATCTCACCTGATGGTAAGTGACGATGCGGTCTAAAATAAAAAAGATGACATACTTCGTTCATAAGTTTGAATAACCTGTGTTAAATCAAGTCAAAAGTTATTAATTAATCGGTATAAAATCACAAGGGTCACTCTGAAATGTCTAACTTAGAAATAATAAAACTTGGAACCTTTTTCTTTACATATAACCTGGATTAGCATAAGATTCTATTTGTCTTGAACATTTTCCGAGAACGGGTAAAAAAAACACGAACGAATCATAACAAAAGGGCGCTACCGCTAATGTACTTTTAACTAGCACATTTCAACCAAAAAGTTTTCTTTACTGGTTTTCGTTTCGTACTCACACAAACTCTTTAGTAGGAAAACTTTTCTATCCAATTGATATATTTGCTGATCCGAGTGTAATGTTGCAACTTAGTTGATTGTGACTTTTCTTAAGATAATATCCTCAATCATCTGAAATCATCATTGTAGAAATATGCAAGTGAGATGTACATTGACGGGTATCAGCTCCTTTAATAAACTGCATTTACTTCAATATGCGAGTAAAGCCGCGTGTGGCGAGTAATAAAAATATAAAAGAAACTTAATACACGACCTTGCCGCTCACTATGTTCTGAGGTATTCGGTAAATCCAGTAAGTACCTATCGAGCTCCGGTTCCAAGCAAACTCCAATATCACACACACCAATAAAATATTTTAATATTGAAAGTAATAAAAACAATACATACCTAAGTAATTACTGTTGATTTTATGATACAATGGAACTAAGAGGAATTTTATACTAGTGGTTCTAAGAAAGTCCCTAAATGAAGCTTCATGCATTATATTCTAACAAGGATCATACAAAAAAACGGTAGATGGCAAGCCATAAATTTGTTGCCAGTTCTCGCATAGAACTGGCACCTAAGTTCATCTAGCTTAAAGACGTTTCAAAGTGATCTATTTAGATTAAATTAAATTAAAGAACACTTTTTGACTTTAATTTCATAATTTTTATATATTTTTACATATTTTAACTACTATACTATTTACTACTATAATATTATACCATACACACATTATTATAATGATAGTCATGTAACCAAATACGGGGTCAATAATACGAGAATCATCTACAAAAATAATTAATCATGAACGAAGATTGATTACCACTTTATGACTCTTGTCTTGAGTTTGCAAAAGTCATCATCTTTTGTTACTGTCTGAAAAATAACATACGACTACACCATATTCTTCATACAAAGGCAGATTGTACGTGCCTACACTTGAATTATTTGCAAGGAATTGGATAATGGGTGGTGCTTCAAATGTAGAGTATGTATGCTTTGGCAGATAATTTGGCCCGTTATTATTATTATGAGCCCTTCGGGTCTCACTGTTGGGCAAAGGCCTCATTACACATCGCAGTCTTGGGCTAAGCTTGCCCAAGTCTGTCAGGAAAATATCAAGCTCGTCCCGCCATCTCCGTTTTGGTCGGCCGCGCGCGTCCCCTTCATTATCTAAAAACAACAATAATTAATATCTAACTTAGATTGGGACTAGTCTAGCTTGCGTTGCTTGAAATGTCCCGATCGCATCGTATTGGTCCTCAATGCTGATTTGATTTTTTTCAAATATTTTTAATTTATATTGCAATTTGTGTTTAGTAACCAACATGTAGTCTGGGTTTTGTTTTTCCTTTTTCGTAACAACGTCAGGCCATTTTTGTGTGGAGTCTCGTGAGTGACGACCGATTTTGTTGTCATAACCAATAGGTATTGTTCTCTCTCTGCATTTCTATATTATGTGACACAAAATAAACGCCTGATTTGATTTGAGTTCTCAGCACGCCCGATAGAGGCGCTTATCGAATGTCTTTACAAAAACGCGTAACGAAATAATAAATACTAGACTAAACTCAGACATGAGTCTCTACAGTTTGGTTTAAATTCTTTGAGAATATGGCCGTTTCTTATTACTATAAAAAAACTTAATCGTTTAAATTGCTGCCACATTAATAATGACCACTATATATATTTTTTTACTGGTCCTAGGAACGATTATAGTTTATTTAATTGCCAATAGCAATTAGGGAGTAAACATACCTACGGACGGATATACCATAGATACTTAAACCTTATCAGGTATAAGTAAATAGCTATGTATTCGAAAGCAAAATAATCTGATCTGGTGTACTCATTATGTCAAGTCAAACCCACACCACAGAAGGAAAACCTAAAACGCACGTTTTGGAAAACATGCTTTTAAAATAAAAATATAATTATACATTACAAATATAGCCTACTTGATATAATTCTCTTGCTTAGATGTATACAGAATAAAAAACGTCAGTATAAAAACAAAATAACGCTGAGAGTATTGCATAATTCCAGTAAGCAAGTAACTCTATGCAGTAGGTTCTAATATACGCTGCTTAAAAGGAAAATACTAGTAGAATCGTCTCGAAAAGATGGTTTAACTTATCGAGCTAGGTACTCGTATGCAGATTCTACTAGTATTTTATTTTCATTTTGAAATCGCTTATCTGGCTTTAACCGCAATAAGTTTCTATTTACGTTTCAATGGTAGTTATTCGACTTGAAAAGCGATATCTTCAACAAGCTAATGCTACACGGTTATAAGTAATCAACTTAAATACAATTTCAATAACTAATAAAAACAGTGATTAATAAAAACATGAAAACACTATTTTATTACAGAAACGTTTAACCAAAATAAATCATGGATATAATAAAACTTAGTATTTGAATAAATTCATCATTTTACGATCAATCGCTTAGCTTTTGATGATAAAGGCAGTTGCTTAAAAACTCATAGGTTACCAATAAAATAGCCTTTTGAATAATATAATTGTGACACGTGTATTTATCTCTTTATAGTGAGCTACCTTAACATTTATCACACAGCCATTTGTAAATGGATGACTATAGATAAATAACTACCTAATAATAAAAGCCATATTGCTTTAAGTAGGTACTAGTAGTTGGTAGTAGCTGCTTTAGGTAGGTAGGCCATTGTATTATTACAATTTTTTAGTTTATACATCTTTATTTTGTTGTGATAATCATTAAAGAGTTATCTATCTAGGTAGTTGAGGTCCCTGAAGACGTGGCTTGTTAATACATATTAAAATAATCTAATACCTTATATGAACATTTCATAAAAATATGAAATATATATATTTATTTATTTATTTATAGGTATATAATCTGAATCTTGGAAACGGCTCCATCGATTTTCATGAAATTTTTTAGTACGCAGGGGTTTTGGGGGCTATTCGATCTAGCTAGGATTCATTTGTAGAAAATGTTTTTTATCCGTGTCTTTTTTGTTAAGCAATCGAGCAAAGCTCGGTCACCCAGATACTGTCGGTAAACCCCTGTTATTGCACTCTGGTGCACTGGCTATGATGACAAACAGTGACAACCCTGATTTTAGGAATAGTTTGCTAAAATTTTTGTATATTAGTTTTTTGTTTTAGCTTGACCTTATTGGCGTCATCTAGTGAATGACCAGTTGGGGCGGGACCGATGTTGACATCATTGGACTTGCTGTTGCTGAGTGGAATGCGAAAGCAACGTTTTCTGTAAAACAATTCCGCTTTTAAAAGCAAGGATTATATGATTATGGCATTATGATCAGAAGGTGTCATTTTATAATCCTTTTTTTATACAACCAGTTGATGGAACAAGAAGATGGCCCAACTTATGTTAAGTGGTAACCATTGCCTATATCCGAGCTTTTCTCGTAAGTCACGCTCGATAGGAACGTGCCCTAATTTACATAGTAAGACTATGCATTACGAAATCCTTTAGTCCTTTTTTTATATAACTTTCTTAGGGAACAAGCAGATGGATCTGTTGTTAAGTGGGTTAAGTGGTAACCATCACCTATAAAAAAGCATTGCATCGTAAGTCACGCTCGCGAGGAATGTGCCCCACGATGCCATTGATGCAACTTGGCAATGTCACGGAAACATTATTTCCTCCAGCGACATTGTCTGTACAATCCTTGGAGGTAGAGCACCTAGTGACCTGCAAATCCTGCAATACAGGTTTCACAATCTCAGGTAGCAGTTTCTCAAAACAGGTCTACTACCTAATACCAACACAATCCTACTTTTAAGAATATTTTATCGGTTTTTTTCGTAATAATTATATCAATTAGAAAATAACTCCTTTTCATCCAAGTGCGTGGTGTACCTTTTGTTTTTTTTTTCCAAAACTACACGAAAGCTTGGAAGAGAATGCTCTAGTATTGAGTTCGCTTATGTACGATACATTTTGTTCGTTGCAATATAAAATAATATAGCAACGTTTCTTGGTGGCAGAAAAAGGCGTGGTGGTAGTACTTCCCCGGCCAAATCCTTCACAAAGAGCTCTATACTATACTCTTATCCGCTCCGCACAGGAGGGCCAAATGGCCTTTACGAAGACTCAGGTAAAGCTGTTAATGCTATTTTTTTTATTTATATTGTAACCTTGTGATCATAATATTTATATGGAAACATTAGCATTTTTCTTTTGTAATATTATTTTTGTTTTATTTTTTTTATTGAAGAAAGAAACCAACAGCACAAAAAATATAGTATAAACAGAGTGTCGTTAACAATAGTACAGCCAATTATAGGTCTCTCTGTTGTATAGGAAGCCTACAGAGGTGTTAACGTAAAGACGGTATAATTCACACTGTTTTATTAGACGGCAGACTACCATTATATGAAGGTATGTGGCGCAGCACATACCTAGCTAGATACGTAACATCTTTCCCCTCTTAAAAAATGAGGAACGACGTAAATCTACCTACTATAAAACAACTAAATAAACACTAGAAAAACTTCTTATAATCTATGATTTGACGGTTTCTGCGACTACGGGCTGGCAAAGGCGTGTGGGAGTCATCATCATCATCATGTATAGCTGATTGCGGTGTACTGAACTCAGGGCTGCCACTCGTTGCAGAAGACTTTCCATGGTGATCCATGGTGATCCTGGTCCATGGTGATCCTGGTTCAGGAGTAGCTGGCTGTGATTGACGTGGATACTCTGCATTTGTTTGTTCTAATACAGTGATATCGGAACCCGAATCTACTTGTTGAGAGTCATTGGCAGGAGAGCCTGTGACCGAATCTGATGATTCCATAGGTGATGGTGACGGGTCTTGGGGCACAGCACCCGTGCCATTGGTGCTACTCTCTGACTGCACCTCTTCTTGAGGTAAAGTTACATCCCACACATCAGCCGAGCCGTTGCCAGTCTCATCACTGCCTTTGTAAGAATGCAGCTGATTTACGTGTCTGATAATAATCTTACTACTTTCACGCAATTTAATTTTGTACATAACTTTACCAAATTTTCTAATAATGATACCTTTCGACCAGTTAAATTTACTTTTATTCACAAATTGTTTAAACCATACCGTGTCCCCAATCTCAAAATCTTTTTTATTTTTTCCACCATAATTTTTAACCTGTAAGCACTGTTTCCGATCGATTAAGTTAGATAATTCCGATGACGACGTAGGAGCAACAGTATTCTCTGATATCAGATCCAAACGTGAGCGCAACTTTCGACCAAAAACTATCTGAGCTGGAGAGGTTTCAGTAGTGCTATTGTTGGAGTTGCGGTAGTCAAACAAATACTTGGATAGGCGATTCTGAAAATCATCCTTACAATCGGACATTAAAATTAAATTTATACCTTTTTTAATAATTTTGACAAAAGATTCTGCTTGGCCATTACTCATGGCATGATATATGGGTGAAAATAAATGATTAATGTTATTCAACTTGCAAAAGTTAGCAAATTCCTGCGAAGCAAACGAAGTTCCGTTATCGGTCACGATTGTATTTGGAATACCAAACCTAGACACGAAATCACTAAGCTTTGTTAAAACTGCCTTTGTCGTAATATTATTGTTCATCACATAGCACTCAACCCATTTTGAATATGCATCTACTATTACTAAAAACATCTTGTTACACATGGGACCTAAGAAATCCATGTGAACCCTGTGGAATGCGTGCGGCGGGTGTGGCCACGGTGCAAGCGGCGCTCGTGGCGGAGATGGCCGTAACTGAGCACAGATCTCGCAAGCGCCAACTAATTTTTCCAAGGCTTCATCTATGCCTGGAAACCAAAACCGAGCCCTAGCCTCAGCTTTCATTTTAACTATTCCAAAATGTGAGCTATGGAGTTCATTTAATATTTTACGACGCAATTTTTCGGGAATAATGACTTTATGACCTCGCAGTAAAATTCCATTTTCAAACGATACTTGCAATCTACATAAAAAGTATGGTTTTATCCGTTCGTCTGTCACCTTACAGGGCCACCCATTCTGTACGAACTTGCACACCGCACTTAAAACTGGATCCTTTTCAGTTTCTAACTGTAATTCACGCGCTGTAACAGGCAAGCACCCATCTACAACAAAGTTGACATAGGCAGCTGAGTCCCCCACCCCTGACGCCTGCCGCAGCTGGACTGCGCTGTCGCAGCTATTGTTCGGGATCGCGCGCGATAAGAAATCAGCTGTGTTTGCCGCGCTGGTGATGAACTCGATTTCATAATTATAGGCACTCAAAAATATTGCATACCGCTGTAATCGATTAGCAGATACTTCTGGAATTCCACGATTTCTGCCAAATATTATCGTCAATGGCTTGTGATCCGTACGCAAGGCAAAAGGTTCTGACCTACCATAAAGATATTGGTGGTATTTTCTTACACCAAAAATAATTGCAGTAGCCTCTTTTTGGATTTGTGAGTATTTTCTTTCGGCCACCGTTAGTGAGCGGGAAGCGTATGAAACCGGCTGCTCTATACCACTACTACCTACCTGCGACAATATTGCACCTAAACCAACCGGAGAAGCATCAACTGTTAGAATTATTTTAGCATTATTATCAAAATGCGCGAGAACCTTGTCCGACGATAACATTTGTTTGATGTTGCTAAAAGCCTCATTTTGCTCCCTTCCCCAGTGCCATTTAACATTTTTTTTTAATAAGTCATGCAAAGGACTTAGTACAGATGACGCATTTGGAGTAAAATTTCTATAGTAGTTTATCAAGCCCAAAAAGGATTGTAATTCGCCTATATTTTTTGGTATCGCTGCTTTCATAATAGCATCAACTTTTAAAGGATTTTTTCTAATACCATTTTTGTCAATAATATATCCCAAATAAGATATTTCACTTTGAAAAAATACACATTTATCCTTTCTTAAAGTCAGGCCGGCTTCTTGTAAACGTCCTAATACTTCTTTCAGTCTCTTCAAATGCTCGATTCTATTAGTACCGGTGACACATACATCATCTTGAAAAACTAAAACTCCCTCCATATTGCCCACAATTGATTCAATCACTCTTTGGAAAATGGAAGGTGCGCTAGCTAACCCAAAAATTAATCGAGTGTAGTTTAGCAAACCCCGTGGTGTATTAATGCAAGTAAGATTTTGCGACCCTTCATCAATTTTCAACTGATTATAAGCCATTGATAAGTCCAACTTACTAAACTCCTTTCCACCATGTAGCTTGGTAAACAGTTCTTGTGCAGTTGGAAGAGGATATTTTTCTACAAGTAGTTGTTTATTTATTGTCACCGAGTAATCGGCGCAAATGCGAATACTTCCATCTCGTTTTAAAACAGGCACAATCGGTGATGCATACTCTGAATAGGTAACCGGTTTTAATATACCTAACCCTACCAATCTATCCAGCTCATTATTTACCTTATCTCTTAAAGCAAATGGAACTGGGCGAGACTTAAAAAACACAGGTTTTACATCTGATTTGACGGGTAATTTAATTTCAAATTTAGTAAAGCAACCTAGTTTATCTGAAAAAACATTCGGATAAGTCTTTGTTAGGTTTTGCACGACATTCTCAACATCTGTCACATTCACATTATTACAGTGACCCAGTGAAGATACAAGCCGCAATTCGAATGCGCGCATAAAATCACGGCCAAGTAAAGGAGGGCCGCCATTACGGATAACATATACTGGCAGTTTATTCGTACGGCCTAAGTATGTGATGTTCAATGACATGCAACCTATCACTACCATTTTAGTACTAGTATAGGTCAGCAAATTTTTAGTGGGTGACGACAACGGAACTTCATAAAAATGCTTCTTGTATAAGTTTTCAGAAATGACGGAAACCGGGGAACCGCTATCAATTTCACATTTTATACTTCTACCTTCCAAGCTCACCGTTTCAGTCAAAGGCACTTCATTTGCACAGTTAATATTTAAAAGTAACTCACCGTCATCCTCCTCGTCATCGGCATTACCTTGCTCAACGTAATTCACTTTATTACTCGAACACATTTTGCGCAGATGACCCTTACGATTGCACAATTTACAAGTATAGTTAGAAAAACGACACTCCGACGATTTATGATTTTTATAACCGCAAACCGAACACTTTTCATTGTTTTGACGTAATCCTTTATTATTTGCACGCTGATCGATCTTGAACACGGCGCCGGAGTCCTGACTGGCGTCGACGGTCCCCGACGGCGCCACCGCGGCGCCAGCTCGTGCGCAGCGCACACTCTCAGCCAGGTCGACCGCCTTGCTCAGCGTCAAATCATTGATCTCTTTGGCAAAGAGTTTATCACGTTCATGCCCCGGCAACATTCCCATTACAAACTTGTCGAGTAGATAATCTTCCATATTTTTGAAGGCACAGTAGGTAGCGAGGCCACGTAACCTGCCAGCCCACTGCGAATGCGTCTCGCCCGTTTGCTGCACTGCCGTATAAAACTTGTGCCTTTCCGCAAAAACGCAGCGTTTTGGCAAAAAATGGTCATCAAAAATTTTCAAAATCTCCTCGTAATTCTTCGTATTTAGTTCCGTAGGCAATGCAAGATTGCATGCTAGCTGATACGTGTTCTCCGTGAGTGCGCTCAACAATACCGCTCTTCTCTTTACTCCAGCTTTGTCATTGTCCTCGTCAAGGCTGTTTGCGATGAACCAATGCTGCAGCCGCCCTTTGTAAAGCTTCCAGTCTTGAGTGTGATGATCGAAATTGGATAAATTTCCCAAATTAGAATTTAATCCAAACATTTTTTCTTATTTTTTTTTGTGTGTGGGTACTCTCGTCGCTAATGTTGTATAGGAAGCCTACAGAGGTGTTAACGTAAAGACGGTATAATTCACACTGTTTTATTAGACGGCAGACTACCATTATATGAAGGTATGTGGCGCAGCACATACCTAGCTAGATACGTAACACTCTCTAAATAATGTAAAACTAATAATAATCATACAAAAATCAAAACAAAGGTGTTATTAACAAAGGTAAGTTGCGCTAAAAGATTCTCACGGCAGAGTTTGGGGGGAGATAGAGAGGAAGGGGGGGGGGGTGTGCACGTGTGTATGAGGGTTCTAACAACACAAGTGTGAAAAATGAAACACTGACTCATTCCACTGGGTAATGAGTCAGTGTTTCATAGGAGAACCCCCGTGTGTGTGTATGGGTGTGTGAGAGAGAGAGGGGTAAGTGTGTGTATGTATCTATCTATGAAAGTATGTAGGTATGTAATAAATATTTAACCTAGATATAATGAATTTGCATAATGTGTGAATTTGTCAAATTCCAATCCATTACTGAAATGTTGGATTCTGACAAGTACACACAGATGTTTACAATAATATCACATTTGTTATTGTTTTTTTAAAAGAAGTTTTACTGGAGTTAAAGATGTCAACATTTGAGAAGTGTTTATTAAATTTATTACAAATTCTATTTATTGGTGCATTCATGGCATAATTAGTTCTAAGGTGAGGAACGGAAAATAGGGGTGTGTGTCGTGTTCGCTTTATAGGCACATTGAAAGTTATGAAAGCAAGTATGTTGGAGGAGTCTAGGTTACCATTCAGTAAATTATACAGAAGCATGTTATCAATTATAGTACGTCTATCCTCTAAGGACATTAATTTGTGAAATGTGCAACCTTCTTCATAATGGGCTTGTATGCGTTTACGGTAATTAAGATGTTTTATGATTTTTTTTTGTATTCTTTCAATTTTATTTTTGTAAATAATGTAGTTAGGGGACCTATCTGCTTCACTAATACAGTATGAAACAAAGCCGCTGTCTGTCCGTCCCTATGTATGCTTAAATCTGTAAAACTACACAACGGATTTTGATGCGATTATTTTTATAGATAGAGTGATTCAAGAGGAAGATTTTTAAATATATTTTTATTATACTTAAGCATAGCATCCGTGCAAAACCAGGGCGGGTCGCTAGTATAAAATATAGCACTTTTGCTTTCCCCACGGCCATAAATGTCGTAATCTCACTGTATTATTTTAGGAAATCTTGATATCTTCTTACAAATATGTAAAATCAAATTAATAATATCTACATGATTAATAATAAATTTCACTACATTATTCAATCCGGTGCCTTTTTTCGTTTTTCAAAAATGGAAGTGGCGGCGGAAACTGTAATTTCCTAGCACGCATTTTACATTTGAGACGCAGTCACCGATATCCATTTGTTGATTCGCCCACGCAGGGATCATAAAGCACTATTACTGTTATATTTGTTATTTATGTATAATTTTAATAATTGGCATACGCACAAGCCTAAAATTAAAAATATTCTTAAATCTTAAAGTAATATCTTTTTAAAGTACCATACAATCTAAAAGCCCTTGTATTGTTTAAACATTCCTGCATTAAACTGTAATTAATTTTATAAGTTATTTTTAAACATCAACAGCCTTCACAGCTTAGTTTGTAGCCTGCCTCAGTGCCGTAGGCCGTAGGTTTGACCCCCACCGAAAACAAACATTTGTGTTGATGTTAGTTCTCTATCTGAGTGGTATATAATATTATAAGTACCTATGTATTTACAAAGAATATAATGTAAGTAGTATACCAGCTATCTGGTCCCCATATCACAAGCTTTAGCTTGGGCATTATTCTCTATGACAATAGGAGATTCCTTGCCCCAAACCGTGAAACTTCAACTTGATGTTGGGCTTTATTTTTAATGGCATAAGAGAGACTTTGCCCTGACCGTATGACACCGGCTGCCTTGTCTTAGCTGTGATCGCGGTGCAAATGGTCATAGTGAATAAGGCTTCTGATCTTGGGGCGAGATATTGCTGTGTGGAATGTCCACCAATATTTATTTATTCATTAAAGTTTATTTCTCTCTCGTGTTTCTTTTGTTTTTCATATATTTGCACAATAATTATTGTCGCAAAAAAGAATGAAATCAAATTTTTTTATGTTCATTACTACGAATATTTATTCGTAGGTTTACTATAATTATTTCGGAACCAGTTTATTGGCTATAACACCAAATAAATAAACCGTCTTTTTTAAATGCCAAAACAATTAATTACTTTTAGTTTCATCGACTTTGGTATACGTTAGGCAAATCTTTTTTTTTATAAACAATGACCTCATAATTTCTTTTGTCCTTAACCATACCATCTTTTTTATACTGTTTCTAAAATATATAATTATCATGATTAAAAGTATCAATCATACCTATTATCATCATCATAAATGCTATTTCATAAATACTTCTTTTTTAAATACCTACATATAGCTACTTGGGTACTTGGTGAGCGGACTGGTTTCCGCAAGTAGGCCGCAAATGGGCCCTTTTTGCGTGTCGGGCGGTGGATGCTCGCTCAGCCACCCGATATCCTCCAGGAACCTACATACCTATAATCTATATTATATAAAGACAAAAGTGACTGATGACACACAGGCCAAACCCATAGGGCTACAAACTTGAAATTTCGCACAAGTATTATTCTTATGACGTAGGCACCCACTAAGGAAGGATTTTTCAAAAATCAACCCCCAAAGGGGTGAAATATGGGATATAAGTTTGTATTAAAATTTCAAAGTAAACGAGCGCGACCGAAGCCACTGATTCAGCTAGTATTATATAATATCCAGACAGAAAACAAACATCTATGTTCATCACAAAAATGTATGCTCTCGGTGGGGATCGAACCCACGGCCTATGGCGCAGAAAGCAGAGCTACTATCAACTGAGCTGTGAAGGCTGTCAATAAAATCTCGTTAACACTTTAAACCGATAGTATATTTAAAATGAGTTATTTTACGATTCATTTTAATGAATAAACTATGCGTAGACATGCTGCTGTAAGAAATTAACACGAAACCTAAAGGATAGTCACAGGTGGTCTTGTTAATTTCTATATAGGACAAGCGACTGTCCTTGCTTTCCATGAACCGTATCGAGTCACTCGAAACTGGTTGGCAACAGATACGGCTTGATCGATGAAATTATATATCGGCCACATATCTAACAGTTACTTAATCAATTCGGGCGTATCGAATTATTTAGTAACGAGGCCGCAGAAAGCACGATCAGGTTAAACTCACCTCTATCAATTTGTAGACTTTCTTGAAAACAGGTGGATAAAGTCGGCGCTTACTAATAGATCATATATTAATATATAGATTAGACGCGGGTAGACCAACTTAGGTATAGACAAAATAAAATTATAACAAAAAAGTTATCTTTGATCGGAACGTATCTAGATTATAAGATTACGGTATAGAAACGCTATACGCAACGGTAAAGAAAGTTGAATGCTAGTTTTGTTTGGTATACCAGTGCAAAAAGATAAAAATACATAACATGTTTTATTCAAATTCACCTTTAGCGACTAGACACTACATACATATAAGTTTTTTGTGTACACAGTAAGAATCTGTAATTGGCAGTATGTGTAGTATACATTTCATAAATGTTATTTTTAAGTGCTGTTGATTCTGTGACAAATAAAAAAAATATATAATCTTTGAACAAAACTCACTGTTTTCTCTGTAACTAGTTCAGAGACCTTAGACAAATTTAACAAGGATAATGTTTGTCTTTCAGAAATCGTACTAGTATCTATTGAGTACCATTCTGAAAGACATGCACCAGTCGCCTGTTTTCTATGTGAACGAGGCCTACAGAGTATAGACAATGCGATTGATATGAACCCTTGAGCAGGTTGCAACATGAATACCTTAGCGTTTTGGCGGTGAATTCAACTTATTAGCCAACTAAGAATTTTGATTAACCTCGCCAGAAGGTGAATGTGTCAACGGTAATGCACGTTTGACTATACTGGCTTACTTTCGAAACTACCTGTATAAAGTTATCTTGTCTCTTTAAATAAATGGAAATTTATAAATACGCAATGTTTACAGTGAAAAATTAAAAAAAAAATAATAATAATAAATGCTAATGTTGATTTTATGATTTTATATTCAATCGACTTAAAGCGATGTCATAGCTTAGCGATTATGACATTCAAGAATTTCATTCAAAACATAACCTAATTACTTTAGTATGAATTTATATAAATGTATGTCCCTATTGTAAAGCGTGAGTCCCAGAATGCTGCCTGATATCTTGAAAAGGTTGAGGACCGTCTCATCAAGTCACTGTCTTAAAGTTAGCCGGTAGAAATGGTATTAAGCGATAAGACCCGTCTATTGTACTTTTGGGTATAAATAAATCCTGATTTGCAATAAAAATTTATCTATCTGATTCTGTCCTATAGGCTACGTCCTAGATGACTAACCAACTCGAGATCGATGCAACACTGTATTTAACCTATGCATTGACTACCTGAGCTGAACTACGTAGCTCGACCGGTCAGGCTGACATTAAAAAAGATGGTCTGACACTAAACCAAAACATAAATCAACTGCATGAAGCGTATGAAGACTAAAAATACAAGACATTTTACGGTGGATATAAATAAAATCCCCATTTATTTGCGTTGGAATAATAGGAGCGACAACTTTTATTATAGTATAATACTTACAAGTCCGAACTTCTTAAAATGGCGGGTTTTTATTCACAATTTCTCATTTATGCGTAGCAATTTAGTCTAATAATGAACAATGGCCTTTTATTTAATAGAAATTTTCAAATCTTATATTTTGTCAGACTTTCCGTCCAGGAAAGTTCTGGGTGCAAAAGGTCCAAAACTGACAAGATTGGCATCTGAGTTATATAGGAGGCTTATGCCCAGCTGAAGGTTACTGCAAGCTGTTTATGTTGATGATGATTATGCTGAAGTCTTAGTATACAGGGTGTCCCAAAAAATAGCGTCAAGTGAAAGTCTAGACGTAGAACACCCCTTAGGGTACCAGAAATCACCCCCATGTATGTTCCGCGATTTTTTATAGTTTTCGAGTTTTTCCGAATTTTTGTAAATTTTTGACTCGAACAACCTAAAAAAATTCTGTTGTTATAGAACAACTTAAAATATGTAAAAAAAACTCTAAGGGGTGTTCTATCTCTGGGCTTTCGATTGACACTATTTTTGGGACATCCTGTATATACCGTATATGTCACAGATTGTAGGTGTATAATATATCTGTGGTATAGGTAAAGTATGAAAGAGGGGGTTTTATCATTTATGATTTCGAGCGTGTTCATTATGTATATCGATAACAATCAAGTCTTTGTGTCATAAGCACCAACTCGTTTTGAGTTCGTTGATAAAGCTGGGTTTCCTGATGTTTCGTAACTGTAACAGTCACGATAAAGACGCCGAGCGTGACGTTAAGCCGTAGGATAGAAAGTGTCACCTACCGCTCTTATCAAACGCAGTCCATCCGGTGCGTTTTCACGATGACCAATCCAATCGCGTTTGCGTTTAGATCATGTTGTGACATCACACGGTTAGGGCAAAGTATCTCCTATGTCATAAAAAATAAAGTCCAAGATAATGTTGTGACTTTACACGGTTTGGGGCAAGAAATCTCCTATGCCATAGAGAATAATGCCCCTGTGGTCTGCATTAGATCACGATCGAATTCGTGTTTGATGTTTTTCTGTTTCGGTACATGTAAATCTTCTATTGTATAATAAAGTATTTTCTATCTATTTAATATTTATGTTTTATCTAAGGTAATGAATTCTAAATATCTATAACAAAAAATATCGAAGTACCTATGATTTAACATGAATTTGAGTCTGTAAAACCGAAAACGTTAGTGTCTATACACCACTAATACGGCTGCGATATATCGAGCTTGGTTATTTAGGAAACTTTAGGCTGACACCTTTCGGATCAAGGTTTCTGAGCCGCTCCATATCAATATATTGTTCATTACCTGACATTGGCCACATTATGCAAATAAACAAGTTTACTTATTGTTAAATGCCATATTATCATTAATCCAATTTTGTATAAATACACGGTAAAATAAAATATTGTATCACGACAAATTCCAGCGGAGTACCACTTTATGCTAATGGCATTCCGAGCCACTCGACAAGTGCGATGTCCTGCCAATCACCGCATTTGGTTTCTTGGCGTGCAACAAATAAAGCAATGCTCACCTAAAATTTCAATGAACCGTGAATGAGTATTTTGCATAGCAATAAATTGGCCTAATCTACACATTCTTGGATATTCCTAGATGTACCTACCGCAGAAATGAATTTTCCAGATCGCGACCGACGAAGTGAGAGACCTCTATTTTTCTCTTTCGTGATCGTGGTAATGCCGGCACGGCGCGGGCGCAAGGTCTCAGCGGGGCTAGAGTCGCCAGCGCAAGCACGTCGCGCTCGCGCAAGTAAAAGTAACTTTTAACAATACCTTGGCGGCGCCTGCGCGCTGCGTACGTCAGTTTCGCCAACTCCCGAGGCGCGTCTCTACGTATCGCTAGCTCGTTTTTGTCGGACATCGATACCGTGGACAGTGTAATTAATCGAATGGGCAAAAAAGGTTTCCGTATCGTGACAATTTCCCATAGTGACAAATAAGGAATTGTGTAGTGATTTCCCACTCTGTGTAGCAATAATTTTATTCCGACGATAAAGTTCATTAAAGTTAATGAAAATCTGATTATTTTGTAGTTTTTGTACTCGCCGGTTATATTGGATGTTACGCTCACTTAAACGTAAGTATTTTTATGGCTTTGAGTTTAGAGCTTTGACCTTCTTTTTAATATTGAGTACAATAAGTGCAACTGCACTTGATCGAAAGAGCCTGCCCGATCTATTCATTCATTTTACGTGTGTACTACTAAATATATAACTAGGTAGGTATAACGCTATATTGGTCGTTCGGTCATATTCTTTTGGTATATTAATGAGGTGATGAAAGTGTAGGAGTCGGTGCGTTTTCCGGCGTGCGCAAGCGAGCGGTTATGTGGTCACCCGGCTACTCGGTGAACGAGTGGCTAAATCAACTTGCAATCGGATCACTAAAACTGGTTTCATAGTTATTGTAGACACGTGTCGCCTGTTGAGACCATAGCCAAGCACCTACTGGTACCTAAGTAGGTACTGTACCTACTTTTGTTTAGGAATCGAGACTAAGATTTGTGCTACAAATCTATTAATTTAAATCTTTATCAGCTTGATACTGGGTGGGTGCAGGTATCCTGTTACATTTACCGTCACGGCATTTCATAATATTCTAATGAGTTACCTAACACTGTCTAGTTAAACATCGATTCGTAAACTAGGTATGTAAAGAGACCTTTAAAAGTATGATCACTTTAGGCAATACGTAACTATAGCGACCCACCCGCGCGCCCCTGCTTCGCACGGGTGCACATTATTTTTCTGCTATATCATGCATATAAACCTACTTCTTGAATCACTCTATCTATTAAAAAAACCGCATCAAAATCCGTTGCGTACTTTTAAAGATTTAAGCATACATAAGGATATAGGGACAGAGAAAACAACTTTGTTTTAATGTAGTGATGATTGCCTATTTGAGAATCAATACAATATTTTTTGCAAAAGTAAATATGATGATATTGAAGAATAATTTTCTTTATTATGGTAATAATTTATTAAAAATATCTTAGCAGAGAAAATTCAGTGAAGATAAGTAATTACGTCGCACTATAGATTCATTGGGTTTTAATAAAGTTAAATCCAATAAAGATATGCAAAGTCAAGGGCTCAGTCTCAGAAAGCAGTTTTAACTAACTAGGTACTCTTACCATAGTCTACTTAAATTATCCTTTTATAGAAATCGGTATAGAATAACAATTACCTAGTTAAGTAAACAAGAAGAGCCCATGAAATACCATATTCACCTTACGTGCTTAGAAGTAGAGCCACAGGGTACAGGGTATCCTACTATAGAACATTTAATTTCCATAGGTATAAAGGTAATCATCGAATACCAATATGTAAGCTTTTACCTGTATAAAAAAGTTATAAAAAGAAAAAACAATTTTGTAGGTATAAAGATTTAACGTTGTAACGACTAAATGATGGGATATATGGGACAGCATATATGTACCTACTTGTTGCGCCCTGCGGTTTCACCCGCGCAGATTTAAATTCCGGTGTTCCCACGAGATACAAAGTAGCCTTTGTGCTATTCCAGACTATAATATATATCTCTGCCAAGTTTCATCCAGATCCGTTCAGCCGTTCTGGCGTGAAAGAGTAACAAACATCCAGTCCCTCCATCCATCCATCCATCCATACTCACAAACTTTCACGTTTATAATATTAGTAGGATATAGATTTTATTTTTTATAGGTTTATTTATGACATGGACGAATATTATGTCATTATTGACAAATATTGTTATCATCTAAGAAAAAAAAATACATACCGTCTATCACAATAATATTTTTTCGTATTTATCACATAATAATTTATTTTAGTACTCTGGCTGAATTGTGCTTATTGCTGGTCTTTCTCCTCGTACCACTAGTGCTTCCGAAACAGTGTGGTGAAGGTATGTAGCTATAAGCTACTTTTTTTGTAGGTACACCTTACGGCACTCTAGAATTCTATATGGAATGACAAGTAGTGGAATAAATCAGGGCAATCGAATCAGAATGCACCAAGTTTACCCATTTGATATAGAATATCGAAAGTTAATCGTAAATACGCACTGCATATGTGGCTCACGACCGTCACAGGCGCGTTATTTGCTTTCCCCTGTCTAGTGTATTTATAACTCAAGATGGAATGACCACTTATACCTTCAACACCCATTATTCTCAAGAACCAGCGTACAATAAATATTTAAGTTTAAGATAGGAGCTTATTTGACTCATCGTATTCCCTACACATAATACACACACTACACTAGTACTCCATAAAATAGTGTACATTTTGGGACATTTATATACAATAAATGTAAATGTTATGCGTGACCTACAGGGCAATGTTTTGTTTATAGGTGATGGTTACCACTTAACATCAGGTGGGCCATCTGCTTGTTCCATCAGTTAGTTGTATAAAAAAATGTGTTTTCTCGCACGGCAGTCAAATGTCTTGCTATCAACATTATCAAAACAAAAAATTAATAACGTTATCGCTTAAAATTTTCTTACATTTTACTAAGACGCCTTTAAAAAACTCAACTTCAAAAAAAATTTATATCGCATCAATTTTCTCTTCCTGATCACTAGCCGTAGCATTCGTTTCATTATCAAATATTTATAATCCAGAGGCTGAATTCTTCTAGTGTAATAATTCAATGCCGCAGATTCCAAATCAATTTCAAAAGGTGCACAGGTACCTGCAATCCTTTGTAATGGATGGTATTCAAATTCAATAAATCGTGCGAATTTTCTATATTGTTTCACCTCTAACATTTCCTCGTTTCAACCTTGCATCCGCTTTGATCAATCAACTAGGTAATTGCTTAATTTGAGAAGATTTTTGTATTATTTCTACTGTTGCATAATTTGACAGTGCTTAAAATAGGCGTCCTTGTTTTTTCAGTTCATAAAAAAGAGGACAGTATATTTTGCAAAACTTATGATTGGTTAGATAACTATACTAAATAATTTTAATCCCTGTATGTAACTGCTGTTGCTTTTGTAATAAAAAAAGAACATAGTGTTCTTTTGAGTGTTTATTTACATAAACAGAAGTATTTGTAGAAGTAAAAGCCACTCGATTGCTCTGGGTTTGCATGTTCAAGTCGTAAAATTATATTGTCCACTGTATCCTTCACTATCATTTCAGATACAATCCTTGCATATTCGAATGGTTTTTATTTTTATCAAACCAGTTTATCTAGATTACGGTCATATTGTACTGTGAAAAACTGATACGACGACAGAATTCTCGTGAGGGTTTGTATAAATTGCAACGTAGACAACGACTCCTGAAACCCCTCCTGAAATCAATATCACTGCATAGTATAAAACAAAGTCGCTTTCTCTGTCCCTATATCCCCATGTCCCTATGTATGCTTAAATCTTTAAAACTACGCAACGGATTTTGATGCGGTTTTTTCAATAGATAGAGTGATTCAAGAGGAAGGTTTATATTTTGTATAATATTTGATATGTGCACCCGTGCGAAGCAGGGGCGCGCGGGCGGATCGCGATCGGAAGTTCGTTTTATCGAGGGAGCTTACCCCTAGAATCTGGAGTTAGTACTTGGTACTAAAAGATCTGAGGGGATATATTCCGTATCTGGGGATCAAAGTAGTGAAGCTGCTTCAGTTTGTTTTCAGCGTAACCTTGCATGAAACGAGTTGAATATTTCTGTAAGACACATCTAAATATAACATAGAAAAATACAAAAATAGAGAGCATGTGCAAAGGTAAATGCAAATCTTTGAGCATAAATAAATAATTGTGAGATAAATAAATATTGGTGGACTTTCCACACAGCACTATCTAGAACAAAACTAAGCCAAAGCCTGAGTGATAATTTATGTAAAAAAAGTGATAATTTATGTTTGTGTATTAAATATATCAGTTATCGTAGTACCCATAACATAAGCTTTGAGTAGTTTACTTTGGGGCTAGATGGTGCTGTGTGGATTGTGCAGCATTATTTATTTATTTATATATATGATGAAAGATGCTCCTGACACTTAATAATCTAGAATGTATGTTTATAATAATGAATGTTATTGTATCAATCACCAATTCAGTAGGTTATGGCTAGTGAATGTTTTTTCGATTTTTAAAAATAGGATTATCAGTAGGTATCTACTAATATTTTCTTGAGCAATAGGTATGGCTCCTGTTCAAATTTTCGTGGATCATATGCACCGAAAATGGGTTAGCTTATTAGAGTGATTATTCAAGTATATACAATATCTTTATTGACTTAGAAAATTACAACTAATAGTTACAATTATTTACAAAATGTACAAAATATACAAAAGACATATGAAACAGTTGAGCTATCTGCAGACCGTTGCAAACGATCTATAGATAGCTCAACTGATCCAAATCAGTGCCAGTCGGAAGCGTACCCAAGACACTGGCTGCATTGCCACGCTGAATGGCAATACTGATACGCTGAGCCAGGTATTCGCCAGCCCTCGGGTCACGCGTCGCCTCGATAAGTCGCCTGGATAAAATTTTGAAGACCCAAATTAATTTCTTATTCAAGCAAATAAACCAATAGGTTTTTTGTGTATACAACTGGCTGATGGAACAAGCAGATAGCCCAACTGAAATAAGTCAGAAATGATGGGCACTCCACCCTGTATATCCGAAAAGTAATATCGGAGAACAAAATAATATTTTTTTAAGAGGATCATACAAAAAAACGCTAGAACAAAGCTTAGTTTCTTGCCAGTTCTTCTAGGCTTTGGTTGCGTGCGACGAACTGGCGGTAGATTCACGTATCATATAAGACGTTTCAAAGTGATCCCTGTGATTGTCTACATCTACATCTACACTAATAATATTATAAAGAGGAAAACTTTGTATGTATGTTTCGAATAGGCTCAAAAACTGCTGGTCCGATTTCAAAAATTCTTTCACCATATGAAAGCTACATTATCCCCGAGTAACATAGGCTACATTTAATACTAAAAAAAAATATGTCCACCCATGCGAAGCTGGGACAGGCCGCTAGTACTGAGTAAAAACCATGTTGGTTTTGGTAACATTGTCCACACTGAGTTATAAAATGCCTGGCGTAAAGCAAGGTGCACACTATAATAATCAATCACTGGACCATGGCGCAACTATGCGCGCACCCGCGCTGTTTCGCTCCATTGGACACTTTCCAACGACCCCACGGTGCAGAAAGCCTTTAGCTAATTTCAAGATGACCTTGGATATTGCTGTATAGATTTCCTCAAAAGCAAAGTGCTATGGGAACAATAGATAAACAGTTCGTTTCATAATCATACTACTATTATAAACGTGTAAGTTTATAAGTACGGATGGATGGATGTTTGTTACTCTTTCAAGCAAAACTTGGCAGAGACATATATTATAGTCTGGAATAGCACATAGGCTACTTTTTATCCCGTGGGAATACCGGGATTTAAATCTGCGCGGATGAAACCGCGGGGCGCAACTAGTTCTAACAATCTTAAACACAATTTAAAACTTTATACTTTCAATCATCACTGCTTACGGAAGTGGTTAGAGAAAATTGCTTCTAATGAAAGTAAGGGCAAGGAACACAATGACCTACTATGTGGCTTTTGCAAGATGATCTTTTACCATATGGATTTTGTTTCTAACTCATAATAATCGAAAAAGGTTCCACGATAACGAAAAGCTTGATAATATTAAAAAAAACATGTAATTACTTACCTAATAATTTTCTGTAAGGTTAATTCTGTTTTATGTTATTATAGCGGAAACAGAAAAAATATTGACTGATGTTGAGAATAATAAAAAAAAATCTCAAAGCAACATTTATGATGAATAAAGAATGCAACATTACTCATTATTGTTGTCATCAATAAATAAATAAATATTGGCAGGAAAAGCAACACTCGTGTGCACTTTTACTTTGCTATTTTCTTACTTAGAAGCAATAAAATTGAACACACAGAAAATACATGTAACAAAGATGCACAAATATGTTCATACGCAAGTAATTTTCTCGGTGGGAATCGAACTCACGGTCTTCAGCGCAGAAGGCGCAGTTAAACTGAGCCGTGATGGCTGTCAATATTGGATAAGTAACGAGGTTTCGACAGGTGTTTAGCATTCGACCGACACGCCAATCGGCCTCGGAATGTCTGATGCCTTTGACTCATCTCAGCTTCTCTTTGTAATCGCAAATTGTTTGATAGATTTTTTCATGCAATGGTGTAAACAAACATACAAAGCTAAAGGTGAATTGGCTAACGCTAATTTAGCGTGTCTTTATTTGTCAATGTTATAAAATGTTTTTGAATAGATCAATGTGCGTTCACGTCAAAGAGCTTCTGAAAGCCTTTGGTAAAAGATAATATCCAGCTTACATTAAAATTGCAGCAAGCAACTTTGTTGCAAGGTTTTGCTGCCAAAGTCCATAAAGATTAATAGGATAAATGAAATATCTAGTTTATTTTGTTTATTCAACTAATCGAAGACATAATTAATTCCATTTATTATTTTTAGCTAGTATATGCAAACAACAGACTATTTATCTTTTTTTTTTGGAAAAAGCAAAGTTGCAAAATTACTGTACCTACCTTTGCAAAACTATGTGATGATACATCCTACTAATATTATAAACGCGAAAGTTTGTAAGTTTGGATGGATGGATGGATGGAAGGATGGATGTTTGTTACTCATACTCAATAACTCCAGAACGGCTCAACGGATCTTTATGAAATTAGGCATAGAGATAGATTATTGTCTGGAATAGCACATAGGCTACTTTTTATAACGTCGGAATACCGGGATTTAAAACTAGGTGGGTGAAACCGCGGGCGCTGTTTGTTTAAATAATATAGGTACATTTACATTAATCACATTTCAGTTCGGCTCGTAACTTTGCTCAGTAATAAATATTGTATATTTTCTCAATATATCTCACTAAAGTTAGTAAAATAAATAAACTAAGACCAATAAAATGTATAAAATAAATATATAAAAATATCAAATATCTTTGAGTAATATAACTAGTGTGTACAACACACTAGTTTTCCTAAAATTGGCAAATAAAATAAAATATTTATACCAATCAAAAAGTTATAGGTCCTATGAGTATTCATTTTCAGCCATCACCCCACAACAGTTAGTTCTGCTACCGTTTAGTATCACAGCTGTGTTCCTTACAGAGCTAGCTACTTTAGCGACATTTCAATATGCTCGATCGAAGGTCTCGAGGTCGCGGAAGACACCCACCGATGCGCCGCGGTTGACGCAAGCGCATGAGGCAATGCAGTTACGTGCTCGTATGTGTAGCTTGCGCCCCATTTTACTTGCAAGTTGGCACATGTGCTTGAAAACTTACCAGGAATGGATATTTAAAAGGCAAACTATTGAGATTTTTTTTAAACTCTTGTTAGCTTTAAGCTCGCCTTTGTACTTGTCTTCTACTTCTGTCTTTTTCCTTGTGTGTAATAAAGAGTTACTCTTCGAAATCAGAAAAGTTAGTTGAATGTTCAACAGCCTTCGCAGTTCAGTTGGTAAAATATGCTATGCTTTCTAGTATGTGGCCATAGTAAGAACATTAAAAAAAATCTAACCAAACCAAAAAATTATATGCATTAATTCATAAATCATAATCCAACTGAAACTTCTGCATAAGGAACATGCACTCAACATGATTAAGAATGAGGATAAACTTTTTTTTTATGCATTCAGATCATGTCTTAAAAAGTTCAAACGTGTACCAACCAGAATCGTGCTATAGTGCGGTTCTAAATTTTGCGACCGTAACATTACAGACGTTGTTTCAAAAAGACGCATTAGACGTTCATTATTTCTTTAGCGTCAGACTGAAATCTCACTCGCCGTATTGTCGCAGTCTTATCGGCAGTCGCTTTGCAGAAAACTCTTGCTTCACTGTTTTTAAAGTTTAAAATTCATAGCTGCGCTAGCTATTTAGCTTGTAAGTATGCTCTGTATAAGGTATAATAAATCAGCCAAAGTGTACAAACTTTTGCTTCCAAGAGGATTGAGTTGTGCAAGTGGATTTATGTTGCTCTACATCGCAACCGTCAATCGGCGCATTGTATCATCAGAATCCATTATCAGTTGCCGATATAATTTCACATCTAGAAATACCGCTCTGCTAATAGTCAGTTGGAAGATGATGTCCCAACATCGACATTAATGCTTTTGTGCCTTAAAAAGCAGCTACCGTCATTAGACAATCATAAATTGTTAATGATGTGAGAGCCTCTTCTCTATAACATTACTCTCATGGAACTAATAATACACAAGCACACAAACTCGCTCTTACATTTTTGTTTATACTCAAGTTATTTCGTCATATAGCTCGAAGAACTGACAACCGCTGGGGAATATAGGTTCTCGAATACCGACCACGAACAGCCCCTTGATCACGTAACTTTTGTTGCATTCAAAATCCGGTTGCATATGTCAATTTTGGCAGTTTTGCCATCGAAAAACTGCCAAAATTGACATATGCAACCGGATTTTGAATGTAACAAAAGTTACGCGATCAGCCTGCAGGAAAGCGAAGTGTGGGACGCTTTCCTACCCGATGGACTGACGACATTGTTAGGACCGCGGGTAGCCGGTGGATGGAAAGGGCTCAGAATCGTTCTTCCTGGAGGCCTATGTCCAGCTGTAGGCTGATGATGATGATTTGGTCAATTAAATAACCGGCAAACTTACTGTTTCGGAATTCCCAAATCGGAGGAGGTGTTAATGCTCGCGACACAGTTTTTCTTTGTATAATATCTTGTGCCTTGTTTTAGTTCCAAATAAACTTTTTTTGCTTATTTAAATTATTTTTCATAGTATCTATATTTTTTTGTATAAGGTTTCTGGTAATGGACTGACCAAACATGGCACCGATTATTGTTAAGTTTAATTGAATTTTATTTTGTAACGGATGTATTTTCTTTAGAATCCGCTACGTTATTGTACTTTTAGAAATAAGAGCACAGTTGCTGGGAATATAATTTGCTACCCTGTTATTTTCTACAGCAGTGATAATACGTTCAGCTGAGTTTTGTCTGTCCTTTCATGATTGAGAGTTGCAGTGTTGCATATACATTATAAACTGTAGTAATAGGTATGTATCAAGGAATATATTAGATAATTCAAATTCTTTGGTATGTATTCTTTGTATTTCTTGCTATTTTATAAGCTTTCATGACTTTTTTATCGACATTTCGACAAATCAGCCTCTCGAGCATGGATCATCTACTATACGATAAAATTTGACAAGTTACGTTCGTTCGTCATTCAAATTTATCGAGAAGTAGTTGCGCCCGCGGTTTCACCCGCGCAGATTAAATCCCGGTATTCCCACGGGATAAAAAGTAGCCTATGTGCAATTCCAGGTTATAATCTATCTTTCTGCCAAGTTTCATCCAGATCCGTTCAGCTGTTCCGGCGTGAAAATGTAACAACTATCCATCAATCCATCCATCTATACTTACAAACTTTCGCGTTTATAATAGTAGTAGGATTTATTGGAATTAGAATTACCAAATATATGATTATGAAATAGTGCAATAAAACATAGTCCCAAATTTAATCATTAATGTAAATATGTAATTCATTTAAAAATCAAAAGAAAATGTTCTTAATTATTCTACCTCTTTCCGATAAAAAACGCCTCAACAAACTTGCACCACCCAATTTGTGGATCATATTATCGCGACTGCAAATTATCGGGAAGCGTTGCAATGAATGCAACTGTGTACACGATATGAATTGCATTATATTGCTTGCTATTAATAATTACTTACGATAAAGTAATCATTGCGGGGGCTCACGCGACGGAGATGCGCCGGTCAACGACCCGCCGTGTGTAAATACCGCAGATGAAATAACAGTGGGTACTAACGTGTGATTCACGACGAATGGACGACTAAGCGCATTCTAGTTCTACTATGGTAAGCCAGAGAAAAGAGGGTATGATATAAATGATAAAGCTGAAAATATTTACAAACCAGTAGCACCCCGCGGTTTGACCCGCGCAGATTAAAATCTCGGTATTCCCGCGGGATAAAAAGTAGCATATGTACTATTCCAAACTATAATCCATCTCTCTGCTAAGTTTCAAGATCCGTTCAGCCGTTCCGGCGTAAAAGAGTAACAAACATCCATCCATTCATCCATCCATCCATCCAAACAAAAAACTTACAAACTTTCGCGTTTATATTATTAGCAGGAAGCATTCTTTTATTTGCACCTTTTAAGACGCAGACTACCGTCGAACAACTTTATTGAACTTACTTTACTTTTATTTTGGTAATTTAATATTTGGACGTTTCCCCTGATACCACCTTTAACATCCTCAAAGAAACTTAAGTTCGTACTTAGTATGTAAACCGTCTCTGGGGATCAAATTCGTAAAGATGTTTCGTTTTTCTAACCGGACTGTATTTTTAGAGTACCTAATGTCAGATATTAAATACAAAACCTCATCTCACAAAGGGAACTTATTTGTATCTAGAATAAAAGGAAAATTTTAAAAACGATCATAGCATAAATCATCAATATGAAATATTTACTAATATTAAAGTTTTGATATATGTTTTTCACAACAAGCTTTGTAGATCAAAGTCTGTCGACACAGCTAAACAGAGTGAGTGGTTCGTTTTCTGAGACGTTTATGATTAAATTGTTATTTATATAGAGCTAGATAGTGCTGTGTGGATTGTCCAGCATTATTTATTTATTTATTTATTTATATCGTAAGTGGCAGTGTACGCCCAGCCTATTATTAGTTTTGTCATGAAGGCCATCGGGCAACAAGGATAATAAATTATGTGGCGTTTCGAAAATAGCGCGCGGTGCACTCAATGCTCGATAGAAAGTTAAAGATTGGAATGAGACGTCTGAGTGCGGTCGTGACCGGCGCTGATGGGTATAACTTGTCACCTGGACATTTGCACAATTAAAAGACTACGTAATACAAGCGATATCGCGCGTGCCAATAAAGAAATAATTTCATAAGATCTGTACGTTGTTGGTAGAGAGATGTATTGTTGCAAGAATCGAAGCACAGCTAGTCTATCTGCAAATGTCAAATTATTCTAGGCTCAAACTAAGCAAATTATGAAAAATTTACTTCAGGCAACTGCAGTAGTTAAAATATAAATACAGGTCACATATCGTAAATCAAAGCTTGCACTATGCGCTCAAAGATAACATTACTTTGCATTTAATTAATTTCAAACAATTTACTGTAAATATACCTATAGAATAGGCAAATTATTAAACTCTGCCACTTTTTTTTATAATTAAATATGTGCTCATCACACTCAATGTTAATACGGGGCAGGAATTTACAAACTACAGCGGAAAAAGTAAATAAATAATAATTAAAAGTCATTGACAATATAAGCCACCTGCAAATGATGCAGTGTACCTACAGATTAAAAACAAAGTAACGCGTTTTATAGGCATTTCCTTAGCGCAGAATGTCCGAGTAAGTATACGCTTTCAATATTACGCGTTCGCGGATCATGGGCCGTGACGTTTGCACTTACGGCTTACAAGACCACTGATATGTGATTATCTGCAGCCACAGTCAATGGACTTACGTGACATGGCCACTTTTGAACGCCATATTGTTGTGCCATCAACCACATACTTGGTTACTCTTTAGATAATATCGAAACAATCTATATTTCCAGCACGATAGCGAAATGTATTGTAACGGTTCGCTTCTAATTTTTGTTGGCAACAACTTAAACGAAGTCAATAATTATGTTCACTGCAAACAGTGTTTGATGTGTAAGTAACTGCGTTTAGTTCTAAGCTTGACAGGACAACAAGGTAATTAATCATTTTGCGGAACCACACGCAACAAGTTAAGCAAAACATTTTGTTAAAAGTTTGTTCGAAGAATTTTACGTAAATACGGTAACATGCGCAAAAATCATTACAAGGCGTAGACGGTTTACTTTCACTATGGGTGGTACCTACTTGAATATAGTCAGTGCTGCGTACTAAAACAATGTAAATTCGACGATTTTTTATGCACCTAAACTTCTCGGACTGCTATATTTTAAAACAGTATCTGTGGAATGAGCTATCGCCGGAGGTTTACCCTTTCAGTTTTAACATGAACAACTTCAAGAATAACGATAACAGTCCTTCAGGGCAGGCAACGCAATGACAGCACCCCTAGTGTTGTTGATGTTTATGTATTTTTCATAGGCATAATGTCATCCAGTTTAATGATGACGTATTGTCTGCATAGCCCCTTGGGGTGATGATAGAGTGAGTGAGTGAGATGAGGTGCAGCCTCGAGATTTGGATGCGAGTTCGAACGTCTCGTATAGGTTCCTCTTGGCTGGGTTCTGTTTTATTTTGTCATTGTCATGTGCTATAAAGCTACGCCACTAATCTACCGCGTTATTCTAGTCGAAACAAATAAGAGTTATTAATGGGTTGGTCATAGTCAAAGGTAAATATCTTGACATAAGCAGACAGTAATTGCACTTTTGACCTTGCACAGAGCACTTTCAAAATAGCACCACGTTCCGGTACGAGTCTAGTGTTAGGTGTATGCGGTAGAACTATTGTTCCGTTAGCTAGTTTTAACTATAATGGAATGTCTCTTTGTATCCTATTGCACACATATCTTTGGTCAAGTCATAATAGTTAGATTACAGAACAAAATGATTCCGGGAAGTTCTTGAGAGTAAAAGCTTTTGCACGCCGACTGTGGGTGCGGGGTGAGGTTGTGGTTGACACGAGATTCGAAAGAATAGTAGGCCAAGAACCCCAATACTCAATATATAGAATCTGTTTAATTACTAGTTGGTATGACATTCAGTAACGGAAACCCAAACCGAAAGTGATTGTTTTAAGTGATAATACATGAAAGTATAAAAAAATCGTCGTCCATACAAAAAACTTTTCTCTTTCTAATGAGTAATATTTTCAACGAAATTGAGTAATATTATAAATGTCCTTTGGCGTCGCTGAGGCAGTTGATATAATTTTATTACCTCATAATTTATGAGTTTTCGTCACAGTGTTTTAATTTTGTCGAGGGTTTGTAGGAATAGTAGGTTAATTATATTTGAATGGCTATTTTGCAAACAAAAAGCAGAACGTATAAAGTTTATTTCGTAGAAAGATTCAATAATCCTAGACTGCACAGATCTGGGGATGTATAAGACCAGTGATATATTTTTCGGTGACGCAACCTAAACAGCTGAAAACAAGAGCAACATTCACCAGTTTTCGTCAACTGAACATCATCTAACCCATTACCATATTCGTACAAGTCGTGTTTACGTATAAATTACATCCTGCAAGTCAGGTCGTGTATGAGACTTGTGGAATTTTATTCTCGTTTCGGGTCATTTTTTGACACATCACAGGTTTATGTGACTCTTGGTTGACAGCTCTGTTTGTCAAATAAATTGCCAACCCCAAGCTTTATCTCAAGTGCCCTACAGCGCAGCGCCACAGAAATACAACTTTTAAACAGTCTCCGATCCACAAGCCATGCAATGCAACAATACAGCGACGTTTAAAAATAGTCATCAGGTTTCCACAGTGGGGCGCCGCGCCTGCGACGAATTTCACTCACCAAGTCACGACTTCTTTTAACTTCTGTATGCACTATCAATTATTCTGTGTCTACTGCACAGAACAAATAATAGCACTGAAGTTGGTACAGTTTCACTTCGACGACACAACAAAAGGTTTAGAAAATAGCGTCGCATACATATTTATCAGAATTATAATCTCAAACGGTGAAGAAAAACTCCGTGAGGAAACCGGCATGTGAACCTAACAAGTTATAAGCCATGTGCCAAGTGCTCGAATGGAGCCTTTTTGAGGCGCACTTAAAATCCTTTCACCACACTTTTTCGAAAGAAACTAGTGACTCAACACGGAAAATTGTAATGATCCGCGTATACATAACACATTCATTCAGTTTTCCTATGATATATCAATTATGTACAATGTATCCAGGATGTAAACTGTTCTGTGTGAAGCTACATCAAGAAGACTAGCGGTGTAGCCGCGATAATTTTATTATACGACACAGAATGTGCCTAATTTAAAAGGTTAACAATATTAATTGCCAACAAAGTCAAAGGTCAAAAATTCTAGTGATTCACAAGGATATCTTTGAAACGTTTTAAAGCTAGCATAATTAATATTGAAGTTTCTGTGTGGAGCCAGTCGAAATGAGTGAGGCATAACAGAACAGCTAGAGACAATAAAATAGCAACGTTTTAAAGCTAGCAATCATAAAACAGCAACATAATTATATATCACGACCGCTGCATAGCGGCGTTCGCTTTTAGAAAACTAAAATTCTGAAGTTACTTTGTGACAAACGCACTTAGGACACAAAGCAAGCTAGCTTACAAGAACTTAATGAAGCTCATATTTTTGCGGAATGGCTCAGGCATTAAAATTGTCCATTTGGATTGTTTCTTACAACACTCATCATCATCAATCGTAGTGAAACGTGATGGAGCTCATTTTACTTATCATGTACCTATCTAAACTAGTAGAGCTCTTTGTGAAGGGCTCGTCTTGGGAAGTACTGCAAAGCCTAATTCATTCGGCAAGCAGCGTTGCTGCATGTGTTTCGGTTTACAATGTGTTGTTGCCAGTGAAATAACGCCTCAAGCTGATTCATGCGGGCAGTGCATCGTAGGGCACGCTCCTATCGTGCGTGACTTACGAGGCAACGTTTTGTCATCGGATTTTCTATTCTTCTTGTCGTGTCACTAGTTTCTTTCGAAACAGTGTGGTGAAAGGATTTTAGTGCGCCTCAAGAGGCTCCTTTCGAGCACTTGACACATGTTATAGAGTTTTTAGGTTCTGAAGTGAAGGAAATATAATATAATATTTTCCTTCACCGTTTGAGAGTAGGTACTGGCATTGTGCACATAAATTTTTGAACAGAAAAACTCATTGGTGCTCGACCGGTTTCGAACCCACGACCGTATGATCGGAAGGCAAAGTCGCTACCACTAGACCACCAGTCCTCCTGCTCCTGCTTTTCCATAAGCGAGTGGTATAAAAAATACCTATTAGATATAAAGTGGCGCAGGCCTATGTTGGTCAGTATTGAATTTAGTTTTTGTGACATCTGGCGGAAGGCTGTCGACACGAAACAGCTATTAAATCCGGTAGTCGGTATTATTGCGGCAAGTTGAATAACATTTTGAGCACGGCTACCTGTATACAGACACAGATATCATGCACGGACGAACGTGTCGCCCGGTTAATTTTTAATCGACCAAAATAATAGACTTGCAATGTTCCGGGAAAAGACAAACCACCATCAAAGGAGTTCTCGCTAGCTCATTTTTACATTTTTGAAGATTGAAATCACTGAATGTACCTAATAGCAAAAGCAGAAATGATCCATTGAGTTTCTTAGTAGATAGAATTAGTTTTTCTCCGAAACGTCGTTGTGTATAATTTTTATCGACTTCAAAAAAGGAGGAGGTTCTCAATTATACTGTGTTTTTTTTTATAATTTTTACTTCCTTACTTTTTATTGCGTGAACAGATTTTGATGATTTTTTTTTATCGAAAGCTGGGTTCTTATCATGTCGTTCCATTTGAATTTGAGTCAGATCTGCGGAGAAGTTTTTAAGTTATATTAGTATGAGTGTATTTGGAGTCAACTTTTTCTTGAAAGAATTATTCATAAATTCTTTCAGTAATTTTATACATTCAAAAATTTTAAAATGTATGAATCAGAAGTTGCTTGACGGGTGAAAAACTCCTAAAATGTTATATTATGTTGTTGTGCTTCCGAGAAGTCTTGCTCCTTTTTCTATTTTACTATGAGATAAAAACCATGTAAACCGAAAGATGTAAAACCGCTAAGTTCCGTTTACTTACCAATAATGGTGTGGGTATCTCATAAACATACACTCATACGTAATTCAAAACACTTTGTGGCTACGCCGTCTTCACTTTGCTCATTAAAATAAATATGCTCCGGTATAGCTGAGAAGATTGGCACTTGGCACACAATACATGATACACCGACGTACGGTACACCAAAAAATACAATAATTCTAATGATGATTTTAAATCTTTAGGAAGCTACTTAGTAGTAGGTAGTAGCCTAGCAGCGGCGAAAAGCTTGCAATGTGCAACATACAATGAGGCTAAATATGCTATATAAAAAATGTAATATTTAATCTGACTAAAGCCTTTAGACATTTGTTAAACACTAACATATTTAATTTTCTTGAGAATTTACTTCAGAATAATCGATGATTGCTGCTAACTAATGTTTGTAACTAAACTAAAAACCCTGATTTATCTTTTATATAGAGTACTTTCTAAATATATTTTTTAAGAACTCGTCCGGTATGGTACTACAACCGTACATAATTCTACAGTCTAGCACAGCGTTGCTGTGTTTCGGTTATAAGATTGTGCTGGTAAAATCACAGACAACATGAGACATCTGTAAACCTCAAGTTGATGGACGCAAGGCAGTGATTTGAAGGATCTGTAAATATCGAGCTAGACTGACGAGGCAAGACAGGCGATGGTTGCCAAGTTAAATATAAAGTGGGCTATCTACTCAATTGGTAAGTAGTATTAAATACGCAAAAGTTAGTACAAAAATACTAGTTTAGTCATTTAAATAGCGACCGAGGCAACGTTTAGCCAACTACAGGTACAGTACAGTTGCGTGTCGACGTAATTGCCGAGAAACTAGCGATTTACTGATCATGTTTACACATTTTGCAACGGATCTACACAACGCCATGTTAAAATACCTAGTATACTCACTGTATTCCGGTTCATATTGACATTCAGAAAAAACATTTGAGCAATGTTTGTATAAAATACCAGTACCTGCCGCATGTATTAAGGCCTCGTTTGAACAGCGACTGGAAACCAAGATTCTGTTAATTAATGAAAATCCTAGCAAGAAGTTTCAATATTTTTTTATCCAAACCCAGTGCATGACTTTTTCTGATCACTAATGAATTAGAAGTAGGTTAGCTGTCTTTCATTTTTTTTAATGTATGTGTATATAACATGTACTTACTTAGTATTCAAATTCCTAGGTATAACATATCTAATGGCCGCGACCAATGCCATTTCAGTACAAATGTCATTGGTCGTAACCTATGTCAAAATCTTGACATAACCCTTTATTATTACGTAAAGTGATCAAATCTAAGTTTGATCTAAGAAATGAATCGCTGCTTCAATCAACGTTCTATTGTGTCCGGGGCTGGACCGACAGCGGCACATATTTATCACAAAAGCCACTGTCATAACTTGAACTCGCACTATTGTTTGATTTAGCTTGTAGCTCGGACAATACATCAATACAAAACTTTCAATGTTTAATAAAGTATGTTATTAAAAACCACTACTGTTATGAACGTCATTACTAAATGCCACCTCTTATTCCCACGGCGATCATTGAACAAGCACCCATTATGTGTCTTGTTCAGCAACACAAATACGAAAGCTGCACTACCAAGCAAATATTAGACAATCTGAGTCGCTACTCTTACTCACCATGGAATGCTTTGCTTGGGTTTGCACATAGGTGCCTAAATTTTTTTTTTTTTTTTTTTTTTATACAATTAGCTGATGGAGCAAGCGGATGGCCCACCTGATGTTAAGTGGTAACCATCACCTATAAACAAAACATTGCCCCGTAGGTCACGCACAATAGGAACGTGCCCTACGATGCACTGCCCTGCGTCCATCAACTTGAGGCATACAGATGTTAAGCCTCATGTGCCTGTAATTACACCGGCGACCACACTCTTCAAACCGAAACACAGCGTTGCTGCTTGGCGGCAGAAAAAGGCGTGGTGGTAGTACTTCCCCGGACGAGCCCTTCACAAAGAGCTTCAAAGAGAAATGTAAGGTAAGGCCATTTATTTTAGATTAATAACAATAAATACACACGGATACTAATCAGGATATAAACTGCTCGCTTTTATTTCTTTCTAGTAAGCCTCATTTTTCTTTGGCTTTGTGTAGCTTGATCTGTATCTGTGTGTACAATTAAATACAATTGAGTTATCTACAGACTGTCGCACTACATGTAACTGTGTCACACAACATATCAATGAAACAAATCGCATAGTTTTTTGTTATACATAGACGTGCGCATTCCGGAAACGGTGTAAATTCTGTGACAGATTTCAAGATTTGCTGTTGAGAAATGTCAAACATGTTTCGCAACATTGACAAAAAGCTGAATTTTCTAAATTGTGTTTTGTTTCGGCTCTCAGGAGGAGGCAGTTACTCTGAAATTCTTCCCAGCCTACACGCTCGAAACTGCAAAGGTCAATTCAGTGAATGCATCAGCCACGACGGAACGTGAAGCAAAATCAGTTCCGTACTTCTGAAAACAAATAGCTATTAGACATTATAATCTTGAACGCACGATAACATAATTAGCATTACGTAGTCCCAACCTATCTATACTTGTTTCATTCAAAGTTCAACCAGAATTCTGCGGACACGATTAAGCAACATGCATTACGCTTATTGCTAAGCGATTAAGTGAAAAACTCAATTTGTCGGTCAATTTTTTTTTAGGAAATCAAATGCGCCAGTTATGAGTACTCTACGTTACGAAAACAAAATCACTATTGTACGCTAACACGGAAACGATGATTTTCATGTATCTGATCGAGCGAATTTTTATCTGAATTTATGAAGGTTCTGAGTTTAAACAATGGGCACAGAGCGTGCAAGAAACATTTTTTGATTCGATTTACCAATAGAACGGCCATTAAATATTTATGGATAAGTGATTTCGTACCACGATGTCTACTTAAAAACTCATCAACGGTTTAGTTTAAAAATAATAGTTAGTTATAACAGCCAAATTGGCCTCAAAATTCCTCAAGTGCCAAGTGTAAATAAAAACTTATGTACATAAAGAAACTTTATATTATGTGACCTTATCTTTTGGGTTTTAAAATTAAATGTGCATAAAATCACTGCTATCAAAATAAAACAAAAGTCTACAATGTCGTGCCAATGTTTTAGAATTTCATCTGTTATTTTGGTTGTTGCAAATTTTAAATCCGTATCCTGCAATTTAATTGTTAAGGATAATTAAGTTGTAAAAAACTTAAAACTACATAAATGGCCATTTTCGTTTCACCATTCGTGATTCAAATTCTCCCATGTTTAGTAAACAAAAGATTTTTAATGGCATTCTTGTATGCCAGATTCGTCCACTTAAGGTGGACACACAGGTGCGTAATAACGCGCGATAAGAACGCGCGTTTGTATGTTATTACATTCAATGCATTGATATACATATAATGATGTGCTTTTGATAAATCACGAATGAAGAAAAAATTATCGCGTTTAAAACTGCCGAACTTTTCAGTTTTAGTTAGCAGTTGTCATATTTAGCCTTCGTTTATCTATGTCAGGTGTCATTTCGTTAACTGCATTACTGCACTGTGAAGCTATTGTCGGTCTCTGGGACCATCACGTACTAAATGAGATTGTCTGGCCAAGCCACGCCAAGCTACATATTATATACAACCTCGAACTTGCACTAAGCGTAGCGATAAGCGGAGCGTTTACAGGTAACATGAGTCAACTGCTTATTCAATAAGTTTATATAAATGTACTTAAATATAAATATTGGTAGGCACTCTAGCCCCAAGCTAAGCAAAACTTTATCGCCACCGTTTTTTTGCACCCTGTATTTAACTAGTTTTTTTTTAATTTTTTGTCTAACTAGAAAATAATATTTTATTAAGAACGGAAACCAGTTTTATTTGTTTTATAGTGTTTACTACACTATAAAACGAATACTTAAGGAAATCACAATGATCCCACTTGTATAATAACTAGGGATATTATAAAGAATTATGGCAACCAATTTGTACATGATTATTTTATAAAAAACTATGACATCTGCCGAAGTAAAAAAAAAGTATATATTCATAAATAAGCCCTCTTATAAGTTTAAAATACTTTGGCTTAAAAAAATTATTTACAAAAAAGACATGTCACTTACATGTAAATAGTTGTTTAATAATAAAAATTAACAGTTAGTAAGTAGTAGTAGTAGTTAGTAGTTATACTTGAGTCATAAAATCAAACCTGGCAATCTTCACTACGTCAAATTGATAGGGAAATGTTTTCAGTAGAAAGATAAATGAGATAAAAAATCCTGCATTGACAGTTCAATTTTGACAAATTATGGAGATTGCCGTGTTTGTTTCTATATGCGAATTACGAATACGCATCTTCTTACATTGTAAGAAGATGCGTATTCGTATTAATTCACTTCCCGCTCAGCTCGTGTCCCAGTCCTAAGACCACGGTGGTTGAACAATTATTGCGATCAGCTAGTTGAGTTGAATAGTTATTTGCGGAGGTCAGTGCAAGCGTGATCTTTACGACCCCGCTGCACACCTTGAGCTCACAATAGCCTGGTCACCCACTGAATAGGTGTTCAGACCCACTTTCTAGACTGAAATTTTTATTATTATTGAGATATCAGTCACTGATCCGTGCAGGCCCATTATTAAAATGCAAGAGCCCTATATTTGGTTACTCAAGGAAATAAAAAGTGCAATCAAATAAATTGTGTGGTCTTTGACAGCAAATACAAGTAAATGACAAAATATTGAGTAAGAAAATTTAAATAACTATTACGAATATTGGTATTATAAACTTCAGTATTATAACAATAGAGCTTAAGTTTACTTTCTGGTTTTTCTAGGACTTGCGAAGAAACTACGGTCTTCTTTAACTCTTCGTAGCGTGGCCTTAGTCGTATCTCTGATATTGTTAAACAATATTGACGAGAAATGAGTGCACGCAAAAAAAAACACGATAGCTTACTCACAGTTTACATTATCATTACTGTACAATTATACTGGAGATAACAGCTGAGTTGAATCTCTGTAGAACTTTGTATTTTTTTCACCGAGACACGTTATGTCAAACATGTTTCGAGACAAATTTGGTCCACTATTTAAATTTCATGAAAAATAACGAATTTAGCCCTAATTTCTTTGGGTCTAGAATATCTTGCCTGAATAGACAAACCTATCCACACATGCAATCAAGCTCCCAATAGGTATATTTTAAAAACTCTGTTTTAAAATGTTTATATACTAGAAATAAAACTAAGCAAGGCGAAATCTCTTCTGGGAGTAATTTTTACATGAAAAGGTACGAGTATTATAATTTAGATTATGTATCCATTGAAAACTTAATAAAGCATTTGTATTGTGCCTATTGTTGCATTTTGTATTGAGCCTCTTCATTTTATGATTATACATTTAAAGATTACACAGCTAATACGATTTGCAATCACGATTGATGTAAAACTATGAATACTCGGCCTCGTGTGCGGTCTACCGATACGTACTTTCGCAGTTCTTACTTAGTTTTAGCATATTATTAGAAACATTTTGCAATACTAGAGCAAAATTAATGATAGATCTTATCATGATTATTTTATTGATAGTCATCAGCTAAATCTACTGATGTTGATTATTTTAAAACATATTAATACAATGCTAAAATAAACAAAAAAAAGAAATACGATTATTTAAGATGCCTACTACATCAGGAGCACTGGTCTATTGACAGCAACCCTGCCTTCCAATTGTAAGGTGGCGGGCTTGGGTCCAGTTGGCTCACAAACGATTAAAGGAAAACATCGTGAGGAAAGCGGTTTAAGGATCGACCACACCTGCGCGACCAAAGCGACTGCGAAGTTGGAGCGTCTGCCGCGCGGCGGACGCTACCCATTACCCATAATATCTATGGCGCTGTGCACATTACCTATACGCGACCAAGCTGGAAAATTTGTTCATGTTTAAAGTTTCAAATTTAAAGCTCCCGCATCGTGCCCGCTCCGCGTTACTGACGCAGGTGTGCTTGAGGCCATCGTCAGCTCCGCACGTATTGACCATGATTTTCTGGGGAATTACAGCTTAGTCAAGCTGCGATGATGGTTTATGAGCTGGCCAATCCTACTTCATCTATAATCCTGTCCTAGAGTCCCTAATTAAATAGGGGCAGGAATAAAAAAATGACCCTGATGTATAAACCATCTACAACACGAGATGCAAAGACTATCTACCTTTCTTTGGGGATACCATACTATTTGACATAATGTATACCTTTATTTATATTGCATTTTGTCCTTTTTAACAAATTAATGCCTATTACCGATTAAAAATGAGTTTGAATGTTATAACTTACATGGTAACAAAATTATATCATCGGGCATAAGGCTACGGGGACTCGGCTTTAGACCAACCGGTCAGGCGACATTCGAGAGTCAACTTTAGGATTCTCAATCACCTCAACTCAATGAAATGGCCGAGCCTCTTTCATCGTTGCTTAATCCATCGAAAAGCAAAAACTGCCAGCTGTATATTCGGAGGATTTAGACACTCGAAAAGTTAGTTAAATTAGCGCAATTAATTCAAATAAGTTACTAATTCACCTTACTTTTCGGCAGCCTTAGTTTTAGTGGCTAAGGCTGCCTGTCAATTGAGGCGGAGCGAGGCTGCGGAGAGGAGAAACCGAGAAATATAAACCATTAATCTCTGTCCACTGGAGCTGAGCGGAGATTTTATGCAATCCTATTTGTAAATATTGCTTCTTTTCTCCTCTCCGCAGCCTCGCTCCGCGTTGGACAGGCAGCCTAACTAAAGGTCGTAAATTGTCTGTCGCTCCGCCAAAGTTCACGTTCACCTAACCCACCGGCCGAACGGTGCCATCCCACAACGCTTTTGAAACTTATTGACCTTTCAAAGTATCCTTAATGAAATGAATAGTGTCTAGTACCATTTGGACGATTAGGTATGCTAAAACATTTTGAATCTCACAAAATCTGTCTCCATAAAAAATCACCAGTACCTACGAAATTTCCTTCGCATCTGCCAAATCTCGGCTAACCACACGTTACGTAACCGTGACCTTTGGAAGGATTTCATCTTAAACAATGAGGCGAATAGGATGTCTGAATTCTTTATTTGATTGGCGTATTGCAAACCACTGTATGACATACTGTGTGAGATTACAATTGTCAGCTGTCAACATCGAATATTTGACATTTCTAACGATGCTGTTATGTAAAAAGTAATTAATATTTCACGCGTCGACCGTAGCTTTACGAGCTTGGCTAAGCTAGTTCACGCTTGGCATTTGACCCCTGGTTGGAATTATTGTATGAATATTAATAAAGTGTGAAGGTCAATTTGAATGGTTGTTGTTCTTTTCATTGGATCGATTACAAGTTATCAAAGTTGCGTTCAAACTAGTGGACCAGCGTTTGCATAATGACTGCAAGACATGATAGTCTTACATGCACTTTATAAAGAAAATGATCGCATTTTTTTAATAAATTGTTATTGTTCCAGAGTATGCTTTGGGCGCTCGGCGTGGTGCCATGAGATGAGGACGCCATCGCCATGTGGGGTCAACAGTTGGCTACTGACTAGCCGTCGAGTCACGCTTTTGCTTATAAAATTGAGGTGAGCAATATGTGCCCATTTTTATTATGTTGACAGAATTAGTTCGGTTCCAACTGGTTCTAGACATTTGAAAAATAAACAGCCCTATAAAACGTCTTTGCTCAGAGCTATAATTCTTGAGGTAATTAAAAAGTATCGTATTTTCCTAAAAAAAAGTTTGGGAAACTAAACTAAAGCGGTATAATAATGTTATTTATTGTTACAATTTCGGTAAAAAAACCTTTCATAAAAGTTACACTGTTACACCTAATAGATATAAAAGTTACTACCTAATATTTTATCTGTGCCAAGTGTCAAGGTTAAAAAATTCTACCACACATAATTGAAATAACAACCATTCAAACGTAAAACGTCTGGCATTTGTTTTTTTGTTCTAAATACATACCTCAAATGTGTTATTATGCTGTACTTATACCGGAGTGAAACAAAAGTTTTGTCTAACAAACATTGCGAAAACATAACGCCGCTTTATATACAATGCAGTGACGGCTTTGTGCTGACGATTTGTATTTTCCGGACCCGATGTAACTTAGGACCTAGTGATGACTTTGTCACGTTAAAGCGTAGATTATGTCAATGTTAGAAATGAATTGTCTCAGGACTGAAAAACTACCGCGTTAGATAGCATTTATACTACATGACTTTCCTGGAATTTCTAAATAACAAAACAACCTATTTCGTATCATATGTATCCCCTTATTAGAAATAATTTTATATATTTTTCTGGGCAAAAAATTATTTTGGTTTTGAGTTCTGCAAAAAGTTGTCATACTTCTTATAACTGCTGAAACTATAAACAACTAACTAACTTTATTATTAACATTTACAAAAATTGTTCAAAAACAGTGTTTTGACGTCAGACAGTCTGCATCCTGGGCTGTTCATCTGCAGAGCAAACAAGACTGCGCCCCCATTTTTAGAGAAACTCTAATACGTTTCTGTGCCAAGGCCACTTCGCAAATTGATATTACATCCAGTGAGAGTGCTGAGAACTGCGAACTTGCCGTTTGTCACGATTTTATGAGTGCACCGCTCGCCAATTATCGTCCTATTCTCTTTGCAACCATCTCTTGATGTTTTGCAATAGGTGCTGATGCTGAAAACTGATTGTAATCTTCTCACTAAGTATCTACTTGTTTTTTAACTACCAAGCTGTCAAACAAGCGGCTTTTAGTTATCGGTAACCTATGGATGCAACGTTCCCGGCTGATGATTCTGTTCAGATGAATCAATGAGGTGAATTAATAATAAAATTATTTATTTGAATACTCACAATTTATCATCACCATCATTGATAGTTAATGTCGCTTTATAAAGCGCACCAAAGTTTTTAATTTCGTAATATCTTTTGAATGGAATGTCCGATTTTGAAAATTCAAGAATTAATCTACAGGATTAAAACAGCCTTGCATACAAAATGATTTATTTGAATAAGGATTCATATAAAGGTGTTGATAGCTGTTTTGAGTCGGCATTTCTATCATCATTTAAAATGTAGAAAAGTAGTTATTGTAACATAACTACAATAGACATAATTGTATTATGCTATCGCTGACTTATTTGTAGATAATGAGGTGTTCTTTAATATTGTAGAACATTTTTTTGTTCTATCTTCAATTAAATAGTTTCCGCAGCGCATGCGATAAAATACATTTTATATTACTCCGTGGGTTACATTTTTAATGTTTTAGTAGGGATCTATTTTTTCCAATAATAAACATTTATTAGTTTACATAACCTATGTTCCTACTCAAGGATAATGTAGCTTTCTTATGGTGAAATATTTTTTTTATTTGGATCAGTAGTTTTTGAGCCTATTCGAAACACACAATAATACAAAGTTTTCCTCTTGATAATATTAGTTAAAATGTGAAAGTTTCATAATGTTTAGTTTGTTTTTATTTTGTGTCAATTAAAAGCAAGACTGTGCCATTCATACGTGAATTCATAAATTCAAAAACAGAATTCATGTTATCATGCCAAGCGCCTCTAGCGAACATGTTGGAGAACTCTTGTAACTCTACGCAAAATACTCAAATAACGTGTTCACATTACATAAAAAAGAGTCACACTAAAGTTACTCAATCACGCCGTCTGGACAGATTGGAACGAAACATAGAATTTGGTTCACGTTTAAAGTTAATTACGATTGAATATTTCGAAGAGATCGAGAATTATCACGACCTCCATCCATCTTATTGCAATGATCTTTTCTCAGTTTATATACCCCAGGTAGCTGCATCGGTAGGTAGGAATATACCTACCTAACCATACAAATACATAATACGAGTCCTGATAGTATCAATAGAGCATAGAGTACCTGCCTACGACCTTTGTATGTGTCAAATTATTCAATTACGTTATTACGTGAATACTCCACATATTGAATCTAAAGAACCTTAGTGAACTTTATCTCGCTAATAGAACTGTTTGTTCACAAATAACGTAAATAATTTGCTATTTTCTAAAACCTCGACTCAAACAAAGGCTTGTCGGCTTGACGTTACAAAAAACTAAATACCTACGAAAAAAAACAGACTCGGGGTACTAGGTTAGATTCAAATGCATGCGTGTCAGCACAGCACTAATTCCGAATGCAATCGATTTCGATACAATTACGATCGATACCTATATACCCATCACTCATCAATCATGGAGGCACTAATGACGTTGCACATCAAGGCGAATTGGTAACCCAATTCACGGTTTGAATACTTATGATACAGGTTCTTCTAGTAGAATAACGACAGTAGGTACCGATAAGTACTCATTATTCGATCAGCAATTCGAGCCAGTCGATAACGATCTGGTATTAATATTATGCTATGTCATTTGAATTAAAACAAAGAACCTAAATAAATCTTGAGTAGGTACCTCTAGACATCCTTAAAAAGTTTTAAAAGATCTAACAATGAAGGGACAATCTAAATATATATAACTCAAAGGTGACTGACTGACTGACTGACTGACTGACTGACTGACATAGTGATCTATCAACGCACAGCCCAAACGACTGGACGGATCGGGCTGAAATTTTGCATGCAGGTAGATGATATGACGTAGGCATCCGCTAAGAAAGGATTTTGATCGATTCCACCCCCAAGGGGATGAAATAGGGGATGAAAGTTTGTATGAAATTTTGTCAATTTTAAACCGATCGGGCTGACTTTGCATGCATAAAGCTACTATGACGTAGGCTTAAGGATTTTGATAAATTCCACCCCTAAGGGGATGAAATAGGGGATGAAAGTTTGTATGAAATTTTGTCAATTTTAAACCGATCGGGCTGACTTTGCATGCATAAAGCTACTATGACGTAGGCTTAAGGATTTTGATAAATTCCACCCCTAAGGGGATAAAATAGGGGATGAAAGTTTGTATAAATCTTCTATCTATCTTCTATCTAAATCTAAATATAAATCTAATCTAAATCTAAGTTTTCTAATTTTTCTAATCTAAATATATATAGCTCAAAGGTGACTGACTGACTGACTGACTGACTGACATAGTGATCTATCAACGCACAGCCCAAACCACTGGACGGATCGGGCTGAAATTTTGCATGCAGGTAGATGATATGACGTAGGCATCCGCTAAGAAAGGATTTTGATCGATTCCACCCCCAAGGGGATGAAATAGGGGATGAAAGTTTGTATAAATCTTCTATATATCTTCTATCTAAATCTAAATATAAATCTAATCTAAATCTAAGTTTTCTAATTTTTCTAATTAATATATATAACTCAAAGGTGACTGACTGACATAGTGATCTATCAACGCACAGCCCAAACCACTGGACGGATCAGGCTGAAATTTGGCATGCAGGTAAATGTTATGACGTAGGCATCCGCTAAGAAAGGATTTTGATCAATTCTACCCCCAAGCGGATGAAATAGGGGATGAAAGTTTGTATGAAATTTTGTCAATTTTTAACCGATCGGGCTGACTTTGCATGCATAAAACTACTATGACGTACGCATCCCCTAAGAAAGGATTTTGATAAATTCCACCCCTAAGGGGATAAAATAGGGATGAAAGTTTGTATAAATCTTCTCAGATTTTCGACTGATTGAACTGAAATTAAAGATTGGAGCTACTATGATGAAGACGTCCGCTTCAATAGGATTTTGATAAATTCAACCCTCCAATTTTTTGCACACGCTTAACAAAAGTAAAGCCGCAAAAACTATGCCTAATTAAAAATAATACTTCTAAACGCGAGCGAAGCCGCGGGCAAAAGCTACAATAGATAATAAAACGGAGGGCTAATTTTAAGCAATGTTTTAATAGTATCATTTTATGTATAGGTTTCAAAAACATGCATAGCGTATTATTACAACAAATTAAGGTTTACCGTTGTAGATAATTAGTCCAAGGCTTACGACTTAATTGCCTACTTACAAAGCTTGTTCGAAAGGTCCCAGTCAACTTTTTTGTGATCAATTTTTGATACTTTTACCGCAGGAGGTCGATTTACTGCGAGTTACAGTCTGCATAATCATCATTTTCTGGTGGCATCTAATGTGACGTACGGTTCATCATCTTCTTCCCGTTCTCATTCCAGCAGGAAATATCGAAATTTTATACCTACATAAACCCAATTTAATAAGATAGGTAGCTACTACAATGTTTTCATTTAAAACGGGTTATTTATCATGATTTTGAGTTGATCCCAAAAATTATACTGCAATGTTTGTTACTGATTTTAATTTCACTTCCGCGGAAACTTGAATTGGCCATATGTATATGTGTAGCAGTTTTGTACGCTGCATATATTCAATACCACTATAGTTATACCCTTAGCTGTGAGTTTTTCCAAAATTGTTAAAATAAAATATTTCATTTCAATTAAATTCCATGCTAGTGGGATCGGAACTTATTCGATCTTTTCTATCAAAAACTATTATTTGCTAAATGTATTGTGCAAACCATTCGGAATTATCTCGAATCTCTGTCTGGTGAAGGTTATAAAATTATATTACAAGATTGATTGAACTTATGACAGCGTACGTAAAGTAAAGTTTTCCCATTCGCCATTTAATTCTTTCAAGCACACGTATAAGGTATGTATAATAAAAGATCACTGAAGATTAGCACAGTAAACACACTTTTCCTTCGATCATCATATGAAATGAGTAGTGTACCCAGTAAATGCTTTCCATTCAGGTTTTTAGACGAAACTTGAAATACCAGTCATGAAAGTGGCCACAAAAAGTTCGTACTCACTTTAGTTAAGTACGGGTGATTGACAGTCAACAAAACAGTAGGCAAGAATGGTCATGGTGATACAGCCTTGGGCTTGCGATTGTGTGCTTACAACCGGAACTCACACATACCAGCGTCCTTAATAGTGGTTCTCAAGTACTCTAATGAATGATAATAAACTATTTTGTTGTTGAACTCTCTGTATATAAACGACTTTTCTCAATGAAGTCCTTAATTTTATCTACCTCAATCAAAAATTCTGATTTGCTTTTGATCTTACATTGAATATCATAAAATGAATTTTAAATTTGCATTAGTAATGCATCTTATTTTATGATTGTGAATGCTTGAAGAAAAGTTGCGGCGAAGACTCGCCCTTGACATTTAGTTACACATCATCGTTCTGCTTACAGCATCCCAACAGACCTTTAGCTAAATACCTTTCAATTTACAAGAATTTATGAATTATAATTTTAATTATGAAACTAACAAAAACTATAAATAAATTAATGTTGGTGGACATTCCACACAGCACTATCTAGTCCCAAAGCTAGTATAGTAGCAAAGCTGCTATATGGAAATCAGATAGCTGATATCTGACATACTTTATTTGGTAAGCAGGTTCAGGTACTTACCCCCGGTTTCTGAAAGCTCGATCAAAGCTTATCGGCTGTCAAGTCCCTTGCTATTTCAGCTTTTATTTCGTATTAGATAGATATAGCAAGTGACTTGACAGCCAATTAGTGTTGATCGGCCTTTCAGAAACCGGGAGTATATATAAGTATATATTTTAACACCCAGCCAGAGAACAATCTATGATATTATATTACTCAAATGTTTATTCTCGGTGGGAATAGAACTCACGGCCTCATTATCTTCATCACCCACAGCACAACTTCACCCACTTTCTTTGTATTTACCATTGTTGCTAGTTTCATCCAGGTCTTGCCCATCTAACCACAGGACGACCAACGTTTCTATGCCCACGGCCAAATAATATACATATAATTTGTAGAACATAAAATAATAAGACACTATACAAAAAGTGATAATTTTATAGTGATCATGTTCACTAACTACACTAACATCAATGCAAGCCGGCCGCGGTTCAAATATCAGGGCCAATGTCAATTTATGCATACCATCAAGTTTTGCAACCTTGAAGATACACAAACCCTGCATGATGGGTGTTTTCTCAAAACGACGATCGTAATACAGTTCTACAAATACTTACCTCAAACGAAGCACTAAGGAGAAAACTTTTACAGTATGTTCCTTTGAAGTGTATTAAAAGCAGAACAGCTGTACTCGTCTGAAGCAGTGATGCAAGTTTGACTGGCACTATTAGCTACGTTGGCTCATCGATTCGATTGAGGGCTACCTACCCTGCATTCGATTGAGGGTTCGATCTTCGGACAATCGGAATAGAATAGAAAAAATACGTCGGTGATATACATTTTTATCTGCGAGGGCCAAATAATCATTAGTCTTGTTCATTATCATCTTTCTGCCCATTAATACCCACATCATATGGGGTCTCTCACTTTTTTAGAGAAAGAAAGAAAGAAAGAAAATTTGTTTACTCATCCACCACAGCATTTATTTTCTCTACCATCCGTCATCTTAGAAGTAACTCCTTATGTACTTATCCACGTTATTGTTCACACAATCATCCATCGTTTCTTTTGCCTACCTCTCCTCCTAGTTTGTAGTCTATATAGTTTCCTACGTTTAGTATAAAAATAATCTAAAATGTGTATACGGATAGACGCGTTGAAAGTAAAAGTTATTTTTAATTATGTAAGCAAAAACGTATAAACATATAAAATGAGTTTTTTTTTATTATACATTAGGTATAAACTTTTAACCATGCTATTGTATAACGATGTACACGTTAAACCCCTTAGCAGTTAAATAAAAGTACTTTAAGTTGTTATATTGTGGCTTAAAGCAGTTTGGAGAGTCACAAAATAACAATAAAACAAAATTACATCGTATTTTTACATAAACAATGTTATAAGATAGTCTACGAGTAGTCATAAGCTAACCCATTTCAAATATTTTCATCTCTCTTGCTAAATCTGAGTTTAGAAATATTTATAGATTTTTTGCGTAATGACCAATATGCCCATACAACAAAATGGCTGCATATGACAAGATCACTGAACGTCTGAATATTCAGAAGGAAAATAGGAGTTCACGTATAGTGCGATTAATTGGACAATGTTCTTAGACAATGTTCTCAGACCATGAGGCTACAGCCAGACCCGTCTAAATAGTCTCAATTTGCGCCCCGCGGAGATTTAAATCCCGGTATTCCCACGGGATAAAAAACCTATATGCTATTCCAGACTAGAATCTACCTCCCTGCCAACTTTCACCCAGATCCGTTCAGCCGTTCCGATGTGAAAGAGTAACAAACATCCATCCATCCATACTTACAAACTTTTCGCGTTTAAAATATTAGTTGGATATGCCAACCCGTTTTAAGTATTGCCATATTGCTGAATGGTTTATCTCTAGATGTATAAGTCTGAATTGAGAACAGTGCTCCATTTACTCTTTTCTCAAACTTGGCATAAACGATTGCATTACCTTGACTTTTAAAAATGACGATTCAAATTTAAACTAGTTTATTTTAATTTCAATGTTTTATTGACATAAATGCTTTATATCTACAAATTCGAATTCGCTAATCTGTAAGTATCTGTTTTAGGATAATTAAGATTTAATTAGATAGAAGTGCTCTACTTTTAACATTGTCCAAGCAAGAACAGGCTGATTGCAAAACAGTTGTTTTTTAGACCATGCATACTCGTATACCGTAGCTAAATTTAGCTTACCTGGGTCAATCAACTATTTTACCCACACTTTGTTGTCCCCGACCATTTTTTATTAAAATGCGCCAGTATGTTATAGTTACACACAAAGCGAATATCACAATGGTATCTATGATCATTAGGCACAATAGCAAAGTTGATTACATTCTCGAAAATATATCATTTCCGTTAAAACTTATGGTAACTCCGTATACGAAATGTTCACTCCATACAAAATACTCTTGTCCTAAGACCACATTCACAAGTAAACTTTAATTTTAAGTGAACTTATAAGCCTAACTTTCAGACAATTTTAATTACAGAACAAGATAGTACAATACAGTTTATTGTGTGCTAAACAAAAAATAAATTAGCCAAACCACTTTTCTAAAAAAAAATCTTAAAGTTTTGTCCCTGACTATAGTGCTTTTGCTTCCGTGTGCGGAGTTACACTCATAAATTTCGTCTAGAAACACAAAGATGGCACTGTTTGCCGTAGGTAGCTTCAGTTGTGTTTGCTTTCACTCGCATGGCAAGGCGGTGCCCTTTGATAGCGCCGTCAAGCCGCCAGTCCGCGAAGAACGTTCGGAGGGTGTGCGTGCCTTTTTGTGGCGTGCAGAGTTACCGTGATTACTCGATGTATGTATAAAATTTGTTTATAATAATCAGATGTTTATATAGTACTTAACACATGTATTCGGCTAAGGTTTACGCCAATTACCAAAATCATATTTAAATGTACTTATTTCATGAAAATACACCAATTGTCTGCTGAGTTACTTGTAGACTGAGTTACATTGACGGTAACTCCACAGACATTCTTGGTAACTGCTAAGACATTCACGTATTTTGTGGGGTTAGCTTCTAACACGTAAAGTAAAACTGGATCTATTTGAGCTAATTCTTGGCTTGTCTTGTCTTATCTCTTTAATAAAATTACTAACCTCAATTTGATGGTGTACCAAGAAGGTTGACAACAAATAGTAGTCTTGGGGATTATACAAATTTATTTATTATTATATTGACTTATGTTTTGGCTAGTAAGTACTTCAAAAATCATAGTGATTTTTTCAGAAATAATAATCTAAAATGGCGCGCATATCGGCAGCTGAAAAACAAAAAAGGTACAGAGAAAGACTCAAACTGAACACCGAAAAGTGCGAAGAGGCTAAAAGAAAGCACCGTGAACACTACCACAAAGTTAAAAGGCTTGCAAAAGACTTAACGCCAAAAGAAAAGAAACAAGCAAATACTATCTGGAAGTTGAGACAAAGAGAATACGAAAGAAAGTAAGAAAAAATAAAAGTAAAGTGCACAGAGAGAACAAAAAACTACAAAAAGAAAACCAAGAGTTGAAGAAAATCTGTGAGAAGTACAAGAAAAGACTGATTAGAAAGAAAGTAAAAGAAAGAGAATCTGAAAATCATAAAGAAAAAAGGAATTATAAGCTTTTGACAAATTCAGTTAAAGAGCGATATGAAAGTATTAAGAGCCATAAGGAGAAAAGTTTGTTAAAAAGCTATTTTGAAACTGATAATATAGACAAATCTAGAAAAAAAACACAACTACTAAGAGAAACATTGGGAATAAACCGACAGTATTGTTTAGACCCATATTTTTGTTGTATGTCTTAGGTGTTACCTAAATTTGTCTCTGGAGTTACATAGTGTCCCCAAATTTAAAATTGTAATTTTGATTACAACATGCTGTATTATTTTTTATTTATCTTTCTGTTGCTTGTACTATATTCAGACAACTGTCAAGTTTCTTTTAAGAATTGATTTTCATTTGTATTTCACTTACATTTCGTTTTATGAAGAAAAAACTTATCTTTTTTTGTAAAAAGGTAACGCAAAAGACCAATGTCAGTTGATTTTGTGTTTAAATTTAGGAATACATGAAGACTGATTTTACCAAAACAATTGATTATGCACGTAAGAGTAAATAAATAATAATAAATAATGTTTTTGTGTTTCAGTCACCCATTTATGTTAAGCTGAATGCAGGTAACTGAGGTGACAGTTTTCGAGAGTATGTGCTGTAGTTTTTAGCAAAAACTGAATAAAATATGAACAAACGTCGCTGCCCTTCTAGGTAGTTATAGATGATGATATTTGTAATGTCCTCATCAAATTAGAATAAAGGAAAACGAATGTTCATTTAAAAAAAAAATATTTTTTCTAACATGCCCATTGTGTCGGTAAAATAGTTGATTGACCCACCTGGTTTAGTCCGATTTACTTTTGGAGTCCGGTTGAGTCAATGAAAAGTATAAACGGAACACTTGTTCAATAATGGGATGATTCAGACTGTTGTATGAAAATGACAGGCACATCTATTTGCCCCAAATTGATGGGCGTACGGCACAGCATGTTAGCTTATATGCACAAAAGCAGCTTTTTCTACTTGCCAACTTTTTTTCACTTGTGTATTATGCCAGCTGCCTTCTTATTGAGCTGTTGCACAAGTTTTACATAACGTTATCAAGAACAGTTAACCGTTAATTAAATATCAATTACCTACATTTCTATGAAGATATTGCAACGCTTATAACAAAGATACCATGCACTAAGTGAATACAGATTTTAGTATAGCATTACGTAATGTGTGTGACTACCTTACCAATTGTATTATATTGTTTATTTTCGACTGTAAAACTGCGTAAACTGTTTTAGTATTATTGTGAATTTACCTACAGTGTTATTTTGTATGAAATACCTACCCAATTGTAACAAGCCCGCACACACAATTTGCATCAAACATTTATGGGGAAAAGTCTCTATCTAGTCTTTTAAAATTACAGAATTAAATAAATCTTTACCTTATTTTTTTTAACTTTGGTAACGGATGTGCAACTCTGACTTATTTTTGTTTTTTTTTCTAATTTTCCTTTGCAATTTTCATAGAATAACACAAAATCTAAACATAAAAGGTTTATGTGGAAGTGATTTCGAATATTTGATACACTTTTACGTAATTGACGCGCTTCAATCTAGCCAAAGTAGTTGCGCAGTGTTGCCAAATACTATAACATAAATAGCCGTAACATTACGATGGCTGGACAATTATTATAGTAATAATGAAATTGTAAAAAATGAGATTCTGTAGGGTAGAAACATGCCATAATATGGTAATACGTGTAAAATGTATAAGTTACTGCTCGCGGCATTGTTCGTATCAGTTTTCATAATTGAAATGATGAAAACTGAACGCAGATCTCATAGTACCAAGTACAGAGATAGGTACACCCGATTCTTTGCGGACGTCTAAGTCAGAGGTAGGTGGGTGAATCAACTTTTAAGGCACTCCTTTTGTGTCCCTGTCATGCAAAGAGCATAAAAATCCTAATTTCCTTATAAAATATGTTTGTTTTGATGTTAACGTAAACTTAGATCCTTTCCTAACATGCTAGTTTCATAGTATTTTATAGTTAATAGGAAAATTTTGACTTTATTATGGTAACTCAGCAGAACATAAGCACTATCCATACAAAAAACATGTGTCCCCAGGCCTAGATGACGATACAATTTAGGACGTATCTTAAAAAAAAGGTATGAATGCACAGCCTTTTTACCCAATATTATGATTCAGAAAAAGATAAACTTACGTTTAAAGTTAACATTTATAAAAGTTTGACAAATATTTTATATTTTTCGTGCATCCAAACTTTTGTCCCAAACTTTGATCAAAACATCAGTTCTACAGAGTTACCGATAAAAATTTATGACTGTTATCAAGAGATGACGCCTACCTTGGTGTCATCTAAGGCGATTATTGTCTAATATTTAGTTGGTATGATCAAAAAATCTCTACCTAGCTTTACCGCCCCCCCAGCCTAAATTAAGTTCTCAGCTGGTGCGCGTAGGTTTATTGTCGCTCTACAGCGTTGCAATGGATATTTATGAGGCACCCTCGTCACTTTTTCTAAAAAAACTCGTTAATATTAGCTTAGATGTCGTGCCCCACTGCAAAACCTAAAAATAGATAAACTTGTGCAAATGTTAACAGTATATTTTCATAATATTTCGATGATTTATTTTTTATTTTTGGTTGTTCATAATGTTGTCAAAGGAGTGTCTTAAAAGTTGATTCACCCAGGTACGTACAAACATTACATAACATTACGTTCCTAATGTGCGTGACCTACGGGGCAATGTTTTGTTTATAGGCGATGGTTACCACTTAACATCAGGTGGGGCATCTGCTTGTTCCATCAGCTAGATGTATAAAAAAAAATGTGGAACATACCATTCCATGCGTAACAGGTTGCAAGCCCATCGCCGCTGTTAGAATACTGAGGAAAACATCGTGAGAAAACCAGTTAGTAACTGTTTATGAGTATTCTCTGTTTATAAACACTGGCATTGCGCACATACATTTATCGATAGAAAAAAATCATTGGTGCACGACCGGATTCGAACTTACGAGCTAATGATCGGAAGGCAGGGTCACTCCCACTAAACCATTGGTGCTCTTCTCAGAATGAGAGACACACATACACAGGTGTAAGAACATCTGCCATTAGCCTTACTTAACTGGGCAGTCGGGTAGAAAGGGTAAATTTTGGAATCATTCAATTGAAGATGATAAATTTATAGTAAATAAAATGATTCGTCAATCATTATTGATTCTCAAATAATAATTAAGTTACAGCTAATAAAGAGATATAAAATCCTAAAGAAGAAATCATATTTCATGAAAGTAGAAACAAATGAGACGAACAATTCTTGAGAAACCAACCAGTTCCTCACAAATTCGCATCTCACGCGCATTGCGATCTTCATTACGTGGGTCATGCAATTACAATAATCTTCGAATCGTCCGTTGGGCAACAATACCCTTGACTGCATAGAAAACTTAATCGCTGCCCTTGGCACGACCAGCAATGATTCGCAGTCTATACACATACGGACTCCCACATTACAATACTTTGCCCTATGGGTACCTAGATACCATCTTACATCTACCTACAGGGTGTAGGTAACTAAAACGATAGATCATCATAAAACGAAAATTCCTCATCGTGCTTAGATTCTTGATCGATAGCCACCAAAAGTATTAACAAGATAATAAAATTGTTAAATTTTAAAAAAGGATTTTACAATTGAATTTGAAATCCCAAATACTGATTGGATCAATATTACTCCCTTTTTCTTCGTGCCAGAACGTTCTTGCTCCTGTGTACTAATATTATAATAAACTGTGTTTTAATAATATTAAAAACTAAACAGGACGACCCACTTTGAAAACTTTTTGTCCTACAAAAAATCATTGAGAAGATCAGGGATTTTGCAATGTTTTTACGCATCGCCTTGTTCTTATAATCTTATCTCAGAAATAAGTATATAAGTAAAAATCTTTGATAATAGAAACGGAATGGTTGCAATTCAAGCAATTATCTTACTTAGAGATAAGAATGTCTGTTGAGCAAAAAGGCAACTCACAACTTTAGTTCAATCGGTTCATTCTAGGTAGCAATCAAGATTGTAATGCTTTTTGCCAGAAAATGTGCGACTGAAAATGTGATAATGCCTATTAGTTATATAATACTAGCGAATAGTTTTTTCCAAATTTTAACTTTAATGTTTAAAAAAAATTACTCATTTCTTTTATGGTCCAAAAAACTGAAACAGATCCACGACATAGATCTTCAGGCACGGTAGATATCCCCTCAGATCTCTTAGTACCAATTATTAATTCTAGCATTCCATTTTGAGGGCGTCTAAGGGGAGTAGTCAGAGGTACGTCACAAACATTAACATTTAACAAATACCCACATTTTGCAATAGTCAGTATTCCATACGTGTCAGGTTGCAAGCCCATCGCCGTTATTAAAATATTAATTATTAACTGGTTTCCCACAGTAATAAATAAATAAATAATTTTATTTATTTATTTTATTGAAGAAAGAAACCAACAGCACAAAAAATATAGTATAAACAGAGTGTCGTTAACAATAGTACAGCCAATTATAGGTCTCTCTAAATAATGTAAAACTAATAATAATCCTACAAAAATCAAAACAATGATATTATTAACAAAGGTAAGTTGCGCTAAAAGATTCTCACGGCAGAGTTTGGGGGGGGAGATAGAGAGGAAGGGGGGGGGAGGGGTGTGCACGTGTGTATGAGGGTTCTAACAACACAAGTGTAAAAAATGAAACACTGACTCATTCCACTGGGTAATGAGTCAGTGTTTCATAGGAGAACCCCGTGTGTGTGTATGTGTGTGTGAGAGAGAGAGGGGTAAGTGTGTGTATGTATCTATCTATGAAAGTATGTAGGTATGTAATAAATATTTAACCTAGATATAATGAATTTGCATAATGTGTGAATTTGTCAAAATTAATAATGCTGAATAATCCACACAGCACCATCTAGCCCCAAAGTAAGCTACTCAAAGCTTGTGTTATGGGTACTAGATAAGTGATATATTTAAATCATTAGATATTATACATTTTATTATACATAGAAAACACCCAGATTATCGGAAAAAATTCTGCAGATCGTACACAAATTTATTCCGAGGCGGGAATCGAACCCGCAACCTCTTGCGTCGCTGGCGGACTTTCGCCCGCTGCGCCACTGAGGTCGTCGTCAATGTTTTTCTTCTCCGCATTGCGCACTTAATTTTTTTGATAGAAAAAATACATTGGTGCAGTATTCAGTATATTTATTGCATTATTATATATGTATGTATGTAGATTTTATATTGTCAGGACTTATGACTAAATAATGTTAGATCAATACTGTTCAGGCTTTAGCGTTCCTATGTCCCTACGTATCCATTCTTACATACCTAACCTACCTACCTATCGACACCTCACATTTCAAACTTGGCGCCATCACCACATCAAACGAAAACGGATTGGATGAACTGTCATCGAAGAAAAAGAAGATGTCTGCCTTACCTTGTGAAGCCGGGTGCACTCCGTGAATAAAAAAAAACCAAAAATAATATGTGAAAGCTTTCCAACAAATCTAAAACCCGATATTCATCAAATATAAACTACAAATAGACATTACAATCAATAAAACCGCAAAACCAAGTGATCTAAATACTATTTACCTACGTGTGGACAAGAAGCCGAATAATTGTGAGTACCTACCTCCTTAGTTCCTATCCACTGCCCCCCTGAGCCTATCGAAGTATCTCAATTTATCAGGATTACGAGTAGGTCGTAACATAGCTTCGAGCCGGATTAACAACTGAAAAGTTGGCCAATATTTTGTATTTTTGGGGAATTTATCAAACTTTTTCTCGAAATTGCATTATAACCCGACCAAATCTGGTTGGTCGTTGGTAGACTTACACCTATTCGGATTCATACAACTTCTCAATTTGTCCGCATTATCTTAACCGCGTGTTTTTCATACAATTCAAACCTCGTAGTAGAAACACATTAGCTTACACAATTTCACTAACCTATCAAGTATTCATTATCTAAACTTATACTACGCCTACCTAAGTTTGTACATTATCTTAGCTCGTAAAATCTTATCTCATAAAATCTTATCTTATAAAATCTTATCTTTTTCTCTTCGTTCATTATTTAAAAATGGAACAGAACAAATTAAAAATACTCATATCCCAACGCGAATATGTTTATCGAGCCATACAAATTCTTTATGATCTTTCGAAAGAGATGTTTCAAGATCGTTCAAAGATACCTTTTTTCAAGTCTAGATACTCTCGACTTCAATCTATTCGCGAGGAGTTTGTCCTAGTTAACGAAAAAATTCAAGCTTTGCAGTTAACAATAAATCCTGATCACGCGATAGACCAAAGTTCAATTAGCTCATTTGACGATTTGTACTACGCAATAATCGCGGCGTCAGACACGTTAGCTGCACAAACACCTGACAGAGCCATACCGAGTTTCGACCAGGCGCCCGCCACAAGCTCGAAACCCGTAAATGCACGTTTACCTAAACTTGAGCTACCTAAGTTTGATAGCCAATCTGATAATTGGCAAACGTTTTATGATACGTTTACAACATTGATCCACGAAAACACTTCCATCTCCCAAGTAGAAAAGTTTCATTACCTTGTGTCGTGCCTATCAGGGCCCGCCGTATCTCTTGTAAAGGGGGTACCTATAACCACGGCTAACTATGAAGTCGTTTTTGACGCCTTGGTCGAGAGATATCAAAATAAACGCATCTTAGCTATTACGTATCTGGATAAAATCTTACATTATCCCGCTATCAAATCAGGTGGTTTCCAAGAATTACAAACATTAACCAATGCATTTTATGAATCTGTTCACGCTCTCAAAGCTTTGAATATAGAAAACCTAGGTGATTTTATCTTGTTTCATTTAGTTTCAAGAATACTTGATGCGGACACCCGCAAGCGCTTCGAATCTCAAAACTGTTCACAAGTACCATCTTATAGTGAATTGTTGAAGTTTCTTCAAGACTACGTTAAAGTTTTAGAAACTAGCAGGCTATCTTCGACACATCCTTCGCCTCCTACCTCTCGAGGCATCTCTGACGGAAAACCCTCAGCGGCTCGTAATCGCCCAAATAGCAGCGGATCAAAACGCTCAACTTATCTTAACAAAACCGGTCCGTCAACATCTTTTGTTAACTGTTCGTGTTGTGGTGAAGCGCACTCGACCTATCGGTGCCCTACCTTCCAATCTTTAGATTCTCAATCTAGACTTGCTTTAGTCAATAGCAAAAAATTATGTACGAACTGTCTACGTACCAATCATGTCATAGATAAATGTATTTCTAAAATATCTTGTTTAACCTGTGGATTACGTCATCATACATTATTGCATACCGAGCCTCCCCAACCTAGCGGGAGTGGCGCCACTCAGGCTAGCACTAGCGCGCATATCGGAAACAGCCGCGGTGTTGTGCTACTAGGTACATGCAAACTACGCGTATGCAATACATACACCGGTGCAGAACATGTAGTGCGCGCTCTTGTCGACAGCGGCGCACAGGACTGTTTTATAACAACAGCGTGCGCCAGGACTCTGGGTTTGAAGCTCCGACACTGCACGCTTATCGTAGGCGGTTTAGGACAAAACACAGTGTTTCAAGTCCGAGGCGAGACTCGGTGCGTTCTGCGACCTCTTGAAGACGATGACCCGCATTTTAATATCCGACCTATCGTGTTAGACCACATCACCGCTCAAATGCCTAGCGCAGAACTACCGTCAGTCGTTCGAGACCATTGTAGGCATTTAACTTTAGCCGATCGCGACTTCGACATCCCTGCGGATATAGACATTCTTATCGGAGCGGAATATTTCCACGATATCTATGACGGTCAACGTATTAAGTTAGGACCTGGTCTACCTACCGCCTTACACAGCGTTTTCGGATGGATTCTGACAGGTGCAATCGAGTCCAATGTAGGTGTACCTCCTCCAAATACCTCCTCGTTATTAGCTGCAACCCGCACACTCGACGAGCAGGTAAAACGATTTTGGGAAGTCGAGGAACCACCACATGCTCCTATTGCGGTACCCGAAGATGAAATATGCGAACGTATGTACACGGATCTTACCTACCGGGAACCTGACGGTCGCTATGTTGTACCTATCCTCATCAAGAACAGAGATCACACCTTAGGTGACTCGTATCCTAGCGCTTTGTCGCGGTTACTTAACATCGAAAAGAAACTTAGCCGGCATAGCCAACTTAAATCTGATTATATTGACTTTATGCGAGAATATGAAAGTATGAACCACATGGAGCTTGCTCCAGCTCCACCAACGAACAAATCTTATCTTATCCCGCACCATTGCATCATTCGACCACAAAGCACGACAACCAAGCTGCGCGTGGTATTCGATGCAAGCTGCAAGACCACTAACGGTGTATCTTTAAATGACCTTGTGTTTACTGGACCTAAGCTCCAAACAGATATCGTTGACATTATCACGGGGTTCCGTTTACACGTAATAGTGTTTACATGTGACATTTCCAAAATGTTTCGTAACTTTTTGATAAGACCAGCGGACCGCTGTTACCAGCACGTACTGTGGCGAGAGTCTGCTAGTTTTCCTCTCAAGGAATATGAGCTACGTACTATCACCTATGGTGTGAGTAGTTCTCCCTATCTTAGCATTCGCACTCTTCATCAGCTAGCTACGGACCACGGGGCTGAGTACCCACGCGCTGCTGAAGCTCTACGTCATGAGACTTTTGTAGATGACGTCACTACCGGAGCGCCATCTGTTGAGGAAGCCCTTGAACTAAAAACCCAACTTATACAGCTTCTAAATTGCGCTCAGTTAGAACTTCGTAAATGGAGTAGTAACTCGACCTCCTTTCTCGAAACCTTACCAGTAGACCATTGTCAAACCCCTAAAATCTTTTCAGACGATACTGATAAATCTACGCTCAAAATCTTAGGAGTCCAATGGGACCCCGCGGGTGATATCTTCACTTACTCATTTTCTGATCTTAACGAAATTGAGTACACGAAACGTTCGATCTTATCTCACGTTGCTCGTATCTTCGACCCGCTAGGGTGGCTTACCCCGTTTATCCTTAAAGCAAAATTGCTCCTTCAAGATTTATGGCGGCAAAACATAACCTGGGACGAACCCGTACCCACGGACATATCTCACGACTGGCGAGAATTTATCTCTGACCTTAAAAACTTAAAACTATTCCAAATCCCTCGCCAAGTCCTACCTTCAGCGGCCCACGAAATCCAGCTTATCGGATTTTGTGACGGCTCAGCAAAAGCATACGGATGCTGTGTCTATCTTCGCGTTGTCACTCACCAAAAGGTTCAAGTATCCCTTTTAATCGCTAAGTCCAAGGTAGCACCTCTCAAGGTTCTTACAGTAAACCGCTTAGAACTTTGCGGCGCTGTCCTCCTATCTAAAGTAGTGGCACGTATCTACTCCTTGCTTAGCAAAAAACTGAACATTGCTCAATCGTACCTATTTACCGACAGCTCGACGGTGCTGTCGTGGCTGGGTACAGAACCACACAAACTGAAAACCTTTGTAGCACACCGCGTAGTGCAAGTAACGGAATCTACATCCGCGTTTGTGTGGCAGCATGTGTCCACCCACGACAACCCCGCTGACCTTTGTAGTCGTGGTCTGTCCTGCGCTCAACTCGCTGCTTGTGAGTGTTGGTGGTCTGGCCCACAATGGTTATCCTCCGACCAATCCAACTGGCAAGTACATGCAGTCGGCCATAAGGATAGCGTTCCTGAGCTGAAGACTTCACACTCGTGTCTCACTGAGATACGAGAAGCTGACCCTCTTCACACCCTAATCGAACGTACCTCTAGCTTCACACGACTCCAAAGAATAACCGCTTGGCTATATCGTTTTATCAATAACGCCAAAGTGGATCAATCTAAACGTAATTTAAGCGGTAATTTATCTACCTCTGAGCTTGACCAATCACTTCAAATCTTAGTAAAACATGTTCAGGAAAAGGATTTCCATGACGCCTCATCTCGACTCAAGTTGAACAAACCCATTCCTAAGCACCTTCAAAAACTAGCTATCTTTCTCGATTCGTCTGGAATCTTGCGAGTGGGGGGACGTTTGAGACAATCAGACTTGCCTTATAGTGTCAAACATCCCTATCTTTTATCTAAACAATCCCGTCTAAGTGACCTCCTTATCGACCACTATCATATATCTTACCTACATAGCGGGCCACGCCTCTTACATTCATTGATTCAGCGTCGATTTTGGATCCTTGGTATTAGAAATCTTATCAGATCTCGGCTATCGAGATGTGTAACTTGCTGCAAAGCAAAGCCTATTCCTTTTCAACCTGTTATGGGTGATCTCCCTCCTTCCCGACTGACGCCAGGATGTTGCTTTCAGTCGATCGGAATCGATTTCGGAGGTCCCTTTATGGTAAAGGAAAGCCGGCGCCGTAATGCCCGACTATATAAATCATATCTATGCCTGATAGTATGTCACGCTGTCAAGGCTGTTCACCTTGAACTGGTCACCGAGCTGACCACTGAAGCTTTTATCGCATCTTTAGATCGTTTTGTTGCTAGGCGAGGTCTTTGCCAATCTATAACTACTGACGGCGGAACCAACTTTGTAGGCGCGAAACGCTACTTATCAGAAGTATCTGAATTGCTAGATAGGGAAAATCAGACCATCTGCGATCAGTTTTCCTCTCGTGGTATCGTTTGGAAATTAAACCCACCGTCCGGAGCCCATTTCGGTGGAATCTTCGAAAGTGGTATAAAATCCACTAAGTACCATCTCAAGCGAATGTAGGAAACCAAGTTCTGACCTTCGAAGAACTTTATACCGTACTTACGAAAGTAGAAGCGATGTTAAACTCGAGACCCTTGGTCTCATCCGATCCTAATGAAGTTGACGCTCTTACAGCTGGTCATTTTCTTATCGGCCGTCCGTTAGTATCTTTACCCGAGCCAAAAATCAACGAAACCTTATCTCTGCGCTCGCGCAGGCGATTATTACAGCGATTATCTCAAAGCTTCTGGAGAACTTGGTCTAGAGACTATTTACATACCTTACAACAGCGAAACAAATGGCTTAAATCGGAAGATAGTCAACCAAAATTGAACGATCTTGTAACTATCATAGAACCTAACTTGCCTCCGAATACTTGGAGAATCGGTCGCATCGTCGACCTTCATAAAGGCAAAGACAATCATATTCGTGTACTTACCGTAAAAACAAACAAAGGCTCACTAATCCGCCCAGCGAATAAAGTTTGTCTTATTCCGACCTCTCCGGACGTTTTAAATAATGTACAATCTTAGCTAGTTAAAAACAAAGAAAATCTTAATCTTAGTTACCTACCTTAGAATTATAAGTTATTCTTTAAGCATAGGGATTTATAATTAATCTTATACACAGCGCATCTCGCCCTCAACACATTTTATAACTTACCTTATCTTTGAACATTTTATCGCAGTTTATCTAACAATCTTATCTCCACCTGTATAAATTAAGTTCAGACACCCTTTCATACACACACACACACACACACACATACGAAACTATTTCGTCTCGTATTTTGCTAATATCTTGTATTCAATAATGCGTAGTAAATACCTAAATCTCTTATCTTCTTTCATTAGGTTAACGACCTTGGTTAGCTGATATGAATCTGCATAGCTGCTTTAATACCTTAGGATCTCGAACCTTTGAAGCATCTTATGAAATCCTAGGTTGATTTCAAGTGGGGGGATATGTTCAGGCTTTAGCGTTCCTATGTCCCTACGTATCCATTCTTACATACCTAACCTACCTACCTATCGACACCTCACATTTCAAACTTGGCGCCATCACCACATCAAACGAAAACGGATTGGATGAACTGTCATCGAAGAAAAAGAAGATGTCTGCCTTACCTTGTGAAGCCGGGTGCACTCCGTGAATAAAAAAAAACCAAAAATAATATGTGAAAGCTTTCCAACAAATCTAAAACCCGATATTCATCAAATATAAACTACAAATAGACATTACAATCAATAAAACCGCAAAACCAAGTGATCTAAATACTATTTACCTACGTGTGGACAAGAAGCCGAATAATTGTGAGTACCTACCTCCTTAGTTCCTATCCACTGCCCCCCTGAGCCTATCGAAGTATCTCAATTTATCAGGATTACGAGTAGGTCGTAACAAATACATAATGTACCCCGTTAGGGTCTTGCAATAGAGAGGAGCGGACCAATATGAACAATCATCCAAAGATTTTTAGATTTGTTGACGGTGTTTTTGAGTAGTTTGGTATACTTTTTGTAATGGCGAATTGCTGTATGATACAAGGATTTTTAAACATCTTTTATTTTTACAGGAGTTTTTTATTCCACGTGTTAGCCATAAATGTTTATTGTTAGTTTTTAGTTTTAGCAGCTTTTTTGGTATATATATGTTAAGAATTTCCAGTAATTTGTTATTAAATGTACTATAATTTTCGTTAACAGTTTTATTTATCGTGATTAATTTATTCCAATCCACGTCTATTAGCTCTTTTTTTCAAGACCGGACTGTAAATACATCTGCCAATCAGCCAGTAAAATTTCCCGCTAATATTTCTACACAGCGAGGTAAATGATGCAGTTTAAAGTACCAAGATCTCCCATCAGCTCTTCGTGTAGATGCTACATCAAATCCTGAGTCCACATCATGTTTTAACAATTTGCACGTCATCTCATCATCGCGGCATCGGTCTGATGGTTGTCAGTTGTGCGGAAGTTCGATGAACGATGATGGCAATAAAGATGTATAATTTAAACTATATTCAACTATTGTTATTAGCTCAAAGCTTACAACATAATTATAACAATTCCTAAAAAGTATAAATAATAAATTTTGTATGGATAACGTCGTAACATTAAAAAATAATTATATTCCTCTAACTTAGATAGATCCAAGTTTCAGAAGTGAATTTATCAATTTGTCAAGTGTAATTGGTTAATAAAGGTCGTATAACTCCAAACTTTATTGAATCCTCGTGCTACGAAAGCCATGTTTCGAAACTATTCCGTGTCTACTCCGTAAAGTTGGTGACAGCTACAAATTGGTTTAGTTGTGTATTCATATACATACATACTATAGCGTCTGATATACTCCGTGCTCTGAAGTATACAGGCAACTCTTATAAAACTAGTGGCTCTGGGAGCTGTAGACCTCGCGAGCATACTAAAAGTGAGCTATTTGAGGAATGTAATGTGCAAGTGCATTTTCCGTTTTGTGATTTTTTTGATCTTTTTGATTTGTTTGCATCATCTTGTGTAGAATGAGGTCCTTTGTGTGTCTCTCAAATTTGATTGAAAACCTTCGATTGTTTGATGAGCTATCCTGTTCATCATGCTGAAGATCCTTATCAGATCTTCGCCAAACTTTTATGAGACCAACTTATAGTTACTACCTTTCAAATAAAAAAATAATAATCGAAATCGGATCTCATTTGGAGGAGATATCCAGTATATCAAATAGCCCCCCTTTTGCCCTTTTTTTGGAGGAAGTACCCCTCCAATCAAAAATCCTTGACGACAAAAAAATTCTAATAAGTCATGTAACCTGTATACCAAGTTTCGTCCAGATCGGTTGAAAAATGCGACCTGTAGAGGAGAACAGACAGACAGACAGACAGACAGACTGACAGACAGACATCCGGACAAACGCATTTTTGGCCAATGTGGAAACTGAGACGCTTCGCTCGCTCGGTCAATAAAACAAAACACGATCGAAACATAGGTACGAGTATAATAAACATTTCAACGGTCTATATATAATACAATCGCAAGGATCACTATAAATGAAACCGCTTTATAAGTAAGATAAGAAGAGTCACGGTTGATATCTCTTCAGATTTTGCTAGAGATCTTTGGGTATGTCTAAGGGCAAGGTAAAAAGTACGTAGCACATCCAAATATTACATATTTTGACATACTTACATGCATACAGTAGTTACTTGGAAATTATGTCAGTCATGACCAATTGCTATAGCCACCTCTGATAAAATAAGTCATTTGATGTTTTTACTTTCTAGGCGGACATACTATCCGAAAAAGATAAATCAATTTATACTACACCTGCTTGGAAAGTACCTTGATACTTTATCAAATTTATGGTAGAAAGTACGTTATTGCAAATCGAACAAATATGCGGGGAGAAAACGCATTTGAGCGGGAGAGAAAAGTGTATGAAAATCCATTTCTTACGTGGTTTTTCTTTTTTAATTTTGGGTAAGACTATGCGCCGGTAACCTAAATATCAATAGCCAAAAAGTTTTTACAGTGAGTTTTTATCTCCAAGTTCGCAAAATGACACTGGCCACTAGCTGTGTGTTGGATGGTGTCGGGCTGGCAGTGCGACCCTGCGGCGGCAGGATAAACAATTTGAAAAAAGAACATGTAAAAATTGCAGACGCCATTGGCGCCATTTTCAATTTGTGTGTTGTTTGAGGATTCAGTTTTAGTTTCTTATTTTCCTCGTAGGTGTAGTATAAAGCACTATGTATCACTCGAGAGAAAGTGCGATTCCCGATCTCGGGTGTTTTAAAGCCCTCGCCTACGGCTCGGGCTTCAAACGACACCCTCGACGGTAATCGGTCACTTTCTCCTCTCGGTGAACAATGTACTATTATGTCAACTCAACTAGGCTTGAACCTTACCAATATTAATAAAAAAAAAACCTAAATCAAGAATGAATTAAATTTTTTACTATTTCATCTCATTTTAACGTAGTTAAGTCGCGGAATGCAGCTATTTTGTACCATTATAAATTATGTTAATAAATATTTAATATCTAAACACATTTTCCTCATAAAACTCGAAAAAGTGTTTTTAAGTATACAAATACTAGTTTTAATTAAAATGTTTGTTTCGCTAAGCCTGTTTATCCGAGTTAATTTGTTAATTCGTTTTTAAATTAAGTATATAATGTATTAAAATATATCAGTCATCTTGTACTCTTAACATTAGTTTTTTAAACCTCTTAGTAATTGCCAACATTATTGAATGATATGTATTTCTCAAGAAATAATTCAGTATATTTTATATACAAATGCATAACATTACACCTTAGTTCAGCTAATTTAGGACACATAAAGGGCAGAGTCTTAACTTAACTTTTAGGTCACATTCTGCAGATAGAAAGATAATGTCCAATTTGCATGTATTATTCCAGCGATTTATTAATAGTGCGCTAATGGGTTTTACCATAGACAAATCTGAAAGCTTTTAGGTTTTACTAGCTAGAGTTCTCTGAATAGCAGCCATAAACAAAGTATATTATCTTATGTCTTGCCAAGCTGACCACATTACACACAAAACAACAATAGTGAAAATATACTAGACATTTTGTGTGACAGGCAAATAGAAACTCGTCACCCAATATTTGGAGGAGTAGTTTGATGGAGTAGTGTTCAAAGATTGGAAAGAGAAGCGTTGGACGTCCAACAGCACAGCAGATAATGTTGATTCGTTTAAAATAGATGCTTATTTCCAAAGACTGAGTACCTAAATCATAAATAAAAATAATACAGTTCGGACCCCAAACGAAATGTCATGGGATACAGCTACGAGATTTTTTTGAGAATTTACCTTTTGCTCAAAAAGACCGTCATATAATCAGAGCGAACGTAAAAGAATGTATTACTATGCGAGTCAAAATGTCATGAAGTGACAGGATCTTCACCTAAACGCTTACCATAAGAGCCTGTCCAGAAGGCGAGTTTTAAACGCGAATCCACTCGCGGGTAAATATAGGCTTACGCGCGTAACCGAGATACTAGCTACATACATCCCGTCCAGAAGCACTCGCGCGATTCCGAGCCTACGCGCGTAGTCGAGATACTAGAGCTCATACATCCTGTCCAGAAGTACTCGCGCGATTCCGAGCCTACGCGCGTAGCCGAGATACTAGAGCTACATACATCCCGTCCAGAAGCTCGCGTTACACGCGAAAAAAAACGCTAGCGCGTCAAGCGCCTTCTTATGGCTAAGCTAAGCTAAGCGAGCAAAGCTTGTGAACTTTTCTGTCAAAATTATTTTAAAATGTCAGTTGACTTTGAATTCTACTAAGTATGTTTTACTTATATGTAAACTGCAAATTATTCGTTTTGCAATTCTGCATGACATTGGTTTTCTAAAAAAATACGACCGTCTTGTGACAGATCTATAAATTGCACGCAATTTTGATCCATAAATAAAAAAACATAAGTAACAATTTTATTATTGTTTACAGTTGTCAAGAAGGGGCTTTTTCTGATACACATGAGGCCAGAATACGATTTAGTATGAATTGAATAGATTCCATAATGTACCATTACCTATTATAATTTACGATGAATCCAAAACGTTTTACAAATAAGTAGTAGGTACGGTACCTAAGCCATTCATAACGAAACGTCCAAACTTGGTACTGATGCTATTAATAATTCATTCATCTGCACTTGGAGAAGATAAACAATAAAAAACTTATGAATGACACAGGAAACGTCGTGGAATGCAATGGGGGCGGAGAGACTCGCATACAGGTGTATAGTGCAAGCTACAAACGTTTATTTTTCTGTTTTAAGTAACCGTAAGGGCCCTGATCGACGAACAAGTGAAACCGCGCGGTCTTACATATGGCTCGTCAGTAAAGCTCTAGTCCATAAGGCGACTAGGGACGGACTAGAGCTGTACCGATGAGCCATAAGACCGCGGTTTTACTCGCTCCTCGCTCAGGGCCTATTATCAAAAAAGCAAGGAGCATCAAGCATTTTTCCATAGGTAATACTAGTATTTTTCGGGACCAATCCTCGTAAAAAAAAAATTCGGGATCCGCTTGATGCAATTCTACCCGGCGGGATCCTGCAAATACCTGGATCCAGCTGGACTAAGGTGGTTCAGTTTCGCAATTCCCTACTTTCATCTCATGAACCGCTACAGCTACTTATTTGGACAAAAGACAGGCACGGAAGGAGATCCCACACAGAGTAAACTTGCGTGTTCGACCTTTATCCTGCATTCCAGCGTACACTCATCCAGGATACGCGGATTACGCATTATTTTCTCTACTCGTTACCGGCCAGTCACCTCCTATTAACAGACCAGACAGACTAGGATTCTTTTTTTGAAATTGACAAGTTTAATGAACGTAGGCGTTTCGAACGAAGCTGTTTGAATTCAGAACACAGTAGCTAAAGAAGTGCCGGAGTTGAATTTATCCTTATTGCCACTTCTGAAGTATTCTGTAACAAAATACCCAAAGAATTAACCTTGACCTTATATAAACGGTCAGCACATGTTACGAGACGACCATTACTGCATAAAATCAATAGGAAACAAAAAGATGATGATGACATTATGGTGTAAAAAATTTGGTTTTTCCAAGTTCATGATGCATGGGTAGATTTATGTCATGGGAACGAAATATTGTGCCAAGAGACTAGCAATCCGTAGTCATAAAAACGGCAATTATTTTTCTTGATCCTGATGCATATTATGATCCGAAGGACTCTTAAACTTTTCAGGACCAATCGTTTCACAACTGAAATATTTTTAATCAAGGTTAGTAAGTATATTTATTTCGATACACAGTTATGTAAAGAAAGAAAGAAAAGAAAGAAAAGTTTTTATTTATGACGATAACACACACACAATTACAACAAGAGCGACACACTAATAATAATAAACAGTAAACAGCAGATAATTTAAACAAACTTAATACTTAAATTACAAGAAATAAATAAGGGGGGGATGTAGAGGTAATTATTGCAAAATGGTTGATGCCGCAACATGTAGATATTGGGAAACCGTTCAGAAATAGATGCACGATACGTCAAAATATTGCAGCGATGGTTGTAGGTGGAATGCAATGAATCAGTAACCAATGTACTTTCTGGAATTTTGCGTTGCCTACGAGTATATCGAGGTTTTGTGACGCATCACCACTTACTTTGATAGGGCACACACTGACATTCGAACTCATTCCGCGTTCGGCAGAGGTCAGGGTGTTTCCCGACCCATTGCAACAGACTCCTCCGCTTGACAGAAAAACAGTAAAACTGCTTCACTTTGAGCATCAGGCTTGGTAGATGTCCTCTGAGAATCAATACCAAGTTCCAACTCAAGATTGTTTGAGGTTGGATGTCTAAAAGGGTATAGGTACCTTGTCGTACGTTAAAACGTTAAAAATTTCGATTGGCACATACCCATTTTTGCTGATTCAATACAGGACAGGTAGAGCTCATCGCTTTTGATATAATATAACCTGATTTCTTCTCGATATTTTCCTACAACAATTGAGAGCGCTGAGATTTTTTTTAATAGACAAATCCATGAGTACACGACCTGATTCAAACCAACGGCCTACCGATCAGATTTTAAATGTAAATATTACCGCTAAACACTGCTATATATCGTAAGCCTCAAAATGTTACAATGAACAAAAAAGCCAACAGATATGTGTATTGTGTATCTCATCTCCATAAACATATTACAATTGAGTGCAAGTAGTGAGCGAGTACATCACGTAATTGATAAGCATAATCAAATCGTGAATCAACACTAAATTAAGCACGTAACCGGTAGTTAAACAACCCTAATATGGTACAGATACCAAATATAAACGTGTCGACATGCATAGGTCATTATTAAGTTAATTGTCTTTTGTAGGCGAGCCATTGTTCGCGGTTTTGTTTTGTATCGCATGATCTGTCTTAAGTCGACATATTTCGTTCATGTTCCTTATTCATGCCTCTCGTTTCATCATAATACGAGACCTAAATTCATTATCTGACTAAACTACATCTGTATCCGAAGTCTTAGTTTAATTTTTTGTTTGTTGTATCGTCTTAGCCCATTTATACTCTCAAGAGATTATGGGCAGATTTCGTATGTAACTCGCTCCTTTAGCGGGCGTGCTGAGACCTCACAAGTCTCGATACAAAAACGGCCTGAAGATACGGTAGACGAAAAAAAAAACAAACTCGGACTTGAGGTACTTTCGTTGCCACAATGGTCAAAATATGATATCGTTGATCAAAGGTCATGTTACGCAAGTGATCTTTTTTGAACCATTTCCTGCGTCACGACTTGGTCTTCCTGAATATCTGATTAGTAATGCAATGTAGCATTTCGATTAAATATTATCTGAATCTACATCGTGAGAGACCGTCACGGTGTTAAAACCTTCTACACTGTGACTTACAAGGCAATGCTTTGTTATGGGTGATGGTTACCACTTAACATTAGGTGGGATCATATACTTACGTGTAAAATAAGAAATAAAAAGCATTAGAAGTCACGCACGATAGGAACGTGCCCTATGCACTGCCCTGCGTTCATCTTCTTGAGGCATAGGTTCAGCTGTTAAGCCTCATGAGCCTGTAATTTCACCGACAATCACACTAGATACAGTGATCTACACTTGAAGTGTGTATGAGTAGTCTGTGAATGGCTATTATCTCGGTACGGTAGCACAGTGACCGGCATAGCCGACACACTAGATGACATAACGGAGAAGCCCACGTGGTCCGTTACGTATGGAGTGGCCATGCGTCGAGGCTTGGGTCGGACTGTCTTTATAAATTTTATTTACAAAAGCAAGTAAACTTAAAAAAAAGTAAACAAATTTTTACACATTTAGGTGCTCCAAAAGAGCCTCTAGAGGCGCATTTAAAATCCTTAAAACACAGTTTCGAAACTAGTGACGCGACAAGAAGAAGAAGAGACACATTTTAAATGTATGGTAGGCCAAGTTTTCGTAGATGTTTTCGCTTTTCTCTATAGAACTTAGTGTAGTATGCTATTTTTTAACCGATTTCAAAAAGAGGCTTAGTTCGACTGTATTTTTTTATGTTCGTTACCTCAGAACTTTTGACTGTGTGAACCGATTTTAAAGATTCTTTTTTTTATTTGAAAGCTATTGCTTCTCGTATGGTTCAATTTAAATAGTAAGATCTGACGATATATGAATAGTCGGGTCGAAATATGAGTCGGCTTTTTCATGCAGAGTTATTATTATAAAATATATAATCTTATTTCCAGATTTCTAACATCTCAGATTCTTTTATATTTCATCCATAGACATGACGTTATGTATGGTGAGTGTAGTATGCACCGTTCTTGCGACTGACGTTTGCTTGTTACATTCGAGACTATTGTCGGCACTCGTTGAGAAATAGTGCTTTGATTTGCAATCGAACAATTGTGTGAGAAAGATGAGATATTTTTCAATCAATAGAGTTAGCTTACGGTAAAGGCGAGACTCTTTCATGATACTTGAACCCATCCTACTTCCTAACTTATACTATATTTCATAATGTAAAGAAAAGATCAGAATGTAACATATAAAAAAGAAAGTTCGTATGTATCTTGAATTAGCATATATGCTACTATTTATGCCAGAAAATAGAATATATCGGAAGCGGAGCAGAAAACATGAAAGTACTCAAAAAACCAAAACGGAAATCACATTAGCAATAGCCGCTACAACGACGCGAGTGACGCAGCTAAGGATGTAGCTTGTTCTGTGTGACCCAACAAGCAAAAAAAGAAGAAGCAGCATGCTCCACAGACCCACTCATTAATTACGAAAATGATCCCTATCGCAAGACTTGGCTGAATAAATTATGTGCTGTAATTATAAAGAAATATTAAGACGCCCTCCGTTTAATGTGTCGCCGCCTGTCATATTAAGCGACGTAGACAATTCATTATTTGACTTGGGTCAATTTGGTCGTAGCATTTTGTAACGTTAGGTACAATATTACAATAGTATATACCAGGCAGTATCAATTAATTTTCAAAACTGGAAAACAAAGATTTTACAATTCATTCAAAAATCCCTTTATATGTGACATTTACGGTCACCTTAATAATTAAATGTCCATTGAGTTTTTGCAAAAGGTTATAAAGACCTTAACTATATTGAAATAGTGTTAAATCTACAAACACGATATAGATGTTCATTTTAATACAATCATCATCATCTTCCTGCCCTTATCCCACGCTAAGTGGGGTCGGCACAACAGGTTCTACTCCTCCACTCTCCTCTATCATTCAAATCAAATCAAATCAAATCAAATAATGTTTATTTACAACTATTAACAAAAGTAGTAAAACAAAGGCAGTTGCAAAATGGTCCCAACTCAGTATATGTAAGCTATAGAAACTTACGCTGGTCTTCCGTTGGGGCCATTGAGGATCGGATCAGTAAAAAAAAAATGAGATACCTAAGTGGACGTGATGACTGAACAATTAGATTAACTTACAACTAAAATACTGAAACAAATTCAACTAGATGCTAAGACAATAATCAATAGATACTTTAAAGAGGAGAAAACAAATTACACAGTTCTTCATTAACACAGACAAAAACTTGCAATAAGAGAGGGTACATACTTAAACTTGACTGATACTATACTGATACTTGACTTGATTCAAAACTAGGTACTGATAATTAATAATACAACTCAAAAAATAAAAACAAATTTACACATAAACAAATAAAAATTACAAATTATTTAATGATTACAAGACTAACATGAGATCAAGAACGACTGCTTATACGGATTTTTGTAAAGCTAACAAATACTTCTTAATGGAGCTTTTAAATGAATAAATGGTACTCTTATTTCTTATGGGTGGAGGGATATTGTTCCAGCATTTCGTAGCAGCATACCGATAGCTGCCTCGAAATGCGGAATTCATAATACGTTACCTGGTAGTGTTAGGAAATGGTCGTTTATGACATTAGGGTTTTGAAGATGTGACGGAAGATCAACAGATTTATTTTTAAAATTGGCAACACTTTTCTTAATATTTTTCCATAAGACACGGGGTTTTTTCGAATTTTGATTAACATTACAGCTAAAGTAAGATCTCTTTTCAGCGTCAAGAGCCCTGTTAACAACAGATTTTAAATCTTTATAATATTTTCTATGTACATCTGCTTTAGATATACGGCTGCGAGTGTGAGCTTCATCGCGCGTCTTCATCATTTCTCTAACATTATACGTAATCCAGGGATACGATTTATTTCGGATCAGTAAATCATTCGTCATCTCGGTTCATTTTAATACAATATTAAGTATAAATTATTTGTCATACATTTACCCGTTTTTAGAATACTTACGCCCGGTTTCTAAAAGGCTGATCAAACCAACAATTTAGCTTGGTTTAGGTCTGACGTATAAGTAGGTACTGCTTGCTCCAGTTTCGCTACGGTCCACTGACTGGTCTTATACAAGGAAACCACGCCTAGGGACAATCTGACACAACCATTGCGAAACCTTTCACGATATCGAGGTATTATCGAGTTTGCTGACGAATAAGGCAGTTTAGTACCTAATACCTAAGTATTTATAATTTAGTCATGGTCGGTGTTTATTAAAGTGAGTGTAGGCACTAGGTGGATTTTAGATGCTTTTAAAAAAAATATCTAAATAACCAAACGATATTTCGGAAATCTAAAACCGAATAATTGTAGACCAAACATTTGAGATCAATATGAATTTAAGTTTGTGAATGAAATCAATAGTTTGCTATGACAAATCCTTTGAACGCCGTTCGGTCTTTTGTTGAACTTTGCGTCATTTTGTTTAATAAACTATGTAAAAATTGATATTTTTGCCACGGAATAATTGTAGATACATTCAATCTGGTACTTATTGCATAGTTTTATATTAATTACTGCAATATCATTGATAAAATCTCCTTAACGGTGACTGTTGTTTTGTATTATTTTGGACGATACCCTCTTAATACTTGTCACAGAAATGTGTGCCTGGGTCTTCTGACATACAAAACCAATACCTGATGTAATTCTTATTTATTTTGCAATAGGAATTTAAGGGTAGTTTTGTAGGTATAATATTACAATTTCAATGATTTAAGTAAGCTGTTACTTTAATAATTTAAAAAGGTATTTTTTTCTGCCCTGCCTTATAATTTATCTTTCAGTGTCAACGTACTTCTCGCTCGCACATTCTAACATGTTGAAAGATATAAAATAACTGAAAGAATTTATAAATAAATTATATTGGTACATACATCAGCGGTGTCTTTGCCTTAAATAAACATACATTTTAATGTAATAATATAAAGCACATAATTTATACAAAGACTGCACTTTCTTCTCCGCCTTCGTACTATTACGTAGGCACTTAGTACTACTATGCAAAAAAAAAGTTCTCTTTTCCTCTTTTTTTTACCTTTCATAATCGATATGTAATGATAACCGCTCCATTGGTGGGTATCATGGCTAAGACGTAACCAATAAATTATAAACCTATCGGTTGTTACAAATTTAATAAGCCTTGCATAACAATAATAGTCTTCCTAATGGTAGTAGTAGGTACTTACTAGGTACTTCACAAGCAGTGTAACACAATTTAGAGGTTTCATTGTTTTTGATGACGGCAACAGATAACGACAGCGATAGCAGTGTGACAGCAGACCGTGCAACTTATTTATTATAAAAAAAAAACAATATCTAGCTTGCACTTTTCAGGATTTTAGAAAAATATAAAATTACTGATTAAAGAGAACGCAAATGAGAACGCAACAGAGAAGCAAAAAAATAGTTTTGATTCAAAAAAGTTTTCCTACTTAAAAGATTGATCAAGTAGGTATTTAAACTAGTAGGAATATGTTGTTGTTTTGTTTAGATAACAATTATTTTTATGTTGAACCTTTGTAATAGCTAGAAACTTAGTTGATTTCGATTTTACATAACTTCATTAAGGCGGTGCTATTCTTAGCAGTTGTCTAAAGATGTTTTACTAGAATTACCCAATTTAAAATTTGAGCAATTTGCTCAAGCTTGTACAGTAAAGCAACCTCTAGAGTTTGTGGTAGGTACTGTATTATGGGATTAATACAAATTGGACTGATACTTTCTACACACAAAGCATGGGATTGATTATGGTTACACTTGAAATTAAGATTAGAAAGGCTCTTAACGGTGTTATTCTTTTGAAACCACAGATTATATATATTCAAGTAGATACCTGATAACAGGTACTTCGTAAGTGAACTAATTTATCTCACGAATTGGTTAGATCTTCGTTGGGTATATTAAGGTGTGTTATAATGCTATAACACACCTTAATAGCCAACGTCACCCACGGTGAAGATACTATAACATTTTATCTTAAGATGCCATAAGTTAAAATATTGTAGCATCTTATGGTATCAAACACTTTTAAGGTACGATAGCATAATTGTGAACTTTGTTATCGTTTTGGCGCTAAAGCTGTAAAGATAAGTGGTGATAAGTGGTAAACAAATAAATAAATAATATATTATCGCCTCATTCTCTTAAAGAAACGGCAAAGGTGTCACAATTTGCAATCACTATGATGGATGCCAAAAATACGTCAATTTCGATAAAAATTGCTTAACTTTTAGATTTGGACAGTGCAGATGATTCCGATTTCGAATTCGATTTGAAAATTGCATCAGCGCATTGCAAAAGACTTTGAAAATCATATCAAACATAGAATAAATCACAGTGAATTTAATCTATACGAAGATCTCAGCGAAAAAGATTCAAATTTTATTTTAAGAAGTCAAAGGAAACTAAACCAAGACATCCTAATTCAAACACACAAACTATGCTAGTTAGATACCCACCAAGATTCATTAGGTGTGTGCGCTGTGTTAAATATGCAGCATTCATTTATGAACTCACATCAAAAACAGAGGAGGTTGTCGCTTCGGCTAGTTTGTTCTTATAATGCCTTTATTTCAATGTCGCAAGTCAAGTCTGCAAGACATGATGCGTGCGAACAGCCCGCCTGGCTATTGTCTTACGGATAGTTTTGTTTATACATTGTTATTAAGACGCAATCGGAATAGGAATTGATCATAGTTGAGATTTTTCGTGCGTTTTGAGGGTCACTAATATAAGACAAAACTACGCCGAATAAACTAGATGTTAATTGGTAACCCATAACAAACATTGTATCACAACTCACGCACGATAGGAACGTGTCCTACAATACACTGCGTCCAGTCCCTGCTAAGCGTAATTTTTCTTAGGCTTTATGTAGCTTGATCTGTCTGCTGTATGGTCGCGTCACGTAAAAGAAATAATTTCCTACAATTTGAAGTCCAGAAGACATCTGCTTCAAATTTGAAGCAGATGTCTTCTGGACCGTTCTGTTACATCGTCGGCTACATCGTCGCTTACCACCAGGCGAGATCGTGGCCAAAGAAGGTCTATTAAGATAAAACAAAAAAAACGCTGGAAGGAGGGGGAGAAACACATCACCTCCACTGCTTTCCAGCGTTCTTTTTAAATGACGCGACTTCTATCTGTGTGTACCTACATGCCTAACCCGTGATTTTACCGGCAACTAAACCAGAAACTCCGCAACGATTTCACACTCAGTTTGGTACATAACTTAATAAAATTAAGTAGGTACTTACCTTCTCAGTCTGAGAACTTATCTGTGTATTCTCTGTATGTTTCAGATGAGGCGGCAGGCTCGGTACTCAGCCGGCGGCGGCGGCGCGCTGGTGTGGCGCACCGCCTCTGCTTTACAAGGTGATAACGTCTTTTAAATCCCACGTTTGACGCTCTGCTAGAACTTCCTATTTTATTAGGTAGGCACTTACCTATATTTTCTTTTCAAATTCAAAATTTTTTTGGTTTTCCGTCTGGTACTCGAGGTAGAAAACTTTAAGTGGACCATTATTTTTTCCAAATTTTTTTATTACTTTATTCTATTACTACCTACTCTTTAATCCAAACAAAACATTTGAATCAAATCAAATCATTTATTGTTTGTATTCGTCGTTTATTATAACAATTGCATAGTAAACACAGGGGCTTTGACTTTCGCCGCTGATGACTGACATTAATTATGAGCGTTTCCGTGCTGTGTAGGGCACGGTAAGCAAACAGTCCCAGTGCCATAACCGTAGAATAAAATGTTCGGGCTCATGTTTTTTCAATCTCGTCTTATCATTTCCGTTTCTATATTTCAGTTTGGCTGTGGTTGCTGATATTTATATTTCAAAACGAATTTCGGATATCCAGGTCCATACAACCGGGTGTAAGTCTAAGTTTTATACAATTATATATTATACGCAAAAAGTTTAGAACTTCATTGCTAACGAATTAGCTAAGAGTTTTATACAAAATACGCTTCTTAGGAAATAATTAAAATGAGTCCCTCAACACCTCATCAAAGGGAAATAATATGACAAAAAATGCACTACTAAAGCATTATTGGTCGTTTTCCACGCATGTCGATATACAGGGTGGCTAAAAAGTCGTGGATCAAACGCAACTAGGGGTTAGATGGGTTCATCAGCTGCAAAATTTTCCTCTTCATCTGTACAGTCGCAGTAAGTCCATTTCCCGAGAAAGAAAACGTACCCGTCTTGCCTTTCCTACTCTACAAATTAAATTTCAAATTTACTTCTACATTCCAGTACTTGGACTTCGATAATCTGCCCGAGACCAACTTCACATGCGCCGGCAAGGTCATAGGCGGCTACTATGCGGACTTGGAGACCTCGTGTCAGATGTTCCACGTGTGCACGGTGGGCCAGCAGGACGAGCCCATGGATATCAAGTTCCTTTGCCTCAATGGCACTGTCTTTGACCAGGTAATTTCACTCCCCTTTTTTTCTGATGCTCTATGTACCTTTCATGAAAAATATATCTGCTTGTTCCATCAGCTAGTTGTATAAAAAAAAAACTTAACGGTTTCCACTTGGAATTGAAGTCAAACCAGACGTAAGAAAGCAGAAAGAAATATTATTATTTACAAGTAATGTTTGAAGTATTTATGTATACCTAACGGCCATGTCATAATTTCAGGAGACAAGAGTTTGCGAGCGGGTAGACGAAGTAGATTGTACAAAGTCTGAGAAGTTCTACAGTTTAAATTTAGAATTATATGGCAGCACCTTGGCCCCACCTACTCCAGACCCACAAAAAACTCAAGCGACAGAACAGTCACAGCAGCAAACGAAGCCCAGTCACGAGCCACACACGGATCCATCAATAGATGAGACACCTACGACAACCTACAGTAAATCACAGATACATTTGACGGAAGTACCGGACTCCACTGAAGACCCTATACAAGAAATTAAAAAAGAAGAACCAAGGAAACCTCAGCCTTCAACGACCCCACCAATACAAGTCCTCGAAGAGGATCTTAATGAAGGTGATAAGACATGTGAATTTAAATTATTCTAATGCCAAAACGAGTTTGTGTGCAATCCGATAAAACTTTTTCATGAAATCATCCAGTTAAAAATAAATTTGTACTATTAGTAGGCACCTAAAAAGTATGCCGGGTAATGTAGATTGAATTAAAATTAATACCTATACTTATAATAAAGTTATTTTTAATTATTGAATTTTCAGAATACGAAGAAGAAATTGATGGCGACTATGAGTATTATTCTCAACCACCATCAACAACGCACGCACCGATCACAACAGCACCTACAACGACAACAACGAGAGTCATCACAACAACAACAAACACACCTGCGACTTCCACGCGGCTGGCCTCGCCACTGCCGCATTTTATTTCATCTCCAACGCCAATATTGTCATCGCTGTCTCCGCCAGTTTCATCGATACAACCGTCGGTGCCACCAACTCAGATGCATCCTACATTAAATCCGGCTCTTCTGTCACCTCAAGAGTTCATTTACCGTCATAGAGGTCCTGGGTCAGAGGCTATCTCGTTCCAAAGCTTTCGACCTGCCGATGGAGTATACATTACACATGCGCCTCCGCAACAATATGACCATTTCCAATACGAGTCGTCTAGAACTGCACCGAGACCGGTGCAACAGCGACCTACGCCATTCGTGCAACGTCAACCAGCTCCGTTTCGACCTACGACCCTTGATCCTCGAGATCAACTATTACGGCCTGGGCCAACATCACTCCCATCGGAGAGACACGAAACTTCAGTAAACCATAATAGGCAACAAAATTATCCAGCTTCAGTTTTACCGGCACAGCGCCCTTTGCCATTTAATCCTTTTTACTACGATCGCAAACGAAGTGACGACTCCTCGCCGGAAAACGAATCATCTCTATCAGCTCGATCTGTCGCACCACCCACTGTCACCGAACGACCTCCATCAAAACCAAAAAGTCCACCTCGAGTGATCGTTACCGCCAGTGCGTCGGTCAGCGACAGCAACGGAAAGAGACTGAACTACACGGTCGGGAATGTTGTGAGCGCTGTAAAGCCTATCGTACCGATTAATTACGACGACTATAAAGAGTCGGATCTAATATTCGACCCGTTTTTCCTCGATGTGCCAAAACTACAAAAACGTAGAAAAACTAGATCCAATATAAGTAAACGAGTTTTCACCGTTCCAGCAACGGCCACAGTATCCGCAGAACTGATAATTCCAAATTCTACAACTGCCACATCTCCGGGAACTTCACGAGCAACCACAGCTAAAATATCTACTACAGCAAAAACACCTCCAACCACATCCTCATTTAGTACTACGACAGCGGCTTGGAATCCAGATGACTACGTCGACGATAATTACGAACCACATGCATACATACCACCGATCCCGCCAATCGCAGTACTGGTGCCCCATGATCTTCGCAAGTATAACAAAGACAGGCAGTCTGTGAACGGTTTAAGGGGTGAGAAGGATAATAGAAGTCATAGTTTGAAGATCGGTCGTATTGAGCATTTCAAGCCGACGTTGGCGTCTGCGCTGACATCCTCTAGTCAAAGTAATGCGGGAACAGGTGCGCCGCCCGCGCCGCTCCCGCCGCCTGTCGAGGCGCCCCTCTGTGCCTCCTCGCACTCACCTGACTGTCGGACTCGTGCCTAATAAATATAGCTCTTAAGACGAAGACAAGAGCTAATGTGACTCTCGCTCGCACGTTTTGACTTGTTGAAAGATATAAAATCACTAAACCCATTTTCGAAAAATCGCAAACAACCATTTTGTGTGCAATCACATTGCGCACAGTTTAGTAAAAACATCATGTTGATCGGTACAAGTTTTCCTACTTAAAAGTTTCCTTTTCTAGTTTTCGTACATTAGCAAACTTTTGAGTATGAAAACTTGCATCAATCAAAGTCAAATTTTTACTAAACTGTGTGCAATGTGATTGCACACAAAATGGTTGTTTGCGATTTTTCATTTTTTAAATTGTACTTAGTGATTTTATATCTTTCAAAATGTCAAATCGTGCGAGCGAGAGAAATATTAGGTGTTGTCAACGCCTGAATAAAATACGTAGATAGTTAGACATAATTAGATAGGTAGAGAATTTCAACAATTTTATTGACAACAAATTTTCCGTTTAAAATGATAGGTAGAGATTTTATTCTAGACTTAATGCAAATCTTTTGAAAAAAATGGTGTACCTATCTATACGGAAAAGTCAATTATTTGATAAAATAAGCTCTCAGGGATCCTGATTTACATACTGTTTTTGAACCATAAGGTTTAATTAAGTCCTAATTTTTTTACTCTTCAGCTTTTATACTTTTGCTCAATCTTAGGTTCAATTTTTTGAGAGCTTTTAAATGAACTATTTATACTTTAAGCAGGTAGCTATTAATTCCTTTGTTTATTTTCACATTCATTTAGTTTTCATATTTTTTTTTAATGTAAATACTTTGTTGAGTAGGTAGTTCTTTTAAGAATTCACACGTATGAGTTGCCTTAAATATTTATGATGGATACCGTGTAAATAATCAATAAACATCATGATCTGTAATTATGATTATTTTTCATTTAAACCTACCTTACGTCAAGATCGCCAAATCCTTGTAAATGGGTTTCTTGCCTTGTTGTTATGGACACATTCCTAAACATTGCGACTTTCTAACACTAATCTGTGTTTAGACTCGTACTTGTATAATAAATACAGATTTCTAATTTCTATGAAAAGGTCATAATAAATAAAAAATAATATATAAATAGGTCATAATAAATAAATAGGTCATAATTAAGTTAGAATAAAACCTTTTCAAACAAAATCGATGACATTAACGATACCAAAAAATCTATGATGCTTGGGAATAAAAGTGACAAACATAACATTGGATTAGACTTTAGGACTATACTTATAAATCTGTGGATTAGACTCTTGGCATAACAATACAAATATTTACACATAGTGGTGGTGGTGGTGGCTGATATAGTTACTGCAGATACTCGACAAAAATTTTCAAAATGTCTTATTCTAGCTCCACCATAATAAGTGTCGCTGAAATGATAGACAGCGCTTTTGGAGAACCCGACGTAAGTTAGAAAAGACTAGTACCTACCTATTGCATTTTTTAAGTACGTACCTACCTTGATATGAGTCATGCATACTATGGCTATGAGGCCACTGAGGCTTATTTTATGGGACAATTAAATCATATTGTGTTTAAAAACTTTGTAAACCTCGTCACAAGCCAGGCAGAAACATGTTTTCTGTATTTTGATTATATTCTAGACGACCTCTGTGGCGCAGCGGGCGAGAGTCCGCCTGCGACGCTAGAGGTTGCGGGTTCGATTCCCGCCTCGGAACAAATTTGTGTACGATCTGCAGAAATTTCTTCCGTTGGTCTGGGTGTTTTCTATGTATATAATAAAAAATATCTATCTATGTAAGTATATAATGTATTATATATATCAGTCATCTAGTACCCATAACACAAGCTTTGAGTAGCTCACTTTGATGGTGCTGTGTGGATTGTCCAGCATTATTTATTTATTTATTTATTTATTTATTCTGATTCTGATTATGGAGTCTGAAATCTGCTAGGTGAGAAAGTACCTACCTAAGTCCCTGAGACTACAGTGTGTGGTGCTTACCATTTTCCTTCCTAGTTAGGCAGATCCTGTGGCGCAGCGAGCAAGAGTCCGCCTGCAACGCAAGAGGTTGCGGGTTCGATTCCCGCCTCGGAACAAATTTGTGTAAGATCTGCAGAAATTTGTTCCGTAAGTCTGGGTGTTTTCTATGTATAATAAAACAAATCTATCTATGTAAGTATATAATGTATTAAATATATCAGTCATCTAGTGCTCATAACACAAGCTTTGAGTAGGTTACCTTGGGGCTTGATGCTGTGTGGATTGTCCAGCATTATTTCATTATTTATTTGTCATTGCAAACGCCTATGGGCATGTTAGCTTCATTCATTGCCTTCTCGTTCAGATAGGTATAATAATTTAGTGAGTAGGTACCTATCATGGCTTTTAAAAGTATTTTACTTCTAGGTCAACGCCGTCAATCACAAACTCATACAAACGATCCTATACCTACTTGCAAGACAGCTGAGAATATTAGAGAGACGAGTAGAAATTGAAATCGGAACCGCACTGCAGCCATCTTCATCCAGCCTTTCGGTCACCGAAGTTAAAGTACATGCAATGCAAAAAAAGAAGAAACGATTAGTTAAAGGAACGGCCAGTAAAAGTGCCGTAGAGGCAGGAAGAGATGCAGGAGGGGTAGGAGGTAGATTAGGAGGAGGCGGTATGGGAGGAAGTGGTAAGGGAGGAGGCGGTATGGGAAGAAGCGATATGGGTGGAGGCGGTATGGGAGCAGGCGGTATGGGAGGAGGTGGTATGGGAGCAGGCGGTATGGGAGGAGGTGGTATGGGAGCAGGCGGTATTGGTGGTACTGGAGCTGGTCAAGATTTGGGAAGAAGCACACGACAAACTGCCGGAGAGAAAGGAAGAGATGCAGGAGGGGCAGGAGGTAGAATAGGAGGAGGCGGTATGGAAAAAAGCGGTAAGGGAGGAGGTGGTATGGGTGTTACTGGAGCTGGTCAAGATGTGGAAAACAGCAGACGACAAACTGGACAACAAGGACGAGCTAGCACATCGGGTGGGCTAGCTGAAAAACCACTCTCTGCTTCGGATAAAACATCTTCTAATAAAACAGCGTCTGATAAAACTCCATCCCAAATAACAGCTTCTGATAAATCAGCGTCTGATAAAACTTCATCCCAAATAACAGCTTCTGATAAATCAGCGTCTGAAAAAACTTCATCCCAAATAGCAGCTTCTGATAAAACAGCGTCTGAGAAAACTTCATCCCAAAAAACAGCGTCTGAGAAAACTTCATCCCAAAAAACAACATCAGATAAAACATTTTCAGATAAAACTACTTCTGATAAAACATCTGATAAAACCACTTCTGATAAAACGACCTCTGATAAAACATCTTCTGACAAGATTTCTTCTGATAAAACATCTTCTGGCAAAACTACTTCTGATAAAACGTCATCTGACAAAACTTTTTCGGATAAAACGTCAACTGCAGCTGACGAACGAAACAGCACTGACAAAACTTTTTCAGGTAAAACCACGTCTGGAAAAACTTATACGGACAAAACTACACCTGATAAAACTTCTTCAGGCAAGACTTCTTCTGCTAAAATAACTTCAGATAAAATATCTACTGAGAAAAGTTCTTCAGACAAGACTTCTTGGGATAAAACATCTACTGAAAAATCTTCATCAGATAAGACTTCGTCGGTAAAAACGTCCTCTGATAAGACCTCGTCGGTTAAAATTTCCTCTGATAAGACATCGTCGGATAAAACGTCATCTGATAAGACATCGTCGGATAAAACGTCATCTGATAAGACTTCGTCTGAGAAGCCTCCTTCATCAGAAAAAACGTTATCGGAGCAAACTTTGACAGAAAAAATATCCTCAAAGGACAAGACATCTTCTTCTGATAAACGATCATCGACCACGACTGAAAAGTCTACAACGGAGAAGACTTCGACGGAGAAGTCATCATCATCAGAGAAGAAAACAACTACTGACACGAACAGCTCATCTAGAAGAGGAGTATGTATTATATTATTTTTAAAACGCTATGAAGATACCTCTATCTACCGATATTATTTGTATTTGCTACTAGATGAATCGCTTTTTGACGTGACTTGCGCACTCCTGCGCACATAAAATATTTTCTGTTTCTGGCGGAAATATTTTTATTGTTATACTCACCGTATTTGCTGATATTTAACTGAAACTTTACTAAGCTCTAACCAAATGAGCGTGCTTGTCAAGCTAAGCAAACCAAAGTAGGATGTGAAGGAGACGGAGTACCACGACCTATCTACCAAATCAGCAGTGTGATAGGGAGATCTTACATCTGCTTGCTTAAATAATTGCTTGTTGGTTCACTGTATAAATTTTTTGCCGTTTAGCCAGGTGATTATGGCAAGCTTCTGGAAGCAGTCGAGGAGCAGCGGGAGACAGAGCTACGAGTTATTCACCAGGTTCACATTTCAGCCCCAACTGTTCGGATGATCGTGTTTTTGTTTTTTTTTCTAGCGTTATCTGTTCGATTCGATGCGGTTTAAATTATTATTTTATTTGTTTTTTTTTTTCAGCAACTTGCGACTGGTAAGTAAAAAAAAATTTAAAGGTCACTACATGAACTTCAGGCAAATATTATTGAATTTTATTTTATAATTTTAGCTATTTCAACAATGAATTTATTGTATCTCATATTCAACATAGTGGTTCGTTTTATTTAGGTATTATATCTATATCTATCTATCACTGCCTATGTTTTTTTTCTGTAGAGAGCTGATTCTCGCGAGGAGCATGAGAAAACACCGAGCCCGATGGCTTCACTGGATTCTGTTGGTTAGTTTCAGTCTTATTAATTAATTGAATAAATTACATGTAGGTAGGTATCTACTGCGTTTTTTTACTAACAACAGTATTTATATTTCAGAAGCGAAATACGAAAAACTTCTCGTCGGTAAGTCTTCTCTGTTAATTAAATAGCTCTTGGTATTGCTATCACCTACTCATGGTGGCTTCATTGACCATAACTTCTAAATAAATGTTGTTGGTTTTTGCAGTTGAAAGAATTCCTGCAGATGAGGCAAAAGCTCTTGCTGGTATGTTTTTAATTATGTAACTGGATGACCAATGTGAAGCCAATAAGCCGAAATCTAAAGAAACCATTTTTTAATAGCACGAAGACGAAGCGGTTCTCGGGACAAGGCACCCCAAATATCAGTTGTGACACAACAGCAGTTTGAAGAGTTGGCAATTACAGTCCGACAGCTGCAGGAGAAGTTTGGACCAGTCGGCAGTGCAAGTTTTCCAGAAAATATTCAGCTCATGCATGAACTTCGTAAAGGGGCTTCTCTTACCGATGCCATGGCAGCATTGCAGCTGTCAGCTCGACTTGAAGCTTCAGAAAAGACTCTAGAGCAGATGCTTTCTCTAGTCACCGATCTGGCTAGTAAAACTCCTGGATTTGATATGACCGGTAGTAGTGCTGGAGAGGTGTGTGCAGCTGTATGCTTAATTACTACGTCTCCGCTTGGTCTTTTGTTAAAAAAAACCCCGAGTACAAGTTAATTTTGTTTTGTTAAGGAAATGGAAGTTCTTTTCGGTGTTGCGGGTGGTGGAGCTGGTGGTGGTACTGGTGGTGGTGCTGGTGCTGGAGCTGATGGTGCAAAAGGCAAAGTTTCATTGGCATCTCGCAAATCCACTATCACCCAGAAAACAGGAATGAAGAAAGAACCATCACCTCAACAATCATCTTCAGAAGAATCTGTGGTTATTCCACTGCCACAACCTGCCTTGCAAGAAATAGAGGAGTCAGCAGCAGCAATAGGTGGTACTGAAAAGGAACAACCAGATAGAATCACCTATGAAGAACTTGAGTAAGATATTTTCAAACATTTATAAAACTTTTTACCAAAAAATTAAACCGGCGCGTCGTAAAGCTTGCATGTGCATTTTCATCATACAATACTACATACATCATACAGTACAATGCATAGCTGGGGTATTTTATTTGCAGCAATGCTTTGCAAGAACTACATGACAATATAATGAAAACTGTTACCAACCTTACGATGAAAAGTACCGTCAATGCCGAAAATGCCTTCAAAACGGCCAGTAAACTAGGTAAGAACTTAGGAAACATAATAGGTATTGGAGGTATATGTATTAAGAGGCAATTCTTACCTACTTAAGTGAACAAATTAATGTTTTATGAGCAGAAGGGAAATTGGAAGCATCTTTAAACCTGGGTACTAGAATGCAAGACTTGGAGGCTTTAGTTACCGACTACTCTGAACAAATTAACATTTTGGACACAAGTCTTTCCTCACAGGTAAAACTATAACAAGCTATGCAACTTGATATACGGAAACATGGATACATCGTGTTATTAATTTCCTATATCCCTCCATAGCTGACAAACTATCAAGAAGAACTTACTCAAATGCAACATGATTTGGAAACAGCTTTAGAAACTATGGCTGAAGTGCTAGCTAGCGCAGGGGGTGACACCACAGGTAAGAATTTTATTTAAAGATCATTTCATTTTATTTGAAGAAACATAATTCTATGTTGTACAAAATACAATATACATGAAAACTACAGATATTAAGGACTGTAGAAAGAAAGGTGAGCTTCCACTACGAGCACAACGGGCTCCGTATGGACTCCGAGCGGAGCAAAAGAGTACAAAGAGTTACAAAAGTGGTCAGAGTTGAACTGATTTCTAACATTCTGAAACTCTTTCTTTCTTGTTGTGCACTATTTTTACTCCGCTCCACGGCCCGATTACGCTAATGTCTGTAATGAGATGGCTTGCAGTTTGACATTACCATAGTGTGATAGCAATTGTATAGGATGGATGGGAATCAAATGTCAAACTGAAAGCCATCTCGATAGCCAGACATTAGCGTAATCGGGCCGCAGCTCAGATCACTATAATTTCCCCATAACAAGAGTTTCCTTCTAGCAAACCTTAGAGGCTAGAAAATGGTCACTATAGTAGTAGGTCGAAACTTATATTACAAGATAATAAAAAAACTTATGTACTAAGTATGTTTTGCTTGTTTTAGCTGTTGCAGAGTTAAACAACCAATTCTCGAACCTGCAATCGGACATTGACGATACATTTATGAGGCAAAAGGAATTGAAAAACACGCAAAATGCTCTAGCATTGGACCTTGAAGTATTATTTCTCACCTTATTTTTTTTGGGACTTGGTAATCAAGTTCCTTCTCTAAGCATCCAGTTGTAACGACCTTGACTAAATTACAAAGCACTGGTAGCCTATGGGAGTGACCCTGCCTTCCTATCATAAGGTCGCAGGTTCGAATCCGGTTGTGCACCAATGGATTTTTCCTATCGAATTTATGTGCGCAATGCCAGTGCTCTTAAATGTTGATTGAAAACATCGTGAAGAAACTAGTTAGTATACTAACAGCGGCGCTGGGCTTGCAACCTGTCACGAATGGAATACCAACTGATACAAAATGTGGGCATGTGCCAAATGTAGTGTTTGGCCGTACCTCTGACTAAACGTCCTACATGAATCTGGAGTTGGTATTTTGTACTAAGAGATCTGAGGGAAGATCTACCGTGCCTAGATCAAAAGTAGTGAAGCTGTATTCCATTTAGCACAGAATAAATAAATAGTAGTGGCTACCTAATGAAGTCAATGTTATGGTTATGTTTTTATTTGTTTGACAGTCGCTACGAAAACAAATTGAAATATTACGAGAAGCTAAGTCTGACCGAGAGGAAGTTGCTGATGCTCTTCGCGACAAAGCTGGACTCGGAGCACTCAATGGACTAGTTTCTTTGCAACAGTTTGATGCTGTGCGAGGTGATATGGAAAAGCGCATCGGAAATGCTTACGACAAGTTCAACAGTCAGGAAACCATTTGGCAAGTGAGTAAGCAAATTAAACAATGTTAAATAGCGTCACTCTCACTGCTTCCTTCAAAATACGACGTGATTAAGATTACTCAAGAATAAAAGAGTGCTGAGGATAGCAGGAAGTCGGTGGATAGATAAGGCTCAGATAGATACCTTCATGCTCGAAATCAAAAAAATCTAAAATCAAAATATGTTTCATTATGAAAACAAAAATAGTTACTTATGAAATGTTTACCTAAGGGATACCTATTCGCAGCAGTGGACTTCTTTAGGCTGATTATAAAATTAACAAATAGCATTTAAGGTTACGTTAAGGTGATCTATATTACAATAAATTTTGTAATTTTTTTACATTATATCTTTTCACTAAGCTTAAGTTTTGTATCACTGTAATAATAATTTGGGACACATCCGCCAGATTCCACATTCGTAAGTTTTTTTACCTCTGACGAAACAATGATTCCTCGTTCGTCTTATTATTAATTAATAATTGGTAAGGAATACTTGGAGCGATTGTAACGTTTGTTTTTTTGTTATTCCACAACAGAAAGCGATAGATGACCTTTTACGAGCGCTAAACGAAAAAGCGGATTGGATCCAAGTAGTCTCGCTAAAAGAAGAAGTTAATAAGCATCTTGAAATGCTACGATGCAGGCTCAACACAATGATGGAAATTGTCGGAGAACCTAAAGCCGCGGCCGTGGCGAAGAAACTACACCGTGATGTAACCTGTTTGTCCTGTGCTGCGCCAGCTGATATGGAGTTGGAGGAACATGGGATAGTACCAGCGCTGCCTGGCATGAGGCCGCCGGCTATTGGCGCAGAAGCCCCGAAACCAAAAGAGGATGGTGACCATGGACCTTGCTATCCGGGACGTCCAATCCCACATCCAAGAGATCCAAGGTACCTAGATGATGATACCTTAGATGCGTCAATACCTACTTAGAAGGTAGGTACCTAGGTATGCCTACATACCCTAGTAACTAGAGTATGTAGGCATACCTAGGTACTAGGGCCTAGTATATCCAGAATGAAAGAATAGGATTCGTAAATGATCCTGTTCAGCAGATTACTTAGTAAGAACCTACCTTCTATAGATCATAGGTATACAAGGGCAGTTAGGATGGCGGGAAGTCGGTGGATGGAGAAGACTCAGAATTGTTCGCCTTTGAAAATATATGCGACGTTTTTTTATACTAATTATAACTGAATTTCAACAGGTCTCTTTTCTGCCAGCGCTGGTGCGGTGGCTCTCACACGGTGATCTCAAACACTATTAACCGGGTGCCGCCGAGCATGATCATAACCCCTGCAGTTCGCCAAGTCAGCACTGCCCTGGGAACTGATGGAAAAGTAAGCACGTTGATGGTTCCAGAAGAATGTACCTAACATGTTCTCTGGAGAATTTAAAACTACCCACAATGTAGCAGAAGTGTACGGGTCTATTTAGGTAGAGCTTATGGTACCCCGTCTTCTCTTGCCCGAAGGCTGATAAACTTTTGCGGTTTTCAGTGTTCAGTTATAAATTTTGTCATCTGTTTTATGTAGGCACCTAGGTATGTTCTCATATTATTAAATTGAAATTATTGAAAATACAATACCCACTTTGGTCGAATCAACATATCTGATACCTACCAACTGATCCTTGCAGATGTACATGGTCGATCAACCCGGTGAGCCATGCAGACAATGTCAGAAGACCATTCCTCAGCCGTCGATACCAGATCAAAGTAAGTAGAATTTATATCGCCCTTCAAAAATGAATCTGATTTTTATGCACTACTTAAGAGCCCGGTGACAGCGGCTCGCAGTTTCGAGGTGCGATTGGCTATTATTTCATTTCGGGGAGGTTGTTTGAACAAATAACTATCCAGTGACACGCATAAATACTGTTCGAATACAAATTATACAATAATATAATAAAATATATATATACGTATTGCTACCTCTCTACGGTTGGGTGCGCCGTGCTGCGCGCCCCATCAGTGCCAGTGCGGTACTGCGGTCGATCAGCTTGGTCATCACGGATTGTCATGCACTAGAGCCGCCGGTCGGATATCTCGTCACGCCAGCCTTAACGACATCATCCGGCGAGCCTTTACCACCGTGAATGTACCAGCCGTTCTCGAGCCGAATGGTCTGTTGCGTGACGATGGTAAACGGCCCGACGGTATGACTCTGGTTCCTTGGGAGTTGGGGAGGCCCATGGTGTGGGATGCCACTTGTGTCGACACACTTGCGCCTTCCCATCTGCCGAGGACATCCGTTGGTGCTGGCGCGGCGGCAGATTCAGCTGAGGATCTCAAGAGGCGCAAATATGCAGGTCTCGACAGGGCTTACGTATTTGCTCCTCTTGGGGTTGAGACTCTAGGTCCGTGGGGTACCGAGGCCTACCAGGTCTTCAAAATTTTATCCAGGCGACTTATCGACGCGACGCGTGACCCGAGGGCTGGTGAGTATCTGGCTCAGCGTATCAGCATTGCCATTCAGCGTGGCAATGCAGCCAGTATCTTGGGTACGCTTCCGACTGGCACTGATTTGGATCAGTTGAGCTATCTATAGATCGTTTGCAACGGTCTGCAGATAGCTCAACTGTTTCATATGTATTTTGTATATTTTGTACATTTTGTAAATAATTGTAACTACCTATTAGTTGTAATTTTCTTTGTCAATAAAGTATATTCGACTATAATATAAGGGAAATGTGATTGAGTCAGAAATCATTTTGGTATTAGGTAAACGTAAGGCCAAACATACTAATACCAAAATGATTTCTGATTCGGGCATGTTTCCCTTAAATTATTGTGTTATTTGTGTTCGAGTAGTATTTATGTGTGTCACTGGATAGTTGTTTTTCAAATGACTTCCCTGAAATGAAATAATAGCCAATCGCATATTGAAATTGCGAGCTGCTGTCACCGGGCTCTTAAGTAGCTACTACCTACCTACTACCGCAGAATAAATAATATAGGTACCTACATAAAACAGATGGGTACCTACCTAAGTACATAGGTAAGTAAACGAGTCTTTTATTTTCACAGATCAAGGACAAGAAGCCGTTTGCTCAGACTCGACTCTGACTCCATCTGACTTCCGACCTAGCCTTGGATGCGCTATGCAAGTGCCGGAAAATGAGACTCCACCTCCTCCTCAAGACGATGACTGAGAAATGTTGATTACTACATACTACATACTTACTATTTATACATTTTACATATTTTTGACTCAAATAAAATTATTTTGTTTTTGAATTGCTAGGTATTATTAGACATCACATACCTAAATATCTAAAAAAATACCTACCAACCTACCTTCTAGTCATATATAAAAACATATTATTGTACCTACCTAGGTACCTACTCAAAGTTCAAAATACGACGTGACGTTATGATTCCAATAATGAACAACATAAGTAGGTATAGGTACACGTTGGTGTATTGGATCCAACAGTATAACTTTGGGCTCACCTCACAAGTTGCTTGATCGAGCATTATTGGGTCATCATGAGTATCGGTCAGAGAGCGTAGTCGCAGTTTTGGTTGACACATTACACGAGTGTATGGTGTACACTACACGCAGTTTTTGTATAATAATAGGTAAGAAAAGTCCGTCGTGTTCGCTAGGAGTGCTTTTCTTATTTTCATACAAAAACTGCGTGTAGTGTACACAATAATAATTTTACCCTACGATGAAATTTATTTACCATAAAAGCCAACCCAAGACCAAGAAGTACATAACGCGACCCAAGAGTAGGTATACATTATAACGATACGATGCCAGCTGCCAAGGAATACGAATATTGTTCTTAGATATTTGACAGTACACTGGCCTCAATAACACACCCTGATACACTGGGTCCAAGACAAGGAGTATCTGGGTGTACACACGTGCACACCAAGTCACCCAGTTAGAGGAATACAAAAACTATGTACCTGTGGATTCCAAAATCATACTGTATGTGTACATACAATAACACGTGCTGCACATTATCATGTTGTACATAACCGGACTCAAATTTTTCGGAGTATTTGGCGGGACCCATTAATGCACAACTTGTTAATTGTACATAATTGATAATGTACACCCCAATAATGCACACCCAATAATCCATTTCCACTACTTTTTTAGCTGGAATAAAAAAAAGCTCAAAAATCTAAAATTCTAGTTGATTTGGTGAGTCTGAAATAATTGTAATCATTTAGTTACCCCGTAACGTTGCAGGCGGAAGCCGGCAAGATCACAAATCGAAAAGAAAAGCAAAATATGTAAAATATTAATCAAAATTTATTAACAAATAATGCATCATGAGTTTGGACACAGCGATAAATCTTTTTTTTTTTAGAAGTACCGAATTGGCTTCCAATTATCGTGCTGTACATTATCGTGCTGTACCTACATTATCATGTCGTACATGTGTCGTACCAAGAAATTTGAATACAAGTATTGTGTCGTACATACCAAGGAATTTGAACAAAGACTGTGTTACAAGTACAAAGTCACATACAAGTCTTTGACACAAGGATGTGTATTCTTGTTCTATGCTTTGACAGATGTTTCGTTTGTTGAAACCACAGACGTACGTAAGAGTTGCATGTTGTGTTGAAACGTAAACTTTTGTTTGTTGTGTTGCAATTTATCTAACGACCCTAATTTCAGGTCAAAATGCATAAAATAACAGAATTCCAAGCTGTGATTCTAGCTGCTGGACGTGGCTCCCGCATGCCAGATGTCGGTGCCTCGGTCACAAAATGCTTGTTACCCGTGGGGCCGTATCCTGTCTTATGGTATTCCTTGAATATGTTGGAGAGAATCGGAATACAAGGTAAGACAAAACTCAATCACAGTATATTTATATATTCTTCGGCTTGGTATCTACAACAATAATTATGTTCTAGTTATAGAACACCCAAATTGTGGAAGACTGGTAGGAACCAACCCTACTACCTAACCTGTAAATAAGTTTAATGCCTGTTCTTCTAGGTTTGGTGATGTGGAACTAGCACATTACTGTAGTGATCCTTGTGGTTTAATTTAAATGCTGTTTGACTTTGGATACATAGAGCTATTTCCTAGGTAGGTATTCTATCCAAAGTTTTATCTTACACAGCTGGGAGAACTGGCTTTTCTAAATATGACAACAAATTTTATTTGTACAATTTCATGCCACTTTCAGAAACAATAGTGATTGTCCTTGATGATGACAAGTCAAACATACTCAGTGCACTAGAAAAATGTCCACTGACAATAAAATATGAGTTGGTTGTGATTCCATCTGATGAAGATTGGGGAACTGTAGACTCTCTGAAACACATTAGTAGCCGAATAACATCAGATATCTTGATTGTATCAGGAGACCTGATAACTGACATAAATCTGAATGAAGTATTAAATGTTCATAGAAGACATGATGCTGCCCTTACAACGTTGTTCTTCAACAATGGCCCAGAAGAATGGATAAAGGTACCGGGTATCAAGGAAGTGAACAAACCTGATACAGATTTTGTCTGTATTGACAAAGAGACCCAACGGCTAGTATTTCTAGCCAGTGCTAGTGATTTTGATCATAGCCTGACCATACCAAGAGTCCTTACAAAGAAGTTTTCTGCAGTTAGTTTGTACACTCAACTATTGGATGCACATGTGTATGTTATGAAGCGATGGGTTGTGGACTATATTGTTGAAAATGATAAATTCACTTCGGTGAAAGGAGAGTTAATACCATATATAGTCAAAAAACAACTTTCAAAGCCAAAAATGCCAGAAACACAAGGTACTTCAGAGAAAAATTTAAATGTTGGAAAGACAATTTTTGATTATGCTGTTGAATCTGGATATGAGAGTCAAATAAGAAAAATGTCTGGCTATAACGATCACAGGCTTGGTGAGAAAGGTGTGTACCATAATGACATACTAAGATGTTATGCACACATTGCAAGCCAAGAATGTTTTGGCATGAGAATCAATAAAATGTCATCATTTTATCTAGCAAATAGCAAGGTAGGTTTTTGCAATAATTAAATATTTATTTCTAACAGTGTTATGCAAATGTTTTAGGACCTAATTATAAGGGGCTCATATTTATATTTCTTTGGGTTATTATATCAGGAATTTCAGTCATGGTATTGTGGGTTAATTCATTTTGCTTTTTATTAAACTTCTGATAAGCATGGCTCATCTGACCTGCACTCTTATCGTCTAACTCTAGTAGGTACCTTATCGTAATCAGCATAGATGAAGGAATATGTAGTATTGTAATGACACAGATGAACTTTTTAGTAAAAAGTGTAGAAAGTTTGACACTTGAAACCAGGATATCTTCATGGTAAAAGAAAATACCTACATTTTTCAACTACACAGACACATTACATTATAATAGATGACAATTTTAGTTTACTATGCCTCAGCCATTATACTATGCTTCAAGTTAGACAATAAAGCCCCTGATCCTATAGGTATTGCTTTGCATTTTGTTAGTAAAACAAACAATTTTCTTTTACAGATTCTTTCAAAATGGCAGGCAATTACTGGTTCACCTTTAACTGAAAGATTTTATAAAAGCAAAGATATCAAAACCAAACAAATTGATGAGACAAGCACAGTGGGTGACCAAAGTTTGATCAGGGAGAAAACATCCATCAAGAGCACATTTATCGGCGCCAACTGTACTGTTGAGGATAAAGTTAGATTGACTAACTGTATTTTGATGAATAATGTCAATATCAAGGAGGGGTATGTAAAAAATATTCTATACCTATGAAGCATTATTTTTTAGTTGGCTCTATACTGTATGACATGTGAATGATGAGCAAAAAGCATACATCAACTGATGAACCACTGACATGCCAGCAGCTGTTACACACCTCTTAACACCAATTTTACTTCGCATGAATTGCCTACTACAGTTTTTTTTTTACTACGAAATAGGCAAACAAACCTACGGCCCACCTAAGCAGTAGCTAACAGACTCTTCCAATAAACAAATACATAAATACAATATACAGCAATAACTCAATCTTTTTACATAATGAAGAATCTATTAATGATAGAACTATATTGTCCCACTGTGTTAATGGTAGAATCTACATCTCTCGCATTTCAGCCTCTGTGTTTTGTTGAAGGAATTATAGGATACAGTAACTATAATTAACTTAAATGTAAATTTCAGGTCAGTTCTCAAAGACTGCGTCGTTTATAATGGAGCTACCGTGAACTCAAGTAACCTACAGCACTGCGTAGTGGGTCCCTACCACGACGTTCCGGCTGGTACTGAAGACAAGAATCAGCTGTTTGCTGAGACCACAGACAATATGATCACTCTCGGATTGGATTGATAAATTACTTACTGCAAAAAAAAATGTAGGATTGACAGTGATTATTTACTAGATAATATGAAACTAGCTCGAACTTTGCATGGGTACTAAACATCTTCTCTGGAAATTGAGCAGTCAGAGACAACCAGTACACAGATTTTTACATTCAGATTTTCCATGATCAGTCAGTAAAGACTTGCAGAAGCTGCAGTGCCTTACAATCTTGTTTGACGAGGTTATTAAAAATACAGGCGAATCGAGAGTCCTATTTATATAAAAACTCAAGAAAAAACAAACTTCAAATGCACTTGAAAATACAATCATCACTACATAGTATAAAACAAAGTCGATTTCTCTGTCCCTATGTTCCTTTGTATGCTTAAATCTTTAAAACTACGCAACGGATTTTGATGCTGTTTTTAATAGATAGAGTGATTCAAGAGAAAGGTTTATATGTATAATACATGCATGATATGTGCACCCGTGCGAAGCAGGGGCGCGCGGGCGGGTCGCTAGTACTAATATAACTCAAAAACCACTCGTCAGATCAGACTCAACTCCGGAGTCGGAATTTATAAATAATAAAAAACTGGGCATATCATTTAAACGGGACCACGTGATAAACATCAGCTTTCAATAAAAAAATCGTTAAAATCGGTCCACCCAGTAAAAAGTTATGTGGTAACAAACACAAAAAAACAGTCGAATTGAGAACCTCCTCCTTTTTTAAATCGGTAAAAAAGTTTAAATAGTTTTTTTTTACCGATTTATTTAAAATCATTCTCTAACTTTTCATGTAAAAGTCATACACATTTATGTCATCTAAGTATACAAATGCAAATTGAAGAATGTCTATGTTTCTATTCTACAGTATGATCTGTCAAATTCCTACAAATACTCAACTTGAACTCAGTGCTATAGTTGGCAATTGTGTATATAATTTATAAATATATATTTTATTCTAAATTGTCTGTCCATTTTAAATATCTAATAGCTACATTAACCTACCCCCTACCCTTCCCACTGTCAAGATGACAGTTACATGTTACTTCTACAAAATAGTTAATCACTAGCTCATTATTCTAACTGGATGGATGTATGTATGTTACTCAATCATGCCCGAACAGCTGAACATCTGGATGGAATTTGGCACAGAGATAGATTACAGTCTGGAATAGCACATAGGCCACTTTTTATCCTGGTAAAATGTATAGTTCCCGTGAGATAGATTTGTTTTAATTTTTCATAGAGCAAAGGATCGACATGATTTTTTGCCTATGTAGTTTAGGGTTCGGAAAATGACATTAGGCTACTTTTTATGCCGTAAATGTATGGTTCCTGTGGGATAGATTAGGGGTAAGGGGAAGGGGTCAGAAAAGGACATACCCAGCTACTTTTTAATCGCGGGGCGCAGCTGCCATTTACATAAAATATGCGTAATTAGTCAATTATATGAACACGTCCTTAAGGCGTTGACAACACCTAACATTTCTCTCGCTCGCACGATTCGACATTTTGAAAAATATAAAATCACAAATTCCAATTTTGAAAAATGCGCAATGTGAATGTGATTTGTGTGCAATCACATTCACATTGCGCATAGTTTGGTAAAAATTTCATTTTGATTGATGGAAGTTTTCCTACTTAAAAGTTTGCTTGAGTACGAAAACTAGAAAAGCAAACTTTTTAAGTAGGAAAACTTGTATCGATCAAAATGATTTTGTTTACTAAACTGTGCGTAATGTGATGGCACACAAAATGGTTGTTTGCGATTTTTCGAAAATGGGTTTAGTGATTTTATATCTTTGAACAAGTCAAAACGTGCCAGCGAGAGTCACATTTTTGACAGCCATTGTCTAGACTTCTGTAGCCAATCATATATCTATTAAAGCAGACAAAAACTGCTACAATCTTTTACTTACCTATTATGAAATACGTGACTCAGTCGTCATACATCTACGAAACGAACAGGTAATCTCTTGTCATTTTTATTGAAGTAATTGTTTTTTGTAAGTGCGATAGCGCGTGTTATCTTTGCTATATCTTGTAAATATATCTGCTTATCGTATTTTAACTAATGTTCACCAATACATAAACCAGCGGCTACCAAGTACCTAAGCTAGTCTTCAAGTTAGATAAAGTTCAGCAAGACTGGCAACTTGAATTCAGTGAAGCTTTATAGCCTTCAGGCTAATCCGCATACTTCAGTATAATCCGCACAATAATCAGAAATTCGCTAAACGCCTCTGTGTGCGACTGGGTTTTCAAAGACTTACCTATGTATCGGCTGCTCCGTCCTCTCATGAGTTCTGGCTTACTATTGTCTTAATATAAACATCGAATCGGCCGGTTAATGATTTGGTAACAATAGTCGAAATCGTAAAATCTATTTTCACGATACTCCAATAACTAAATACCTACTATGCTACTTGCTTTACTGTTCATGAAAAGTTATAAAGTAACAGTATCTATAAATGTTCTCTATGTGTTTTGTTTCAGCTAAAAGCTATGGATTTTAATTTAATACTGGTAGCACTTTGCTCTCTGGGCGCAATATCGAGTATCCATGGATATCATATTCTATGCATCTTCCCTATACCCACAAGCAGCCAAAACCTTCTGGCTAAAGGCATGGTAAATGCGTTGCTCAATGCCGACCATGAGGTAAATATAATTTAATATTGACCTACAAAACGAATAAAAATTTAATATTATTTTATCAAGACGTGTAAGCTATTTGGAAGTTATCTATTTTTATTGGCTTGTGGAACCATCAAGATTATGCACCTAATTAAACTTATCAGGTATGACGACCACTCGAAATTATAAATTTATTATTTGAATCCAATTGACGAAAGTAGTCCTACTGATATTATAAGTGCGCGAAAGTTTGTGAGTATGGATGGATGGATGGATGTTTGTTACTCTTTCAGGCCGGAACGGCTGATCGGATCTGGAACTGGAAACTTGGCAGAAAGATTGATTATAGTCTGGAATAACACAAAGGGTCGGAATACCGGGATTTAAATCTACGCTGGTGAAACCGCGGGGCGCAACTAGTTTCGAAATAATTTTATGGACTAGGTATCTTTATTCTTCCAGAAAATTATCTGTGAGTTGTCACAGATCGATGATAGATAATTTTGATGATAAACTAGATGACTAAAAAGCATCTAAAGCTTAGGCTCTCTATCGAATGCCGGTAATCTTTAGAATGGTTTGATCACACACTTTCGCACTAAGCTCCACCTTAGTCTACCTACACCTTCACTTTCCATCAGGGGCGTTATTCACTATGACCAATCCAATCGCGTTTGCGTTTAGATCACGTTGTGACGTCACATGGTTAGGGCAAAGTATCTCCTATGTCATAAAGAATAAAGGCCAAGATCACGTTTTGACGTAACACGGTTTGAGGCAAGGAATCTCCTATGTCATAGAGAATAACGCCCCAGGTGTGAAGGCAGTCGTTATGAAAATAGAATACAAAAGTTTTGCTTATGGTTTTGCTGCATCACTACATAGTATAAAACAAAGTCGCTTTCTCTGTCCCTATATCCCTATGTCCCTATGTATGCATCTTTAAAACTACGCAACGGATTTTGATGCGGTTTTTTTAATAGATAGAGTGATTCAAGAGGAAGGCTTATATATGTATAATACATATATGATATAGTAGAAAAACAATGTGCACCCGTGCGAAGCAGGGCGCGCGGGCGGCACGCTAGTTATTATTATCCTAATAATGCAGCAAAACCTTGCAGCAAATGTTTGCCAAGTGACTTATAGGTACGTGAGTTCACAAGTATAAAAAAATAAAAAACGGTTCAAAACAAAAGGCACTTTGCGTGACTACCTTTCCTATATTTCTATAGTATTTCTATTCAGTCCTCGATTTTTGAAGGTTGTCAATTATTAATTTCAGGTGACATGGGTAACGGCTTTTCCACCAAAAGAATCTCGCAATCGATTGCGTATCATCGATGGTAGTTCCATCGGTTCGATTACTGAAAGTGAGTTGATATTTAAAGAAATCTGAAGTTTATTTGCGAACCCTTTTCCCGACTTCTTTATGCGCAATCACTGACGCTAGGCCTCAATTTAGATAGGCGGCGGCGATCGCTTGTAATTCGTGCGACCGAGAGTGTGAGCAATGTTTCCTCCACCGTTAAGGTGAAGACAAGCGCTAACTTCAACATGTCGAAACGTGCGACCGAGAGGTACATTAGTTCTTGTCTTCGCCTTAAGAGCACGTGCATTTATGCACATCGACGCGTCGGAAGAGTCATCTTCATCGTTCACTTCAAGTATTCTTTGACTAGGTAGGTACGGATTTATTTAAAAAAACAAGACCAACGTACAATACAAACAAAAACGAAAAATGTGAAAAACGTGGTATACAAATCGTAAAACTATTCTTCTAACTAGTCAGTAAAGGTCCTTTGGTTGAATACCTTTTATTTCTTGTGTTGTTTAATTCAACTTTTTTTTAATAAGAGGTTAACATGAAGAACAAGCCAGGTCTCGCGTTCTTCCGTGAGTTCACCGCCAACGTATCCCTGGCTACCATCGCCATCCCAGAGCTGAAGGAAGCTCTCGTCAAGAACAACTACGACGCCGTCATCACTATCGCCATGGCTGACGTTTCCTCTGGGTATGGTTTTACCCTGACTATATGATTAAAATAGTTGGCGCCCCGCGGTTTCACCCGCGCAGATTTAAATACCGGTATTCCCACGAGATAAAAAGTAGTCTATGCGCTATTCCAGACTTTAATCTATCTCTGAGCCAAGTTTCATCTAGATCTTTTCAGCCGTTCCGGCGTGAAAGAGTAACAAACATCCATCCATACTTACAAACTTTCGCGTTTATAATATTAGTTGGATAACTCTTAAGAAAAATCCTACTTCAAATGCACTAGAAAATACACTCATACTACTATAACTCAAAAACTGTTCGTCGGATCTGACTCAAATTTAAATAAACCAAATGACAAGCACCAGCTTTCGATAAAAAAATAATCATCAAAATCCATTCACCTAGTAAAAAGTTATGAGATAACATACATAAAAAAACAGTCGAATTGAGAACCTCCTCCTTTTTTTAAAGTCGGCTAACAAGCTAAAATTATTTGTCAAACGGCGAAGGAAAACATGAGGGATCCAGTCGGTGTTTTAATAGCGGCGATGGACTAAATTACTATACTTAGAAACAGAGACAGACCTAATTAGCCAGTACGCGCACTCTAAGGTTGTGGAATGCGCTCCCTGCGGATGTTTGTCCTGGAGAATACAGTATGGGGTTCTTCAAAAAAGGCGTATTAAAATATTTAAAGGGTCAGCAACGCGAGTGTGACACCTCTGGTGTTACAAACGTCCATAGGCTACGGTGACCGCTTCCCATCAGGTGGGCCGTATGCTTGTTTGCTACCTTGGTAGTATAAAAAATAAGTACGTCTACAGGTTCGCAGCCATCCAGAACGTTCCATGGCTTCTGCTCAGTACAGTAACGCTGATGCCGTACACCCAGGCTTTGGTGGACGAAGTGAAGACCATAGCGACCATACCAATGATGTTCAATGACTTCCCGATTCCCATGAGCTTCGTGCAGAGAGCTATTAATGTTGCGATCTACTTTATCATGGAGTTGGATGCCTGGTAAGTCGAGACTTTCCAACTTGGAGAACGCTATCACAGTGAAAAGTTATTACAGTGTACTACACTACTCAATGTGGAAAGAGTATTAGTACTTATTTAAGGTGAAGACAAGAGCTAATGTGACTTTTTTTTTTTTTATTAAGAATAAACCGTCCTTTGACTACAATCTCACCTGATGGTAAGCGACGATGTAGCCGAAGTTGGAGCAGAACGGTCTAGAAGACACCTATTCACTCGAGCCTTGAAGAGGTTTAGATTGTAGTGTTCAGGACTCTCGCTCGCACGTTTTGATTCATTAAAGGATATAAGTTAAAAGTTTACTTTTCTAGTTTTCGTACATAAGCAAAAACTATAACACATTTGTAAACCACCTAAAGGATATACTATTACAAAAATCATATTATACACTAGAAGAATACTATGATGCATGTCTTTAGCGATAAATAAATTTGGATGATTGTTCATATTGGTCCGCTCCTCTCTATTGCAACACCCTAACGGGGTACATTATGTATTGATCTAACATTATTTAGTCATAAGTCCTGACAATGTAAAATCTACATACATACATACATAATAATGCAATAAATATACTGAATACTAAATACTGAACTTTTGAGCAGGAAAACTTGCATCGATCAAAATGATTTTTTCACCAAACTGTGTGCAATGTGATTGCACACAAAATGGTTGTTTGCGATTTTTCAAAATTAGGCTTAGTGATTTTATATCTTTCAAAATGTCGAATCGTGCGAGCGAGAGGTACATTAGGCGTTGTCAACGCCTTAAACAGAGAGGTGCAAGTACAGCTCCCTGCATAAACCAAACAAAGTGTATTTTTTTTATCACATCTATTCGCAAAACCTCGTTTATACTTCGTTGATAGAAACTAAAATAGCTTTAATCCCCAGGGATTCAAGTCACTTTAGTCCCTAGGGATTTAGGTTATTGACCGTTTCAAAGTAAGCTTATAATTTTTGGTGACCCTGGTCGATTTTTAAAGAAATAGAAACATTAAATGCTGGTGTATTCTGGTTGTTTTCAAAAAATTTCTGTGAATTCGTAAGCTGTATTTATATTCAGGTGGCATAGAGACTCGACCCTAGCTCTCTACGACACCATGTTCGCGCCTATCGCCGCCGCTAGAGGCGTGCCCCTGACTCCGCTCGACGAGGCAGTAAGCAACGCCGCAGTATTGTTCGTCAACTCTCACCCTTCGTTCGCGCCGGCTCAGAGCACTCCGCCTAATGTGGTGGATATCGGAGGCTTCCATATCGATGACCATATTGAACCGGCTTCTAAGGTGAACTCAGGCCTTATTTACCTGTTATGAATTTTTAGGTTCATACCAACCTTTTTTTTTTGTAAGAGAAAATGTCTTGGTATTACCCTTCCGTCATGAAGGAAGGGGGTAGTTGTGGCTCGAACCCACTAAAAACCCCTCTTTGAGCCATCCTCACATAAGGCATCTTTCACAGCATTTAATCTTTTAACTATTTATAATCTTGTTGCCTTGTAAGCTCATAAATATCTACTGTTTTTCAATGTTATGTGAAAGTTAAAAAAAAAACGTTAATAAACTACTTTTTACTTACTTCTACTGCTACTTATGTTGTGTTTTGACTGCTTCGATATTGTCTAAGTAATTTTTATATGTCCGCAGGATATCCAAGACATTTTGGACTCGTCCACGAACGGCGTAGTGTATTTCAGCATGGGATCCATCTTGAAATCATCAGACCTGCCTTCTGAGACCAAGCAGAGCCTGATTAAGTTGCTGGGAGAGCTTCCTTATACAGTTCTGTGGAAATTTGAGGAAGAACTGAAGGGTTTGCCGAAGAATGTCCACGTCAAGCCTTGGATGCCGCAAGCCGCTATCTTATGTGAGTTAAGGCTCCGGTGACAGCGGCTCGCAATTTCGAAGTGCGATTGGCTATTATTTCACTTTATTTCATTTCGGGGAGGTTGTTTGAAAAAATAACTCTAAAGAAACACGCATAAATACTGTTCGAACACAAATAATACAATAATATAAAGGAAACATGCCCGAATCAGAAATCATTTTGGTATTAGTATGTTTGGTCTTACGTTTACCTAATACCAAAATGATTTCTGACTCAAGCACATTTCCCTTATATTATTGTATTATTTGTGTTCGAACAGTATTTATGCGTTTCTTTAGAGTTATTATTTCAAATAACCTCCCCGAAATGAAATAATAGCCAATCGCACCTCGAAAAAGCGAGCCGCTGTCACCGGACCCTTAAAATAACAAATATATAATTTTTGTGTACAATAAAGAATTTTTCATTCATTTATTAATAGTGAGTATAGTGTTTATCATATTCTATTCGAGTACACATAATTATATTCTAATGAAGTTTTCAATGGTGCCAATTCTGTTGTATAATTTTCCTAACTTGACCTAATTTGACAGCACTAAAAATATTTCCATCCCTTTCTAATAGACAGAAACAACAAGGACGGCTATAATTTTAGAGAGCAGCTGTCAGAATAGGTAGTTTAGGATAATGCAACAACTGAATCGACACCATTAACTAGTATAAAAATAAAGGTATGCAACTGATGTAAACACAACGAACACACAAAAGTTAAATGACCGTCTCGTCATTATTCTAATACAACTTACTGTTAGATCAGTAGTTGCTTAGTCTAGAAAAAAAAGCTCCCCATTGAAAGCCCCATCACAAAAAGCTCTTCTACTATGTACTAGCATTTATTATATTTCCAACGTAAAAAAAGAGGTTCTTAATTTGACTTTCATTTTTATGTTTGTTAGGTACCTCATAACATTTTACTGATTGGACCGATTTTGATGATTCTTTTTTTGATCGAAAGCTGGTGCTTGTCATGGGGTCCCATTTATCTGACGAATAGTTTTTGAGTTATAGCAGTATGAGTGTATTTTTACAGTGTATTTGAAGTCGTTTTTTTTAAAGAGATGTTATATTACAAACAGTCATAGCTGAAAATCACTAACTTTAACAGCCCATAAGAACACGAATCTCTTCATCACCCACGGCGGTCTACTCAGCACACTGGAAGCTCTACGCTACGGGGTCCCACTTGTGGCCATACCAGTGTTTGGGGATCAGCCAGCTAATGCGGCGCAAGCGGCGCGCTTAGGATACGCCATCAAAGTGGCCTTCGATGAGGTTCAAATGGCGGACAACCTAAGACCTGCTTTGAAAGAGATGATTGCGAATGACAGGTAATATTCAACTCTCTATCTCTTTATCTCTCATACCCCCTTTTTCGTTCGATCAACATTAATCGGCTGTCAATTCAATTGCTATTTCAGCTTTTACTTCAAATTAGATAGCAAGTGGCTTGACAGCCGATTAGGGTTGATCGAGCTTTCAGAAATCGGCGGTTAGCAGATTATAATTAGTCAAATTTGGGAAAAGGTTTTGGTGAATTCTGTCATTTCTACTGTTACTCATACCTTGAATGGTCCTGTAGTCTTTTGATGCCTACATGAAACAGGATCAATCGTCATCAATAAATAATTTTGGTATTCTAGCGTTTTTTTCGCTGTCTACATTTTTGCCAAAATCTGTGAATGCAGTTCAGAATATCTCTAAAAGTTATGGAAGGTCTCCTAGGAAACTTTTTCCTGTAATTTTAACGGTTAAGGTACCACTTACTGCTCCGTCCCAAAAATACACCCTGTATTTTAGATTTAATATTAAAGCTAGTTGCGCCTTGCGGTTTTACCCGCGCAGATTTAAATCCCGGTATTCCAACGGGATAAAAAGTAGCCTATGTGCTATTCCAGACTATCGATCTATCGCTCTGCCAAGTTTCATCCCGATCCGTTCAGCCGTTCCGGCGTGAAAGAGTAACAAACATCCATCCATCCATACTTACAAACTTTCGCGTTTATAATATTAGTAGGATAAGGCCGTAACTAATTGGTATTTTTCTTGCAGTTACTACAAACAGGTGAAATACCTCTCCCACTTGTTCAACAAACGTCCTGTGTCACCGAAGCAACTCATTCCGCACTATGTCGAGCTCGCTATTGAGAGCAAAGGTATTTTTAAAGACAAAAATTTACCCTCTATTATTATGGCATGGTCCTAAACTATTATGAGTACTGAAATGACAGGCACATGAGGCGTAACATCTGTATGCCTCAAGTTGACGGACGCAAGGCAGTGCATCGCTTACCGTAATTAGTTTAGGAAAAAAACAACAGAATTGACACTCATTCGTAATTTTTTTAGGTTTGGTACCTATAACAAAACTTTTTCTAGGCACTTGTTCGATCGTATTTTTTTTTTTTTGCTTTTGATACTGGCTGTTACAATGTCACGAAACCATCACAAATTAAACGAATAGTTTCATTGTTAATTACATACATTTACACAATAAGTTAGCTACGAGAACACTTGGCTTAATCTATTTTTTTTTTCAGGCGCCCATCACCTACGTTCAAAGGCAAAGCTATACTCATTCTACCAGCGATGGATGATAGATCAGTTAGCAGTAGCTGTTACACTACTATTTGTGATTGTCAAACTCTTTGGTTTTCTTACAAGGTGTGTGTGCAAATCTTTTGTAAAGAATCGCACAGATCATAAAATTAAACTGAATTAGTTTTTGCCGTATTAGCGTTTCTTTCTTCAAATTTCCTACACGTTTAATTTTCTTGTGCTTTACAGACTCGAAATAATTAAAAGAAAAAACGGAAAAGTCGGAATACTTGCTGTCAAAATAAGACAAAATCCTGATCTTAAAAAATCATGTAAAAAGAGAGTTGGTGAGTTCGATACATCTAAACTTTGTAGTTAGTTTATCTTTCGTCTCGTAGCCATAGTATAGGTATTGCATGGTTCTTAATATTTGTAACGAAATATTTTATAGAGCTCTTAACAGTACCTACTAAAACGTTCATGTTCATTTTTAGTAACGATACAATATGCAACTACTGAAATACTGTTTTCTGACCCCGAAAATCCCGGGACTGTATTGCAACCATGCAACCTTTTTAAAGCCAATCAAAACTAATCAGTTCTCAAGTCACTTGCTATTTCAGCTTTTACTTCAAATTAAATACAGATAATTAAATTAATTAATTAATGCTTTACAATCCACACAGCACCATCTAGCCCCAAAGTAAGCTACTCAAAGCTTGTTTAATGGGTACTAGATACTTTCATAGTTAGATATTTTTTATTAGACATAGAAAACACCCAGACAGACAAATTTCTGCAGATCGTACACATATTTGTTCCGGGGCGGGAATCAAACCCGCAACCTCTTACGTCGCAGGCGGACTCTCGCCCGCTGCGCCACTGAGGTCGTCAATAGCAAGTGACTTGACAGCTGATTAGCTTTGATCGTGCTTTCAGAAACCGGCGGAAAGTGTAGCAACGACAAGTCTACACACTCTTGCGTGCGGATATATAACATTGTATAAAATGACATACACTCGAGAGCATAGAAATCGCACATAGGGTAATTTTCCTGCATTTTGATTTCGACACTTGTTTTTATTTTAATTAAAGATTGGTTGCAAATATAGCTTAAATTAAATTTAAGTACACACTGTTAGCTTCCTAAAAACCCATAATGTCTGGCCTTGACCTTCCAAATCATAGCAGTGGCGGCTTAACAATGGAATGGCCTAAATTCGCTCGTTTCAGGTAGCGCGGGTTGTGGGACTTTGAGCAGGTATAAAAGGATAAAAAAACAATAAATTTGTGAATGTAACGATTTATTAATACGAGGTATTGCCTCCCCTAGCCTGAATAACAGCTTCCATTCGATGTTTCATTGAAAAAATCAATTTTTTTACGAAATCATGCGGTATGCTGTCCCATTCTTCCTTGATCGCGGTTTGGAGCTCTCTGAGACTCGTAGGCACTGCGTTTCTGGCTCTTACTCGTTTCTTTAGTTCGTCCCATAAGTGCTCAATGGGATTGAGATCTGGGCTTCGAACAGGCCACTCCATAACGAGTACTTCAACCTCCTCCAAGTACTGGCGTACTATAGCAGCGGTGTGTGGTCTAGCGTTGTCCTGCATAAAAACGAAGTTTTCGCCGATAAATCCCGAAAAGGGCACAACATGCTCTTGCAGGATCTCCTCGACGTAACGTTGGGAAGTCAATCCACGCGATCGACGGTCGGTATCGGGCCCTGTGATGAAGACAAGTTCGGTTTTCGCTTCCAGTGAAATGCCTCCCCAGAACATACACGAACCACCGCCGTATGCGACCCGTTCGGAGATGCAGCATTGAGCAAAACGCTCACCGGGTCTTCGGTAAACTCTACCCCGTCCGTCGTTACCATGGAGACACATCCTGCATTCGTCGGAGAAGAGGACTGCCTGCCATTGATCCATAGTCCAATTAACGTGATTTCGAGCAAACTGAAGGCGTGCTTGTCTGTGCGCTGGGGTTAATTTTGGGCCAGTTGCTGGTCTGTGCGCTGTCAGACCTCCTTCGGCTAGTCTTCTTCTAACCGTCCACCGACTGACTTCCACTTCTCTAACTTCCTGGAGCTGCTGTCCGAGTTGAACTGCATTCAACCGGCGATTTCGTAGTGATGTATTCACAAGAAAACGGTCATCGCGCTGTGTTGTCGCACGTTTTGGGCCTGTTCCTGGTCGCCTGGTATAGCCACCAGTTTGCTGATATCGCTGGTATACACGTCGAACAGCATATCTGCTCAAATTTAATTGACGAGCCACTTGACTTTGGTTCTGTCCAGCTTCGATTAGTGCAACCACTTGAGACGCTGCTTCTGGTGTGGTATCCATTTTTTTGTTTAGAGAGATGACGTATTCGTTAAAGGACCTTTCTGACTGGGTGTTGGTATGCAAATGATGTCATTTCAATCATCCCTTATCGTTTTATACCTGCTCAAAGTCCCACAACCCGCGCTACCTGAAACGAGCGAATTTAGGCCATTCCATTGTTATGCCGCCACTGGTATGATTTGGAAGATCAAGACCAGACATTATGGGTTTTAAGGAAGCTAACAGTGTGTACTTTTATTTAATTTAAGTTATATTTGCAACCGATCTGTAATTAAAAAAAAAACAAGTGTCGAAATCAAAATGCAGGAAAATTACCCTATGTGCGATTTCTATGCTCTCGAGTGTAGTTAATAACATGACAGATGCTCACGCTAAGTGTTATTTACATACAATTTTATTTTCCCGTAGGCGTTGACGCAAACAGATTCCTATGTTATTTGCCCACATGTCTTCGTTACATAACCAATATCGCTAGGAAATATGTTGAGCAGAAACATGCATACAAACAGACCTATTACTAGATATGAGCAAACAATCATCAAATCGTGTTCTCAAACGTAATTTTGTCATAATCGAATTTGGCAATTTGACTGGCGCCGTATGTATTGCAACAAATATTGGATAGATAGATGTATCCACAATAGGCTATATTATTGCATTAGGTTCAAAACATATGTAATATTGCATGTTGGGAATTGCTACAGAGCATTTGGTGAGAGCGGTCTACCTTCTAATAAATCAGAAACACTTTTAAAAGGTCAATCCTGATGTAAGATTGGTCTGGGATAACGAGTTTGAATTTTCTTTGTTTTTTCAATGGTCATCGTGAATTTGTTCGTCGGGAACGTCTAACGCCGTACGTACTATTTCACAGGGAGCGGTTATACTTTTCTCTAGTACTAAGGTCTGATTTAAGTTCATGAGATACCTACCTTGACGTTTTACAGTGATGGACGCAGTGTAATGCATTTTTGATACGCAGAGGTAGGCACAATTTTTTATTAGATTTATAGTGTTTACTACATGTAAGGAAATCACAAAGATTTTATAATGTCCCAAAATTTATTCTCCGAGCGGGATTTGAACCCGCGACCTTCCCCTTGATATGGGGCTGCGCTACCAACTGCGCCACCGGAGTACTAATCACACACTCGACGAATAACTCTTGGACATGTTACTACGGTACTAATGCGACCGTGGCTCCAACTAACAGGTTTGACTATTACTATCAAGAGTCCTAGGAGGAGTCAGAGGTAGGCTGCTTAATATCAGGTGGTCCCATCTTGTTATATCAGTCATCAATAAGAATATTATAAAAAAACTATAGAAGTGTTAATACAATGAGGTATTCCATTATAAAGGTACTTCCCAACTTGAAGCATTTACCCTATAATCATTATAATACCTTGTCAGAGAATAGCTAATTACGAAGGATATTATGAATTTTCGCAATATCCACACATTGTAACACTTTGTAACTACGTTTAGCTCCTTGGACTCCAAAATAAATACTAATAACTCATATTCAGATTATATTGGTCTAAAGACCTACTTAAGGGTCCGGTGACAGCGGCTTGCAATTTCGAGGTGCGATTGGCTATTATTTCATTTTATTTCATTTCGGGGAGGTTGTTTGAAAGAATAACTCTAAAGAAACACGCATAAATACTGTTCGAACACAAATAATACAATAATATAAGGGAAATGTGCTTGAGTCAGAAATCATTTTGGTATTAGGTAAACGTAAGACCAAACATAGATAGATAGAAGATATATAGAAAATACTTTATTGCACACAACTTAAGGATACAACAAATAAACAAACTTAAAACTAAAAGTACAATGGGCGGCCTTATCGCTAAGTAGCGATCTCTACCAGACATACTAATACCAAAATGATTTCTGATTCGGGCATGTTTCCCTTACATTATTGTATTATTTGTGTTCGAACAGTATTTATGCGTGTTTCTTTTAGAGTTATTCTTTCAAAAAACCTCCCCGAAATGAAATAAAATGAAATAATAGCCAATCGCACCTCGAAATTGCGAGCCGCTGTCACCGGAGCCTTAATATATATTTATACCGCTTGTTCTTCTAGGCTTGGTTCTCAATATTAAATTTAAACCTTTCGATTATAAAACATGATATGGTCTTGAGAAACATCATAGCTTATCTCCTTTATGGCGAACTGTACGAACGGCTCACTGTTCTTTTTGTATTTATGAATTTTTAATAGCAGTTTTGATTCAATAATTAAATGCGGAGCGAGTTAGTAGATTAAGAGGTATTTCAAACATCAAGATATAAATCCATGCAGTCACGTATAAAGTAATAGTTAATCTGTGCCACTACTTTTCAATTTTGTAACATTGCAATTGCTATAATAATCAATGATAACATCAAAAGCCCTTGCGAAAATCTTAGTTCGTGATGGTGAAAACATCCAAACTTTAAGGGCGGGGTTACAATGACGAAACAGCCTAAGGTCTTGACTACGAAACCTTATTAAAAATCAGATGGAACCGCTGGCTGCTAACTCGTTTTTGACCACCGCATCGCATAGAAATGTACCATTTGGCGGCTTTATCGCTTAGTCTTTTATTTTGAGTTGTGCTCCGTGTTACGTATATGTTTTTATTCGATAAATTGTCAGGTTTAATAAAGTTTAGAATGTTTTCACTTTACAAAGTAACAAAATAATACGTAGAGGTAAGTATTATAAAAACAGCTATCTGGTTCCCATTTCGCATTTCCCTTGCTATTTTTAGGCTACCTTTAGGTTTATAAAGGTCGTAGCATACGTATCAACTCGGAAAGGGATCGTCACCGTATCAACTCGAGCCGCTCAGCATTAGTTAGTGTGGAAAGTTCATCAATATTTATATTAATTTAAAATATACGCGTAAAGCCACCTCAAATTATCTAAGTAGGTGTTTTTACGTCTACCCATGTCAAGGTTGCAAGCATCATAATATTTTTACGCTCTGATTACTTTCTTTCTTGCGAACCATAAAATCGTTATACTCCGATTGACAAAAACTGATTACACATTTTTTTATCTCTAATACTGTCAATTCAGATATTTTTGGTTTAAAATAGGGCAACTCTAGGTACCAACTATTACTTAATTCCGATTACCTAAGTAGAGATCATCCATTCTAAAAATGCACGCCCCTCTACCTGCCTTCACCCACACAAGCAAATGAGGTGTATAGACGCAATACATGACACCTGATAATTTTATTTGTCATTCGAACGTGGAAGTGACACTTTCATGTCTGGCGGGAAACTGAATGACGAATGAAATTGCTTGGTGGCATGTATTGCGTCTATACACCTCATTTGCTTGTGTGGGTGAAGGCAGGTAGAGGGGCGTGCATTTTTAGAGTGGTTGATCTCTACCAATAATTTCAGGTATATAACCAACAGGCTCTGATCGGATTCTCTGTTATTTACTTACCTCATTATGCATGCATCTATTCATACCATCTGACTGAAACAGCTTCTCAGATAAAAGTTAACTGCTAATTATCGACTTTGCATAATCGATTATAGATACAAAATAATTTAGAAAGCAGTGAAAGCATTATAAATTTATAATAATTCAAGTACCTACCCTTTCGAATGCATCGACCGGGTAATACTGCATAATAGTTACGTAAACAATTAATGTTCTTCATCGATATTTTCCTAATCATTATTGTTTAATTTTCTATATAAGTTTTCTTTGCCATTTGTGGATTTATTGATTGATTATTCTTGTGGTTTCTAAGCTTCGAAACCACAAAAGAATATTCAATCTTTTACAGAGAGGGAGGGATAATATAGGGAGTTAGAATTTCTAACTCCCTCTAAATTAGTCATATATTATGAATAATTGATTATGTCAGGTTATCGAAAATAGGCTGTCCTTTTACACGAGAATTGGTTTTCCTTGCGAGAGTTCGTCTACCTTAGCAAAGTAGTGCGAAGGTTTACCTTCTCGCATACCTAACTGGTTGAAAGCATGTGCACACGTATGTAAGGCAATATAGGTTGCAACAGGCCGATCGAATGCATTTTTCTCGCGAAGCCTGCATATTGACCAACTATTCCATCTCCAGACGTGCTGATGAAAGCGGCGCTGGCGCGTCCGAAGCCGGTCCGACCAGCCAGTCAACGTTGTACTTTCCCGCGAAGCACACGCGTACACAATACCTCTAGCTTACCACACTAAGTTACAGCACTCGGAAACGTACCAAATTACGTGATCCCATTTAAAGTAATTCCCATTCAGTGTGAACAGAAACCCTCACACGTAATCCTGAGTAACAGGTCAATATATTGCCTATGTTTTGTGTGTGAGCTTTAGTGCGTGATTGTTGCGGAAGACTGTTGCCAACAGCTGATCATACTGTCACGGTAAGTGTTAATTGCAGTGATCAGCTAGACATAAATAACAATTTACGAGTAGGTTCCTGCCTACTAGTTCATAATAATATGTAAATAGTTCCTCCTGTATCTTTATATAACAAATAGTTTGCTAAGCTACGGTTCAATATGAAACATACATACATAAAATCACGCCTGTATCCCATAGGGGTAGGCAGAGACCACGGATTTCCACTTGCTACGATCCTTACATACCTCTTTCGCTTCATTCACTCTCATAACATTCCTCATGCATTCTCGTCGGTTTAGGGTACTCTTGACCTGGCCTTTCTCGAGAACGTCTGCTATCTGATCCTGATACGTCCTCCGAGGTCTTCCCCTCCCAACAGTTCCATTCACACTCGCCTGATGCAACTGTTTTGTTAATCTCCTTTCATCCATCCTCTTTCAATATGAAACAATGTGTTATAAAAAATAATTAAGAATTCTGGGTGCGGCTGAAAATGCGGAATCTATCGAACCTCGTTTACGTGAGGCATACACTCAATGTGCACTATGTTTATAACTAGTAGTGGGCCAATCGAATTGAAAAACAAGTCTTACACAAGACATGCATTTGTGTAATATTTACCCGCGATATATGTATCAATCCTACTGCAAATACTTAAATATTCCCAAGTTCTGTTTTTTAGGGTGCCGTACCCAAGGGGTAAAACGGGACCCTATTTCTAAGAATCCGCTGTCTATCCGTCTATCACCAGGCTGTATCTCATGAACCGTGTTAGTTGGACATTTGAAATTTTCTCAGATTTCTGTTGCCGTGCTAACAACAAATGATTATGCTTAAGGCTCCGGTGACAGCGACTCGCAATTTCGAAGTGCGATTGGCTATTATTTCATTTTATTTCATTTCGGGGAGGTTGTTTGAAAAAATAACTCTAAAGAAACACGCATAAATACTGTTCGAACACAAATAATACAATAATATAAGTGAAACATGCCCGAATCAGAAATCATTTTGGTATTAGTATGTTTGGTCTTACGTTTACCTAATACCAAAATGATTTCTGACTCAAGCACATTTCCCTTATATTATTGTATTATTTGTGTTCGAACAGTATTTATGCGTGTTTCTTTAGAGTTATTATTTCAAACAACCTCCCCGAAATGAAATAAAATGAAATAATAGCCAATCGTACCTCGAAATTGCGAGCCGCAGTCACCGGACCCTTAAATAAAATTATTATAATATGATATGATGTGCCCTCCTGGGCTCCCATGCAACAAACATGATGTTTTTAGATAATGGTACGGAACCTTTTGTGCGCGAGTCCGACTCGCACTTTGCCGGTTTTATTATTTTCAAACAATCACGAAACAAAAGCTTTTTACTGCACTTACATAAGAAACATGTAGACACTTAGCACACATTGGGGCAATAATTCTTGCAATAAACGAAAGGGGATCACGAGTGCAATGTCAAAGCTTAAAAGTACATAGCGTAAACAAAAACGAATCGATGTCAAGTTGCTCTGAGGAAGTACTTCCGTGGGCCCGGTTACATCCAGTTGGCTGTTGATCACGTAAATACTATCACGCCTCACAAGCCACGATAGTTTCCAATTAAACACGTAACCGCTAAAAACTAGCATTACGATCACTAGGTACCGATAATTACTGTTCGAAGCTGGTTACAGTGTTCTATTTAATAAATAACACCCAGTTGTCACGTACAAAGTCAATGTACAAAAGAGGACGTGTGAACTGTTTCGCCCCAGTAAACGAGGAAAAACTACATTGATACAATAAGCTTCATTTTAGGCATCTTATGCTAAGTAAAACACAAAATGAGTATATAATTTGTGTTTTAATTAGCCTAGATGTTTTGTTTAGACATATATAAAAACACTTTATGGACTATCTTACGTAATGAAATTAGTGGCGAGTCCGCATCGGCTATCTGTCAAAATAAAAATGTGGTGAACGTGTATAGATGTTTAGGGAACAATTGTCTATATACGTATGAATATGTAATAGATTATAGGTAAGTATAATTATGCAAAAAAACTGTCTGATGATTGACTGCCCCTAGATCAATTGACAGCTTAGCACGCCATCAAATATTGCCCTTGAACTGTCAATCGCTATTTTAAGCTGCAGCTGATAAAATCCAACTTAGCAGATATTAAAAGTCGTAAACACATTTTTACAACATGGTCAAATATAAATACGACTAGTAATAGCACCGACAACTTAAAATATTTTTGCACGGTCAAATCGTTGAGGTCAGACTTCTTAGTTTGGTCAATAAACAGCAAGGTCCAAAAATAACACTCATGAAAACTAAAAGTGCATGCACATCTCGAGATATCGCCTAGGTCATCAATCAATTACTCTTCTTTATATCTAAGCATACATATTTGAATTGCTTTGATTTTCGCTGAACCCAGAATACTTCATGGTCTACCAAAATAATAAATAGTCCTTACACATCCTGTATTTATTATTAAATTTGGGCTTCCTTGAAGTACATAAAATACAGCCTTGCTATGGCGAGGTTGGATCGAATATTTATTACCTACATGATTGCTTATCTGAGTTAGGTTTATACGGTTAATATTAAAGAGTTATTATATATTTATTCTTGGTTAGATAATATAAGTTTATTTATTTTTGTTTTATAATTTCTTTCTATCTTCTTTCTTCTTCCTAATGATAACAATAGTATTTATTTAACAGGAACAGAACCTTATGTAGGTACAACTGTTTTACGATCTTTTCAGTGCATAAATTGGGCATGTAATAAATTAACCTTGATGTTGGCATGCTCTCAAATATTATAATCTTTTACTATTATTGTTTTTTTACAATATCGAAAAATCTTCGAATATGATGTGTTCAAAGATGCGATACGCGAATAAGGGGTTACACAAACATTACACATTTAGAAAATCTAATATTTTCCTGAATATTCATCTAAAAAACTTTAACGCAAATGGCGATGAATGGATTTAATGAATAACGAAGCATTTTTTCGAAACTATATATTTACTAGCGACCCGCCCGCGCGCCCCTGCTTCGCACGGTAGCACATATCATGAATGTATTATACATATAAACTTTCCTCTTGAATCACTCTATCTATTAAAAAAACCGCATCAAAATCCGTTGCGTAGTTTTAAAGATTAAAGCATACATAGGGACATGGGGATATAGGGACAGAGAAAGCGACTTTGTTTTATACTATGTAGTGATTCCTCGTTGACCTCTGAACCAGATTTATTGACTCACTTAGTTTTAAGTTAAAATCCTGATGCAGAGAGAGGTCGGTATAATATTCCAAGAATTATAACCACGCTGACAACTCGCTGGCATCCCACTAGTCTTGTATGACAAGCGATAAACTTGTGTACGCCATACCGCCTCAGGGCTCCACTCGGTGCTAGGTCGCAATTTTCAGCAGGTATGACCAATGACCATGTCATACCAAAAATTGATGTAACGGTGTATTTATCACGGACGATTACACAATGTTTGTTGTCGAGCCTTGGAGCCGCCGGTGCTAGCACGTGCTCTGCATTTCATACAATGAACCACTCCGCAGCGGGACTTGCAAAACGCATCGCTTTCTAATCGCTGGAACAGACTTTTATTCAAAAATTACTACTTACATGGAAATTATTTTCTTTAGTTTGAGTGCCAAACAAAAGCAACTGCTCAAAAGCGAAAAACTGTTGTAATCTTCAGGCATGCAAGAGCTGTGTAGTGATTCCCTCTGAAGACAAGAGCTAATGTGACTCGCTCCCACGTTTTGACTTGTTAAACCAGTTAAACGATATAAAATCTCTGATCCCATTTTCGAAAAATCGCAAACAACCATTTTGTGTTGTGTCACATTGCGCACAGTTTAGATCTTTCAAAATATCGAATCGTGCGAGCGAGAGGTATTTTAGGTAGTGTCAACGCCTTAAGGATAGGGACCCAAAATACTAAAGCATGTCTATAGGGCGGTACTCAGAGGCACTTACGAAAATTACTTTTTACTTGATTTGAAAATATATAGTAGTTCTATACGTGACAGACTGACTGTAACCACCGACACTGGTAGAATACTAACTGGTTTCCTTAGTCACTTTGGTTTGGTTTATCTACACTCATATTATAAGTAACATAATAACAGAGCATACACGGAAGACACCGCCCTATGATTATAAAACATGATTTTTCTAAACGTTCATTTGTTCAATGTCGGGAAGTTATGCAGTAGATAATTAGAGCTAACTTCTAACAAGATGCGACTGAGAACCTGTTATTAGAAAGCTTAGAGGATCGATTACACGAATTACATGAAAGTTATTAAACACCACCTCTACTCGTACCAGAGTAAAAAGAAGCGGTTAATAAACGATGTTGAGAAAACGACAATTACACAATTGAAGAGAAAAAACAGGCTTCTACACCACATAGAATGATACTGATATTTATGCAAAATGAAACATTATCATCTTCGTGACCCGCTGTCATAGTATAAGGGTCATAATTTTATATCACACTGAATCGATATTAGGCTCGATTGGATGGAAGATGCTTTTACCTTCCTATCGGCCACAATCTGATTATGCTGTAGGAGTTTCTTTAAGATTGCTTCAGTTTTATACACATTCTATAGTTTGGTTAAGAATCTGAAATTGGTAGTATCTGAGTAGTAGGTATATGCCACAACACGCTGTTATAATTGTTCTATTTCTTACACAAATATTTGCTTACGCCATTGATTTAAAAATATCTTATGAAAAGACATAAATTTTTGTATTAAATAAAATATTCGTAATTATATAGTTAAATTATTTTTATTGCCGAAACATCTTTAGGCGCTTTAAAAAAGTGTTTTATTCGAATACCTACCTAGTTTGAGGGTAAAATAGTTTTACTTGTGGTAAAATTTAATTGATGGATTTATTACTTTCAAACGGAACCAAAATTACATCCATCAATGAAATGTTATCAAAAGTGAAACGATTTTACACTCAAAACAAAACTATCAAGTCAACTAATGGTTTGCGCTTAAAAAATTGAGAGACATACTTTTTTTTTATATGATCTACACTACGATTAGACGATAGAGATTCATGACTTCACGTGAACGTAGACGAAATTTCTTATTGCTCTCGATTTCGTTTTCCATGTGGGTCTCCAGAACTAAAGTATTATTTGCCACATCGAGTTTTTAAGGTTTTCAAAAAACGGTGTGGTAAAGACACGGATAAGAATGCCACAAGTCACAACCTGAATCTGGGTGGATACGGGCTGATAGTGATGTTAATTTCGTTGCTTACCCAATAAAACCGCATGCAGTCACAACAAAATGTACTTTAGTTTTTGTTTCAAATGCTCATGACCAGTGAACCTAGAAGGACAACCGCCAATTAAAAAGACCTGATACCTAATTATAAACTGTACGTTGAGTACCAACTATTCATCATAAATAATAATAACCCATTATTACCTACTTACGCTGATCGGGCCAGTGCTTAGATCATTGGCAAGTGTTATCCAACAAAGCCTAATGCAATTTTAATGTCTAACAGTAGATCCCCAGGAAGAGTGTGCGAAAGTTCAAGCGAATTACACAAGTATCACTTGATACTGCAACCTGGTGATTAGGTACACTGGTGCAGTAGGTAATATGTAAAGTTGATTGCACAAGTGTTGCTGAACATTGTTTCTAGTTCTTGCTTAATTTTACTCTGACAGAATGTAAACAACAAAAATGTTTGTGTATTCTGATAGAACTTCAAAGAAGAATAAGTACCTAAAAGAAAATAGGTAATTGCTATTTGACATTTTATATAAACATAAGCTATTTCTTATACAACTTCCCCCGCTGCAGCTTACATTTCCTGAATTATTTTCTTAGTTTCGGTAGATGTAATTTGAAGGATACAGGCATTTGTTACCCCCAATTTATTGCGTTCTTCAAAATAGGGTTTCAATGAAACCTCTCTTTCTCAGGCTTACCTACTGTCAAACCTACTTTTACCATTTTGGAATGGAATGTAGAGCTAAGTTTTCAACATAAATAAATGTATTTTTTTAGTTTTCATTGTATAAAATTGTAGAAATGTTATGCAAAACTCCGTCCAATTGGTGACAACGGTCATCTTATTTTGTTGACATATTACAAAAACGACCGGCATTCTTCGCCAGGGCACTTCCTAAAATAAATAAGTTTAAATTCGCGTACTGACTTATTACATGACGTACCTGGATTCTTCGCGGTGTAGGTATAGCATGCAAAGTTTTTATATCGTGCCTAAACAGGAGATATCAAGGACATCGACACTACTGTACTCAATAACACCTATCATTATGACTCCACACACGATCGCTTCCTACCGCAGAAATTATGATTTTATTGAACTGTATTCGAAGTTTCGAACCACAAGACGAAAAAACTTTGTTTGAAAAAAGTCTTGTCGGCTTACTCTATCGTTGCTGTAAACACTAAAAAGTCTTTTTGGGATAAGAAACTAAACTGTTAACTAGTGAGTTAAAAAACAACCTAAGTAACCAGCCTACGTAGCTCAGTTGGTAGTAGCTATGCCTTCTGCGCCGTAGGTCGTGGGTTCGATTCCCACCCTGAACAAACATTTGTGTGGTGAACATAAATGTTTGTTCTCTGTCTGGGTGTTATATAATATTATAAGTATGTATTTACAAAAAAAAAAGTATTATAAGTAGTATATCAGCTATCTGGTTCCCATATTACAAGCATAAGCTTAGTTTGGGGCTAGATAGTGCTGTGTGGAAAGTCCACCAATATTTATTATTATTTATTATTATTAGTAATGCCCAGGTAATGTCCAAGAAAGGTCTAATAAATGCCTCTTAATGATCTATAATATTGATAACTTTCGCTTTTAAAGTTACAAAAAAGGTTTCAAAGCTATTCTAGAATAATCAAACAAATCGATGATCGAGGTCAGTGGCCGGCTGTCCTTTGGTTATTTACGCTCACGAATTTCATTCGGAATGAAATATTTTAAGTGCTATTTGCTGCTAAAAGCTTAGACTTTAAAAAAATTACATGCATTGACCTCTTTTTAGAATGGTACCCAATCTCTATAGTATATTTGCAATAATCGCAACTCACCAATCGCAATACCTAGCAATGAGAACAATGAGATATTAGTTTTAACTAGGTACCTGGAATGTGCTCACTGTCATTTGTTTATAAATAACGGTACGTTGTATGTTCGACAAGAGTGGGTACTTAAAAAGTACTAAGTACTAAAAATAGTGGTCAACTAACACATAATGTTAAATGTCGATTCTATTCACCTAGATGTCTCACCCATTAGCTTAGCATTAACCCGCTTCCACTCTTGCTTCCTCTCAGCCTAAACTGACCTGTAGCTGAAGTTAGTGTAGATTAAATCGGACATAAATCGTAACCGCTGGATTAGCATTATATGCTACTTTTTAACCAGAAAAAACCCTGGCAATAGGGTAGTAAGCATGAACGAACTCAATAAAGGAAATACACACTAACACGCGAGACAAGCTACGGGCTGCACTAACCCCCGGTTTCTGAAAGCTCGATCAACGCTAATCGGCTATCAAGTCACTTGCTATTTCAGCTTTTACTTCAAATTTGATAGAGATAGCAAGTGACTTGATAGCCGATTAGCGTTGATCGAGCTTTCAAAAACCGGGGGTTAGTCTTATATAGATGTGCTAGCTGCGCCCCGCTGTTTTACCCGTGCAGTTTTAAATACTGGTATTCCCACGGGATAAAAAGTAGCCTATGTGCTATTCCAGATTAAAATCTCAGTGACAAATTTCATACAGATCCGTTCTGGCGTCTTTAAGTAACAAACATCCAAACTCAATGATATTAGTTTAATGATAGTCTCATATCACAGAAAGCTACAATGTAGGTACATGAATATAGTCCTATGGGAGGTGCTAAGAGCCGGGATACAGATAATCTAGTCCGGTTCTTAGCGCACTAGATCACTTAAGTAGGTAACTGGAATATAATTAGTAGTGATGTATTCGTCCTGCGAAATTTGGTGTCGTGACTTCTTGTTTCTTCCTTATTTTTGAGCTGCGTGTCGTATTTTCTGAATACTAACTTGAAGTCTTAAAATGCATTTAAATTCACTTACAAAACTGCAATTAATTAACCGGCTTTCGAATTCGCGTGCGTTGTTAAACCAGTAGTTAAGTAACATGTATGTACAATGTAGATAGCTAAACACGGACTGCCAATTCTATTACCGACGCGTCGATATGGTCCGTATAAGTGAGGTACTTTTTTAAGGATATTATTTGACACTGTCATTGTTAGACCTTAGAATGGTGGCCTAATGACCGTTGCACACTTGCCGGCCTCAATCGGTATGTGTATGACATAACTCATAACAGTTACGTGCCAGTTCTAGTCCGATGCTCCCTGTGTCGTCTCATAATACCTTTGCCAGTAAAGTGAAGTATTGCAACGGTTTCCGTACTCGCTATTACATCAAAGACAATTTTCTAATGATACACTGCACGCAGATTGTGTGTCCACTTTGGTGTTGTCGTTTTTTTATCGTATTTCTATATGTTGCAAAAGAAGAGAGTCGTAAGATAGAGCTCCCTAGAGTTGAGCAAATTTGCTGCTGCCAATTTTTTTTATTTGTTGCATAAAATTATAAATTTTTATTTGCCACACGTTGCATGAATCGTCCCTAGAAGAGCGTCAATCTTGATCATAAATTTGATAGAGGTTGTTCGACTCCTAGTGAATAAACCTTCCAGTTATAAAACAGTTATGTTTGCAAGCATAAGCAAAGAAATTTACTACCGAACAATAAATTATTTCAAACTGTAAAAGTGACGTAAAGAAACAAGAATGCAGGATTACATACGTTAAATACTATTTTACTATGAATGGTATGAATATTTTATTATATGCTGCTCTATCTACTTCAAACCCATAACAACGTCATTGGAATGTTGTCAATAAATGTATCACATACATAGGAAATTATTAATACATCAATGTAAAAAATAGAAGTTTGTTTAGTTGTATAGCCAATATGTTGACTTAAAAAAACTTGCTTGGACAACTACAACATAGTTGCTTGTTAAACACACAACAGCAGTAATTTCATGGGTGGTGGTTTAAGTGGGTGCAGTAAAGGTTTTACCAAAGGCCATCTGACAATAACTCATTGAAATTACAAAATCTTTGAAATCTGTGGAAGGTTGACCATTTATCAAGATTCTATATTGTGTATTCAAATTTAACAACAGAGACTTAGCCCCTTAGACGTCTTCAAAAAATCTGAAAGTCGTGCTTGGTACCAAGAGATCTGAGGGGATAATTACTGTCTCTGCAATGGGGATCAAAGTCGTTTCAATTTCAGTTTTTTGTATGCCTCAAGTTGATGGACCCAGGCAGTTCAATGGGCACGTTTCTATCGTGCATGACTTGAGAGGCAATGTTGTGTTAGATTTATACATCAGCTGTGTCATCTGCATGTTCCATTAGCATTAAATTGTAAAACCAACGAAATTCTAATACAAGTACAAATACATTTGTTCGTATTTATTCTAGAAGATGTTTTCTTTGTTCCTAGCTCTATGTCGAGTAATTTGGTATAGTAACAGCTTAAACTAATAATACATATAATAAGGCTTAAAGACTCTTTGGAGAACTATATATCCAATAGCGCACAGGATGACAAGAAAACAGTGAATACCTGTAGGTAGTGAGTATTAGCAGTTTCTAGATGCATCAATAGATTATTTTGATAAACAGAGCGCGGTAAGCATAGCAATGATTGTTTCAGCTTCAACGCACTTCGCATGGCAATCGCTTCCTACTCGGACGCACCGGCATTACGTAATGCTCTGTTTTTATTTTGCCGCGTAACTGGCTTTTAACATCATTCTTATCTAGGTCCTGTGAAAATTAATGCTCGGTTTAGTCAAGACGTAGGCTTAGATTTTATGACACTGTTGAATGAGAGTTGCTACCAATATTTTGTTTCAATGATTGTCTCGTGAAAACGAGACATGTGCGTTTTACAGGTTTTTTTACGTGGATATAAAAGTTGCTAAGCATTGCACGTTTTGACATGCAGTGGGCCACATTCTCATCACATAAGCAAACTAGTTTTTTTATCACACATTCTTTTAAAAATCATAAGGCAAAATATAACCAATCAAAAACAAACTGTGACATTAGACAAACAGCAAGGGCACTGTAGTTTTAAAGGATTATAGAACAATTCTGAACTGCTACTAGACAAAAAGTCTGCCTGCCTGTCTTGCGTCTCCGTAAGGCAAGGCAAATTTTATCGCGATCGATTCAGTGGTGTAGCTGAGAACCGTAGAGAAGGACAGACATACACTCAGTTGTATTCATACATATCTTTGATATGAATTGGCCATATTTCTGAGCCTGCAACAATTTCTGTAGTTTCACACTTTCAAAATCAATCAGCATAAATTTTCTGGAGTCTGTTTAATTTTTCGCAATTAATCATTATTCAAAGTCCGTTTTAACTGGCTATATTTTAAGTAATTTTCTAATAACTTTCAATGCCAGTCAAGAAATTCTATACGACATTGGAGAAACAAACCAGACCGACTCTCGAGAGAAAACAATACTTTCGCTGACTACTAAGTACTAACCACAGTATATTATATTATACACACCCTGACCTACCTACTATCTACATATTATATATATGTATCATGATAAACGCAGCTCCGTAGGGGATAAGGGGGTTCGAAACCTAGTCTGGCGAAGGTTTTATAGATATTGCAAACCCTGTGAAACCTGTCACAGGATTTGCACTAATAAATACTAATATAGTGACGCATAAAATAAACTCGCTTGTAGATGAGCGTTTAAACGAGAAAAAGAAAACTCCTTGTAAGTCTGTAGCAATTTTTTTCTACGTACTGGTCTCAGTCACCAATCGAATCACACAACTGTCTAGAGTCTAGTCTAAACTCTAAACCAGACTCTAGACGAGTGAATTATGTTAGCTAACGCACGTATACGCATCCCCGTTTAAAGAATAGAGCATTGTAAGGGTACATTTGAATCCCACTACAAAACTTTGCACTTCATGTTTGGTGGTGTACATTTCTAGCTGTAATAAACCTCTGTCACTTAGGTAGACGCCACAGAAGTCACCTGACAAGTCACCTGACAAGTTTTGTCTTAGAATTTCTAAAGCAGTTAAAACCGTTTACTTACGTGAAGAAAGCTCGTTGATTCAAAACACACAGAAATTGTTGACCTCGTGACTCACTATTCTATAGGCCAGTGTGTGAGACGCGTCAAGGACATTAGCTAGGGCTACCACCTAAAAATATCTATTTCAATCATTTTTTTACAAATGTTATGTAATAACAACAGTTTTTTTAATACAACTCGCTGATGGACGAAACAGATGGCCCACCTGATGTTAAGTGGTAACCATCACCTATAAACAAAATATTGCCCCGTAGGTTATCCGTTGTTTCTTATTTACTGTAGAGTTTGGGCATTGTAGTGAGCTATCCAATACCCATTAATCGGCCGTAAATGGAAGAATATCATGTCATATACTATATATATATATATCATCTTTGTTAAGCAGCAATAGCTGAGACAGGGCCTTTTTGGCGTACAGTTATGTTTTCTTTTGTTTTTGGTACTGTTTCTTCTTTCGTTTTGTCTCTGTTTATAACTGTAATTATGCATACATGTACCTATGTATTTCTTTTCTTGTTGTGTATGTCAAATAAATGTATTTTATTTCTTTCTTTCTTTCTTTCTTTATCAGGTACTTTTTTGTACAGCAAAAAATACAGCCGCTGCAATAACATTGCATAAATTAAAATGCACCTAAAATTCATTCATGGATTCAAGAAATTGTTGATAACATTAGAAAGACAATCTTAATAGGATCTGACATAAGATCATGTTTTCGAATGAATCTTTACCACCAGTTTCATAGAAAATTCCATTGGAAGCCATGCAATAAATAAATACAGGTGGACTTTCCAGCCCCAAACTAAGCCAAAGCTTGTAATATGGACATATATTTTTTATTCATAAATACATTCTTATAATATATAATAACACCCAAACCCCAAATACAATATATCACACAAATGTTTATTCTCGGTGAGAATCGAGCCCACGACCTACGGAGCAGAAGGCAGAGCTACTACCAACTGAGCTGTGACGGCTGTCTAAACCTTAGTGTAGCAACCCTAATTTGCAATGTTTACATTACGCGTTGCACTTCAGTGGTTTACTCTCACGACACAGATTGGAATATTACTTAATGACGTTATTACACGGGCTTGGAAACAGAAAAATAAACAGAAACAGCTTCACGAAATCGATCCCCAGGCACGATAGATATCTCCTCAGATCTGTTTGTACATTTAGTACAAACAGATCTGAGGAATATATCTATCGTGCCTACCTACCTACTCAAATATTTTTATGGCGAGTCTAACCGCCAGTTTCTGAAACCTCGATCAAAGCTACTCGGTTGTCAAGTATCTTGCTATCTCTATCTAACTTGAAGTTTACTTCAAGCCAAATCTCCAATCGGCTGTCAAGTCAACTTGTAAGTTTTTCAACTTTTATGTTGAAACAGCAAGTCACTTGACAGCCAATTGGCTTTGAACTAGCTTTCAAAAACTGGAGGGGAATATAAGTATTGGTTTATCTCAACTTTTTATTTGTACCTATATTTGTATACTGTAATTTAAAGACTTATTTTTTTGTTCTAATCGTGACGCACGTTGTTTTCCAGTGGTGAAAACCTTATTATATACATACAAGATAATTTGGTCATACCTTACACTATAATAATGTGACTTCTTGAAATTTTTTGTGCTGTTGGTTTTAGTTTCTGCCAGTAAATAAACAATTCGTCATTCGTGTCTTCTTCTTCACCGCAGTTAATAAAAGTAGACATGTCTGTGGTCACAACTATTGCAGTTTTCTGACGCATTTCTGTTGCATCGCTAATATTGCAGAACAGACTTTCTGCAATATACACTTGCACAATTTAATGTAGTAAGAAGCTCGGGATTTCTAATAGAAACAAGTACCAAGACTTGGTATCAAGTACCGCGGTACATAGTATAAGTATAGGAGACTTGCTTGTTTTATGGAACTTTAGATATGTTGGTACAATCGGTGACAAAGTGTTCATCATTTTTAAACTCTACTATTTTTACCTAGCACGCTGTGTATAAATTGAAATAACTTTTTCGCACTCAAAAGTTGATAGGATTAAAGTTTGTTTTTTTGTCCTTTGCAAAGTTATATTCCAAAACTTTTTAACTTGCGATTTTTCATAACAACATTCAGTAAAACCTGTAACCTTCGAAGATGTTGAAATTTGTGAGTTGAAATGTGTAAGCGAAAAGAGTCTTGGCGTTTGTTTGCTTATTAATGACTGAAATTTATTATCTACTTTTGACTTTTACTGTTTGTACTTCGTGCTATAAAATATGTAACAAGTATGTAGTTGTTCAGTCTACTATGTATGGAAGTATAGCTAGATGGGATTTATGATTATAATTACTATATCTCCCTTTCTTCCTTCCAGTCACTTCTATTTTGTGCCAAAAATAAGAAGAATACGAATAGTAGCTTAATCGATATAGATTATACTATATTAGATTTATATATATTAAATAGATAGCGCCCCGTAGATCGGATACGTGGCATAAATTCACTGTTACGAGAGAATTAAGTCCGTTATTTAATGATATTATTCAATATTCTATCCATTAGGCGTTCAGCTGACAAAAAACGCCTCGTTTATTTCTGACAACTTTCACGGGAAGCTATAATAAACTATTAGTGGGTATTTTTAATTGTGACTATCAACTACCGGAGATTACATTTATAGATTCGACAATAGGCAGTTGATACTCACATACCACCCACGAGGAAGTAATCGAACTGTCAGCACCTTGATTTCGTTTATTTCTAAGATATTCAATCTACTTGTGCACAACCTATTACGTTAGCTCGGATAACAATAGAGAAACAATTTTCTCTACTGACACGTAAGCATGTACTTGTACCTTGAATATTGATCGCCGGTACCGCAAAATGTCGTCTATCGGATTGGTAAAGCGTACGAGTATAGTTAAAGTAATATATCATAGGAGATACTTTGCCTTGACCGTATGACACCGGCTGCCTTGTCTTAGCTGTGATCGCGGTGCAAATGGTCATAGTAAATAACGCTCCTGGTAAATGACCACTGTAAGAAATCGTTCTCGCATTTCAATTTGAATACTCCTTACAAAAGCGTGTAATTGGCGTGAAATAATATCGATCACGCCCATACAGAACTGCTATTGTTTAAGAGCAGAACAAGTACGAGAAATTCGTGCTTTTACAAGCAGTGGGATATTGAATTATTTAACTCATAAACATATCTAAACCTGTTAAAAGATAAAGTTACTGCTATAAGTGGATTAGATTCTCTAGCAACAGTTAATTTATGTCTTTTGTGAAATCGAAAAGCCTTGCAACCATTCCCTGTTACCAAGTATGTTCTAACTTTCGAAAGGTTTTTAAGTTATTATGCAATTTAATAAGTATCTCGTACTAAACGTTCCCATTTAAAGCCGTTGACAAAATCTTGATAACTTGGTTAAATGTGTAGCGAAGTCATTTAGACTTTAATCGGTTACGTCAAAGAACACGGAACAAAAATTTATCTGATTATATGGAAGTAGATAAATGTATGCAAAGCTGGGAAAGAAAATTACGGGAAAGACTTTGACGGTGTGTTAATAGATCACTCTGACTTTAATACCTACCTACGTAGGTAGCTAGTTTCCCGGAAGGTTAGTTCTTAGTGTAGATCTCGTTGTGAAGGGATTGTCCGGAGAAGTACTATCACTATGACGATAACATGCAGCGTCGCTGTGTTTACTGTTGAAGTTACCATCTGATAAACAAAAAGTGGTGGCGCATTTGGTAGCGCAGCCCCGTATCAAGGGGAAGGTCGCGGGTTCAAATCCCGCTCGGAGAATAACTTTTGGGACATTATAAAATCTTTGTGATTTTCTTAAGTGTAGTAAGCACTATAAAAACTAATAAAAATTACCATCTGATATCAAGTTGGTTGGTGGTAGCAAGTGATATTAAACATCTATTTTCAAGTTTTCAAGACATGTGTTTGTTTCAGATTTCGACTCTACATAAGCGCAGACTGGGACCGAAAGGTTCCTATTGGTGTAATTTCCATGTGAGTGACCTTAAAATGACAATATTTAAAAAAAATATGTTCTAATCAGGCACAACAATAGAAGTTTTTTTTTTTTGTTTTAACTAATTAATTTTAGTTCAATTAATTAGTTAAAGCATCAAAAATTACATAACAAACAAAAGTATACAATGCTATATAATGATGAGTACATAGAAACATAGCAACTGCTTTCTTCTTACATGCAGTAAAGCAAGTTCAGATATTTAAATTACCATCTTAATAATTTTTGAGCCAGTTATTTTTACTTGATGGGAGCTTTCTCCATTGCCTGTGACCCCAATAACCCAATGTACATGTTTGACTCCTATGAGAAGCCTTGAAATTGAGTGATGGTGGAATGCGTACTTTCTACTGCAACTGCATTGTATTACTCTTAGAAAATTATCATCTCTTATATTGTTACGTGATATATATTTTTATTTTCTCCTATTCAATAGATCTCATTAGCTACGAAATTATGATTGTAAAAACTGAAAGCTCTTCGGCGCGTGTGTCAACTTTTAGATCACTGATCAGACATAAAAGAGACTCGATACTGCCATTTCTGTCTCTTTTGATTTACTTTTTTTAACTTTACTTCCTGCTGAAATGCACCTAGTTTATTTTATGTACAGTGCAAGTAGGTGGTACGTTATTTAGTATTATTTTTATTACTTTGTTTAAATTAAAAACTATATTTCATTGTTTTAGATTGAGTTTTCCAAGTGTACTGGTAACTTCCTGGAATAAAATAAATGAATGTGAATCTACTTCCAACTTTCGGAATAATTTTCAAGTTTTATTTTATTTTTTATGTAATTTCAAACATTGCTATTACGCACAGATCTAGTAAAATGTCGTTCTAAATCAACTACGCCAAGTAAGGCCATGTGACTTAATCTAGCTAGATAAATAAAATGTCAACCGACTTGACCTGATTGACGTTTTAGGTTTTTACCGATCATTGATGAACTACTCGTATATTATAGTAGGCTAAAATAGTTCGATAAATTTTTCGCAAAATGTTATGGCAAGGGTCGATACAGATAAATATATTATCTACGAATTAAGTTCATCGTTTATATATCTTCATGAAAGTATAAAACTTTTACTCGTATTTTTTTTACTTGCTTAGGCACTAATTAATTCGAAGAATATGAAATACAGCTAAATTAGAAGTATCACAATTAAAAACTCAAAAACTAAAATCATCTTTTTTTTATTTATAGTGTTTACTACACTTGAGGAAATCACAAAGATTTTATAATATCCCAAAAGTTATTCTCCAAGCGGGATTTGAACCCGCGACCTTCCCCCTAAACAAAGTTCAAGTAAAATCAACAAACTAAAATCAACTTCTGATTCAACCTGCACATGAAGTCTTTCGAAAAGTGACAGTGACATCGACTAGTGCAAGAGAAAGTAGCTCGTTGAATGCAGCTTTGGCGTTTCTGATGATATGTTAAGCCGGCAAACCTGCTCTTCGCAGGTTTCTTCTATGTTAGGTTCTTCTATGTTATTAGAAAACCTTTCATGTCTCAACAATATTTCGTAGGTTAGTGTCAAACATACCTTCCATGGTTTGAGCATCTTTCCAGAATACGGGCTTAGTACGCGTCAAGCGCGTTGAAGTCTTTTGTATGTGCGATTCTGTGGTTTAAAAAACTCTTCTCTTTTAATGTTTTTCATGGGTAAGCGATCTCGTTGAGCCAACAATCGTGGAAGCTAATGGACTGAGACTATATTATACTTTCCACGATTGTTTTGTTGAAAGATATGGTATTACAGTTAAATCTGGAGGCAGCATCAATTTTCTAAACCGTAACGGTGTCTTAAATCTAGCACTTCGGTAAATACGAAGTATAAGCAGTCATTAATAGGCTTGGAAGCCACAGCCCTTGGTCACACCTATCTACGGATTTGTACTTATGCAGAGTTTTTCTATGTACTTGTAGGTACTGTGTCGCTCGTTCTGGTGGCATGGCCTTTTCCCGCAGGGCAGCAAACCGTTGGTCGCAGCAGTTGGACGCGCCTGCTGGGTCGCACCAGCTAAGATGCAAATCGTACCATTACGCATTTTGAAGTTGTAATAATCTGAACATCCTTAAAAATTGAGCTATTTTGTCTCGATGTAGGATCTGTGGTAGCTACGCTGTACCTTATGTTTTCAAGAGTGGAGTTTTTACATCCGGTAATCAAAAGCGAATAAATTGTACAATAACAAATACATTGACCGCCCTCACAGCTTAGTTGGTAGTAGCTCTGCCTTCCGTGCCGTAGGCCGTGGGTTCGATTCCCACCGTGAACAAACATTTGTGTGATGAACATAAATGTTGGTTCTGCGTCTGGATGTTATATAATAATATAAGTATGTATTTACAAAAGTATATAAGTATAATATCAGCTATCTGGTTCCCATACCACAAGCTTAGGCTTAGTTTGGTGCGAGATAGTGCTGTGTGGAATATCTACTTACATCAACATCTGCGGTAAACAGTCAACTTATCTACCGCAAGAACAATGACTTTGTTAGTTACTTCTGATTTAATTAAACTTATTTATAATTCTAAACACGACATATCCTGAGTCAACTAGTTTATTACAAACACGGACAATAATTTATATCCATCACTTATGTTCCGTCTTCGAGAGCTCTGTTAGTGTAGTAGTTTGGTTTCCCGCCTTCTAGTTATACATATTAAGTGTTATATAGTAAAGTGTAGTTTAGTTTCTCCATGACATAATAGATTCCTTGACCCAAACCGTGAAACGTCAAAACGTGATCCTGTAGGGCTAGCATGGGCCGGGGACAAATTGTGTTTCCACCGTTTTTATCTACTTGTCGGTGGAAATAATTCTCTTCTCCACCTTACATAGCATGGCAACAGGGAAAAGGGATAAAATGTTTCCACTTGACGTTTTTCGTGGACATTATATCCTGCTACTCCCGCTTCATAGCATGGACTAGGGAAAGAGTGGATAAAATACTCTTCGATTGACATTTGACAGGGAATAACTATCATCTATCTCGAAGGTGGGTATAAAAGTAATTCTCCTTTGCTTACAAAATGTCTCGATCATATTCGCCAAATGCTGGTTGGTTGGTAGACATGAAGTCTACCAACACTCTTATTTGCGTCTTGTTGCTTCTCAATCTACAGAAAAAAATCTAAATTATTGATTCAAATTAAATCAAAAAACGTTTATTTTGTGTCACAAAAACATAGAACAATATTGGCTAGCACAACAAAATCGGTCGTCACTCAGCTCTAAGCTGTAATAGTGTTTTGTGCTCTACTACAACGTGGTCTTCAGTGACGCCGGAGTACCTACAAAGGCAGAGCAACTGCGTTGCACAGCACCATAATTTTTCCAGTAAATTATAACAATAACAAGAGATAAGATAGAGAAATTGGACTAAAAACAAGTTAAGTGAGCATTTATGTTGGTTCGTAGAGGGCTATGCTGCGGTAATTGTAATTGTAATTTCCTTAGTAAATAAATATCGAATAAACAAGAAATAAACTTATTTTTTCCCGCTCATGGCTGCACTTTTTTTCTTCGTCTTCGTATAATCCGCACCGCAACAGACCGCAAATAGTCGCAAAAAGAACGAACTATTACCATAGATTTAATATACTGATCAAAATATTGAAGGTTGATGCGTCAATATCTCGTCAGTATTGTTTATTTTCTAGTAATGGCAGCACAGACGTAGAGAACCGTCAAAACGCTATTCCCCTCGCTATTCCCCGTGGATAAAGCTTTCCACAGGCGAGGCCATGCTCGGAGGGTGGATAAAACTGACAACGGGGAAATGGTATTTATCCTTTCCCGGAGACAATTTGTCCCCGGCCCATGCTAGCCCTACTGCAGGGCTAGCATGGACCGGGGACAAATTGTCTTTCCACCGTTTTTATCTACTTGTCGGTGGAAATAATTCTCTTCTCCACCTTACATAGCATGGCAACAGGGAAAAGGGATAAAATGTTTCCACTTGACGTTTTTCGTGGACATTATATCCTGCTACTCCCGCTTCATAGCATGGACTAGGGAAAGAGTGGATAAAATACTCTTCGATTGACATTTGACAGGGAATAACTATCATCTATCTCGAAGGTGGGTATAAAAGTAATTCTCCTTTGCTTACAAAATGTCTCGATCATATTCGCCAAATGCTGGTTGGTTGGTAGACATGAAGTCTACCAACACTCTTATTTGCGTCTTGTTGCTTCTCAATCACAGAAAAAAATCTAAATTATTGATTCAAATTAAATCAAAAAACGTTTATTTTGTGTCACAAAAACATAGAACAATATTGGCTAGGACAACAAAATCGGTCGTCACTCAGCTCTAAGCTGTAATAGTGTTTTGTGCACTACTACAACGTGGTCTTCAGTGACGCCGGAGTACCTACAAAGGCAGAGCAACTGCGTTGCACAGCACCATAATTTTTCCAGTAAATTATAACAATAACAAAAGATAAGATAGAGAAATTGGACTAAAAACAAGTTAAGTGAGCATTTATGTTGGTTCGTAGAGGGCTATGCTGCGGTAATTGTAATTGTAATTTCCTTAGTAAATAAATATTGAATAAACAAGAAATAAACTTATTTTTTCCCGCTCATGGCTGCACTTTTTTTCTTCGTCTTCGTATAATCCGCACCGCAACAGACCGCAAATAGTCGCAAAAAGAACGAACTATTACCATAGATTTAATATACTGATCAAAATATTGTAGGTTGATGCGTCAATATCTCGTCAGTATTGTTTATTTTCTAGTAATGGCAACACAGACGTAGAGAACCGTCAAAACGCTATTCCCCTCGCTATTCCCCGTGGATAAAGCTTTCCACAGGCGAGGCCATGCTCGGAGGGTGGATAAAACTGACAACGGGGAAATGGTATTTATCCTTTCCCGGAGACAATTTGTCCCCGGCCCATGCTAGCCCTGCTGGAGTTGATGCCAGAGCTAAGTTGTCTTTCCATTTATGCTCTCTCCCTTTGCGTAGAAGTGGGTAGGAGTTAGTCGACATTGGTATATGTCTGTTTTTTACTCATCTTTTGGATGTAAAAATACCCCTTGATGTATTTGGCTGATTTATGAATGACAAAAAACGAGTTTACGAATATCATAGAAAAAAGTCTTTGTCATCGTCATCATCATCAAAAAGTTATCATAATTATGATAACATCGTTATTCAATGATAACCTTATTATGTTACAATAGATTAGAACTCAAAAAAGCACTAATCTTGTTCTACCTACCATTTATAAAAAAATTATGATGATCATTATTATAAATGGGTTTCAGGACGGTCGGAATAAATACATCGTGGGTTATTTTAAAAAGTTTACCTTACTACCTATACAACGTGTAACGGTAAGGGTATATACATAACAAGAGCAAGGCTTCTTTAAGGCGGGTCAAATTCAAATCAAATTTGAAATATAGACCTATACGAATAAATAAATTTAAAAGGTTATATTAGAAAAGACTAGAAGTACATAGTATTATAAATGTAATGCAAATTTATGTATGCTAATAATGTACACGTCCTTTAAAACATGTATCGATATTTTGTTTTAACCTTCAGTTATTTGAACTGCTTGTTTGAATTTACATAATACATGAAACCGTTGCGTGTCAAGGCCATACAATGGCTATTTTATTGTCAAAGATATTATGTACGACCATTCGTTCTCAGAATGGTTTCGTTTACATAAAGGTGTGGCAAAAATATTTCTGTCATATTTTTATAATAAATAAATATTGGATAAATACAAAGCGCAATAATACGCAGCAAAAAATATAGTGAATATATGCTAATATACTTTTTTTATTGCATACTACTTTAGAACTTATGTAAAAAAGAACACGAACGATATGAAATATTCATCTCATAAAAATGTTTATTCTCGGTGATTTATCGAACTCACAGCTTACAGCGTAGAAAGCAGAGTTAATACCAACTGTGCTATGTGGCTTGCAAAATACATACTAATTTTGTCATCATTTTTAAGTAGGTACTTATACTTTAAAGGCTAAAGAATGCCAAACTTATTTACCCAAGCAAACCAAAGTCAACATCATTTCCTTAGATACACAGACATCAAATCCGATCGGAGTATTGACCAAAATGTTTTTGGCGCAACGTAAAAAACATACCACATTATATATAGTCACTAACATATAATTCTAATGACGATATACGTCACTTATAATAGAAATTATATTGTGTCTATATAGAATTTCGGTGTTCTTCAATCTTAGGTAATAGTTTGATACTTTAGCGGTCAAAAGACCTTGAAACAAAATCTCTATCTAGTATGAAGCAAGTGTTACAACTATAAGCTTTTGTTGCGTTTATTATTTAATTCCAAACATGTTTGTGGGTCAAATAGCCTGACACACGCATGTTAAGTTTTCAATTTAGTTTCTAGTACAAAATTTTGTACTGAATTAGATCTTGTAAGTGTATTGTAGCATGTAATTTTGGGTGTAGCTGATTTTTTTTATCCTCTGGCAAAATACCTATTATCTCTAGTTTATATATAAATCAACATTCGTGGACTTTCCACACAGCACTATTCCACACACCACACAGCACCCCAACCCGAGCCAAAGCATGTAATATGGGAACCAAATGGCTGAAATAATACATTGTACATTTTTTTTGTAAATATATACCTACTTATAATTATAGCACCCAGACAGAGAACAAAACACACAAATGTTTGTTCTCGGTGCTGCGGTGGGGATTGAACCCACGGCTTAAGGCGCAGAAGGTAGAGCTAAGCTAAACTACTACCAACTGACCTGTGAAGGCGGTCGAGATAGAATAATATCATGTCGAAAGTATTTAAATCAAGTAGAACCATCTCATAAAAGTCTGTCTGAAATGTGATTAATACGATCGGTTACGTAAAGGTCGTTGTCAAACAAAGCGTTGCGAAATTCCAACTAAAGATCTCGATTACCTACCAGTTCAAGATAAGTCCAACAACCAGTTATTACCGTCATTATTGAATCTGCGAATTGCTTAAGGTTGGATTTCCCTAAATTTTTTCTGATTCAAAAAACAATATTTCTGCCAAACCGTAATTTTGAAATTCAAACAGTGCAGGATACTCAGTTTTAGATTATGGGTCGAATACAACCCTATTACTATTATAAACGCGAAAGTTTGTTGGTATGGATGGATGGATGTTTGTTACTCGTTCACGCCGGATTGGCTAAACGGATTTGATGATTTTTGGCATAGAGATAGAATATAGGTAGTCTGGAATAGCACATAGGCTTCTTTTTATCCCGTGGGAATACCGGGATTCAAAGCTACGCGGGTAAAACCGCGGGGAGCAGCTAGTTAGCTATAAATTGAGCTCTGGCATTACTCGACTTATATCACAGTCAGCGGGTTAAGCTATAATGGTCATTGCATCATCGGACGGGCTTCCGCGCTACAGGTAATAATTCCACTCCACCGAAGTGTTTTATAACTGACAGTATGATGTACTCATCGGATGTAAATCATATTTTAGGGTTCATTATAACTGGATTGAAAACTGAACATGCATGCATGTAATAGAAAATAAGTAAATAAACTAAGATTTGAAAGGAATTATAAAAAAAGATTTGCTCATGTTATGTGCTATGTTCTACGGCCCTTGAATATTCTAACTTATACGATATGTTAGAGGTACCCTAGTATCTAAGTAAGTATAATTATATGATTGTGAATGACTATAAGCAAAAACTTATTCAAAGCATACTTTAATAGTTATTCTGTGAACCACACGTGGATAATGACATTTGATCTTATAACTTTATTAAATATCTCGCGCGCTTTTTGATTAGCACCATCCATATCCTTCAACTGACTGACAGGAAACATGAATAATTAAGATTTCAGAAGAACCATGATACGATACGGTAGCATGATACGTTCTTTTTGGATCGCTCTAAAGTGGTCCAATATGCCTGAATGGTAATCTGGCTACGATTGTAGCCAGTCTAGCTCCTCCCGAAAGCGCAAAAGTTTCCTGGCGGCTTCACAGGCGTGGAGGAGTGACATGGGGGTTGTTGGACAATGGTGTTCATATTATTCAAATTGACTTGACCGCAGACCGCCTCCAGTGTGGCAAATCCTTTAACCGTGATGCGTGATTTTTCTACAGAAAGGTAATTTTGAAGGAACCCACTCTCCTGATTTTAGAAGTTCGTATTTATACCGTCTTGTTAAACCGATGTGATCATTAAATCATTATTTATTTTGATTTTTAAGATTGCAATCATAAATCTATTTTCGATGACGAGTGAAAGTGAACTGTCTCACCGAATAATATGTATTTACTCAATTGTCTATTACTTTTTGTTCGTAAGCACGATACAATTTTATTATTTATAAATAACGATTGCTATTTTTGCAACTTGATTATTACAGTTGATTTGGTAGTTATCGGAGCTTACCCCCGGTTTCTGAAAGCCCAATCAACACTAATCGACTGTCAATTCACTTGTTATTTCAGCTTTTACACTTCAAATTAGCCGATTAGTGTTGATCGAGCTTTCAGAAACCGGGGGTTATTCTTTCTGATGTGCCTTAAAATAATCTTGAATTTGTACTTTTATGTATCAAAATGTAATGTCCCAATAGATACAATACAATCTGAGTGGGATCTGAACCCATAATTCTTCCCTTGATTCGGTCCATAAAACCCAAAAAATAGACTTACAACAAGAACGTCGTGATAGCATAGGCATTTTAATACTTACATCTACCAATTTCCACTTTTTATGAGTTTTGTTTTTTATGTTCTGTTTTCTCAATTAAGATAATTAAGTATTGTATGTGTAGATGCACATGCACTTTGGTTCTGTGTGCGTAGGTATATAAGCTCGGAACTTCTGGAGTTCTCAGTATCGCTCGAGCTATCATACACATACATAATACACTTCACAACTACATACAAGTATTGCTCACACGCCTTCGTGAGATAGAACAACTATAGCAGTCAAATTAAATATCAAAAGGTATATTCAATTAAATTAGAAGGATCATTTTGATACATCTTAAAGCTAGATCCGTGGCCATATTATATTTTGAAGGAACCCACGCGACCAAACCAAGGAGAAGGCATCGATATACAGCTTGGTTTGGTTCAACTATCCATCCATAGTAGCTAAGTCGCTAGTGTTGCTACCAACCAACCCAGCACAGCAGTAGTAGTATTGCAGTAATTTTTTTATTCCACGAGCCAAATTACAATGCAGTTATAGGCAACTGTTCGTGTTGTGAATCGAACGCGTTACTTTCGTAATGAACCTTACCTACTGACTAAAACGAAGCACCTTGACCACCACCCTGAGATGTCATTGTAACCTCCTATTTCAGTATTTCACTCTACCTATCATAATAACGTTATTTTTACAAGCATTACTTGCTATCCGCTTTTATATTATAGTGAAAGGTTTAATCCGCATTCTTGCGTAAACTGTTAACCTTTGAAATGTCTGCTATAAAATACAACATAACTGTCTCCATTTCGATAACAGCAGAAAAATAACTAAAAGGCGCAAAATTCTTTTTTTAACCTCCTGAGACCCCCGGTATCGCCAAACCCTTTTTATTTATAAAGATAGTTTTGCACACATCGATTGCGAGGAAATTTATCAAGATGATTTGTAAAATTCCGTTGTAGTGCTCAATAAATAATTTACTAATACTTACTTCTATGCCGAGATTTTATAATAGGTACATAGACCTTGTTTTTAAATTTTCTTAATTTTGTACTCACGGATCAGGCTGCTCTCTCGGTTTTATTTCCTTTTAGTGAGCGTAATTTTTCATTGGCTTTGTGTAACTTTATCTGTATCCGTGTATACCTAACCTAAACCTTCATTTCAAGCTTATTATGTTTGATTTAAATTTATAATGTCAATAACTATGATTGATGTGGAAAAGAAATAGATAGATAGATAGAAAATTCTTTGTTGCACAAAAATACAGTGTACATAGGCGAGCTTAATGCTGAATAGCATTAAGCATAAATGGCTAGGTAAGTGTTTATATGCTTCATGTTTTTTTTTCTAGGGGATGTGGCGTCTCCACCTGACAGACGGAAACCTTCGCGTCATGTTATGGTGCATCTTGCTTGGCTTGCAGCCAGCATTTGCCGGTATCCTAGACCCCTTCAACTGGGCGCGTTCAGACCGCATCGAGGTCAACATCCCCTGGCTTCCATGTATGTATACCATGTTTGATTTGCACCTTACTTTGCGGGCTGAATTGACAATTACAACTATGTATAAGCGAACGAAGCGATTTTCGAATTAATAAGTAATAAGTAGACTAAATGACTAAGAGAGGAGTGAGTACCGAGATGATGAATGATAGAAGTGGTTAAGAATATTGGATGTGTCGGTACACCCAGTTTTTTTTCTTGGTATACCCCAGGTGTACCTATTTGACCCTAATGTGCATATATTTTAAACAAGTGTATCCTCTCTACGCTTAGTTCAAAGTCAAAGTCAAAATATGTTTATTCAATAAAATCACAAGGACCATCTTGAACCGTCTTAAAACTAGGTGACTCTAGTGCCAGTTCCACGCGACCAACACCGAGAAGAACAGACAACAAAGTTAAGGTATACACTGAAATTACTATGCCCTCTTAAATCATGCAAAGATTTACGTCATAGGACGTTGATTGAGATTGTTCACCGAATACGTTACGTGAACTCAAGCAGGTCAAGTTCAAGATGCCTTGGCGCCATGTGTGAGGTAACGTATCAACAACCAGTATCTTATGAAAGCAAGTTCTCAAGAACCATTGTTTTGACAGCACAATGGATTGCCAATATAAACAGACTTTTAGTTAAGTACTAGAAGGGCTATCTATTAGAAAGCCTACAACGTTATATTTTTATACAAAAAGACGTGAGATGCATAGGTACTTCCATAGATAATGTGCGATAAAGATAACTCCTCTTACCTTCGACGCTCCTGTAAAAACGATCACTATGGCTTTCGTAGGTTACCTACTCAACAACAGTATGAAAACTTCTATTCTTTATTGTGAGTACCTAAGTTTTCTTTGGTTGCGTACCGTTTTAGTTAGGTACCGCATATTTTAACGTGTTTATTTTCTTCTATGTATATCATGCAATTTTATTGAACCTTAGTTTGAAGTGTTTCTCTAATTTCAAGAAATTTACTCTCTTATTCATAATCACTGCCATTTTAAAGCGACTCAATGAGTATTCTTATCACTGTCACTTCCATGCCAACGAAAAGAGACAGCAGCAGACTTATCGGATTGATATGCTAATGGCGCGCTGAAAGACCATTATGAATGAGGGCCTTAGATTGTAAGTTTGTCATGTCAATTGTTTTAAAAATCAGATACTGTTAATCTCGTAGGGTCATTTGGTGTGAAAGGTATTGAATAAGTATTTGACCCTTTTTTTCAATCAGTGTGTTTTGTCTTCCAGTTGAGAATGAGACCCGGTGCTACGACGAACTAGGCTGCCTCAACATCACAAGGAGTTGGTATCACCTTATCCACAGGCCCTTCAATGTCTTCCCGCTGCCAAGGATCGTTATCAACACAAGGTGAGAGAATACTAAATCGATACAGCCAATCATGTCTTTATGCTGTAGAAAAACATAATAATAAAATATATAAATAACAAAATAAAAATTGGTAGACTTTCCACACAGCATCTAGCCCCAACCTAAGCTTTAATATACACACATATTTTATAAATACAAAAAAAAATTAAGGACTGTTTCAGCAGAGGCTACTAATGATTATAGCACGATTAAAACATTTATTTTTACTGTTTTGGGAATTCTTTTTTAGTTTTTAGTCAAAAACGGTACCATTTTTATGAGTACTGTATTAAAAAATACTTCTCATACGCTATGCGTACGAGGTTTACTTGTAAATTATTTAGGAACAGATTTTGTAATATTTGTCGCGTTTTGGCTAAAAGCAAACCTCGATAATTTTGTAGTAGAAAGACATTTAAAAGTTCTGACGGCGGCGCTACTATCATCACGTAGCCTCTCCTTAAAAGAGCTTATAATTTTTTCTGGTAAGCACCTACTTACAAAATAGTGGTGTATATGAACCAGATAGCAGGTATAATTGTATGTTTTTCAGGTTCATCCTTTACACGAAAAAGAATCCGACGGATGGACAGATCCTGAATGTAAACGTGAATAAAACGATCGTAAAGTCTAACTTCAGCCCGAGGAAACTGACGAAAATGATCATCCACGGTTTCATTGACACGCCTCTTTCGAATTGGGTTAGTAGCTACTTTTTTGATCGTCAGAGGTACATCCAAATTTTACCTACATTTTTCAGAAAAAAATTACCCAAATGATCATAAAAAAATATGCTGGCTTATGTTATTTACTAGCGATACGCCCCGGCTTCGAGCGAGAGCACGGTGTTTCTCTACTATATTACGCATGTACCTTTTATACATAAACCTTCCTCTTGAATCACTTTATCAATTTAAAAAACGCATCATAATCCGTTGCTTAGTTTTAAAGATCTAAGCATAAGGGACAGACAGCGGGAAGCGACTTTGTATTTTTTTATACAATTATAATATTTATGTCTAAGATATTCCACGACCGATTCAATTTCATTCTGTTCATTACACAAATGTTTATCCTCAGTGGGGACTGAGGATAAACATTTGTGTAATGAACATAAATGTTTGTACTCTGTGTGCTATAATATATTATAACTATTTAAGTATGTACGTCGTACCATCGATATTGATAGCAACGTGCCCTACGATGCATTGCTCTGAGTCCATTATCTTCAGGCAGACAGATATTTCGACCCTGTATAGATTATTTATTTTTGTATACTGTAGTGATATTATTTTCTAATTGCGTTCAGGTGAGTGAGATGAAAGATGAGCTAGTGAAAGCGGATGACTTCAACGTGGTGATAGTAGACTGGGCGGGAGGTAGTCTGCCTCTGTACACTCAAGCCACCGCCAACACTCGCCTAGTGGGGCTTGAAGTGGCACATTTCATCAACACTCTTCAGGTTAGTTCTTACTCTGCATGCTGAATAATAATAAAAGCCGTTTATTCAGAAAGGTTTTTACATTTTACACTATTAAAACAAGTAATTTATCTTTGATTTTCTGTGTGCCCTTTGGCATAAGCCTCCTCCAACTCCTTCCATTTTCCTCTATCATTTGCTATTCGTGGCCATAGCTTTCCTCCTGTAGTCTCCAAATCATCCTTCCATCGTTTATATGCTCTCCTTCTGGTTCTTGTTCCAGTTCTTGGCTGAATATCGTCGGCTTATTGCTAAGTCACTAAGCGACAAAATTAAAAGTGTCGGAAAACGCAATTGAAGTTTTGATTTACGCCAATTACGTTGAATAATGACTTTAAGCAGGTGCCAACTAGAATAGCTAGAAATAAATTCTTTATTCTTTATTCTTTATTGTACACAAACTGATTTACACAAAAAATACATAATAGTCATGTACAAAGGCGAGCTTAACCCTATATAGAGTTTTCTTCCAGCAAACCTTAGAGGATAGAGAGAGCTGATTATAGTGGTGGGAAGGTGTACAACATACTTAAAAAAAAAACATTGAAATAATAGGAGAGAAATCCTAATAAATTATATATAGTACCTACATGCAAAATGAATATAATTATATATATATATGATATACCTACACATATAGATAAATATAAAAACATAAATACCTTAAATATAATAACTAGTCTTATATAGATAGAAACATAAATAGAATAAATGGGCTTTTGATTAGTGTAGAGCTCATTCAGAAGAGTGCGCTGGTCCAATAAAGGTAGTGAGTGACTTTTAACAATAAGCCGACGATATTTAATATAGCGCTAGCGATGTGACAGCAGATTTTGAACGATTAATCGCTGTTAAACCGCGTCCATCTAAAAACACGATGTATCGCTTTATATTGGATTTTGACAACTTTTTTCATTGAGATCGCTATATAGTAATTTATTTAGTAAATAGGTATTTATTTAGTAAAATCAAAGGGATCTTTGAAACGTTTTAAAACTAGGGGTAACCAAGGTGCGAATTCCACTACCAAACCCTATCTAAAAGAACAGGCAACAAACTTACGGTTTGCCTACCAATTGTTACAATGAAATATAATACACACTCGCAAGTTACACGCTTAGTCTTATTTTTAACGATAAAGCTCAAAGTTTTATGTATTTAGAAATAACAGTCATCTATTTAGGTTTCTTTAATTGATGTTTCTAATAGTGATTGTGTTATTTTACAGAAAGATCACGGCCTTAATCCTCAAGACGTCCATATTATTGGGCACTCATTAGGAGCCCATACAGCGGGATACGCGGGTGAAAGAATACAGGTACTTAGACTGAAGCATCTAATGGGACTAACCCAAGAGTATATAACGGGACCAACTGCCAATTTTAAAAACATGTTTTTTTGGATCATTCGAACTCCATAACACTTATGAACCTCCAATACCTAAGATGGCCTACAAACTTGTTAAATCCTTTTTTCGCTGTCAGGAAAGTAGCTTTATCTATTTTAATTTAAAATAAACCTAAAGTAACACGAAACCTTTTTTAACATGGTTTGATTATCTATTTAAAATTAATTTTTGAAATTAGGTACCTAATCAAAGAAAGTACCTAATACCTATATCAATATGGGAAGCCCGAAATGGGTAGTAGCCCGTTGGAACAAAATTTTGTGTAAATCAGAGATTTCATCCTAGATTGTTGAATCCAAATATTTCCTTCTCTGAACTCAATCGACTTCAACAAAATCGTCGTTGACACTTTCGCACGGTTTTGGGGCAATTTGGATACAACGGTTTTCCTACAAAACATAATTGTAGCCTTTCCATCAGGTAGGTTAACGCTACCGTCATATTGGTGTCGATTCTGTTTTTGCATTATCCTAAACTAACCTAATCTGACACCTCTAAAATTATAGCCGTCCTTGTTGCTTCGGTCTTTTAGAAAGGGGTGGCAATATTTATAGTGCTGTCAAATTAGGTTAAATTAGGAAAATAAAACAACAGAATTGGCACCATTGACTGTAAAGCATTAACTAATCATATTGGTGTCGATTCTGTTGCATTATCCTAAACTAATCTAATCTGACACCTCTAAAATTATAGCCGTCCTTGTTGCTTCGGTCTTTTAGAAAGGGGTGGCAATATTTATAGTGCTGTCAAATTAGGTTAAATTAGGAAAATAAAACAACAGAATTGGCACCATTGACTGTAAAGCATTAACTAATCATATTGGTGTCGATTCTGTTGCATTATCCTAAACTAATCTAATCTGACACCTCTAAAATTATAGCCGTCCTTGTTGCTTCGGTCTTTTAGAAAGGGGTGGCAATATTTATAGTGCTGTCAAATTAGGTTAAATTAGGAAAATAAAACAACAGAATTGGCACCATTGACTGTAAAGCATTAACTAATCATATTGGTGTCGATTCTGTTGCATTATCCTAAACTAATCTAATCTGACAGCTCTAAAATTATAGCCATCCTTGTTGTTTCGGTCTTTTAGAAAGGGATGGCAATATTTTTAGTGCTGTCAAATTAGGTTATGTTAGAAAAATTAAACAACAGAATTGGCACCATTGTCTTTGATTCAGCTTCTTTTTTCATAGGGCTTAGGCAGAATTACAGGTCTCGACCCCGCGGAGCCCTATTTCCAAGGAATGCCCATGCAAGTGAGGCTTGACCCGTCTGACGCTCAGTTCGTAGACGTCATACATACAGACGGAAAGAGCATTTTCCTTTTAGGTAATAATGTAAACTATTATCTATGTTGCACGTACCTAGCGCTTTTATGTATATTCCATTGCACCTTCGTTTTTGACTCGAATAACAAACGTATCGCTTTTTCGCTACGAATCGTAACTTACTAACTCACGTATTTATTTATTTTATGTTTATTGTAAATATTCTGAAGACGCTTCCAGCTTATAGTTCCATCATTCATGTATCTGTGTTTTTATGATATATATCGCATTTGAACTAATGAACGACGTGTTTATTTCACGTGCGACAGATTTTGTGTTTATGGCAGGATATGGAATGTCACAGCCCGTGGGGCACTTAGACTTCTACCCCAACAATGGGAAGGAACAGCCAGGGTGTGACCTAACTGAGGGGCCATTAGTACCACTCACGCTTGTGAAGCAGGGCCTAGAAGAGGCCTCGAGGGTCCTAGTGGCCTGCAATCATGTTAGAGCCATCAAACTGTTCACGGAGTCTATTAATGGGAAGTGCCCGTATGTTGGTAAGATAATCTATATTTTCTACATGATATTACGTATTGTACCTGACTTCGTGAGGCGCGCTTCCTAGGAAGTTCTACTACCATACCCATTTCTGCCACCAAGCAGCGTTGCTGTATTCGGCTTTGAAGAGTGTGGTCGCTGGTGTAATTACAGGTACATGAGGCTTCATATCTGTAGGTATGCCTCAAGTTGATGGACGAAGATCGTTCATAGTAAGGCATGTTGATATGGAGCGTGACTCACGAGGTCAATCTTTTTAAATTAAATAAATTAAGAAAGTAGCAAAAGGCATAAGGTTAAAGGATTTCTTTGGATTTTGACCACTTTATGAATTTTCAGGACACCAATGTCCGTCGTACCAACACTTTTTATCTGGAAAATGCTTCCATTGCGGGCATGGATGCGCGATTATGGGGTATGTTTCTGCACTTAATTTATTTTTTAATAGTTGTCATTAATTGTGTATAATATGTATCTAATTATATAACAAAGCGTAGTACTCCGCCTAATGGACTGACGATACTGAAAATCGCGAGAACTCGGTAGGTAGAGGAAGATGGGGGAATGCCGATCACCTGAGAGAAAAATGCTCTATTTGTTTTTTCATTTGTCTTATGTTCGTTTTAAGGTTTAGAGACATCCTGCTCAAGCGTCACAACCCCTGCGCTGCAGCGTGCTCGCTGTGTTTCAAGGCACCTTATTTAATAAGTTATTGAAGTGAGCGGTGTTACCCGACACGTTCGCCATTACCCCTGCTTCCCCTAATTATATATATAATTAAGACAGGTACAGACAAACAGGTAGTCGAGCTCTTTGTGAAAGGCTCGTCCAGGGAAAATACTACGCCTTTTTGTGCCGCCAAGCAGCGTTGCTGTGTTTTTCCTTTTGAACCGTGGCGTTGCCTGTTTACACTCACACTGTATTATTCTATCTATTTAGAGTGTAATTTAATTTATCTGTTTACTATCAACATATTTTTTGCGTGCACATGCGACCAACTTCCGTACTTTACAATCCTCTCCATCCAAAGGTTGTCTGGAAGAGATCGCTCTTAGCGATAAGACCGCCCATTGTACAGTTAAATTTTTTTGTTCCTTATTTCTTTAAGTGTACTTACTGTTATTTTTTACTAGCTGGTACCCGTGACTTCGTCTGCGTACTTTTCGCAATAAAAGGTAGCCTATGTCCTTTCTCAGGGTCTAAAGATTGTCTGTGCCAAATTTCATCAAAATCGGTTGAGAGGTTTAAGCGGGAAAGCGTAACAGACAGACAGAGTTACTTTCGCATTTATAATATTAGTAGGGATGGTGTGCAATAAAGTATTTTCATTCATTCATTCATTCATTCATATATTCTAAGGGCCATCTGTTTGCCTGAAGTTGATGGACGCAGGACAGTATAGTAAAGCCAATGTCGAGCAATTAACTTCTTCAATCTGATGATGATAATCAGACTACGGCTAGTTTTAGTAAAAATGGCTATTAACTTTTTAATAATTGCAGATTCCACTTAGACAGCACGCCTGGCCTGATCACGAACAAAAACAACCAGACTGAGAACGAAGTGTACCCATCCGAAGAACACGACACTATCGGTGCAAAATACTACTTAAGCACTGGGAAAGAGAATCCATTTTGCCGTGAGTATTTAGATTGTATACGAAAAGGGAACATTTATACCGCATTACCTTGAGATCTTATTGCGATTAAATGGATTCTACTCTTTTAAAAATATTGTGCGTGACTTGCAAGGCAATGTTTCGTTAAAGGTAATGGCTACCACTTAACGTCAGGTGGGCCATCTGCTTGATCCTACTTGTTGATACAAGTCGTATAAAAAACATAGTGACTTTTACTCTGTTGCGTCGTCATACGATCCATTTGATACACTGTTTTAAAAATTCAGAAAGATGGATAAATAAAAAACAATGTTGAAAATTTCAAGCTTTAAAATTTAAATCTAGCCTCAAAAATCCAGTCTCGAAACCGTCAGGTCATCAGTTGGTCAGGTCCGGATAACATTATAAAGCAGGTGTATTTATTGTGATGATAATGACAAAACAAATACGCACACGATTTTGCTACGAGACTGTAGCTTACTGCTACGCTCGTAGCATCGCCTACGTGCAAAGTACAAACCCTCCCAGACAATCCGAGTGAGATACAATACATGTCATAATTTAAGAGTAGCAGAGCTCTTTGGGAAGGGCTTGTCCGGTGAATGACTACCACCATGCCTTTTTTCTGTCGCCAAGCAGCGTTGCTGTGTTTCGGTTTGAAGAGTGTGTTACCGGTGTAATTACAGGCACATGAGGCTTAACATCTGTATGCCTAAGTTGATGGACTCGGGGAAGTGCATCGTAGGGCACGTTCCTATAGTGCATGAATTACGAGGCAATGCACGAGGTGATGGTAACATCAATAGGTGGCCTATCTATGTTCCATCAGCTAGTTGTATAAATAGGAAAAAGGAGTGGAGTGGTACAAAATTCGATTTTGTACCACTCCATGGCTTCTTTGTTAAGACAATAAGCAACCCCAAGAGTTTGTGAATAAATAAATTTCATGGTTTTTTTTACAGAAAGACACTACAAGGTTTCTATTCAATTAGCAAATCCAAAAGGTGCAGAATCCTGGGTTCAGGTAAAATATATACCTATAATTCTAACTCAAAATTATATAAGTGACATGTTGAAATTCTGTCCTCGCTTTTAGAGTCCCCGCAGACTACAGACTTTCTATCGGCCGAGAGTTTGGTCGGCTTCTTAATCAGTATGAAGATGACTTTTTTATCGGCCGATACTGAATCACTGTAATGTGCGCATCTGCATACATCTTCATACTGATTAAGAAGCCGACCAAACTCTCGGCCGATAGAAAGTCTGTAGTCTGCGGGGACTCTTAGAAATAGTCAGAATGTTTTTCATCATCGCCATCGTTTGAGGACACTATAATTGGGAATACATTGGTGCATGACCGAATTAGAACCTATTATTATACGAGGCGACCCGTTCTGTCCGAAAATCTTCTAGTATGTCTAGAACCTTGGAAGGTAGTCTATGCACTAGATAACATAGCTCCAAAGCATGATTAATAATTCTGTTTTTGTATATCAACAGGGCTTTTTAAAAGTATCATTGATGTCGGACAAAGGAGTAATACGAGGAATGGACCTCACACCTTCCAATTATGTCAAGTAAGATCTCAGAATAATATAAACCGGCCAAGTGCGACGTTGAACTCGCGCAATAAGGGTTCCGTACCTCAATCTATAAAAACGGCAAAAAACTGTTGTATGAGTTAAATATTTATTTTGTTTTGTTTTTTGATTGTTTTGTTATGGCGGCAACCGAAATACGACATCATATGTAAAAATTTCAACTGTCTGGCTATTACGGTTCATGAAATACAGCCTGGTGACAGACAGACAGACAGCGGAGCCTTAGCAATAAGGTTACCGTTTTACCCTTTGAGTACGGAACCCTAAAAACGAACACATTTGTTGAAGCACGAATACTTTTAAGAGTAGTAGAGCTATTTGTGAAGGGCTCGTCCAGGAAAGTACTACCATCATGCATTATCCTGCCGCTAAGCAGCGTTGCTGGGTTCCGGTCTTAACATCTAGGTATATGCCTCAGGTTAATGGACGCAGGGCACGTTTCTATCGTGCGTGACTTACAATGCAATGCTTTGTTTGTCGATGGTGACCACTTAACATCAGATGGACCATCTGCTTGTTCCAGCAGCAAATTGTATACAAAAAAAACTTATGTGCATTTCGTTGCAGACTAGAGCATGGCTCATCATATACGATCGTGGTGACGCATCCGATGGATATGGGAGGAAAAGTTAGGAAGGTTGGTGCTCTTTAAGAATGTAATATTAAATTAAATAAAACAGGCTGAAAATACGGGGCATTCCTCGAACCGCATCTAAATGAACCGCAACTAGGCGAAGCGCACCCGCTTCGAAGAAGTACTTGGGTGCACTTCGCCTAGGTGCGGTTCATTTAGGTGCGGTTCGAGGAATGCCCCATTGCACTTATTATTGCCGATTATTATAGATTATTATTTCGTATTGTGAGCCTGGGTTTTTTAAAGTCGCGAGAGTTCTCAGACTGCCCGACAGTGGCGTCCATACAAAATCCGAAACCAAAACTCAGACTTCGGGTACTTTACCTCCATTTAACTTATAGGTGGAGCTATCGTGGGAGTACGATATGAATGTACTGGAGCCGCGATCTCTATGCATCCTGTGGTGTAACGACCGTCTGTACGTGAAGTCAGTGGTCGTCGACCAAATGGAACTGCCGAGCAGAGGGTAAATAAAAATAAAAACCAGGAGCCTTATTCACTATGACCATTTGCACCGCGATCACAGCTAAGACAAGGCACCGGTGTCATACGGTCAGGGCAAAGTATCTCCTATGTCTTATAGAATAAAGCCCAACATCAAGTTTTGACGTTTCACGGTTTGGGGCAAGGAATCTGCTATTGTCATAGTGAACAATGCCCCAGGATAGCTGTAGTAAACGCGTAAGATACACGCCTTTTTTCTACCGCCAAGCAGCGTTGCTGTGTTCGGGTTTGAAGTGTGGTCGCCGGTGTAATTACACCAAGCTTAACATCAGTGTGCCTCAAGATGATGGACGCAGGGCAGTGCATCGTAGGGTACGTTCCTAACGTGCGTGACTTACGAGGCAATGCTTTGTTATAGGTTATGGTAACCGCTTAACATCAGGTGCGGCATCTGCTTGTTCCATCAGCTGGTTGTATAAAAAAAGACTTAAGGGACGGATAGCTATCAACCCCCGCTTTGCGACCCACCCTCAACCCAGATACAAGAATTGCTAAGGTTAACCAATACCTGCAAAACTATCTTAGTTAGCGTGGCTTACTGCTTTTTCACACATAAAAGCAGTAAACTATATATACTCGTAACTAAGTAACTAAAAGTATTGTCCGTTCGGCGAGAACGTCTTTTCATTTGTTTTGCCGAACCGACAATACGCTCACTTTCACACCCGCTGGTCAATCACCCAAACACAAGCCGTAGCAGTAAAATCAGTCGTTGCTTATTTAATAGAAAAACCTCACCGCTAATAATGTTCATCGTGCTGTCAAAGTTTTATTTTGAAAAACATAAGTAAGTACTTACATTTTCTGACAGATTAATTTGTTTGTAACAAATTAATTTTTCAAACAAATGAAAACATAAGTAAGTACTTACATTTTCTGACTTTGTTTGTAACAAATTAATATTTTGCACAATGAATTCGTTCCAACGACTCGTTTTACTGCCAATGCTATGAAATTGCCTTGCTCTATCTATATCTTAGAGCTAACTGTCAAAAACAAATTCTGTTCACAGGAAGCGTAACGTAGACTTCAGTACAAAGCTATGCACGCCAAAGCGAGAGTTTGCTGAGATTCCCAACCGAGGCTCTGCCAGTTTCTATGACAACTGCGGCAGGTAGCCGTGCCATATTCAGTCTTCGTTTCTATGACAAAAAAGCTGAAAGGAACTTCCACCAGGGTCTATGCGCGCCAAAATCAACGCATATTTAGACTGTATTCAGTACAAGAAATTGGATCATTGTTTCATGATAATGTCCAAAGAAGACCTGGCTAAACAAACCTCTTCGTAAGCTTGTGATGTCGTCATACCTAACTCATATGTTAGTATAGACAATTCGACTTGTGCGTGAGACGATTTCGATAGAGACGAAATAGTGAAGTGAATGTGACGTGAAATTTGCTCAGTGATGTCTTTACAGGGAGAATGTGACTAAATTATTTATTTTAAGGTCCCCTAAGTAGCTATGTACGATGTTTGGAAAAGTAGGATCAGCTTTTGTGATTAGGTAGGTGTTTGTATTGTAAGAAAATACCCGACATGCTGTATTAATGATACCGACTGATGTTTTTTACAAATAAAATACTCAAAGTACGTACCCACAGGTTTTTAAAATCTTATCCTATCCTAAACGAAGTAGTTAGCATTCAGTCTGTTTTGTAAACATAGGTAATCCCCACGGCCTAGCATTGATTTCCCAGAGCTTTTACAATGAGAAACATAAAAAACTTGCAATTTTGGCCCCCTAGATGGCTTTAGTTAGTTGGTGTTAATAGGGATTAGCATGAACGCATCCATAGAATCATTTCGGGATGTAGTGCTGCAATCGGAGTGAAATACAGCTAGTGAATTCGATTAAGTCTATCGGATTTCTCATTTCAAGACTAAAGTTGTTGATAAATAACGGTAAGATGGCGCTGTCTTAGTTTGTTTATGCAAGGCAAAAGGGGCATAGTGGGGAACCTTACACGGGGCATTGTGGGGTACTTAAAATGAGGTACCCCGCTATGCCCCTTATTATTCTATAAAATTATTTATCAAGTTATTATATTTGTTACAGACAAAATGGTTCGAAATTAAAAGAAGACCAAAAACCAACATGCCTGGTTTTCTGAGGCAATGAAAAAAGCAGTTCAGAGTGTTGTGTCGGGAGAAATGGGTTTAAAGGCCCATAAAGTTCCACAAACAACTCTTGAACGATATGTTCATAAGCAAAGAAATAATCCTGAAAATACTACAATTAAGAAGAAGCTGGGCCATTATACAACTGTGTTCTCAAAAGAACAAGAAGAAGAACTTGTTAAATACATAAAAACAATGGAAGCGAGGTTTCATGGATTAACTTCTATTGAAGTGAGGAGACTCGCATTAATATACCTTTAAATTCATAAAATCTATTGTTTTATTTGTCATTTAGTGCATACCCCACATTGCCCCCCTCGCTTCCCCACTTTGCCCCGTGTACCGGGGCAAAGTGGGGCAAACGTCATTTTTTATGTTTTTGCTCATACGGTCAGAACTTACAATTTTATAGTAAACGTTTATATTATTATGCAAAATCGTCATAAAACTAGGTGACTCTAGTGCCAGTTCCACGCGACCAACATCTATCGAAGCAACATAGCATTTTCATTTTAATTGTTTTTCTAGTGTTATTTTGAGTTGTGTTGTGTAATTTTGATGGTATTTTAACCAACATTACTTGTGGTCTTAGCACAAAGTGTAAGCATTTGAAATGAAAGTGTATTATGTGATACCGTGATTTGACCGAAAATGTTTCAAATGTTTTGAAGAAACCGCCACCATTTTCTTCAAAACAATTGACTGACTCGACTTTCGACTGACGTGACTAGAAACAGAGCATATAATCTCTATCACTTGACACTGGCAAGTTGTCGATAGACAGGAGCCATAAAAAAAAAACGCTAACAGCTGATTTGTTTGTATAGTTTAGTTTGTTAATGTTTGGTTTTGAGATATCTTCGGTTTAGTTAGATTCGTCGCTGAATTTAATTTACTTACACAGTAATAAATTAGTAACGATTTACGTTAAAGTGCGTCTCCAATGTGAGGATATGTGAAATACCAACAAAAATGTCATCAAATACTTCCAAACTAGTCTTAGGTTTATCTAGTGCCATAACCATCGGTATCGTAAGTTACGTACACATCAAGCAGCAAACAGATAGGTAAATGTTATTTAAATATACAGATAGGTAAATGGTATTTTATTGAAGTTGAACTTTTACTATTTAACCCTGGTAGTAATAAATTTCTATGTTGATTCAGAGATGATTTATGCAGGTATATTCATTTATGTTACAGAGATAAAATGCATGAAGGTGTGCTCAGGGATATCGAAAGGCAACAGAATCGGAAAATTGAGAATATCTATGTGTTAGAAAAACAAAAAGAACTTACTAAACAATTGAAGAAAGAACTGGGAAATACATAGTCCGAATTATGAGTAACAATCATATATTTAATAAAGTGTCTAAAGGTAGTTTAAGGATTTAATAAATCTAAAATACTAGGTACACTTCATTGTTTCTTTTCTTTCAACCATGCTTTTAACATAACATCCTTTAGATTCAAGTTTACCCCAGTAGGATATTTCTTATCCACATTGTCAATAAACCCATCTAGTTCAAGCTTCTGTTTAGCAATACCGGCTAAGGATTGAAAAGTGCGAGGCTCCCAACAGGCCAAATCAGATAATGTTTTACGATCCAGCATAATATTTGCTCTTTCTAAACCTTCCTTCAGTGAAAAATGAGTGATATTATGCTGTTCACAAGCTGCTGTGATGCGAGTGGTCCACAGAGTTTTCATGTCATCCTTCTTTAGGTGCCTGGCTTTTGTAGCATACACTAGGGCTCGATGCACATTGCGTACTGCTACTGAGTAGCAATTTCTACGACGGCCAAGGAAGTGGGCAGCTAGTTTGAAAACTCGCCTCTTTCGCCAAAATTCATCTGGTCCACGGGATCGTATATAGTTGACCACGGAAATAAATACCATTTTCTGAAAACAGACCGATACAATCTTTAGCATAGTAAACAAAATCAAACGATAAATTTAAGTTATTTTTTTTACCTATGTACGCTGTTTAATAGGTACGTATTTTATTAATCTCACTGCTGTTTATTTTTCCGCAATTATTTAATAATAACCTAAAAATGCAATTCATTCACAGTTCACATACTCACTCACGACACAACCACAGAGTACTTTAAATAAACAGTATACACAGACAGCATTATTAAGCTGCGCCTCATGTTGGCTCCAAGTTATGCTGTTGGATCCAACACTTATATAGTATCGGTCATGGCCAAGCACCCATCTCTAGGAACAGTTTTTTAGTTCCAAATAGACTTCAATAGATGGCGATACAGGTTTCGATTGAAATATAGGTTTTTGTTTTAGTCCAATTAAGAAGAATTATGGTCATGAATAGCCTGAGTTATACTGTGCAAAATCTCCTTAAGGACGGGAAGATGAGGAATTATGCTTTTATCAAATTCTTTATGTTTTTGAAAATGTTTATTGATCTCACTTTGTTTGCTTCCAAAAAATTGTTTTGTGTATTGATGGATGGCGCTACTTGCTGTAAAAGATTTTTTTGCGTTTCGTTCAGGCATTTCAATAATGTATGTATTATTTCATATTTTAATTACCAATGTCCTATCTACATAATAAAAAAATACATAAATTGGTTGCAAGTGCATTTTACGAGATGCCGGCCGCTTGCTCGCAACGCAACTTAGCGACATCTAGTGGCCCGAAGAATAGTCCGACTTACGACGGGACCGTTTCAATGTATGGGATGAGGTATCTGTACTAATATAGTATTCTTTTATCTGTGATCCAACACTCCAATCAATGTGTGGATCTTGGACAGTTATTTGGTTATTATATTGACTGAGTTTGATTGATTCAACCAGATTAGAGCCAAGCTTGGACGCAAAGTTGAATGCAATGTGTGGTGTCGGCATTAGAGTTAAACCAACTTAACTGAGCCGTCTTGAAGTTAGCCGTTTGTAGAATCCTCCATTCACTACTGGCCATCTAAACAAACAGCTAACCTAAGGACGACGGCTCAGATAAGGTTGGTACTCAACACTCATACTCAAGCTCTACCTACACTCTCCACGGGTAATTTAGGAAATAACGTAAAGCTAAGTTAATATTACCGTGTCGGGGCGTGTCGTGTCGTGTCGCAATCGCTTCCGTTCATTTACTATGATTAGATTCACATTAGTAGGTTGTGGCGAGCCACCACACGCCACAACCTACTAATGTGAATCTACGCGCGCCACGACACGACACGGTAATATAAACCTAGCTTTAAAAATCAGATTTGGATGCAAATGAAAATGAGCGTGTACAGTAGCTACACATACCGTAAGCTAGTACTTATTAGTACCACCCTCTGGTTTCTCCTCGTTAAAGTAGTTTGTCCCGGCCTCGAAATCGTCACTTTCGTCTGGGTTACATGAACTAGATTCACTGGATACTTCGAATTTGTTGTTCACTGGCATCAGATTTCTAACATGCAGAAATCTTTTCTTTTCTGTGCATGTTTCTGTATGATCGCCACGTGTAATACATTTCAGAAGAATCACCTGTGTGTGAGATCGATGCAAGACAATAATATTATGTGTTAGGCAGATCTACCTATGTGTAACCCCGGTGCCAGATATGAGCCGCTTAGTGAGAGGCACGAGACAGTCAAGAGTTTTTCTCATGCCTCACTAAGTGTGCGACTCAATGATCACCTAAGTTCATACATATAGGTATATAGGTATATACCGTCATACAGTGTAAACTAGTAGGTACGGAGGGTGAGACTTGATTGACCAGCGACTTTGTTTACAGGCTTACCTACCTACATTTGTACAGAATAACCAAACTACTGACACAATAATAATTTAGGTAGGTATGTTTACTAATCATAGTACCTTCCTTACTATAATATGATAATTATAGCTACCTACTTAAGTGTCCTATTAATTAAGCCTAGTTCATACCTACCTATCTACATTTAATTAATAATATAAGCACCTACCTATTTGTAAGTCTGTAACACAAGATGTTTAATAAATAAATAAATATCTGGCACCGGTCTAATAATAAACCTACGTCTACGCAATAGATGTGTCCCTAGTTTTTAAAAGTAGGTAGGTAGCCGGTACCTATCAGACTGAACAAACAGGATCTAATAATACCTTGTAGGCAAACTAGTAAGTACCTACCTTAATCAGTAGGTAGGTATGTACTAACAAATCTAAGATAGGTATGTAATAAATTGTGATACCATCTGCTAATGAAATAGAGTAGGTAAGTACCTTCCTACCTAGGTACCAGTACCTCCATCATGGATGGGTAGTATAGGTACCTACATACCTCTGTGATAATAATCAAAGTAAAGGCGATAAGATGGACGATCATGGATATCATAATGATATGATACATCGATTGGCTGCAACCCTTTGTGTGTATAGAATGGGTGCCGAGTTCAACGAGAAAGTTTGATACGCAGGATCCGCTTTTGCAACAACTGAAATTCAAACCCCATTTTTAAATAAAATGACCTAGGACCTAGTAGGTATAAGAACCTACGAACAAATTAAGGGGTCATCAGGCTGTACGCATTTTTTGAGCTTGGCTGACTGGCTGGAGTTTTGGGAAAAATGCACGGCATGCGGCATGTACAATTAGTACGGGATGATAATGTATAGGTACCCCAATAATGCACACCCAATAAATCCGAGTCCACCATTAACATCCCGTACAATAGGTACCTAGGTATCATGCCGTGCAATGATGCTGTTTTCCAGCGTTCTTTTTAAATGACGCGACCGTTGCAACTAAGGAATTTGTAAACTAGATAGGTAGGTAAGCAGATAGAGATTATGAACAGTAGTATAAAATAGGTATTCCTTGGACGCGACCTCTATAATATTGTACCTACATTTTATTCATTCATCGTCGGCCTTAGCTCGTTTTATCATCCATCATCAAAAAGAAATGTGGGGATTCCTATTTTGGAAATTCTAGAAACACGCACGCTTGATTTCTCTCTCACCTCAAAGGGACGCTATCAGCAACAGAGTCTTTTATTTTAATTTCTCTTTTATGTTTATTATTATGTGGATCCCATTCATAATCGCGTATTTTGTCATACCAATCCTGCTTGAACCAGTCTTTGTAAGAATTCAGCTAAAACAAAACATAAAAACAGATTAACGGCTGTTTCTGAAAGCTCGATCAAAACTAATCGGCTGTCATGTCACATGCTATTTTAGCTTAACTTTATTTCAAACTAGCTGGTACCCGCGACTTCGTCTGCGTACTTTTAATCTCTTCATCTCTTTTTTTCGCAATAAAAGGTAGCCTATGTTCTTTCTCAGGGTCTAAAGATTGTCTGTGCCAAATTTCATCAAAATCGGTTGAGAGGTTTAAGCGGGAAAGCGTAACAGACAGACAGACAGAGAGACAGATAGACAGAGTTACTTTCGCATTTATAATATTAGTTGGGATTAGATAGAGATGGCAAATGCCTTTACACCCGATTAGTTTTGATCGAGCTTTTAGAAACCGGCCCTAAGTTTCCAGTCAGTCATTCAAATAATGTAATGTAATGTGCTAGCACTCTAGCCAACAACGCTTTCATGGGAACTGATGGTTTATCTAGGTAGATGATAATACTCTTGTCCATTGAGTAGGTAGGTACCTAATTAGGTAGGTAGGTACCTAGGTACCGTATTGGTTGCTTATCACACCTCATACCAAGGTACCTAGGTCATCAACCATGCTAAAGCAATACCTAAATGTAGGTATTGAGTATCATATCAGCCAGTCATTATAGTTATACCTACCCCACAACACTTCAAAGACCACTGTAGGTTATCAATGAAGTGTTTATATTTGGGCACATTGCGGTAATTCTTCATGCTGTAAGATAAGGAGTTGACCGCGGTCTTGTCACACAGATGTATTCTTTGTATGGTGAGAAGTATGCCCGCACAATTGATGATTATAATCCACAGGATACAGATCCATAGGGGGCAGCACATGACCTTGGCATTGTGACTGAAATACCAACCATTTTATTTGTTAGTCACATGTTTTTTTTTAGACAAGTGGTTCGCTCCGAACTGAAACCAGTGATATCCAATCAATCCAATCTTACCTACATTGATATTGATACCAAACAATATATTTACTTGTACTTATCACTTCACTATCACTACATAGTATAAAACAAACTCGCTTTCTCTGTCCCTATATCCCTATGTCCCCATGTCCCTATGTATGCTTAAATCTTTAAAACTACGCAACAGATTTTGATGCGGGTTTTTTTAGAGTGATTCAAGAGGAAGGTTTATATGTAATACATGCATGAGTATTATGTGCACCCGTGCCAAGCAGGGGCGCCTGGGCGGGTCGCTAGTTTATTAATATTATACCTAATACCTATACCTATATAGGGATTAGCTTCCGATTTTCTCGTACAACGTGGAAGCTTCCTCTAAGTAGGTACTCTTGCATATGTACCTACCTACCTAAATGGGTAATACTGTGTTTACCTAATTAATTATTGATCGACCTCTAAAATGATAGTACCTAGCAAGACAATACATTACTCAATTTTCTGTCCATTAGCGACGGTGTACAACATGTGGACGTTAGTAGGCAGCATTATTATACCCAATAGCAAAACTAGTGCATTCACCAAATCTGTGCCTGTTATAAGTAGCATGTCACCAACACCTAGAAAAAACCGATCAAGTAGGAAGGTCTCCACAGTAGGATAACAAAATGTACATTTTATGGAGTACCTAGGTACTGCAGGTTATTAATAATAGTACAATATTATTAGTAGTCAAGGCGTAATTTAAAGTTTTATCCAAATAAGTCCTAATTAGGGCTAATTATAGCGTTACTGAGGAAAAATTATTAAACATTGAAACAACTAAGCTTTCCCACTTTCAGGAAATATGAATAAACACATATATAAAAAGATCTTACAAAAAAACAGTAACAATGACCAAGTTATGGCGAGCATGGACGTTAGCCATAAAAAGCAAGACGCCCACACCACAAACGGATGGTTCATACGGGCCATTTCTTAGTTTCTTCAATTAAATTAATAAAAATCCACAAAAATAAAAAATAAATAAGCTAGACCTTATAAATCTGTGAGCTAGACTGATTCAAGTTATTGTACCTATACTCTTTGGACTGATTGTTTATAACAAACAAGGAATATATGTACTTGATAAAAAACAAATTCATTCAAAGACAAAGAGTATAACTCAGAGGTTCTTCCCATTTAACCCATATACAAAGGAGTTTCCTAACCGCCGGTTTCTGAAAGCTCGAACAACACTAATCGGCTGTCAAGTCACTTGCTAACTCTATCAGATTTTGAGTGACTTGCTGACCGCGCCGATTAGTGTTAATCGAGCTTTCAGAAACCGGGGGTAATTCTATGATTTCACTACTGTAAAGTCAAATGACATGTTTTTCGTAACGTGTTAGCGCCACTGCACTGCTGGAAGTCAGTGGTTAGCGCCAAGGAATTTGGATACTAAGGTTTTCGCATACAAAACATTCGCGCCATCACAACCCCTCCTCCTTCCAGCGTTATTTTTACGTGACGCGACCTATTCCATAAAATAAAGAAAAGTATTTGTTAACAAAAAAGTTTATTAAATTATCATTAAGAAACTATGAGCTTATTGACCTCGGATATTGCTAATAACAAGATAAAAATATACAAAATAGTGTAACAAATTGTAAAAACCATATAAAAGACGCCAAACTCCTATTTTACAAATTCGTGGTCCCAGAACAACAATAATTACAAAAATATATGAACAATTTATGGGATAGATGCATTTACATAAATACCAAAGTTTCACTTTATCTTAGATATATGGTAATATGTATTAATTATAATTTAATAACAACAACAATGTTTAAATGAGTAGAGATAAACCATTCTAAAAATGCGCGCCCCTCTACCTGCCTTCACCCACACAAGCAAATGAGGTGTATAGACCAAGGAATTTGAATACATGGTATAGACGCAATACATTATGACACCTGATAATTTTATTCGTCATTCAGTTTCCCGCCGAACGTGAAAGTGAAACTTTCATGTATGGCGGGAAACTGAATAACGAATGAAATTGCTTGGTGGCATGTATTGGATCTATACACCTCTTGCTTGTGTGGGTGAAGGCAGGTAGAGGGGCGAGCATTTTTAGAATGGTTTATCACCTTTAAGTAATCTGTGATTCATTTAAGTACACGCAACAGGTGTTCTTAGACACAATGAAATAGCTAAGTTACTAAGTCACTATAATGTTATTTTACCATCAACGTATACCGAGCTGTTTCTGCAGGTGTGCAATAGCTATTATTTTACACAATTAAGTATAACAAGTGTAAAATGGGTGGGCTTAATGTTATGAGTATTTTCTACCTGCTACAAAACGGTAAACATTCCTGAGATACCAATAGAGATAAAGCAAGTTTTCATAATAAAAATTAGAAAAATACAAAATCACATTTTAGTTAGTTTAGTTAGTTTTTAAGTCTGAAAACTTGCTTGTATCAAAATTTTATTTTCACTACATCTGTGTAATGCTATTGACCACAACTTAACCGACTGCGATTTTATTCACTGATTTTATATTTCAAAAATGTTAAATCATGCGAGCGAGATATCGGCGCGCCGTATACCCCTCAATAATGCAAGCACGGAAGACTAGCAATTTTGTTCTATAATAGCGTGTGATATCCACAAACTTTTTTTCTTTAAAACTCGTTGATTCTTACCATTCTTACACCCCTTGACGTCCAACAGTCAAGAAAATAGGTTAGTGGATAACTTGCTAATATTGATATAATAACTATGACCCTGATCCTTTGTAATGCCGGTCACACGTAGCTTCTAGGACCCTATTCCACTGGGACCACGGTTGTGCAGCCAACAAAATGTATATAGCCCTATTGAGGGTATTTGACCTGTAAGCCCAAGTATAAGTTTTCGTATTCGTATCGTCAGGCAGTTTTTAACAGACTTAAAAAAAGGAGGAGGTCCTCAATTCGACTGTTTTTTTTTCATCATAACTTTTTACTGGGTGGACCGATTTTGATGATTATTTTTTCATCGAAAGCTGGTGATTGCTTGTCATGTGCTCCCAATTTGAGTCTGATCCGACGAGTAGTTTTTGAGGTAGGTATGAGTGTATTTTACAGTGTATTTGAAGTAGGCTTTTTCTTGAAAGAGTTATTGTACTCTTTCAAGAACTTATACTTGGTGGCGCTTGGTAGCACAACCAACTTGGTCGCGCAACCAGTATCGACGTGTGCACGCAAGGTAAATCGTAGCGCGTTGGTTACGCAACCATTGAATTATATACTTTCAAGTTTCAAGAACCTCTTTGGAAGTTCAAAGACACGCGACTCGATGTGCAACTAGCCACTGAGAGATACAGTTGAGTGACCTGTTGCGAAACCGTGAAATAGGTCCGTAAAGTACTTACGACAGGCAGCAAAAAGTAGCAAGATGTTCGCCTCTAGTCCTAGTTGCTACATGTGACCGATGCTAAACATTGTAATAACGTCATCAAAGCGGAATCACTCCGAGATTTGGTCCAGTTTTGTGACGTCGCCCATCTTCTTGAGTTCCGGAGCGACGCTGAATTCGCAACCGGTGCTAACTACGATATCCTCAACAGTGACGCCGTCGGCTAACTCGATGAGTGTAAGACCTTTCTCTTTGTCGACTTCGAAGACGCACTGAAAAGGGAAAAAAAATTAATACCTAGGAAATATTCGATCATTAAATATATCGTCATCATAATCACAAGTCTGTATTATCACTGTGGTCTCAGTCAAAGGAAATGAGCGAAATGATATTTATATTTTTTTCACATAACCCTCTTAGTCGTCTACTTTACTGTTTTTTTTACTTGCATGAATAGAACATTTATATCTGTGGAAACTTTTAATTGGCCTTTAGTTAACATAATCAATTTTTTTAACGATTTTGTTGATTATGTTTCGAACAATGATCTGTACCTAGCTGTAAGTTTTCCAAAAAATTCAAAATAAAATAAAATAACTCAATTGTTATTGGGCCCAGCACGTCTTACACGTTAGTAACATAGGTCAGGTAGATTGTTGTCAGCTATAAGACTATACATTGTTGTTTTGATAGTCAATTTTAGATATTCATTACGATCAGCCAGCCGAATAATTTAAAATATATAATCAAATAATATAAACCAGATAAAAAATGTAAGTACAGCATCTAAAATAGAAGTGTAAATATTCTAACCAAAGGAATTGAGGAATTTATAAGTGGTTATCTATCTATGGCTATCTAATTAATTATAATAATAGTTATCAACATTAAACTGTTATCAATATGTACGACCTGTCGGCTCATTATACTTTGTTAAATCAATTTAAAGGAATTGTTAAGTCCTTGATAGGTACGTTAGTTTTATCATCCACATTTTTATCAATTAAAAGCTTTTTACAATTTAGATTCAGTAATTTTTTATAGCGTATTTTACTACAGTTTATAAAGTACTCTACTTATATTACAATCTAGCCACAATAGCGGGCTAATGAGTAATGTTACATTGACCTAAATTAACATTGACCTAAATTGAAAAATATGAACGCTATTTTGCGTTTATTTTACCAAACTAGCCTTATGGAAACTAAAGCAGCTTCTCACTCGTACCTACATTTCAATATTTTAAAAGATTTTTCATAATAATCATTACAATTATTTATGAAAAATCTAAATCAATCAAAATAATTATTTTGATCCAAACAAGTTTCTACTAAAAATTGTACTAGTTTTCGTACTGATACCCTAGTATTTGTATGTCTTGTATCGTGCAAATGTCTCCGCATTTTTATTTATTTATTTAAAAACTTTCACACAAAACAACAAGGAGGACTTAATGCTGATAGCATTGTCTACCAGTCTTCCTGGGCGAGCAAAAAGATGGTGTGGCGTGTTACTATATTAAGAAACCGTTTATTACCCTATGCAGTTACCGACGACCGAAACATTATTATTTTATTGTTTTACTAGTAGTCTGTCTTGGGCCAATGAATCCATTAAGTGAGTCTCCACCCGCATCCCTTGCTGACATTTTTGTTCCTATAGATACATATTTCGTCCAATGTTATGTTAGCTGATGTCAGGTATTTCTTTGTCTTTGTCGAAAAAACCTACATTTACGCATTGTAATACAATTCCTTTATCTTATCAGAATTTTATGTTGTGAGAATTCTTATCATCGTAACTAATAATATTCCTATTAAAGAAGTATGTGATTACTTAACTAAAATTCTATATAGATAAAAGGTATAGTCAAATCATCAAAAAAGAATCATCAAAATGGGTTCACCCAGTAAAAAGTAATGAGGTAACAAACATAAAAAAACCATTCGAATTGAGAACATCCTTCTTTTTTTTAAGTCACTTAATGTTGATTGCGCTTTCAGAAACCGGGGGTAAGCAATATAAATAAAAAAGTATTGAATTAGACAAACCTTTTCAGTGATGATCATATCGACACAATTCTTGCCAGTGAGAGGGAATGCGCATTCGGGCACTATTCTATGCGCGCCTCCTTTCGAAGTGTGCTCCATTGTAGCCACCACCTTAGTACGCGGTGCTGATACTAGGTCCATGGCTCCACCCATGCCTTTCACCATTTTACCCTGGAATTAAATAAATAATGATGAACACTAATACTCTTTAGAAAACAAACTCTTTGAAACGATCACCCATCGTGTTTAGCGAACCACTAACCACATTTAGGAATATATTGGTGTCGATTCTGTTGTTGCATTATCCTAAACTAATCTGACAGCTCTAAAATAATAGCCGTCCTTGTTGTTTCCGTCTTTTAGAAAAGGACGGCAATATTTTTAGTGCTGTCAAATTGGGATAAGTTAGGAAAATTAGACAACATTAGCACCATTCATTGTGTCTTTGTCGTATAGCCATCGTCATAAATAAGAACTTTTGCTTGCAAAAAAAAAACTTACAGGAATCATCCAGTTGGCCAAATCTCCGTATTGCGATACTTGCATAGCGCCCAGAATGGTCAGGTCAATGTGACCGCCGCGGATCATTGCGAAACTGTCATCGGACGAAAAGTATGACGCACCTACACAAAACATGAAGACATAAATGGAGGTGAAAATTGTTTGCACAAGGTAAAGAGCATGAAATTATCTGATTTGGTAACAAAAATGAACTATAACTAGAAGCCAACTAGGATGATGAATGTCAAGTTTGAAAGGGGTAAAAAGGTAGGGGAAGCAGGTGTAATGGCGCTCGCTGGGTATTACCGCTACGGTGCCTTGAAAAACAGCGAGCGCGCCGCAGCGCAGTGGTTGTAACGCTTGAGCAGGCAGCCTCTCTAAACTCTAAACCTCAAAATTGTATCATGAGAGAAATGAAAAATTAATAGAGCATTTTTCTCAGGTGAACGGCATTGCTCCGTCTTTCTCTAAATAGTTACTAATGAATGCTAATCGAATTGCAAAGCTTTGCAATCAACTTTGACCCATGTCCGCATTGCGCTAGAGTTCAAATTATTATGAGGAATACCTGGAAGCACAGTAACGGTTTCCTTCCCGGCGTTAATGAGATCGGCGTCGACCTTATCCTCAGTAGGGAACGGGCCAAGACCGAGGATACCGTTTTCTGATTGAAGTAGCACCTTTATGTTCTTAGGAATGTAGTTACTGGCCAGCATTGGCATGCCTAGAAGAAAAACGTACAGTTAACGGGAGGACGAGAAACATAATGACATAAATCCCACTATCCTATCCCATCCCACTAATATAATAAAATAGTTGCGCCCCGCGGTTCCCACGGGATAAAAAATAGCTATTCCAGACTATAACCTATCTCTCTGCCAAGTTTCACCCAGATCCGTTCAGCCGTTCCAGCATGAAAGAGTAACAAACATCCATCCACCCATCCATCCATCCATACTTACAAACTTTCGCGTTTACAATAGTAGTAGGATAGGATGTGAAAGTTTAGATGTTTAGTACGCAATAACGCCAGAACGGCTGAATGGATATGGCTGAAGTTTGTCAAGGAGATAGATTATACTTTGGAATAGCAGATAGGCAACTTTTTATCCATGGGAATACCGGGATTTAAAACTACGCAGGTGAAACCGTTGTGATCTTTATAAATAAATAAATAATAAATAAATAATGCTGGACAATCCACACAGCACTATCTATCCCCAAAGTAAGCTATTCAAAGCTTGTGTTATGGGTACTAGATAACTGATATATTTAATACATTATATACTTACATAGATAGATATTTTTTTATTATACATAGAAAACACCCAGACCATCGGAACAAATTTCTGCAGTACACAAATTTGTTCCAAGGCGGGAATCGAACCCGCAACCTCTTGCGTCGCAGGCAGGCTCTCGCCCGCTGCGCCACAGAGGTCGTCCTGTACTAACTTTTAATAAGGTTGTTAAAAGCTTTTAAGCGGAATAATAAATATGTCCTTCTTCTTATTCCCCGCTACTGACTCTATAAGTATACCTACTTGTCTTTGACGACGGTTAAAAACTAAGAGGAAAAAACAAGACTGAAAGGGCATAGGTATTTCCTTCCGACGATGACCAATAAATTCGTCATAACTTTGAATATTGTAATAAAATTCTAATGACGTAGGTCTACCTAACATGCCGAAACCAGGTGAAGAATGTGAATCAACCAAGTAAGGTGATATAGGTACCTACATTTATTCAAGTTACCTAAGAGGTAGGAGTTTACTCGGCTGAGTTCTATTCGAGAATGTAATGTGCGTGCATTGTCTCGAATCGTGATGTCATCGCATCGAAAGGAAACACGCAGCTTAGTCAGCTCCTCAGTATTGTGTTGACAAAGTACCTATTTATTGTTAACTTTGCGCCCCGCGGTTTCACCCGCACTGATTTAAATCCCGGTATTCCCACGGGAAAAAAGTAGCCTATGTGCTATTCCAGATTATAATCAATCTCTCTGCCAAGTTTCATCTAGATCCGTTCAGCCGTTCCGGCGTGAAAGTGTAACAAACATCCATCCATTCATCCATCCATACTTACAAACTTTCGCGTAGTAGGATTGGGCCGACTACACAAAGCTGCCTGGGGATAAAGGATTTCGAATGGCGACCACGAACAGGAAAGCAGTGTGGCACGCCCTCCTACCCGATGGATAATGATATTGTAAAGATCTCTGGCAGGCTGTGGATGGAGATGGCTCAAATCATTCTTCCAGGAAATGTATAGGGGAGGAATGTATAGGGGAGGTAAAAGTTCAGTCCTGGACATATCCAGGACTGAACTTTTTCAGGTTTATGTTGATGAGGCCGCCTACATTGAGAAACTAAGTATAGTTCTCTATTATGTGCTGTACACAAATAAGTTACCTATTTATTAAATATATGGTGATCTCAATGCCCACTCTATTTCACAGTTTTTAATTAGGTAGAGGTCTCGTCATTTAAAAAGTGGAGGGGATGTGTATGCGCGTAGGCACCGCATAGGTTTGCGCATACAAAATATTCGCGCTATCACACCTCTTATCCCTTCTTCCAGCGTTCTTTTTACTTGGCGCGACCTATATACAAAATAACATACCGATTCCAAGGTTAGCATGCATTCCATCCTTGAACTCCAAAGCCGCCCTTCGAATGATCCTTTCGCGGGTCGAATCTGAAGGCTTTTTGTCTGTCGCTGGCTTAGTGACAGTCACTCGCTCGATCCTCTTCTCATAGCTGTCCCTCTTGATGACTCTGTGCACGAACACTGAGGGTACATGCACGTTATCCGGATCAAGTTCTTCCACAATCTCTTCCACTTCGGCTATGGTGACCCTGGCGGCCTTAGCCATAGCCGGGTTGAAGTTTCGCGCACTTTTCCTGAAGATAAGGTTGCCATGGCGATCGGCTTTCCATGCTTTTATCAGCGCGAAGTCTCCGGTTATGGCTTCTTCCATGATATACTCTTTGCCATTGAATTGCTGGACATTTCGCGGTGAACTTGGAATTTCGATCTGTATGCGAAATGAGGGTCATTATGTGAACTACTTTTGCCATGTATGAAATGTCATACATTGCTGCTAGCAAGGTCGATTAAAATTCAGGTGTAGTTTATGTATGTTTTTTTAATAATTACGTTATTACTGTAAATATCTATTTTCTACCGAAAAATTTATGTGCACAATGCCAGTAGGTACTCTTAAACGGTGAAGGAAAACATCGTGAGGAAACCGGTTAGTATTCTAACAGCGGCGATGGGTTTGCAACCTGTCACGTATGGAATACTAACTACTGCAAAATGTAATGTTTGAACGTAACTCTGACTACCCCCCTTAGACATCCTTATTCTGGTATTGTATTTTATATCTTACCTTTCCATCTTTAGAGTATTTAATGGGAGAACCACCTTCATGTATGAGGGTGCCATACCCAGTGGGTGTGAAAAATGCGGGTATACCCGCTCCCCCAGCCCGGATCCTCTCAGCTAAGGTACCTTGAGGGGTCAGCTCAACCTGGTAATATTTTATATTTTCAGTTAGTTATGGTTTGCCTGTGGGTAACCCGGACCAAAGTGAGATCCCTCCAGTCATAGTGAACTATGAAATCATAGACACTAGTAAATAGGAACATTAAGAACCCATATTAAATTGGTTACAGTTATCTCAAAACCTATGGTGACCTAAAAACAAAGTCACAAGGTTTGAACACTAGCTCATATTATTATGAAATAATATTATTAACAGAATACTTTACTTATTATTTTAAATTTAGGTTGGATTACTAGTAGGTAAGTTGTTAGGTACTTTTTGTTGTAGGTGTTTTTGTTGTAACAATTTGGTACTTTTCTATCAAATTGTTTTAAAACAGTAGTAAAACATCACAAGTTTTTTTTTTATATCTGCAATCGGCTTCTTAGCCGGTCTCGTCTCAGATTATTTTCTGAGAGAATGCGGTTGGGGTGTGGTTCCAGCGAAGCCACACCGTTTTGTTTAAAGAGCTGGTTATGTTCTCTGGTCTAGGTTCAGTATTTGCCATCTCTTTAGGCGGTTCACGCTGTCTTGAGTGTTGAGTAGATTTTTTGTTAGGTCGTTTGTGTGGGTTTCGAGTCTTTGCTTGTACCTTACACAGTATTTGATGACTTCCTCTTTGACTGTTGGCATTTCCAGGTACTCATGGATTTCCGTGTTTTTCACAAACTAGTGGGCGCTTTAGACTGTTCTAAGGGCAATGTTTTGGAATCTTTGGAGGATTTCAACATTGGAGTTACTGGCCGAGCCCCAAAGTTCTATTCCGTAGGTCCAGATTGGTTTTATGATCGCTTTGTAGACAAGCAGTTTATTGCTGAGAGACAGCTGCGATTGGCGGCCCAACAGCCAGGCCAGTCCCTTATACAGTAGTGTGGCTTCTGTTTTTTTAGCTTTTATATGGTTTGCCCAAGTCAGTCTTCTATCTAGACCCAGGTATTTTACGGTGCTGTGGCTTGGTAATGGTTTGCTTTCCATGTAAACAGGTGGGCAGTCGCCTTTTCGGAGTGTGTATGTAACTTGTGCTGATTTAGTGACGCTTGGCTTGATTCTCCATTTCTGCAGCCACAGGTCTATTTTATTAAGCTGTTCCTGTAGTTTATTTGAAGCCATGCTTGGGTCTTTGTGGCTTACAGGCACGCCGTGTCGTCTGCATATGTAGCTGTTACAACATCCTCTGTTTCAGGCAGGTCTGCCGTGTAGATAGAGTACAGAACAGGACCCAGTACCGAACCCTGTGGGACTGAGGCAGAGATGAGGTGCAGGTTCGAGGTGATCTAGATAAGATTTTATAATCATGAAAAATTAGTTTGGCAGCAGATTCTTCAGTTTGAATAACAGGCCTTTGTGCCACACCTTGTCAAATGCCTGTTGTCTGTCTAAGAATACTGCTGAGCAATACTCTTTTTTCTCTAGTGACTATCTGATTGATTTTATGTACCACTCGATGCACTTGTTCTACTGTTGCATGTTTTTCCCGAAATCCAAACTGACGATCCGGAATGATTTTGTTTTCTGTCAATACTGGTTTAACTAAAAAGATTTTCTCGAATACCTTAGATAGTATTGGAAGAAGGCTTATGGGTCTGTATGAGCCAGGTTCTGTAGGTGGTTTCCCCGGCTTTGCGATCATACAGATCTGTGATATTTTCCACAATTTAGGGAAATAGTGTATTCAAAGGATGACGTTGAAAAAGGTTGTCAGGAAAACTATAGCCTTTCTAGGAAGTTGTTTGAGGACTTCACCTGTTATTAGGTCGATTCCAGGGGCTTTTTTGTTTTCGAGGTTGCGGATCATTCGTGATAGTTCTCTTGGTGTGACAGGTGAGAGCGGCAGTGATAGCTGCTGATCACTATTAAAACATCACAAGTAAAACATCTTTCTTATTTGTTGAATGAGGATTTGGTTAATAACAGCATTTTTATGAAATAGAAATTGTATGTAATGAACCAGATTGTACTATGTAATATGTATATCATGAAGGTATTAACCTTTGCTAATGAAGAAACATACCCACGTAAATGATTACACCATTTATATTTGTTTTTTTTATTGCTGTTATTCTGTTTATGTGCAGGCAACAAAAATAAGAGCAATTTCAAGTAAGTTATTCTACATAGTCATACCTCTAACTCCCCACTAAGGTATTGTCTCTCAAATTCTGCATTTTCTCCGACATAAGAGGCAATCATGCGCTTTATTTGTTTGTTCTTCAGCAAGATGCCGAGGCCAAAGTTGTCCACACCTGTTTCATGCAAAGTTCAAGCTTCAATAAACTTATAAACTTTTATCAAAAACAATTTAGATTTTTTTAATATTGACCCTATAATGCTGCAGGGTTTCCAATTCAGAGGCGTACCAATACTGACACATTAATAAGACTGTAGAAACAGCACTATTCTATTAATTAACAATTGAATCAATATATAGATATTGATTGATATTGTATGGCCTATATAATTAGTATTGTATTGGCTAGTAGGTAAGTCATATGAACTCAACCACCAGGTACTTACTTACGACAATTATGTACCTATGGTAATATTTATATCATTTTGTAATGTCATCTCGTCATCACATCATCACATTACCATACAAATATGTGGGACATTAGTCTATCTTACTTACCAGCGTTATTAGAAACAACAGTCAGTCCTGTAGTTTTTTTACTGTGTAATGCTTTTATAAGATTCTCAGGTATCCCACACAGACCAAAGCCACCGACTAAGAGTTTGGCTCCATCTTGCACATCTTTAACTGCCTCATCTATGTTTTTATAGATTTTTTTATTTTGATTTGTTGTGCTGTAGCTTGCATATGCTGTTATCTGTTCAAAGCAAGCAAATAATTTAATTGTTTGACTTCCACCAAGACAAACAGGTACTTTCTGAAGGATGCATGACTGCAATTATGGTAAATAATAATAACCCAATCAACTCATTCTAACAAAAACAAATGAAGATAGAACACCCACCTTATAACTTTTCCTAGGGCTGCAATACGGACGTGTGTTGTCGATAAATATCCTTCGGAGTGCTAAAGAAGCCATTGTGTCTCAGTCAGTTCAACTTTGTTCCTAGATAGGCAATTAAAAATAGCACCATCAAGTCGAAGATCACCTAAAATTTTAATATTTTAGGTAATAAATTAGGTACTAAAATTTACAATACTTTGAAACAGTACACTGGTACCTACCTCCACTCGTATCCTAATTCCTAGCCAACCAAGATAAACAATACATATATCATAAGCTCCATTAAAATAATTATGTACCTGACTAAATAAAATATAAACGAAATTATTTATCTGAATAGCTCATTTTTGATCAAGGAATTTACTACAATTACTACATACTCTGAAGTCTGACGAGTTTCGATTTGTTTACTTTGTTTTTTGCACAGAACACATATCCTTACGGTTTTTTGTTCGCTCGCCGAACAATGCTCTTTTTCGCTCGCACAGCAGGCTAAAATTTTGAAACCATACCACCTACCTACACCTAACGAACGCTACCGCGCGCGCGGGAGTCGGAGTGCACGCGCGCGGCGTTGCCGCCGCAAACGCCGCCGTCGCCCGCCCGCCCGACTTCAAGTAACTCAAGCGATACCATCAGCCTTACTTATAAAAACTGCTTAAATAGGAGTTTTAGCATTGTTTAGTTAAGAGGTGTTTAGCGCCTTTAGTACTACTTTAATATTTCTTACTTATAAAAAATATTTAAGCAACGATTAGCAAAGTATTGGTTGAGCTCTCCTTGTCTATGGAAATGATCAGTTTTGCATCCTTTTTCTGATACTGGCCACATTTTGCACCAAAGAAAAGTAAAGTTGACACGACGGTGACGTTCAAGGAATTTGAATACAAGTGTCTTATCTATATTCCTTGGTGACGTTACTACAATTCACGACACTAGTTGCGCCCCGCAGTTTCACCCGCGCAGATTTAAATCCCGGTATTCCCACGGAATAAAAAGTAGCCTATGTGCTATTCCAGACTATAATTTATCCCTCTGACGAGTTTCATCCATACTCTGCGAAAGTTTGTACTTTCACGCCGGAACGGCTGAACTCTGAACGGATGTTCAGCCGTTCCGGCGCGAAAGTACAAACTTTCGCGTTTCCAATACCTATTCAAATTCAAATCATTTATTCTCAGACCATCCAAGTCCAATTTGTTAGTACACACACAAATAAAAACTTAAAAACTAATGTTAGTCTTATAATGTCATATATTCAATACCTACAAATTATTATATATTATCACAAAAAGAATATTGAAAACCCCTTACCTGACTTTATTTTTGTTTGTCATTACATGAACCATACAGCAATGGTTCATATAATGACAGTCAAACCTACTGGCGAACACGCTCAGGATGGTGTTGGAGCTGGCGCGCACCCGGCGCAGCAGAAACGTGCAGCGCTTGCGCATACTGCTGAGGAAGCAGTCCACTCGCGCGTCGGCAAACATCCCAGACGCGCTGCAGAAGCGAGGCAGCCCCACCAACACTCTGAACGCGTTATTAAATTGAACGCGAAGGGCATTGTATTGTTTTTGAGCATAGTCAGCCCACAGGCTGCTCGTGTCGAAACTGGTACAGTAAGCTCGGAAAAGTGTAATTTTGACATCAGTGGAGCAACGAGCAAACCTGCGGGCTATCATATTCGCTCTAACAGACAAGGCCCTCCGTTCTCTCTCTATATCCACATCATCCTTCAGGTCAGAAGTAACTAAATGCCCGAGGTATTTAAATTGATCCACTCTATTTAGTGGTGTATTAGTAGGATTTATCATGGGTTTGCCCAAAGAATTTGGATACTTGTTTAATTCTTCTTAGGGTTTGTCCAAAGAATTTAGAAACGGTTTGCTGAACTTGTTTCAAATTCCGCAAATACCTAGTACCACCTTTCTACCTACCACTAACTAGTAGGTATGCTAACGCATCTACCTACCTATCTTTATTGTAAGGAAGCTGAATTGAAAAGTTGAAGGGCATTCCTGAAAACAACTTGTGTATTTATTGAATTTCATTTCATTTAACAAAGTCTAACAAACACAGCACCTCCACTCCACACACTACGTTGATAGGTGATGATGATTTACGGAAATCCGCTAAAAGACCGAAATCACTCTGCAGCTTCTGTTTTCTCCCGCACTGTTGATGTAATCATGGAGCATTGTGATGCCGGTGCGATGGCCACTCTAACGCACAGGCGTGTTATTGCTTGCTGGCTGATGCCATGAATATCTGATCTGCGCGGTCTTGTTGTATCTTATGTCGCCCCAGTATCTTATAACCGCCATGACTTCTATTTCAACCGGTATGTCTCCTCCACGGCTGTCTTCGGTCAAGTCATGGCGAAGAATTTCAATGATCCTCAGCATATTTTCTTTTGAGAATTGGTACCTCCCTCTGAAGTCCTCTTCAGAGAGTTCAACAAGCGTATCCCACCTTTCTCTGAACTCTCTGGGCCTCCACTGCTGGATTAAGTTTAGGCCGAAGACAGTATCCCCGACCTTGTCGCGAAAAACGCGTAGGTACATCGTTCAAGTCCTCCTTTTTTAGGAAAAAAATATTCTCAGTTGGTAAACAAGACAAGATAATCATGGCACACAAACACGGTATATATCTTCTTCTTCTTGGACCGCAGATTAAAAATCAGCTACTTAGGCTCGCTAAACCTGGGGTCGAGGTTGTTTAATTTGACAGCTCTCTAAGCATTGGTTTTAGAGGCTGTTTAGCCCTATTATGTGTTTATAAGTAAGAAAATCCTTAAGTAACGGTTTTAAGAGTGGTTTAACTTTTAAATTGCGTTTATAAGTAAGGCTGCATGTCTATAAACTATTGAAGATAAACAGCCTTACTTATAAACGCAATTTAAAAGTTAAACCACGCTTAAACCGTTACTTAAGGATTTTCTTACTTATAAACACATAATAGGGCTAAACAGCCTCTAAAACCAATGTTTAGAGAGCTGTCAAATTAAACAACCTCGACCCCAGGTTTAGCGAGCCTAAGTAGCTGATTTTTAATCTGCGGTCCAAGAAGAAGAAGATATATACCGTGTTTGTGTGCCATGATTATCTTGTTTACCAACTGAGAATATTTTTTTCCTAAAAAAGGAGGACTTGAACGATGTACCTACGCGTTTTTCGCATCAAGGTCGGGGATACTGTCTTCGGCCTAAACTTAATCCAGCAGTGGAGGCCCAGAGAGTTCAGAGAAAGGTGGGATACGCTTGTTGAACTCTCTGAAGAGGACTTCAGAGGGAGGTACCAATTCTCAAAAGAAAATATGCTGAGGATCATTGAAATTCTTCGCCATGACTTGACCGAAGACAGCCGTGGAGGAGACATACCGGTTGAAATACAAGTCATGGCGGTTATAAGATACTGGGGCGACATAAGATACAACAAGACTGCGCAGATCAGATATTCATGGCATCAGCCAGCAAGCAATAACACGCCTGTACGTTAGAGTGGCCATCGCACCGGCATCACAATGCTCCATGATTACATCAACAGTGCGGGAGAAAATAGAAGCTGCAGAGTGATTTCGGTCTTTTAGCGGATTTCCGTAAATCATCATCACCTATCAACGTAGTGTGTGGAGTGGAGGTGCTGTGTTTGTTAGACTTTGTTAAATGAAATGAAATTCAATAAATACACAAGTTGTTTTCAGGAATGTCCTTCAACTTTTCAATTAAGCTTCCTTACAATAAAGATAGGTAGGTAGATGCGTTAGCATACCTACTAGTTAGTGGTAGGTAGAAAGGTGGTACTAGGTATTTGCGGAATTTGAAACAAGTTCAGCAAACCGTTTCTAAATTCTTTGGACAAACCCTAAGAAGAATAAACAAGTATCCAAATTCTTTGGGCAAACCCATGATAAATCCTACTAATACACAGTGGTGATCCACTCTATTTAGTGAAATAGAGTGGATCAATTTAAATACCTCGGGCATTTAGTTACTTCTGACCTGAAGGATGATGTGGATATAGAGAGAGAACGGAGGGCCTTGTCTGTTAGAGCGAATATGATAGCCCGCAGGTTTGCTCGTTGCTCCACTGATGTCAAAATTACACTTTTCCGAGCTTACTGTACCAGTTTCTACACGAGCAGCCTGTGGGCTGACTATGCTCAAAAACAATACAATGCCCTTCGCGTTCAATTTAATAACGCGTTCAGAGTGTTGGTGGGGCTGCCTCGCTTCTGCAGCGCGTCTGGGATGTTTGCCGACGCGCGAGGGGACTGCTTCCACAGCAGTATGCGCAAGCGCTGCACGTTTCTGCTGCGCTGGGTGCGCGCCAGCTCCAACACCATCCTGAGCGTGTTCGCCAGTAGGTTTGACTGTCATTATATGAACCATTGCTGTATGGTTCATGTAATGACAAACAAAAATAAACTCAGGTAAGGGGTTTTCAATATTCTTTTTGTGATAATATATAATAATTTGTAGGTATTGAATATATGACATTATAAGACTAACATTAGTTTTTAAGTTTTTATTTGTGTGTGTACTAACAAATTGGACTTGGATGGTCTGAGAATAAATGATTTGAATTTGAATAGGTATTGGAAACGCGAAAGTTTGTACTTTCGCGCCGGAACGGCTGAACATCCGTTCAGAGTTCAGCCGTTCCGGCGTGAAAGTACAAACTTTCGCAGAGTATGGATGAAACTCGTCAGAGGGATAAATTATAGTCTGGAATAGCACATAGGCTACTTTTTATTCCGTGGGAATACCGGGATTTAAATCTGCGCGGGTGAAACTGCGGGGCGCAACTAGTGTCGTGAATTGTAGTAACGTCACTAAGGAATATAGATAAGAAACTTGTATTCAAACTCCTTGGATAAGACACCTGTACTTGTATTCAAATTCCTTGAACGTCACCGTCGTGTCAACTTTACTTTTCTTTGGTGCAAAATGTGGCCAGTATCAGAAAAATGATGCAAAACTGATCATTTCCATAGACAAGGAGAGCTCAACCAATACTTTGCTAATCGTTGCTTAAATATTTTTTATAAGTAAGAAATATTAAAGTAGTACTAAAGGCGCTAAACACCTCTTAACTAAACAATGCTAAAACTCCTATTTAAGCAGTTTTTATAAGTAAGGCTGAAAGTTAAAAATTATTGACACAAAAACTGCTCGCCGCTTCGCTGCCATCCCGGTGTGAATGGAGCCTTATTGTTTGACTGTTTTTGATCATCATCAGCCAGAAGAAGTTTACCTACTGTTGTATTCTAATAATCCTAACTAATATTATAAATGCGAAAGTAACTCTGTCTGTCTGTCTTTCTGTCTGTCTGTCTGTCTGTTACGCTTTCCCGCTTAAACCTCTCAACCGATTTTGATGAAATTTGGCACAGACAATCTTTAGACCCTGAGAAAGAACATAGGCTACCTTTTATTGCGAAAAAAAGAGATGAAGAGATTAAAAGTACGCAGACGAAGTCGCGGGTACCAGCTAGTGAAGAATAAATTCTGTCCGTTCTGGATTCGTTTATGGAATTATTGTCTAATAAAACTATTGAAAGTATCACTAGCTAAACTTAGCTTACAAACTTACTCGCGCTAGGTATAAAACCTAAATTCCAATAAAATTAAATATTTCACGCAAATATATATGTAAAGTTTATATGTAATGTTTAAGCAAATATATATGTACTTACCGCCACTCGCTGTGCTTGATATTGCGCAACAACCGCTTACCTACCACGAGTGATAAAGTATAATAAATAGATAACAGAGAGCTAGGCTATGTAATGTAATGTGTGTTGCAGATTCAAGGTCGTTTCACAAGCTGATGATGTTCAAATCGAATCACAAAATATCTACCTACTTACATTGATTACCTATTTATACTGAATCGAATCAAGTCCCACCAGTGAATGAAGAAAAGTGAGATTAGCTCAAGTTTATTTGTTGTTTTACATAATAATAACGAGTTTTACCAAGGTTATGTTAACCTGATCTGCTCAGCTCTATCTAGGTAGGTATTTGACCACAGTCAGTCGGTAGATGGTCGGTAGGTACCTACTAGGTAACCTACCTTTGAATAGGTATGAAAAAAATATAAAAATCCCATATACCTATAACAAACGTGTTTTTGTGCTGTTTTTAGGTATACCTATGCCGTTGGCCTAAATATCTCTATAATCAACTGACCCCGGAAAAATTTTGGCCGTAGGTAAGTACGGGGGCTCTGGTCGATTGGGGCCGGAAAAATTTTGGCCGTACGGGAATAGTCGACCTTTATTTTACCAGTCAGGGACCAGTTGACTAAAGAGCCGTACAGGGCCAGTTGACCTAACCTTTAATTTATTACTTTTCGGCGCCAGTCGATCGAAGAGCCGATATTGGTTTTTGTTTGACTAGGTACCTACAGGTAGGTTGACTATAGGTACCTACCTACTCTACGAAGAGAACACTAGATAGGTACACGGCTCTTTAGTCGACTGGCCCCGAAAAGTATAAATTAAATGTACCTAGGTAGGTATTAGGTCAACTGGCACCGTAGGGCCAGAATTTTTTCCAGGGCCAGTCGACAGAAGAGCCACACTAGGTTGCAAATCCAGTTACTTTTTTCTTGCTATAAGCCAGATGCAAGTAAAACTTATCTAGGCTAATTTATTCCATGATATGCATTAGGTACATAAGTAGATATAGGTATATTATTAGGTACCTACCTACCTAATGTAAGTGCTGCGCAGGTAGGTATGTGAACTCATTAAAATTATTGAGTCAGGTATTTACGATATATATTTATTAGGTATTTACTTAGATTTCATAATTATGTTTTTAACATTATCTTATGCATAGCTTCTATAATATCAAATTAATTAGGTACATACAAAATTATGACCTACCTACATAGTACCTATTATATATATATTAGATGCATTTATTACAATATAGCTCTGATGAGCAGGTTTCAGATATAAACACAGACCTGGGACAAATTAGTAGCAGTTTATGGGATTTTCTTACGACGCTTCCAACGGTGATGGAGTAGGGATTACCTAGTTATCAAAATAATTCAACGAGATAGAAGCTTACTTATGTTACACGTCATATGTTTATCATTCTATGTAAAATATACACCTACCTAGGTGTATAAATATATTTTTCATAGAGGTACCTGCTTACTTATAGCTAAATTTAGGAATGCTATAATCGTAATTATTGATATGAAGAAGTCATCCGCTTGACATAGGCCTCTACATTTCCAAGAAGAACGATTCTTAGTCCTCTCCTCTCTCTGTTCTTCTAGGTTTGGTCACCTGGAACTGGCACACCTACATTCACGCTTCAGATACAGAAATAACTTTTGATTTTGAATTCCCGCGATCACCACGATGTCATCGTCAGTCCATCAGTTTGTGGTCGACATTCGAGAACCTTTATTAGGTACCTATTCCCCCAGTGATTGTCAGTTTTTCGAGGTACCTGTCTGCCCATTGCCACTTCAACTTGCTTATTCTGCGAGCTATGTTAATTAGTTTGGTTCTGCTACGGATTTCGTCATTCCTGGATCTCACGTACTAACCTACCTTCTCCCGGCATAGCGCTCTCCATAGCCCCTTGTGCGACTTTTAGCTGTTGTAAGTAACATTGCTATGCATGACCTAACCTCAAAAATAAAACCGGTTTCTACCTGTCTTATATAAATTAATAGTAAATTGACTTTTAAAATGCTGAACCCAAGGAACTTTAAACCAGAAAACGCTTACAACAATCGCAACGCAACTGATACTAGTTACAGTGGAAAATATTAAAAGGTTAGGTACCTAAATAGATACCTATTTAAAATCTATTAAATATGAAATTATTTATGAATCAATGGCCAATTGAGGTTAGTAAGTACGTTAAATGCTTAGATTATATGCAAGGACTCAAAACTTAAAAGATACAATTTGTTTGGGTAGGTACTATTCTTCTCAAATAAGATAAATAAAAACTACAAAAAAAAAAAAGAAACAGCTTCACGACTTTGATCCCCAGGTACGGTAGATATCCCTTCAGATCTCCCAGTACCAAGTAGGTACTAATTCAAGATTCTTTGAGGATGTCTAAGGGGAGTAGTCAGAGGTACATCCAAACATTACATTTGGCACATACCCACATTTTGCAGTAGTTAGTATTCCATACGTGACAGGTTGCAAGCCCATCGCCGCTGTTAGAATACTAACTGGTTTCCTCACGATGTAGTCCTTCACCGTTTAAGAGCACTGGTATTGCGCACATAAATTTTTTGATAGAAAAATCCATTGGTGCACGACCGGATTCGAACCTGCGACCTTACGATCGGAAGGCGGGGTCAGTCCCACTAGACCACCGGTGCTCTAAATCTACAATACATTTAATAATATTACCTACCTATAATACTATGTTATTTATACATTTTTAAAGACTAGATAAGGCACGTGTGTTTTGCACCTAACTATCTGCAGTATAATATAGTACTTGACTAAATATTGACACTACTATATATTTATATCAAATTCTGAATGTAATACCTATACCTACTTACTTAAACCTAATAAGGCAAACGTTTCAAAAACATAAAGCTAACGCCATGAAATATAATACTAACATGTTGTGTCATAGGTACCTACTTTCCTGTTATTAAATACTATAATAAATTATATTATACGATTTTTATTTTTTGATAAAAATATTTAAACTTCATTGCAGACCATAGATGTACCTACTTTATTGTAGGTACTGAATTATTACTTTGACAATATTTAATACCATAAAATATTACATGCCTACAATGGCTACAATGATCACATATTTTTGTACTCAATAATAATGAATCATTATTCTACGAATTGAAACTCCTCATCGGCAAGAAATCACAAGTTACTGACCAAAATTGTACAAAGACGTTTATGCTATTTTGTTAAGATACTAATTAATTGCAAGCAAAAATCTACCCACATACATAGTGAACCTTACAAACCTAATACAGAATAATTTGTACACACAGTCACAGTCATATTCGTAACACTATATATATCATTATTTTAGCTGAGTCTTCCAGATCTTGCATCAGTTATAACGCCCCACAGTTCTATGATGAATTCATCTGTAAAGCCGAATTCTTGTAAATCACTGTTGTCAATAGCTTCAGCTAGTTGCATAGAGTTGGTTTTTCCTTCGGAAAGATCCCACATTTGTGTCGCAAGTTCAGAATCATTTATCCCCATGAATGACTCTAGAATACCATTTATTTTTTCAATTCCAATTTTGGATTTCTCGTCATGCTGAAATAACAAGGTATTTTGATTATAATTTGTAGAAATGTTATGAGTAGCCTGCCTACGTGACGTACAAATCACTACATAGTATAAAACAAAGTCGCTTTCTCTGTCCCTGTCCCTTTGTATGCTTAAATCTTTGAAACTACGCAACGGTTTTTTATGCGGTTTTTTTAATAGATAGTGATTCAAGAGGAAGGTTTATATGTATAATACATGCATGATATGTGCACCCGTGCGAAGCAGGGGCGTGCGGGCGGGTCGCTAGTAAATTATATTTGTTTCATTTCAACATTGAGTCATGACTAGGTGTAGTGTAGTGAACGTCATCATCACATAACTTTCATTTAAAACGGGATACTTATCATGATTTATAAGTTCAATTTATTCGATATTTCGGCACAGTTGCATGCGCCATGATCACGAGTTGAACTGAAACCCATGGTCCAAACCCGGGTCAAACTCACAAGTCATGGTAAATATCCCGTGTTATGTTCATAACCATGTTTGAAAGTTGATGTTTAATGTTTAAAAGATTATGTTATCGTCACAGTTGATTTTCGTTCAACTTTAATTAAATACTTAGTAACAATTGCAAATTTTTTTGGTGAAGTAGGTATTTATTTTTATCACAGCACAAAATTATACTTACTTCGTTTTCAATAGTTGCCTGGCCGTTAGATTTAAATCTCAATGTTTCTTTTCCTGACCCATAGTTTTGTTTTGTTCTTCCCGATTTGGCACCAGTACTTTTAGGACCAATACTTCCGAACCCACTTTTCAAAGGTTCTACAAGCCGTATTGTAAATGTAGTACCTTTGGGAATTTCTTTCAATGTTTTAGCTACTTCATAATGTCTTTTGCCAATCATGTTCTCTCCATTCAACTTTTCAATATGATCTCCAACCTGAAATTGTATTGAATGAATGAGTTAAATGGCGTAACAGCTTACATCCTGTTCATTTCTTAACAAGGGAAATGAGTCGCTTTCGCCTCGGAACGTCAAAGGGTGAGGCTAAGAACATGAATGAATTACCTAGGTACATATTAAGCAGTTATTGGTTCAAATAACAGTAAATTGTAGAGCCACAGCATAATCATAATATGATTTACTTAAATGCAATAAAAGGTTTGCAGGATATCTACTGAATTAAATTACAGGGACCTTGAAAATCTAAATATATATAACTCAAAGGTGACTGACTGATATAGTGATCTATCAACGCACAGCCCTAACCACTGGACGGATCGGGCTGAAATTTGGCATGCAGGTAGATGTTATGACGTAGGCATCCGCTAAGAAAGGATTTTGATCAATTCTACCCCCAAAGGGATAAAATAGGGAATGAAAGTATATGAAACTTTGAATTCCTTGACGCGAGCAAAGCCGCGGGTTTAGCTAGTTATTATATAAATTGATTTAACGTGTATAATATTAGTATAAGTTTAATCATTATTTCGGACTCCTCTTATTCATAATCTCTTTTTATATTTTATATCAGCTCGGTAGGGTAGAGTAGGTATTCTTGGCATGAAAGTGCAAGCGACAACACACACTTGCACTTTCATGCCAACGAAAAGAGACAGCAACAGACTTATCGGTCTGATAAGCTATTGGCACGCTGAAAGACCATTATGAATAAGGGCCTTCATATTTGTGGCTAACTAACTCGGAATGAATAAATTATGCAGTCCGTATAGACGTAATTGAACCATAATAATCTTATGCTACCTATTTTTTATCCCAAAAAACTAATTAGGTACAGAAACAGGGCAAAAAGATATCAGGAGGGACAAAACTTCATTTATAATACACTAATAAATCATACACTAATTAATTTTTGTTTTGTAACGAATAGGCTCAAAAATTACTTCCGTTTCAAAAATTATTTTACCATTACAATTCTACATTATCTCTGAGTAACAAAAGCTATATATTTATTACTGCGGGGTAACTATTTATTGTAAATAGAACAAAAATATGTTCTATAATATTAAAGAACACATCATTATCCTACTAATATTATAAACGTGAAAGTTCATAAGTATGGATGGATGGATGTTTGTTACTCTTTCACGCCGGAACAGCTGAACGGATCTGGATGAATATTGGCAGAGAGATACATTATAGTCAGGAATAACACATATGCTACTTTTTATCCCGTGGGAATACCGGGGTTTAAAACTGCGCGGGTGAAACCGCTGGGCGCAACTAGTCTATAATAAAGTCAGCGATAGCATAGGTATTATGTCTAACTATTGCAGTTATTTTATTATAACTACTTTTTTACATTTTAAAAGTTGATGCTGAAATGCCGACTAAAATCCGACCATAATATCCCTACCTATACAATAATCCTTATCCAAATAAATAATTATGTAGTTATGCAAAGCTGTTTTAATGCGTATAGATTATCTACTTCTTGAATTGTTTAAATTGGACATTTAATAGATATTACGAATTTAAAAACTTTAGTTTTTAAAACGCGAGCTCACGGGCAACGAGGCGCGTTCTCCTCTCTTGGGGGTGGGCACAAGCGCGGGAGAAGTGCGTTCAAATCTATGTGAAGCTGGGATAGGCTGCTAGTGTAAAATACCTACCGCCATGCGCCACCATGCGGGCGAAGCCGCGACCGGTAATAATTACCTCTATGTGTGGTATTCTTGCAACAATTGAGCCTTCTTTTATTCTCTTGACAAATGCATAGCCAGCTCCATTATCAGTGATAGTTAATCCCAAAGAATCTTCAGTTTTGACTATTTCAATTTCTTTTGGCCGTCCTTTTCTATGTGCAAATATAAAATCTTCTAATCCTATTTGTCCGCCAAGTAGTTTCTTCATATCAACTTTGTGTGTGTTCAATGTGCAGAAAAGGATCTGAAACCATACAAAACTTTATTCATGCGTTCTATCTACCAAACGATGCCGGTGGTAGAGCTAGTTCATAATAGAGAGCTAACATAGGTAAAGGTCGCGTCATTTAAAAAGAACGCTGGAAAACAGCAGTGGAGGCGATGTGTTTGCGCATACAAAACACTCGCGCTATCACATCTCCCCCCCTCCTTCCAGCGTGACGTGACGTCACCTATACGTCTGGAATTCCAAAAAATTTCAGTAATGACAGGATAGCAAGTTAACACGTGTTTAGCTAGAGCATTTTTGCACTTTTTTATTTTTATACAACTATAACTACCTATGGAATAAGCAGATGGCCCACCTTATGTTAAGTGGTAGCCAAACATTACTTATCATGATTACAAATATAGGGTATATTCAAGCGCAAAGTTAAAGAGCATTATCTCTCCTTGTAATCAAATTATTAGTATGTATGTATGTATTATTTATTTATTTTTTATCTATTTATGTTTCTCTATATAAGACTAGTTATTATATTTTAAGTATTTATGTTTATATATTTATCTATATGTGTAGGTATATCATATATATAATTATATTCATTTTGCATGTAGGTACTATATATAATTTATTAGGATTTCTCTCCTATTATTTCAATGTTTTTCTTTAAAGTATGTTGTACACCTTCCCACCACTATAATCAGCTCTCTCTATCCTCTAAGGTTTGCTGGAAGAAAACTCTATATAGGGTTAAGCTCGCCTTTGTACATGACTATTATGTATTTTTTGTGTAAATCAGTTTGTGTACAATAAAGAATAAAGAATAAAGTACAAAATAAACTTCAAACAAGTGACATCATTCACTTCATTAGCTTATCACTACTGATTATCTAAGTACCTAGCTAAATAGGTAACTACCAATTCTACCTACATTACCTACTAAGTAGAAACAATTCACATTTTTAGTGCCATTGCCATGTGGGTACCTAATATAAAATCAGTAAAATCAATAAGATCTAATCAGTTTCTAGTAGTTTCCTGATCACCTCAGAACACACTACCAAGTAGGTATGTAGGTGTGGAATATTTTGTTGTTTAAGTAGATAATCTGTGCCATAGAGTTTAATAGTGACTTAATTAACTTACTTAAACATTAATAGTAACTCAAACTTTTAAACAAACCCACTACCTAATCTGGCCAGCGAAAGAAGACACTGAAAAACCGTGACAAATTAAAAAAATATAAGTACTATGGCTGCCCATAATTTTGGAATAACCAATCACCCCCACCATCTTGAAAATATTGGGGAGTTTGTGTATAATTATGTATGTGATGATGACCCTGATTCCGGTTCTCTCAAATTTTTGAAATAAAACATTGATTCCAAATTATTATTAATCACTATGTACATACCTACTTAGGTACAATAAAATTGTTTATTTCATATTACCTATTTGTATCATTAATATTAGTTTTTAGTTGTTTTTATACATTTAAAGTAGGTACCTACAAAACTACATAAAAAAAGCACCATTAAATCACAATGAATGTGAAACCAAATCTTTAAAAGTACCTAAAATAACATAGGTAGGAAGTGTAACCTAAGAATAGTTACAATAAAATATGTAGAAAAGTAGTTAAAGTACCTAACAAAACTTCAATAGAACAAGTTAGACATAATCCCTGACTTATTTCTAGATAATAATATTATAGAACATTTTTTTTGTTCCATCGTCATTAGTTTCCTAATCCTAAGCGCATGCGAATTTTATATTACACCTTTTTGGTGTTTTAGTAGGGATTCCTTATTTTTTCCAGTAATAAATGTAGCCTATGTTACTCAAAGATAATGTAGCTTTCTTAGGTGAAAGAATTTTTGAAATCTGTAGTTTTTCAGCCTACATATTGGTAACATACAGAAATACAAAGGTGTCCTCTTTATAATATTAATTAGTGTAGATGTAGATAATCTGATAAAGGACTAGAAATATGTTGTGAAATGTGTTTTTATTATAATTCTACTTTATTTATTTACAGTTAGAAGAAGATAGTAGCTAGGTAGGTATCTATTCGTTTTATGATGTAAATATTAAAGCATGGGAGGTATATTATAAGTTTAGACCTCGTTTCGGTCGTTTGTACTGACTGTAGGTAACGATCTACCTACATACTAATATAGTAGGTACCCACCACACAAGAGATAGAATGCGCCCGCGCCTGGCCTGCCTGCCTGAAACACTTCCTGGCCTGCGCCTGCGCACCAGTGCGTGCTTCCGCATAAACACGACAATTTTTACAAGTTTGATTTTTATTTTTGGTCATTTACACACGTAGCATAATACAGAACGCCAACTGCATGGATTTTGTTTTAAGTAGGTAGGTACTATGTACCTGCTTGTACCTATAAGATAAATAGGTATGATGTTTTATTTAGGTAAGTAAGCAGGTACCTACCTTGCGTGTGCGATGTGTGTCGTAGGTAAGTAAGTAGTTAAAGTAGGTACCTACCTATCAGTCAAATATGACTTTTACACACACCTAAACCTAATCCATTTCGACAAGAACCTACCTTAGTTAGGTAATCCTAGACTAGTTACCTACCTATTTCGGGCTTCATCCCTTAGCACGACTTTTTAGTCGACTGGCCCCGAAAAGTAAAGGTCAACTGGCCCCGTATAGGCAAGTCTTTTCCGGGACCAGTTGACTAAAAGCCTTAACACAATCTCTTAGATACCTACCTATCGATAAGAAAATTGGAGTTATAATTTTTCATCTCCTAGCCTATACAAAAGGACTCAAGGAAAGAACTTGCCATCTACCCACACTTGCGACCCCCTATCCTCAACCCTCAACCCAGGTAGGTAGAAGGACTGCTATAGCCAGTCAACCCAAGAACCTAAATACCTAGGTAAGTACCTAATGTGTCGAAAGTATAAAATTGGACGTAGGTACCTTTAACTACACCCTTTCTTAGAATTTTAATAGCCGGTTCGACTACATCCGTGGTTCGACTGGATGTACCTACGTGTTACTTTCATTACTTTTATTTAGGGATATAAGGATCAAAATGCATGAGACTTACATCTTCAGGCGGGAAGTCATAGCATTCCGCTATTTTCTGATAAAGCTCCTTTACGTTCGAGAAGCCGGAGATAAGGCCCAGGGGACTCCCATGGGCCTGCTGGCAGTGGAACACCAGCTGTGACTTCTGGGCACCGTTGTTGTCAACTCCATTGGTGTTCTGCAGCTCCTCGAGAGGCGGCGCAGTTGGCGCCGGAGGAGGTGCATATTTCGGCGCTTTCTTCTTGAATAATGACATGGTTAGAGAGCACTAACGTAACGGTATAAAAGTTTTCCACCGAGAACGTCACCGTGCGCACATTCTCACTCAATTCACTACACAATTTTTAATCACCAGTCTTTTATCTTGTGAAAAGTTTAAAATATCTTCACGTCATACCTAGCACACGATAAGGTTATCAGTATCACTCAATGGCGATATTGGTTGAGATTATGCCGTGGAAGGTGAGGAATGGCACAGGCACGAGTGTAGGTCAACGCCGGCGACGGGCGGCGCGGGGACGAGCGGCGACGGACTGCCGCGCTGGCTACGCACAACTGAACACAACTGCACGAGTGCCCGCGCACCTCTCGCCTACTATACTAAATACCTGCCTCGCTCGCCTGCGCTGCGCGTCATCATCGCACATCCATCAGCCGCCCCCCATGCGCCACGCCACCCGCCCCGCACCGTCCGATCCGGTTCGCGTCCCGTCCCGTCGCGTCCGCTCAGAGTCAGCGACATTGCGGTTGCAGCATGAATTCCAATCATAGCATTTTTGCACTCAAGGTATTACTTAGATACCTACCAAAGTTTCGAAGAATACCTACCATTAGCATTACACCTAAGGTTTGCTCACCTTTGTGAGTACTACCTACACGTACTTACAACCTATGCTTTTATGTTGACTTTTGAGTTGCGAGGTGGAATTCTGTCGTTCTAAAACGAATAGCTTTGTAAAAATTCTCAGAATTAGCCCTAGTTCTGCTAGAAGTCGATTCTAGATCTAACGGAAATGACAAGGCGCCTGACCTTTTTACCTTTAAGTAGGTGGGTAGTAAGGTACACCTACATACAAATGCTATACAATTTAGTCAGGCGCTTTGTAGTTTTCAGTGTGAATTTTTTAGTTTGGTTAGGTATTTGTAATCATTTTTCGGTTACTATCATTAGGAAGTAGTATCGACATTAATTAACGTGCCTACTTATTTGTTTAGACATCAGTTTGAATCATACCTATTCAACCGAAAAAGCCGTGTAGGTACGCGGTGGCGCGCTACCTTTCTTGTCAATATCTCACGTGACCCCTGCGTGAGGCCAAACGGGAAGAAATTGCCTCATTCAAAAAAAAGGTTGTGTAGCGTAATTTTCTATTTATGAAGTACTTTTTTTTTCTTGGATCATCATCTTCCTGCCCTTATCCCACGCTAAGTGGGGTCGGCACAACAGGTTCTACTCCTCCACTGTATCATTCGTCATCTCGGTGCTAACTCCTTTCTTACTCATGTCATCCTTCACACAGTCCATCCACTTGGATGTAGTAAGTATTTTGCACATTTGGTTGGACTAACTCATTGGTTAAGGGTCCGGTGACAGCGGCTCGCAATTTCGAGGTGCGATTGGCTATTATTGATTTTTATTTTGATTTGATTTTTGTTTATGCGTGACATTCTTACTTGAACCTACTGTTTTAATTTAAATAATTATTTGTTAGGAATATTCTATTGTATTAGGTCTTACCTGTAATAATAGATGTAATGTTGAAATAAATAAATAATAAATTATTTCATTTCGGGGAGGTTGTTTGAAAGAATAACTCTAAAGAAACACGCATAAATACTGTTCGAACACAAATAATACAATAATATAAGGGAAATGTGCTTGAGTCAGAAATCATTTTGGTATTAGGTAAACGTAAGACCATACTAATACCAAAATGATTTCTGATTCGGGCATGTTTCCCTTATATTATTGTATTATTTGTGTTCGAACAGTATTTATGCGTGTTTCTTTAGAGTTATTCTTTCAAACAACCTGCCCGAAATGAAATAATAGCCAATCGCACCTCGAAATTGCGAGCCGCTGTCACCGGAGCCTTAAGAGCCGTGCGTGGCGCGTTTATGAATCATCACACAATAAGGCAGCGTTTATCAAAAGAATCAGATGCGAAATTAAATTAGTATTAGGTAGTTAAGTGAAAAATACTGTCGTTTTAAATTTTTTATTGAATTAAGTGATAAATCTACGAAGAGGCAACAGCTTTCTTAGGGGTAGGTTTGCCTTCCTTGAAGCCGTTGCGGAATCGCCTCCTCACGATTTTTAGGTGGCGCATGCGGCCAGTTCCAGTGGTCTTCCTGCGCTTAGCCTTTACTGACCAGTGGTCTGAAAGAAAAAGAATCTATTTAGACAACATATTAATGCTGATGATAATGTGCAGGTAGATCATAAATAAAAACACCTATTACATTAACCTACTAACCCAGGATGTGTTCTATTACATTACAGTTTAATGCATTATAAAACAAACTAATGTAGGTTTTTTGTGATAATTTATTTTCTGACTAGGCATGAGTTAGTAACAGTCATGTTAAGGTTGTGTGATGATTATTATGATATGATCATAATCGACGACCTCAGTGGCGCAGCGGGTGAGTCTGCCTGCGACGCAAGAGATTGCGGGTTCGATTCCCGCTGCGGAACAAATTTGTGTACGATCTGCAGAAATTTGTTCCGATGGTCTGGGTGTTTTCTATGTATAATAAAAAAATATCTATCTATGTAAGTATATAATGTATTAAATATATCAGTCATCTAGTACCCATAACATAAGCTTTGAGTAGCTTAATTTGGGGCTAGATGGTGCTGTGTGGATTGTCCAGCAATATTTATTTATTTATTTAATCCTTACTCATATAAATGCGAAAGTTTGTAAGTATGGATGGATGTTTGTTACTCTTTCACGGTGGAACGGCTGAATGGATCTGGATGAAACTTGGCAGAGAGATAGATTTTAGTCTGGAATAGCACATCAGGCTTTTTATCTCACCTACACAAATACTCAACACATTCATGACATTCATCTAGATAACTACACACAAGTAGGCTCATCCTGTGATAACCAGACTCCTAAGAAACTGGTAGTAGCAGGAGAGCCCACCATTACACACACGCTACACATTCATGACACTCATCTAGGTACGCACCAGTGGGCTCATCCTGTGATACCCAGACTCTTAAGAGACTGGTAGTAGCAGGAGAGCCCACCAATACATGCACTCATACAAAAACACAACACCCCCTCATTCATATCACGCTAACTCACCCATACAGAATCAGATGAAGCTGTTAAACTGGTCATGAAAATCATATTCGTTGAGATAATATGGACTATTAATATAATATACACATATTTAAACCTAATTAATAATTTGTATTACCTACATTAATAACTTAACTATTTTGTTACTTATTTTCTTTATCAAAAATTGTTGCACACTTGTTTAGCGTTTCAACTTCATAAAGACGAAAGAGACTAACTACCCACAACACAGGATATTCCTAGGGTGGGAGTTAGTGTTCGTACAAAATTATATGTCAAATTTTGTAAACTTTCTTAGCATGTTTTTAGAATCAGTAAACTTTTTACTTTACTTTACCAGGATTTATATCTGCGTGGGTGAAACCGCAGGGCAAAACTAGAGTTTAATAATACTGTTCTTCAACATTTTATAATATAGGTATAATAAACTATTCATGAAGCTGTTAAAATTATTTTATCACAGTAATCTTGATTTTAAAACAAAAATTAATAGATTGTTGAACAATCCTAACACAAATGCACAAGGGATGTAACATCAATGATAAGTCATTCTATTATTATTCCTACAGATTACAAAGACATATTCATGGAATAGAATATCTCTTCAATCAGAGTAGGGTATAGAGATAAGAACCCAATTTCTTAGGTCTTATCCAGTAATGTAATTTGCCTTTTATCTGACTGTTGTACAATGCACATAGGTACACAAGGCAGAGAAAATAATCCTACATGAGCACAGTACCCATGTTTTATGTACCTAAGGTTAGGCCGATTGTTTATTTTGTAAGAAAGGTTTAGGCAGAGTTCAATTGATTGGGGTTAGACAGCAAGCATAACAATTCCCCATAACTTCTGACGACCCACCGGCGGCTGGCGGTATAGGTAGGTACCTACTACTTGAACCTACATCCCAATAAATGTTGTACTTACACGAGCGCAACTTGGCAGCAGGGTATCCACATTGAGCACACTGTGATTTCTGGATGTGATATGAGGATCTACCACATCTTCTACACAAGGTGTGGGTCTTATTCCGGCGTTTACCAAAGCTGGACGTACCCTTCGTCTGAAATAAACATTGGGAGGTTATACCAAACGCCTGTACCGAATTCACTAAATATACACAGATTGAGTTTATTGACAATAATGACACACTTAAAACACCAATTTAACAACAATTAAACAGTTATTTAACACGATTATTTCGGATTAATCTGAGAAAACAAAATACTCTACCATCTTGTCAGATTTTGACAATCAAAAGAGATTTGTTTTGTTGGAAAATTGACAGTCAGTCAGTTTATTTTTGTACTTTGCTTGCTTGTTGTACCGTACTGACCGACGACCGTACCGTACGTAGGGTAGGGTAAAACCCACTGGACCAACGAATCAAACAAAATAATCGAATTCAAATTCAATTTATTCAAATATTCGAAGAGAAAAAGAAAGAGAAGAATTTTTATTTTATTCGAAGAATTAAAACCCGTGATTATCCGAAAATTAACCAATTCCATGCACGGTAGTCAAAGACCTTGTATTGTACCTAAGTACAAGGTCTTTGATGGTAGTGGTAGTATTTGGTAAATAAATATTTTGATGATGAGAAGATGATTTTTAGAGCATTTTATAATAATGGTTGACTGTTAGTACGTAGGTACGTAGCAAAGAACACGTACATTGAAATGTAACAAGGGCTAACCCTATGTACTGCCTGCCTGATACATTTTTCATTTAATTTTTTCATAAATTTATAAGTTCTTTCTTCGATTTGATTGATTTACAAAGTATGTTGCAGGAAAGCAAAGTGTGGGACGCCCTCCTACCCAATGGACTGACGACATTGTTAGGATCACGGAGCGGGAAGTCAGTGGATGGAAAGGGCTTGGAATCGTTCTTCCTGGAAGCGGATAGGGGAGGCCTATGTCCAGTGGACTTCTGTGGGCTGTTGATGATGATGAAAAAGTATGATGTTGACTGTTCGTACGTACTAAAGAACGCATAAATTGAAATGTACCTTATCTAACAACCGTACTCCCTGGAGATGTTAACGCAAGGCGTACCCCTCTGCCGGCCATAAGACGCGACTTGGCCATGCACGTTATATAAAACTACTTCACTCATCACCGCGCGGCCATTAGTTGTCGTTTCGTGTCGCAAAGTAGTGCTCAGTAAAAATGGTGAATTGTGCGGTATTTCGGTGTAAAAGGAGATCAGAGACATCAAACTTTAGGGAACACGGTATTTCCTATCACAAGTAAGTGATATTTTAGTCAATTGTTTTTGTAATTACGTTTAATTTATATTTAATGGAATACGAGTTACGACAGTTTTATTACGACGCCATCGTCTTGGTAGGAGGTGTCGGTGAATTTATATTCCTTGGTAGAAGGCGTAGTGTGGGGACTAGTTGAGCGAAATCGATTGAATGAATGATGGAATGAACGTAAAATTAGAATAAAATGCGATGTGTTTTTTGTACCCATATTTAACCGATTTAAAAAAAGGAGGTTCAGTATTGGACTCTACAAAAACTGTCTCTGTCATTCTGCCTTCAATACGTCGCTTTATGGAGCTCCCTTAAAATTTTAGTTGTGCTGTGTCGTTGGTTTATTGCTATTTTCTTTGTACTTTTTGAACGCAGAATCGTATAAACGTGATTTTTGTATAGCTGTAGTATGTTAGCTGGAGAGGGACATGGGCTACTTTTTTATCGTCGCCACTATTTTTCATCACCAGTTAGATGAAACTGCTAGTTCTTTATAAATAGACTGTGGATCGAAAAATCAATACAGTACAAGTAGATTATAATTAAATATTATATTAGATTTATAATACAAAGATACTCCTAATGCTTATAATAACACATTTATCATTTGTCACTTCAACTTAATATTAAAATAAATTTACTGATTTTAGATTTCCGAAGGACCCTCTTTTGCGAAAACAATGGGTTACTTTTTGCCAGAGAAGCAATGATTGGGCTCCTACAAGGACAAGTGCTATTTGCTCAGATCATTTTGACCCTCTAAGTTTCCAATCATTACCCAAAAATAATAGAAGAATATTGAACGAAAATGCCAAGCCAACTATATTAATAAAGGTGAGCATAGTTATTGTACTGCGTTTTTGACTTATGAACGATGTACCTATAAATAGCAAATAAAATTATGTAATATACGTAAATATAAAACACCACAATATCATATTTTTTTTTAATTCCTATCCTAACAAATCTGCGTGCTACATTTGTTAACAGCCGCTATTCTTCTACTGCTCTTCATTTTTTTCACCCCGTCATACCAATCATCATCATCAGCCTATGTGAGTCCACTGCTGGACACATCATACCAATAAAGAAACAAAATATTTATCTAAAAATGCATTCATGAAAGACTACTTACTTGAAAGATTACATACTACTTGCGAAAATAGAATATAGCTCAAAGTTACTCAACAACAGTGTAGCTTTCTATTTGTAAAATAATTTTTAAAATCGTTTCAGTAGTTTCAGAGATTACGCTCTGCAAACTCTTAATAAAATGTTTTTTACAAAAAAAAAACCGACTCCAAAACTGCTATCCAATTTGTTATGAAAAATACACTAAAAAGATAAAAATAATTGCATTATGGATTTATATTTCAATCTACTTACAAATAGGTATCCATTTTTTCAACAAATCTTATAATTTTATTATTATGACATTATACAATTACTGATATTTTTGGAGTCGGTGCCTGTTAGAGGTTGTGAAACTTAGAACGGCATGCGTGTAAATGTCGTGAGCGTAGACTTGAAAATATAAACTTCGGTTCCGAGTATGATGTCGTATATTTTTATTAGAATGAATACATCAATTATTGTGTCAATTATAATAAAGATTACATAAGATTTCTAATAAGATGGACAACACAAAATACATGTCAGACAGGGGACGAGGCGAATCAAAAAAAGAGAGCGAACCCCAGGATGCACAGATAACCTCTACAACTATTGTTCAATGTAATGCATAGACTATATTTCTAACAGTGCCAGCACTCTATTTGCTTAGTAATACCTACTAGGCTAGACAGGTACACGTTTGTTAATCTTGGCTAAAAAAAGGAAAAGTATATGATTTTGAACCACCCTGTTTCATTCATACGAAATCATTCATTTTGTCGGTCTTTTTACAACCCATCACTACTTTTTTGTGTTAGTGTGTAACTAAACAAAAGTGTAACAACAGGAATTCTTATTGTGTTATTGTTTTGTGTTGGTGTACAGCTTTTACTTGCGTGTGCGTTTATAGGGACGCTTAATTTTTCTGCATTAGTATGCGTGATTATGTAAATGTGTTCTGTACCGTACTACCTCGCCTCCCGCGAAAACCGGCAGAAAGATTTTAGTACTAAAAGTAGCGCTTGGCAACTCCCGTTATAAATGCTCTAAGGTACTCCCCTACGTCTCATTCCGTAAGGATATATGTGTTCTGTGGTCTCATTATTATGTTCTGTGATTGACACTGACCAAACTTAGCCAAAGTAAAAAAGTTAGATTCTTTGATTATATACCTACATGTTACATTCTAATCTAAAGCTGTTTAGTGTATCCAAAGAAAGCAAATCGAAAATTAGGAAGAAACCCCGTTTTGGATACCTACTGTAAGTAGGTATTCATGTTATAACAATTTGTAGAACAATCAGAAATTTAGGTTGGAGCACGTAAGATTAACAATTCGTTGTAAAGACAGAAGTCTGTTTATTCTAATGTTTTTGCAATAGCATTCCGTTCATTATCATCATCCTAATAATGGTTTTTTTGTTACTGACTATATGTATAGCTATAAAACTCTAAACCTAGGTACCGCTTCTTGTTTGCTTGTTCAGTTTTCGGCTAATTAAACTGAGTGAAATTTTGGGCTAGGTTAGCCATACAACAGTTTATTAAAAATGGTTTCTGTGGTAATATTCAAATTCCTTGGTTTCAACAATGGATAAAACCATTTTTAATGAATTTTGACGATTCTAAATGTCAAATTAAGCAATCCATACCGCTATTAATACCATACCGCTGACAGCACCACATAGTTTGATAACCTAGGTTACCTGCTACTTACCTGTGATTAAGCATTCTTATTGTATAATTTTTAGTTATTTATCTCTGGTCATGGAGCTTCTAAATGTAATGAAAAACTTAACACTAAAAGAAAGTGATGGTAAATCTACATTTTTCAAGTCCATAGCTGCTGATATTGATGATGTACCCACAGAGATAGTATTGGCTGATTATGCAGACAAAACAATGCTAATAGTGTCCCAGTATCAAAAAATTGGCTGTATGCTTTTAATACAAAAAGACCAGATCCATAGCCCAGTGGGCACTGATGATATTTATTCCACAAAAGTTATTTTTGGTGCTTCAGGATTAGAGCAGCAGGTGGCAGCGCGATACTTGGCAGAAGCGATCCAAATTACAAAGCCTCTTGTCATATTTATTAACCTAAAAGCATATGATATAGAAACAGTTAAAGCCTGCAAAGACATCATATTGGATATGAAAACAGAAGAAAGCAGCTAAATGGATCTGTCAATTGCAAAACAATTTAAAACTGCACATAGATACTATGGTCAACTAGTTCTTGGACCACCCGGTGCCGGTAAAACAACCTACTGCAGTCAAATGTCACAGCTGCTGAAAAAGCTAGGTCGAGATGTTATTTTTGTAAATTTGGATCCTGCCAATGATTTGATGACATACAAAGCAGACATTGATATACGGAAACTGATTGTGCTTGAAGAGGTTATGGAACAATATAGTCTTGGTCCTAATGGTGCTCTTTTGTATTGCATGGAGTATTTAGAAAAGAACATTGATTGGCTTTTGAATCAAATCAAAGGTGTAAGTAACACCAATTTTATATTTGATCTACCAGGTCAAGTGGAGTTGTATTGTCATCATCAGAGTTTGAGCAACATATTCTCTCAACTAACAAATTTAAAAATGCAGTTGTGTGTGATACATTTGGTAGATTCCCATCACTGCTCCGATGCAGGAAAGTTTATATCTGCATTGATGCTATCTCTCAGTGCAATGCTGAAAATTGGACTACCTCATATAAATCTATTGACTAAAGTTGATTTACTAAAAAAACACATGGACAAACTGCAGTTTGGAATTGAATTTTACACTGAAGTCTTGGATTTGAACTACTTGTTAGATTGCTTAAATACTGACAAGTTTACAAAAAAATATATAAAATTAAATAGTGCATTTGTATCAATAATAGAGGACTACAGTTTGGTAACTTTCCAACTTGTAGACATGTTTAAAGAGAAAAGCCTTATTGCTGTGAAAAATCTGGTTGACAAAACAAATGGTTATGTTTTCAAAGCAGATGAAGGCAGGCACATAAATAGCATGTTAGCTTGTGCTATGGGTGTTGGAGATCAATTAGCCTTTGAATCGGATTTGTAATAATAAAATAAAATCAAAGAATGCTTGTTTTTTTACAAACTTTCAACAATTAGGTGGTAACAGGATATTTTTACCTAGAGAGCAAATAACAATTTTAAAGGTGCAAATGTTCCTGTGAATCCAGAGCAAAGTATCTATTCTATATTAGATTGCCATCGTCCATGGGCTATGGATGACCTGAAATAAACATGAAAAAAAGTAATTCACTACAAACTTAGGCTACTGACAGACTCTCCGGCCCTCAGTTACGAATATCCAGGGTGCTCCAGGGACTTGAGATCAGAACACTAGAGCTGAGTAGTAGTAGTAGGTAACTAGTAACAATAACTAAAAAAAATCTGCCCATGATTTTCCCAACTGAAGGCAGTAACAACCTTCCTTGAAAAACCATTAAGTGAAATCTCGCCATTTCCGCTTCAACCATATCTACCTACCTATCTAGGAGAAGGGTGGGTAGTCCCGGAGGACGCGGGTACCCCCGGACATCTCAACTGAGGTGTTAACGCATATCTAAAAAACAAATAAACACACCTATTATGATGGCACGTTGAATTGCATCATCTAATTAATAGGTGTGTTTATTTGTTTTCTAAGGCCGCATTCCGAAATAGCTATAATCGATCACAGCGCTCACATCACCTCACAGGCGTTCCGAATTAGATATTGCGATTATGACAGCTCAGAGCTGTCAACAATTCGGAACGCTCGTAAACGCACTCACAGAAACATCCTAGGAATCATAACCTCAAACCTTGTGTAACCAACTGGGACTGCTTAATTATTTTCTGGATTTGTTATTTTATGATGCAGAACATATTATACCCTATAACGACTATAATGCGACTGAAAACATGTAACCTCATCACAATTAACAACAAAACACAAATGCACAACTGTCATTTTTGACAGCGCTCACAGTGATATTAGAATATGGCATGGTCGGCGTAATCGCAAGATGGCGCATGTCATGACGTTTCATGGGTCACCGTTATCGCGCTCACGCTAATTCGGTACGGGTTTGTTAGCGCTCAAATCGATTATAGCGTATTTCGGAACGCGGGGTAAGTATGCGTTAACACCTCATATTTGAAGTATCCGGGGGTACCCGCTGTCAGGGGCTACCCACCCTTTCCCTAATTTTAACAAACACATTGTTTGGCTCCCACCCCCTTACTTCCCTTTACATACATGATAACAAAAAAAATTAGGAAGGCCAAGTGAGAAATGTAGAAACATCGCATCGTTATTTAAGTTAGCATAGACACCTATCGGTGCTGCTCTCCTAACTAGGTATTCTACCTATGAGATCCTCTCTTTTCAGTGGGCCTAAGTACTGGCCCACCTGATGTCTAGCGGTTACTATTTCAGAATACATCCATCAAAGACGTGCCCTACAGCGTCCAATAGTCCGAAACATAACAATGTCTAGGTACTCTCATGTGCCTGTAATAGCGCCGGCCGGCATCTTTTCTACAAATAAATTATGGGATTGTGTGATTTCTGATTGTTCTAGGTATTCCGATGAAAGATAGTATGTGTTCACCTATGAACGTTTCCATCATATTTATCCACAAATACTTTATTACAGATGTCGAAAAGTAAACGGGAGCACTATGACCAACTTTTAGAAACAGAAATGGTGTTAGATAAATATCTTGATGATAAGGGAAAACACCTTCAGGTACAACTGTTACATCAGTACAATGATATTAAGGATGCTACACAGATTGTTATAAATCACATTGCAAACATAGAAGGCACAACAGTCACGAAAATACATCGGCGACTGAATCTACAGCCATGAAATAAAACAATATTTTATAATGGAACGTTTTATTTGAAGACAAATACAACTCTTTACAATTTAATTTTCATCAATATTTCTGTGTTCATAAAACTAATTGTTTTCAAAATTTTCACAATGCAGGTTTTTATAGGTATTCTAAGTTATAAGTGTTTTCAAAAAGCCACAGTTCCACGTTGCTACTTCAAATTACGAAAAAGTTATGTAAGTATTACATTACGACAAGAATCTAAATATTTTGAGTAGGTATATCATATAAGTTGACAATAGTACGTAAATGTCCTTTCGTCAGCAAACAAACAAGTTTAAATGTAGTAAAAGTATCATATTGTTGAATAATCTAAAACTATAGCGAATAATGTAATGGATTTAAAAAGAGAAAATTAAAATCTACTTCTTTAAGTTTTAAAATATTTAAATATTTTAATGTAATAGCATGAGGGCTAGATAAAATTACCCAATTATTTTCAACATTCTATTTACAGACAAAAATAGGGCATGCCAAGTAACAGCAGATGCCTATGACCTTTAATTGGTGATTAGGCATGCATTGCACATTAGCAGTAACTTTAAACCTGTAGATAGAATACTGTAAATTACTGTCAATCGTCACTATCTGGCTGAGAATTGATCGAGTAGTCACAAAACAATATGCCAAACTGTAAATTGGATACTCAATCGATATTCATTCAGTTGTGCCGTCACAATTAGATAGTAATAATATTGTTTCAATTATGTGCTTTTATTAATATACGAAAATCTTCGCTACATTATGAGATTAAACACTTCATGCTATGAAAGATAATATTTTAATGCTCATAATAGAGACACATAGAAATCAATACATTTGAAGTTTAAATTCTAAACGCTAACATTGTGTTATAGCAAGCATATAAGTTTAAATGTTTAATATAAAGTGCATGTCGCTAAAGTCGACAGCCCGCGAATACGTTTAATTAGTTAGCAATAGGAGGTCCCTACGCAAGGGAACGCTCTCGATGCTTGGGCGAGGCGATAAGCCTGCCAGCCCTGACGTGGTGTTCATCCACACCACGTCGTGAAGTCAGATGCATTATACTTTGATTTGCAATAACTCACTTGGAACAGCGTTGTGGCTGCTGTGATTCTATAAGTGCATTGCACTTGAGTTCTTATCACGTTCGATAACAGAAATCAATAACATGTAACTTTAAGTTAGCAACATATCTTGTGTTTGTTCCGGCAAAGGTACAAGCATTCAAAATTGTAAAGTCTTCATTATGTTCCATTCTCAGTCAGTGTCACCTGCCCATATTTCTAGATTGTATATCAGAATGGAATGTCAAGTATATGCAAATAGCAGGTTTTACACCGGCCAAGCCAAGACAGTATCAACATCGTTATTAGTCATTCCAGCTAAATTTAAGTATAACAATATAACAAATTTACAAAAATACATATAAATTGAAAAACATTCGCAGTCTTGAGTCCCTTAAAAATGCATATAAATATATCACTAACAAATCTAAGATTTTCCTATCGAAATAATACCCTATAGGTGCGGAATATCAAAACGCGAATGTTCATTCAGTTTCAATAAACGTTTATCGTTAGACTTAAATCTATTAGTTTCAGACTCGTTTTAGGCAGTCCTACTAATTTTGAAGCACCACATTCATCCAAATGTTCTATCCTAATATTATCAATCCCCATAACATAAGGTTGATTTACAAAGAGTTAGGTTCCAACAATATAAAATATTATCACGATCATGGGACGATAACCTTCGCCCTTGTTATGCTTGTACACCATGGATTGCGGAGGTAACAAGGTAGTTCACGACCTTTCGAATGATGACACCATTTTTACCTTGAATTTTACATGCTCCTAACATTCTCACTCACACCTAGAATGAATAACACCTAAATATCTAATTTATTAGGAAGTCCGAAAAACAAGTCTGAAAACGGCTTGGTTTGATCTATGTAATCGAGAATTAAGGCGTCTATTAGCAAAACCAGCTATAACGGTTTTATCTGTTTTGCAGGAAAATGTATTGAATTTAGTATTAAAATCATCGTTAAAGGATAGGCAAACATAATCTAGAAACCCATGGACAATATTAAACATTAAGAAAAAGTTGTAGATGAAAACTAAATCATTATAGCGGGTTTTGAAACTAACCTGTCCATTATAGATGGTTTTGCTATGGACAGATGACATTTTAGCGGATAGCGCCATACTATTTACCCAGTCGCGCGGTGCGATTGGTGCAAACTAAGCGCTGTGATAGGTCGATTCTGTTATAGATGATTTTGCAAATCACCCTGGCCGTTTTAGCGCATTTTGATACTAAGCATAGTGTTGAAGTCTTAATTTATTACTGTTATAGTGGGAATTGCTTGGATATGATATGCTCAGTTTGTAGAGAATTGAAAGAAGTTTCAGATGACATCAATATGTCAATTTTTAATAGAAATCGTTTTAGCGGGTTTTGAAATTACACGCCTCAATTAGACGTTTTAAGATCCGAAATAAAACGAATTTCCTCCTGGTGTATATTATAGAAGCCTAGTTAGACAAAATAATTGAAAGATTACATAGACCAAACCATCGTAAATAAATAATGATTTGGTAAATTGTAAATATACCTACTATGTATAAATAAATAATGCCGACTCAGTACTGTATATGCTTAAAACACACATTGCTTACAAAGTCACAATTTCATTTTTCAATAAAAACATGACTTAACAATCAACAGGTCAAGTTTTAGTAAAGTTATAAATATTTTAATTATCACCTGTCAGTAACGGGTGCATTAGGGTCTCTTATATCCTTTGAAATACACACCGGTTTCCAGGAGAGCTGGTTTCAAAGGATAGTTACTGTGCTTTCTCAAAAACCGCTTTTGGTTATCTTAACATACTTTATTAGTAGAGACAACTTGTAATCGTTAGTAGCACATCAGTTATTGCAAAGAGGCATATGTATATTCGTCTTGTCGGGGGTTATTGAAGCTTAAAAATGAGCCTCAACACAAAGTCACATCTCTTCATTATATTAAAAATAATTGACCACCAAGTGGTTCAATTACAGTAATACAAAATCAGTCTCACAATAGGGAAGTCTTTTAGATCTTCAGGCACGTATACATAAAACGTCCATCACATTGCTTACGAGTTTACGAATACAATATAATGAAACCTTAAAGTATGTGCTTATTTAATGTTACCTGATGTTATGGAGTTCCCGCAAAGTATTATTCCAAAATTACAATGTTATTCACTGTGATTGTGGTTGGATGCTTTTGAAGATCACACAAAATAATGTAAAGCATCAGTTCGTCCCAGGAAGTCGATGTAAAACTCTAGTTTCTCAATATTCATTAAATTAATTATTTTACTGCGGACTTTCAATCAATATCAGTTACTCAGGATATTTTTGAGAATATATACCTATTGTTGATTGATTATCAACACAGCTTCTATATTATTATTATGTATTAACTAACCTTATTATATTTTTTGTGACCATCACTAGCAACCATATTTCCTTATTAGTTTATTATGGGTAAGCTTTCCTTGAAATAAAAATAAAACTGACAAATCTACCAACAACATATACATAAAAAGCATGAAAACTAACTACATCAAATTCATAATACAATATAAGATGATAAAATATACCAAGAAAAGTACCTTTTAAACTAAAAATGTATAATGAGTTACACAGGCGCATCCCCTTGACCAATGTGCTCTTGTTCGGAGCTCAGACATTCCTCCGCCGCCTAAAATACACAATTTAAGTAAAATAAAGCATGCAAAAAGTAGATAAATAAAAAGGAAAGCTTGGTCTTATTATGTCTTGTGTTATTGTTACTTATTCGGCGGAAACCTTGTTTACTTTTTTCTCGAGCGGGCCGTTTTCAAGCGCCTGCGCGACGTCGGATTTCGGAGCAGAATTCTTCTTCTTTCCTTTACCAATATTCTTCTTGGAGTTTTTGGGTAATCTCTTATGAGGTTGGGCTCCTATGGGAAAAACATAAATTATTATGATTCAAATGGTTCATGATCCTTGATACCAATAAATCCGTTTTATTCATGAGTTGCATACTATACTTTTTACCATGACTACGAGAAAAAGAATGAATTAAGCGAAAATTAACATTTCATTAATAATAAAAAACTGAAACTGAAAAAGCTTCACGACTTTGATCCCCCAGGCACGGTAGATATCCCTTCAGATCTCTCAGTACCAAGTACTAACTCAAGATTATTTGAGGATGTCTAAGGGGTACCCCCCTTAGACATCCAGAGGTACGTCCAAACATTACATGTGTGCACTCTAAATTTTGTTTGAGCATTAGAAAGACAGAGAAAACTTTTACTCACTATTGAGTAAAAGCACTTTTGTTTTTAATCACGGTTATCAGAGAATAAAACAGGCACTCACCCTATAAAAGATAGGGTGAATGGTATACAAAATATAGCATACCTTCTACATCTGGCTCAGCAGCTGACGCATTTTCTTCATGTGGGCTTCCTTCTTCCTGATGAGATCCTATTTCTTCAGACCTCACAGTTTTACTACAACAAACACAAATTATGTAATAGTTAATAAAGATATTTTATTCCCCAGCACTCGCCTCCCCATTACCACTTCAACCTGCTTATTCTACAGACTCCTTCGGTGAACTTGATGTACGCAATTAAAGAAATACTATTATACAGAAGGCGGGGTTACTCCCACTAGACCACCGGTGCTCTGTTTTCATAATAATGAGTAGTACAGAGTAGAGTAGTTTTAATAGTTACCCGTTGACGGTGAGCGTGGTCGGCTTAGCGATTTGATAGTCGTTGTCGCGTCGCGTGCGTCGCGACTGCAGGCGCGCCCCGGAGCCGCCGCCGCCGCCGGTTGCTGCGCCCCGGCCGCCACGCGCTGCGCCGCGCGCCCCACGCCCGCCGCGTCCGCCGCGCCATCCGCCGCGAGAGCCGTACGAGTTGCGCGTCGGAGGCGTGTAGCCGACATAGCTCACCTGTGCCTGTTACATTTACAATTAAAAAACTTTTATTTTGTCACAAAAACATAGGCGAAACATAAATAACAACATTGGTTAGGACAACGAAATCGGTCATCACTAGTAACAAGTATAAGTGTTTCATAATCAGTCACCTGGCATGTGTCTGCAAAATGTTGAATTGTGCAAGCGAGAATTGCTCCTGACTAGTATAAACTTTGACCCCTTAAACGAGAGCTAGGAGAACCAAGGGAATGCCCGAGTTGAGTTTGAGAGAGAGAGAGAGTGGTACCTGCGGGTAACGCGGCGTCCGAGCGGGAAAGCTGCCGCCGCTCCACTGTCCGACGACGACGCCCGCTATCTCGAGCCTGGCGCCGCGGCCGCGCCCGCCACGCGCGCCCCAGCCGCCCACCACGCCCGTCACCAGGGGGATAGGCGGCATCGCAAACTCCACCTCCAGGCATTCTAGTATAGCCTTGCGCATGCGCTCCACCTGAAACATAATACATAAATAAATTATAAACAAATAATGATCCACTTTTAATATAGGGACCAGAGAGCTGAATAATACTGATATACTTTTTTTTTTAATTATACGTACTTTTTCATATTCTTGAGGATTAAACGAGAACATGGCCCATCTGATGTTAAGTGGTTACCATAGTCTATAATTGCTTGCCCCATTGTGTCAGAGAGCTGAGCTGATTCCCGTGCCAGCGTCACGAGTTCTCCCTCTTCATAAAAGTCGGTATTTATTCTAAAGCCCTCGTCTATCGTTGGCTCCTATTTTCCTTGAATACACTTTCCTGCGTCCATCAACTTGAGACATACATACAGATGTTAAGCCTCAAGTGGCTGTAATGTCACCAGCAATCACATCCCTGGCACCGAAACACAGCAACGCTGCTTGGCGGCAGAAGTAGGCATTGCGGTTGTACTTCTCCGGACGAGCCCTTCACAATGAGTGGCGAGGTTTAGTGCACTTCTATCTGTCAGAGGTACATCATGTTAGATTTGATAACCGCATTTTGCAATAGTTTTTCTATACTTATGCTACTATAGGCAAATAGTATGTCCTAGTAAACAAAACGATTTATATACCTTGACGACAGTGTCGAGATGATTATCGCACAGCATAGCAAGATGTTTGCAGTGCGCGGCGCGTTGCAAGTTGCGTTGCAGCAGTTTCCCATCGAAGCACAGCCATTGAGCGCCTACCAGCCACGGCACGGGAGCGCCGCAAGCGTCATTGGCAAGCGCCGCTGCCTCTGCGCCTGCCATGACGAGAGCCGCGAGCTGTACCCCGCGGGAACTGACTCCGTTCACCTGGGAATTGGAGAACTGCATATCTTATTCACACAAAATGTTCTATGACAGGCTGAGGTAGGGCGATATCGTTAATAGAACAAAAAAATTAATGAATCAGAACCAACAAGACCCCCGCGTTCCGAAATTTTTGGTTTACAATTAGAAAAAAGAAAAGAATCTTTGAAATCTTTTTATAATATTTCAATCACAATAATTAACAGCCTTAAGAAGAAAATCATTTCCTCATTTCTGATTCTCATAACTCTTAATCCTCCCAGCATAACTCTCCATAATTCATAATTAATATTCATATGTATAACTCTCCATAGCCCTTTGTACGACTTGAAACTTGTCTCAGTTCAATCAGTACAACACGCACTAATTACTGACTTTCGTCTTGAGTTTTTAAGGTATATGTGACCCAGACGGTGGGTGTAGCGTACTTTCGTCTAGTTGGATTCGTCGTCAACGTCGTCGTCGTTCGTTGACCTCTTGGTTTGACTTTTTATCATAATTGTAACATTTATTGTAACCGTGAATGCATACCAGACAATTTATAACGCTTCTTATGTTAGAAGATGAATAAATGTATTTTATAGATACTAACATTCATTTCCTGCAAATGGAGTGCGTTCATGAGTTCTCCGGAAAATGCTGTCGCCAAGAAAGCATCCAGCTCTTGACGTCTCAGAATTTGTATTTGGGATGTCATGATGAATCTAAAAACAAATTGCATAAAATAAAGCTTTGCTTCCGAAAATCTTAACTTTTGACTGGAAGAGGTGCCACCGCCTATTCGTTTTGGCGGAAGACATTTCTAAAGAGGTAAGGCATGTCGGCATGAAATTATGGTTATTCACTCATCAGTTGAACATCCATCCATCCAATCTTACAAACTTGCACGTTTATAATATTAGTAGGATTCAGATTCTTAATTTACTTACCTACACTTAAATTATTAATAGGAGGGTATTCAACTTAATGTTTAATTACCTCAGCACAGTGGCCAAGATGAGCAGATGCTGTGGCACGTAGGATGTGTTGAGCATCAGCGGAGTGTCAGATCGCATGCAAGTGAGGAACGCCCTCATTCGCCGGCATTTGTCATCTTGGGCAGTTCTGTCGAACAAAAAAAATATGTTTACCACTTACATACTATGAACTGTTTAATAATTAAGCGAATATTGAGTTAATATTCTCATCATCAGCCTAAAAAAGTCCACTAACAGTCTCTTCTCTCCAGAAAAATCGATTATGAGCCTTCTCCATCCACCAACATCCCCCATCTTCATGTCGTCAGGTCATCGCATCCTAAGCTGCGTTTTCCAGTTTACGGTCTCTATTAAAAAAACCTTTGTTCCACAGGGTTTGTCAGTAGTCTGGAAAATGCTGCAGCCTATCCTCTTATAGCTGCTTATTACGACATCTATGGGAGGTGATGGAGGGGACTATTCTATGCTGGGGCCACCACTGTGTGGTGGGATTAATCAATGTGTGCAGTTAACTTTACTCAAATAGCTAACTAGTTAGCGTGGGCTCACCCGAACCAAAGCCTCTGCACGGTAGGTACGGGCCAGTCCAGCACTTGACCCGGTACCATCTCAGGACTCTTGCCGGGATTCACGCGGGAGTAGATCCATTCAGCGATGTGAACGGTGCACACGCGCTCGTTGCTATTGCTAGATGATGTGCTGGGGCTTCCTTCTTCTGTAAACAAAAGCAGCAAACTAGAACCAAGTAATGTCAAGAGTGAAAACCATATTGGAATGAAAAAATTGTTTAGTACACAAGGAATTAAAGTATGGGTTCTTATATTATGTGTGGATTTAATATTTATCCAGAAGATCCCTGATAGAAGCACAGCGTTAGTATGATAGGACACGACCTATCAACAAACCAATGACGACCAATGCCAATTATTTGTGTGGTGTCTATAATGTACCATCATTTAATGTCAATATACTTATCGGTAATTTCAGCTATCGGAAGTCTATATGTATTGTAAAACATTGAATAAAGGGTTAGTGCATACCATACAGCAGACGTTCTTAAAATGTTAGAAATGAGGGACCATTTCTAAATTTATGTCATGCAAAGGACCACAAATTCTTCGAAAGTAATATGAATCGTTGTTACTTATTATTTTGACAGGCTTTGCGCAACCCCTCGTGGGCTTCCAAGGACCACAGTGGTCCGCGAACCTATGGTTATGAACCATTGCAGTCCGTAATTACACAGGGAGTACGAAGTTATACGGGAAGTCGGTTGTGGCAAGGAGTCGATCTAACCCCAATTCTGATGATGTCTTCTGTATAGATAATGGATGATATAATAGATAATATAACTGAAACAGCTTCACGACTTTGATCCCCAGGCACGGTAGATATCCCTTCGGATCTCTCAGTACCAAGTACTAACGCAAGATTATTTGTGGATGTCTAAAGAGGGTAGTCAGAGGTACGTCCAAACATTACATTTGGCACATACCCACATTTTGCAGTAGTTAAGCAGTATTCCATACGTGACAGGTTGCAAGCCCATCGCCGCTGTTAGAATACTAACTGGTTTCCTCACGATGTTTTCCTTCACCGTTTAAGAGCACTGGCATTGCGCACATAAATTTTCGATGGGAAAACTCCAGTGGTGCACGCCCGGATTCAAACCTGCGACCTTACGATCGGAAGGCGGGGTCACTTCCACTAGACCACCGGTGCTCTGTGGATTTTATAAAAGAAATGAAAATGAAGCATACCTCTAGCCTTCTGCGCCATGAAGCGATGATGATGCATATTGTACAATATGGCGTACACATTCTGGCGTATAGGCCTGAAGAAGTGGTGGATGGAGGGGATCTCGCGATGGTTGTCATCCTCCATGAGTACGCCGAGAGTGATCTGACGATGCGAGAGGATGGACAGCATGGCGGGATGCATGAGACCGCGCGTGTGCCGCTCGGCGCAAGTACGCAGCACTTCGGCCGGAGCCGCCGGGCAGTTGTCCTCACTTGGCGACTTGCTATACAAACCCTGGAATGTACACATTCTATGAGCTTACACAAAGGAACATTAAAATACTTCTCCTTTCGAGATAATGTTTGAAAGGTCCTACTACTATTATAAACGCGGAAGTTTGTAAGTATGGATGGATGGATGTTTGTTACTCTTTCACGCCGGAACGTCTGAACGGATCTGGATGAAACTTGGCAGAGATATAGATTATTGTCTGGAATAGCACATAGGCTACTTTTTATCCTGTGGGAATACCGGGACTTAAATGAGTGCGGGTGAAACCGCGGAGTTCAACTTGTCCTACTAATATTATAAATGTGAAAGTTTGGATGGATGTTTGTTACTCTATAACTCCAGAACGGCTGAACGGATCTTGGTGAAAATTGGCACAGAGATATAGTCTGGAATAACACAGACTACTTTCTATCCCGTGGCAATACCGGGATTTAAAACTACGCGGGTGAAACCGCGGCGCGCTACTAGTCTTTCATATTGCAGCCACTTGCACTTAGACCAGTAGATGGAAAAGTATCTTATATTGTGTAAATGTTGGTGCAGGATGGACACTTAAGCACATATGGCATTTAAATTCTGAAACCTGAGATTACTTATAAAGGCTTGTATTGTATTTAATCATTTCAGTTTTCTGAAGTATCTTGAGCACCAGACACTTGACAAAACAGGTATTAAAAATACCCTAAAAATGTATTCATTATTACCTACTGTAAAAGAACTTATATGTGCTAAGAGAATAAATAAGTTTTGAATGAGTCAATGAGCATGTATTATCATCATTTATGTTTTAATCAACTAGCTCACTTAGTGAATATTTTAAGATAGGAACAACAGACACTTGATTCCAATCCCTATCTTGATTTGGTTGAAATCCCAACTAATATTATAAATGCGAAAGTAACTCTGTCTGTCTGTCTGTTACGCTTTCCCGCTTAAACCTCTCAACCGATTTTGATGAAATTTGGCACAGACAATCTTTAGACCCTGAGAAAGAACATAGGCTACCTTTTATTGCGAAAAAAAGAGATGAAGAGATTAAAAGTACGCAGACGAAGTCGCGGGTACCAGCTAGTTTTTGAATAAAACTTTCGGTCTAAATTCCAGCCAAATCGAGATTGTGATTAGAATGAGGATCAGTCACACAACGGGAAAATCCAATTTTGACTATTACATTGCATGCGTTATAACTGTCTGAGTACACAGGTTTTTGATTTTTTGAAATCCGTCCATAAATAGCAAAGTTATTTAATATTTTATCTAGCTCCCTTTCGAAACGGACGCCTCCCGCCCGTGGATACCTCTGACGTCAGATTACAGAGTCACCGCGCGATCGCTTTCGTCCAGTACTCCATATTCGTAGTTAGCAGCGAACACCGTCGGTTTTTTGAAGTTTTATGCATTTTCGGTTTATTGTTTCTGTGTTCTTTATTAATGAGCAACAAATTGGAAGATGTATTTGAAAAATGACAGTCAGATAATCTACCTAAAGTGGATTTATTCATGGTTTTTGAATATTTAAATAATCACGTGAAGTATACCAGCGCTGAAATCCGCGTTTGGAAGCTTCAAAGGAAACCTACCTAGGTACCTGCCTAATTTAATTTGTTTTAGTTAGTTCAAGCATCTGTTTTGGTAGGTACCTACTTATTTACATGGCAGTACGGAAGGTAGGTAAGTAATGTGAAAATAAAAAAATAACCTAGGTATAAGCAGGCATGATTTATTGCGATTCAGTAAGTGCCGGCACAAAACAGATAGGTACATAAGTCAATCACTTTTCATACCTACTACGCTCGGTGGTCGCGCTAATAGCAACCTCAGTGGTGCAACGGTCGAGAGTCCGCCTGCGACGCAAGAGGTTGCGGGTTCGATTCCTGCCTCGGAACAAATTTGTGTACGATCTGCAGAAATTTATTTTGTTGGTCTGGGTGTTTTCTATGTATAATAAAAAATATCTATCTATGTATCTAATGTATTAAATATATCAGTCATCTAGTACCCATAACACAAGCTTTGAGTAGCTTACTTTGGGGCTAGATGTGCTGTGTGGATTGTCCATCATTATTTATTTATTTATTTAATATCTGGTTCGCACTGGTCGAGTCGAGTAGCACCCCCACCAGTATTTTGATGTTAGCAGCCGGTAACGGTATACGGTTAACGATAACGGTAAGAATACTTATTATTGTCTTACAATCAGCGGTCTTATCGCATGTTGCGATCTCTTCCAGACAACCGTTACGGTAACGGTAAGAGTACTTATTATTGTCCTACAATCGGTGGTCTTATCGCATGTTGCGATCTCTTCCAGACAACTGTTATTTTTATTCTAAAAACTTAGCACCTACTAATGCTTCTCATCAGAACTTCGGTTTTATACTGATTTAAAATAGTAAACTAGGTATGTAATAAATAAATCGAGCTTACATAGCCACCTTACAACATAAATTCTGTCATATAATGCCGTTGCAGGTCTCAAGTTCATCTAAACATTATAGACCAGGAGTACGCCGTAGGTTTTTGTTTCGACGCACTGAAATGGTGCAGCATCAGGGTGATAAGGTAGGTATATATGAAAGTTTAACGACAATAAATCCACAACAAAGCGACCGGGTCAAGCACAGCTCAAAAGCTGCGCGGGATACTGTCTATAACATGTACAAAACTGGAGAGCGCGCCCGGCGCGGCGGCGGCGGGCGCGCCGAGCTGGTCTATAATGACGTCACACGCTCGCAGCTCGTACTCGCTGGTGTTTTTCTAACAGCTGCAGTAAAATCGCTGTATCATTGTCATTTCTTGTCCGATTTGAATATTTTTTTCACAGTATGTCATGGTTTGGTATCGGTTATCAATCTACATACTAATCTAAAAACGTGACTGATCCTCATTAAGTAGCTTAGCTAACAAGCCCGTTTACAAAGACTGAACTTGTGACGACGCAACATCAATACACAAATTATGAAGCAAACCTCTTTCGAAGATGATTTCTGTTTGTCAGATTTATCTACAGGACTGACTTGTTTAGGCGCCGGCGCCGGCGCCGCGTCTCCGGAATCGAGCGACAAAGCCGCTATTCCGTGGCGGATGTCCACGGTCTGCTGCTCCATACCAAAGTCGGCGTTCATAGACGCATTCGCTGTAGCCAATTTGTAATCGTCCAAGCCTTTTTGCTGTAATAATTTAGAACTATCTAAGTGCTTTGTGTCAAGGGATTTAAAATAAGAGGCATGCGGCTGCTTAAGGGCCCGGCGACAGCGGCTCGCAGTTTCGAGGTGCGATTGGCTATTACTTCATTTTATTTCATTTCGGGGAGGTTGTTTGAAAAAATAACTATCCAGTGACACGCATAAATACTGTTCGAACACAAATAACACAATAATATAAGGGAAACATGCCCGAATCAGAAATCATTTTGGTATTAGTATGTTTGGCCTTACGTTTACCTAATACCAAAATGATTTCTGACACAAGCACATTTCCCTTATATTATTGTATTATTTGTATTCGAACAGTATTTATGCGTGTCACTGGATAGTTATTCTTTCAAACAACCTCCCCGAAATGAAATAATAGCCAATCGCACCTCGAAACTGCGAGCCCTTAAGGCAGTTTCTTTAGGTTAAAACAGGACACAACATTCATTGTAACCAAACATGTTTTTTTTACTACAATGTCAGTCAGTAGGTTTGCTCTTCAGCAAAAGTAACCCGCCACCCGGCAGAGTAATCGCCTCATCTTTATTACCCTTGTACCTACTAATGATGAGAAGCAGAGTTCGAACAGACTGTGTGTTTTGTTTTATTTTGGGCTATGGCAAACCTCGCAATATATTTTACCTTGACCCTCGTCGGCCCTCGGCCCAAATGACGTTGTCATGAGGTATTTAATAAATAATAATCCTACTAATATTATAAACGTGAAAGTTTGTAAGTATGGATGGATGGATGGATGGATGTTTGTTACTCTTTCACGCCGAAACAGTTAAACGGATCTGAATGAAACTTGGCAGAGAGATACATTATAGTCTGGAATAACACATAGGCTACTTTTTATCCCGTGGGAATACCGGGATTTAAATCTGCGCGGGTGAAACCGCGGGGCGGAACTAGTAATAAATAATGCTGGACAATCCACACAGCACCATCTAGCCCCAAAGTAAGCTACTCAAAGCTTGTGTTATGGGTACTAGATGACTGATATACACACATCAACATCGTCTAGGGATATTTCATATTTTCTCAATTTACTCAAAATTTGTTATAAATAACATGCAATATGTATATATTTTTGAAAAGCCCGTTTAGTAGACTAGACCTTCGAATACAATAGAAATATTTTTATTGTGTAAATAAAATTTTATTCAATAAAAAAACAAAATATGAAAAAAAATTACATTTAGGTTGGATGTTGTGTTTTAAAAAAAAATGCAAAACTATGCGAAATTTCCTGTTTTTTGCAATTATACGAAAATCAGTGGTCAGTAAAACCACCCATCACGTTGCAAACGGTCCTGCAACGGGTTTTCATGCTTTGAATCAAGTTATCAAAGTCTTGCTGCGGGATATTGTCCCAGGTCCTGCTAAGATGCAAAAAAAGTTGCTCTTCAGTCGCGATGTTTGCAGGAAAATGGTTCATAGCCCTTCTTTGGAGCATGTCCCATGCATGCTCTATGGCGTTTAGGTCTGGCGATTGCGCAGGCCAGTTTAAGACCGACACGTCGTGCTCCTGCAGCCAGCTGGTCACCACTCGCGCTGTGTGCGGACGGGCATTGTCGTGCATGAGCGTGAATTCTTGGCCCATTTGTAGTCGATGGGGGTAGACTATTGGTACTAGCACCTGGTTACGGTATTTTTCAGCGGTCATGGTGTTTCTGATCCAAACGAGATCTGTTCTTCCACCAATACGTATTCCCGCCCAAACCATAACTGTCCCACCGCGGTATGGATGGACTTCCTGAGGGTGTTGCAGACGGCTCTCACGACCAGGAACTCGCCATACACGTACTCTTCTTGAATCGGGATGGAAACCGAATCGGGACTCATCGGTAAACAGCACCGCAGACCACTGGTTCTCTTCCCAGAGCAAATGTTCACGAGCCCACTCTAATCTTCGTCCACGATTTCCTCGGCGTAGTGCTGGAGTACGAAGCGGTCTGCGAGCATGAAGGTTGGCTTCATGCAGTCTTCTCCTCACAGTTTGGTCACTCACCAGCAACTGGTGCTCTGACTGGAGCCTTTGAACCAACTGCATTGCCGTAACATTTGGTTGTCTTCTAGCGGAAACTTGCAAAAATCGGTCTTGTCGCTGGGTGGTTATGCGCTTCCCGCCTGGGTGTCTTTCAGCCACTTCACCGGTAGCACGATAACGTGACCATAACCTTGAGATCACGTTTTGTTTTGTCCCAATCTCCTCAGCAACACTCAGCTGAGTAGCCCCAGCTTGGAGCATACCTACTGCCCTTAACATTTTATCTCTAGTTAAATGGCGCCGCTGCATGATGCATTTAGTAGTATAAAATCGAAATTAATTGATAACGTGTTTTAAAACTTCAATTTTAGACTAAAAATTCCATAAACTATGGAAGATAAATTGTAACTTTCGACCTTCGCTATAGCAATGTCGCGCAAATCTTTTGTTTTTTATTCATTTGTTCAAATTCAAATTTGGAATCATTCAAAAAGGCCTAAAAAATAAGGTTTCTTCAAAAGATTATAAAACCGGCCAGTATTTTTAGAGTTCAAGAACTTTATACAAAATATCCCTAGACGATGTTGATGTGTGTATTTAATACATTATATATTTACATAAATAGATATTTTTTATCATACATAGAAAACACCACGAATACAACGAAACAAATTTCTGCAGATCGTACACAAATTTGTTCCGAGGCGGGAATCGAACCCGCAACCTCTGCGTCGCAGGCGGACTCTCGCCCGCTGCGCCACTGAGGTCGTCCTACTTCATTATTACCGATATAAATAGTACTGTGAAAGCGACATTATACATACAATTTTATTTACCTCCACCTTTCCTAGGATTTCTTCAAAAAGCTACAAAGTTCAGCAGTAAACAAACAAACAAACACACACAATATGACACTCAACACCACACGCACATGACATACAACACCACAAACACACATTCATACTTACACGACGTAAACGGGCACAGAGGGAAACGTAAGCGATTACTCTGCCGACATAACTATGTGTGTATGTGTCCTGAAGATAGCCGTTCAGACACCTAGCAAAGGTTCAAAACGGCTAGCGAAAGAAAGAGAAAAACAAGGTGAAAAATAACACATAGGAAGGGATCACTTTGCACTTAGACATCAATTTTGTAACATGCAAGTGTTATTAAGCCAATTTATGCCAATGATAAATGTAAACTATGGTAATCCAAAAGGCATGGAGGACTGAACGTGACAATAATATCTATTAGCAAGAACCTCATATTCCGAAGACTCTGAAGCGAGTTTTGTAGTGTCCAAATCCACAGGCGATGACTGGGACGGCGGGCTGGATTGACCGGAAAGTTGGTCAGATTTGTGGTTCTTCTTATTATTTTTTGGCCGACGACTAGCTGAAATAAATTTAACATTGTAAGTTATTGTATAAGAATAAAAACACCAAAATTTTGTAGGGAGCACACACCTCTATTCATATATTTATTTTACGAGGAGATATTGAAGGGCCTCTGTCTGTTATCGAAATAAGAATCAGACATCTGTCTGGAAAAATACCTGCCGGACAGTACCCAGTTGCCCAGGCACTGCATAAATCCTCTAAGGTCTTGATAAAAAAAAATGCAAATAAAAATGTAAAGCATTATGTTTTTGATAACTTTGAAAAAAAAATTGATTTTGTAACCTTTTAGCTTTAAGACGAAGACAAGAGCTAATGTGACTCTCGCTCGCACGTTTTGACTTGTTGAAAGATATAAAATCACTAAACCCATTTTCGAAAAATCGCAAACAACCATTTTGTGTGCAATCACATTGCGCACAGTTTAGTAAAAAAATCATTTTAATCGATACAAGTTTTCCTACTAAAAAGTTTGCTTTTCTAGTTTTCGTACTCAAGCAAACTTTTGAGTAGGAAAACTTGCATCAATTAAAATGAAATTTTTACCAAACTATGCGCAATGTGATTGCACACAAAATGGTTGTTTGTGATTTTCAAAATTGGAATTTGTGATTTTATATCTTTCAAAATGTTGAATCGTGCGAGCGAGAGAAATATTAGGTGTTGTCAAAGCCTTAAGAGCAAATACCTATTCTTACCAGTAGCTGTCCTATACTTGAGAAAGCCATCTTTAGTTCCGTTCAAATAATACTGTACGGCTTGTTTTAGTTTAGCCGCGCGCAGATCATTAAGGTCGCCGAAAACTTCGACGCAAGCCGCATCAACGTCCGAAGACGCTAGTTCGCGGACAAATTTGCACACTGTTTTTACAACTGTTTCTGGGGGTACTGCTGCCTGAAATCGATAATTTATTTATTTATAACTGTGTCTCTATTGCAGTATTGTATTTATCGTTATGTATGATTAACTTTTTGAGCATGAATTGTTTTTTTGAAGAAAATTGTCAAGCTTGGTTTTAAATGCATTGACAGTGAGCACTAAGTGGTAATGAGTGGATAATCATCCACCCATATTACTTGCCGCTGTATCCTTTATGTAGTCTTCAGCAAACATCTAAGCATCTGTTACCTAATGCAGGTGGATATAAGAGCCTGGCCAAAACTGAAGTAGATATACCACCACTCATATAGGTATGCCTCAATCATTAGAATAAAAAATCTTCTGGTAACCAAAGCAATTTTATTGTTTGACTAGCTGACGCTCGCCCCGCGGTTTCACCCGCGCAGATTTAAATCCCGGTAATCCCAAGGGGTAAAAAGTAGCCTACATGCTATTCCAGACTATACCTAATCTATATCTCTGCCAAGTTTCATCCAGATCCGTTGAGCCGTTCCGGCGTGAAAGAGTAACAAACATCCATCCACCCATACTTACAAACTTTCGCGTTTATAATATTAGTAGGTAGGATGTTCAATGAGTATGAGTCATAGACATCAGTAAAATCACATGGATCACTTTGAAACTAGGTGCCAGTTAGGCATATTATTATAACCAGAAAAATATATCATGGTCTCGAATCATATAAAATGTCACTGTACCTTCTTTTGGTTGATCCCTATGCGTTTGTAGAAATCAGATAAGCTCTGCTCTGAAAGTATGGTGCCCCCTAACAAGGCGGCGGCAAGGCAGAGACGATCTTGGGGCACATCTAACAGGTTTGGCAACTCATGGATCATGTATTCTTTTGTCTCAAGGGATGACTGAAATTCCAAAATATCAATAAGTAACTTATTTACATGCACAGTGTTTTACACCTCTTTATTGGAGTTTTGGATTTACAGCGGCGTAAGGTTGAGGCAGAAGAGTGCTAAAATAAAAAAAAAATGTTAATGCCATCAACATGTATGCAGTTACCTACCTTGTTATTCCAACATATCCAGAAACACAATAAAGAAGTTCCTTAAACGTTTATGGCACTGTCTGCTTCTAAAAGAGTTAAGCCTGAGATCATCATAAACAAAAGTCAAATTTTGCATGTACCTACCTATGTATTTCGTAGTTTTTTCTAATTCTAAATACCGGGTTGTAAAGCAACCCAAGCAAGTACTTATGTAAGTTTAGTTAATTATGTGGAGTAAGTAACGGTTAAAAGATACCTATGTATAAATTTAGAATGCATGTGAGAAGTGGTGCTGGAGGAAAATAAAAAAAGGTCAGTCGGGCAGAGAAATAAAAAACACAAAGATTTCAATATTGGCAGGTATGAGAACTATTTTCACCTAAAAAGAAGAAGTGTGAGTGAACAAGGTCATAGTGTTCAATACAGTTACAAAGACTACATACCCTGTATGTTAGCTTCAACTGGGAAGAGCTGAAGTATTTAGGGGGCTGAAATACTAAATACTCTCCAGAGCATCCAACTAGACCAGCATAATTTTTCTCACGGCATAACCCAACTACCTCTTGGCAGTGATCATCTGACGACACCATCTAAGGAAAAAGAGTTTTATACTATATCAGTATCATAATTGAATATTAAGCTTTAAAGGCATTTAGCCAGGTTAACTTGGATAAAAAATCCTATAATAAATTAATCTGTGGTAAAATATACTCACAATTTGGATATTCAGATATCTTAGAGCTGTTCTCAAGCAGGAGTGCAGTCCAGTTGGTGGCACCCACCATACTTTAGGAGGAGGAGTGCCTTTGGATTGAATATGGCGCAAAACCTATTAAAACATAGAAAAAATTGTGAAAGGTATAAATATGGAAGAGGTAATAAGTACGTACATAAAATAGATTAGTGAGGACTTACAGAATTGACTCGTTGTCTGTATGTAGCCTGGGTCTCCAGCCATTGTTGTGGCATGGCAGGTGGGGTTGGATGGGCTCCATTAAAACACACGCAGAGAGACACTTGGTGCTCAGTAAGAGCTTGAGCTAAGGTGGTCAAGAATTGTAAACAGCGGGCCCATTGTCCTCCACAAGCCCAATCTGATGAATGAAATATAAGTTTTTGTTGTACCTATAGATCAACACATAGCAAACTATGCCTATGGAGTAAAGTAATTACCTGAAAAATAACCTCCATAAAGGCGGTCTAAGCAGCCCTCAGCATCTAGAACGAGACGGAAACCGCCGGGGTGGTTTCTCGCAATTCGGAATAGATCAACACTCACACCCTCATTTTCTAAAAATGTTTGTATGTCCTGAATACCCATTGTTCAGCAACTATAACCTTGCAGTACGTAAAAATACGTTTGTAGCGACAATCTTAGGTTCTGAAACAGAAATTTCTATTTCAATTGCACCAACAAGGAGAGTCGGGAGTCAAAAAATATACAAATTCGACGACTACGTAGGTTTGTTTGTAGGTAGGTACATGCAAACTTAGTCAATACAGTGGGAAGGTACTCACCGAATTCTAAATAGTTTCAAACAAAGTATCTGAATGCAAAGCATCTCATATCAGCTAGGAAAACAATAATTTGACAAATTCACAAAACCGCAATCAATTTGCCGGTAGGTTGACTATAATGGAATGAAATCAAGAACCCACCCCAACAATCCACAGCGCATTATCTAAGAAACATACTAAAAATATTTAAATATTTCGTAAAAAGTGAATGCTACTGCACAAACCTTACTAAATAACCATGCCAGCAGAAAACTATAGCCGTGAGAAGATGAAAACGGAAGCCATTTGTAATGTATGTAATATATATATGTAAAGTTTCGTATTGGGACTGTCATGTCACATTGTCAATATTATCACCATACACCATACCCCTCGCTCGATAATATTGATAGTGTAATGGCCCGCACAGTGTAAGATATTAATCGTTATCAGAAAGATAATATTCAAATAAAACTCAGAGTAAAACTCCTGTGGCATCTTTCATAGTTTTAGAGAAAAAATTTAAATCGAGAAAAGTCCATAGAAATCATAGAAACGGATTATCTCCTTTTCAGTTAATGTTTTTTCATAAAATGTTTCATATTATGATAGAACACCACTAGAAGCACCAATAAATCCAAAAAAATAATAATAATCAGGCTTACTTAAGTGACAATTAATATTTTTCTCTGATTTTGTATTTCTTTTTTCTGGGTAATCTGTACATATTAGCATTTTATTTTAACGCCAATTTGTTAATTACATTATAAGGTATTACTACACGAAAAACCAGATACGAAAAACCCAGGACTTCGGAAATATTAAATTTTTAAATTTTAATTTAGGGTTGTCAACCTATAATATTCCATGATGCACGTCTTGCTTTACTAACCTCTTAAATTTAGTTTCTTCGAGTGTATTGGTGATCTATTGTTTGTAAGCATTACCTGAATACCGATTTTGATGTTCCTTACTTCAAAAACATAGGAGTTTCATACAAACTTGGGGGTGGCCCAAGTTTCTAGGCCTTGTAGTATTTCGAGTCAATCTATCAGTCAGTCAGTGATAGAAATATTCATTTATAAATATAGACAAACATAAAATTATATGTTACGTATGCACCAGTTAAATATTGTACGTATTACAAACCTATTCTATACAAACCTATTTCCATAGAAATGAAAAAAAACTTCGAAACGCATTATCTCAGAGATCCTGCAAAATTACTGTTATTTTTAGAGAGAGAATAAGAGACTCATAAGACTAATTTTATATTAACTTTTATTTAAATTGAAAAAATATTTTTTTTCCCTTTGCTGTGCACTTAGAGACTTGCTATTTTCATACATAATAGGCGGTCAATTTGTATTTATTTACAAAGACGAGTATCACATAATTCGCGAAATATAGGCAAAAGATAAAATTCGTGAAGTTCAAAGACCTTTCGGAAAAAAATTGTATGTCTAAAACTAAGGTCAATAATTAAGCGGGAGTTTTTTTCTGTAATTCAATATGATTCAATCTATTGAAATCTAACATAAAACGAGGACGTCCGCAACTAAGGTAATCTCACACTGTCTCACACTGTGCGCCGGTATCACTGTCGAGCTCAAAGGTCATTTTTTATTTGAATGGATCTGCGAAGTGAACCTTCTAGGTACTACTATTTATTTTTATTTCTTCGGGTATTATTGCTACCTTTCTACTACATAATAACCATGATTTATTTCGGAGGTATAATTTTAATCTTGTACGGAACACAACCTCACCAAGATAATATTCTACTTTGTACTGACGATGACATTTTTGACAACTAGCGACCCGCCCGCGCGCCCCTGTTTCGCACGGGTGCACATTGTTTTTCTACTAAATCATGCATGTATTAAACATATAAACCTTCCTCTTGAATAAATAAATAAATAAAATAAATAAATAATGCTGGACAATCCACACAGCATCATCTAGCCCCAGAGTAAGCTACTCAAAGCTTGTGTTATGATGGGTACTAGATGACTGATATATTTAATACATTATATACTTACATAGATAGATATTTTTTATTATACATAAACACCCAGACCAACAGAACAAATTTCTGCAGATCGTACACAAATTTAATTTAAATTAATTTAAAATTTCGTAAAAAAAGGAAAGACGAAAGTCGCGCGCGGTAGTATGGCCACCCACACTCACTAGCTAGTTACATCAACAAGAACTTAAAATAAAAAATTACATTGACAGTGACAAATATCATCTGCTGACATTTTTTTTGGATCGCTACGCTATCCCTTGCTTGGCTACTTTTGGCTAGGCATTGGCTTCAATCAAATTCTTCAAAAAAACTAATATTCGTCGTTCGTGTGTGTTGTTTTATTGTTAGTGTGCTGTTTATTCGTATATTTCAAAAAGGGCTTTTTAATTATTAGAATTCCTCAGAAATGTTAGAGGCTTTATTCATTATTTGAAATAATTGGAAAGAATCTAAAATGTTATATTCTCGAGTTTAATGCGGTTGTTCCTGTTTATTTGTACCTATCTACTGGAAGATCCTTCGTCAGGATCCCTGAAGTAGTTATGCCGGAGCAAAGTAATGACTATCGCGTCGTTGTTTTCGGCGCAGGCGGTGTTGGTAAAAGCTCTCTTGTACTACGATTTGTAAAGGGCACATTTAGGGAATCATACATTCCTACTATAGAGGATACCTACAGACAAGTAAGATATGATGATTGATTAACAAGACACTAGTGTTATTTGATAAATATATATATAATACTGTTAAATCACAAGGAAAACCTTGAATTTTTGCCAAATCCCTGGCCTAACATTTTGGGACTGTGCCAATTAGCACAATGAATTTGGTCCTAAGATTGCCTGAAATGCTAAATTGCATACAAACATAGATATAGCTAAGATGATGTAGTATTTAGGTAGGTGTACATAATAATGATAATGTTGTTCTCTGATGAGATGATCTGAATGAGTTAAAATCATTTTATCTAATGTCAGTAAAGTTAAGTACCCCTACCTACATAAATTACTTTATACCTAAGCCATTTTAAAATTTTTGTGTTATTTTTCATTCAGGTGATAAGCAGCAATAAAACAATATGCACTCTCCAAATAACAGACACAACAGGGTCTCATCAGTTTCCTGCCATGCAGCGGTTGTCTATAAGCAAGGTAATTTTTGCATTATTTTAATTTGAATATCTTGTCTGTTGCCACATATCTTTCTTATCACAGGTGCGAAAAGTAACATAATGAAAGCATGAGACTATTCCTTGTGCACATTAGGTCAATTTTAGACAATTTAAAGAAAATGGAAGAATTTCAATGATCTAAAAATTAATAGGTATAAATAAATAAATATTTGAATATTTTTGGACATTCCACACAGCCCTATCTCACCCTAAATTAAGCCAAAACTTGTATAATCAAAATTAAAACAGTCTTTATTCAATACAATCACAGGGATCACTTTGAAACATCTTATATACTAGATAAATCTACTGCCAGTTCGTAATGACCAAAGCCTAGAACCAAATATGGAAATGAAATACTTATCTGATATAATACTTACTTACTAAAATGCTTTTATTGCAAATACATTAGATAGAGAACAGACCGGAACATTAGGTGAGATTGTAGCCAAAGGACAGTGTATTGAATATATAATAAAACATCTATGTTCATCTTGCAAATGTTTGTTCTCAGTGGGAATTGAACTTACAGACTAAGGGGCAGAAGGCAGAGCTACTACCAACTTAGCTGTGAAGGCTGAATTGTAATGAGTGTTATTATTTTATTTTTTCAGGGGCATGCCTTCATTCTAGTCTACTCTGTAAGCAGTCGACAGTCCCTCGAAGAACTTAAACCAATATGGCAGACAATAAAGGAAATTAAGGGGACTGAACTTCCCAGTATTCCAGTGATGCTAGCTGGCAATAAATGTGATGAAACTCCCGAAATACGTGAGGTTTCAGCATCTGAAGGTCAAGCACAGGCACAGACATGGGGTGTCTCATTTATGGAAACATCTGCTAAGACCAACCATAATGTCACTGAACTCTTTCAGGTAAAGATTGTCATCCTACTATCCTACTACTCCTGTTTATTATAAATGCGAAAGTTTGTAAGTATGGATGGATGTTTGTTACTCTATCACGCCAGAACGGCTGAACGGATCTGGATGAAACTTGGCAGAGATATAGATTATAGTCTGGAATAGCACATAGGCTCCTTTTTATCCCATAGGAACACCGGGATTTAAATCTACGCGGGTGAAACCGCGGGGCGCAGTTAGTATTCAATATTTATAAATTATGTATTAGCGTTATAGGTTGGATATATTGAATGAAAGTGAAGTGTAAGAAAATCTTAGTCAACTTGGGTGATTTGGATGCAGATGAGAAAGACCTGCGTCCCGATTACGCTAATGTCTGGCTATCAAGATGGCTTTCAATTTGACATTTGATTCCTATAGTGTAATTGCAATTGTATAAGATGAATGGGAATCAAATGTCAAACTGAAAGCCATCTCGATAGCCAGACATTAGCGTAATCGGGAGCCGGATCAGCTTCTGCAGTCCAGTTTTGGACCAGCTTTGTTAGTTGCGGAGCAGTGCAGTACCACATACTCCACTGTTTCTTTTTCCTGAAGACATCCACGACATAGATCGCTGTCTGTCGCTCCGATTGCTATGGGCTTATAAAGGTGGACAAAAATTAAAAAAGTTACACAAATATCACGGTCGCGGGCTCAAATCCAGCTCGGAGAATAACTTGGGACATTATAAAAAATCTTTACACAAATAACCAAGTTATAAAATGCCACTTAAAAGAGATTTGTTTGTGCATTCCAAAACCATTGTTACTTTTTTCTAGGATACCCGATTTTCAAGTAACAACGAAAAAACTAAAATTTACATAACCAATGATCCAAGAGTTCCTATTTCTAAGAGTTTCGTTGACATCAAGGTTTTTCACCTAATCAATTAAGCGTTTCTATAATTTTGTTTTCCATCATTTAGGTTTTTATTAGAATTGAAATCATCTCAACTTACAAGATTCTTATTATTGCAGGAGCTGTTAAACATGGAAAAGAACAGAAATGTCTCACTACAAATTGACGGCAAGAGCAAGAAGAAAAAAGAAAAGGTCGTAAAAGATGCTGGTGAAGGAGGTTCTACCGGTGGCAGAGAGAAATGTCTTGTCATGTAAATACGGTAAACATTACGCTTAGACTTAAACCACCGATTTATTTACAAATTTACAATAATTCGTAGTCATTTTAATCCTAGTCATTAAACTCCATGTCCTGAAAGAGTTACCAATGGACTTAGATTAAGTATTATATCGCATTTAAAGCAAAGTAGCAGTAATGTAATGCCTTTTAAATAATGTTATTTTTATTGTGATGGAGCTTAGAAATCACCTAATAAATATTTTGCTTATAGTGGGTAAGTTATTTATATTTTCTCAATGACTGATGGAACATAAATGAAAAAATATACTGTATTGTTAGAAAAATTACAACGAAATAAAGTCTCTAGGACTACAATTGTGTGTGCCGATTATGTAAAACAATATTTTGTAGACGCAATAAAAATAGTGTGATATTTAGTTATCTTCCATATATCAAGCTCTGATGTGTGGTGTGGTGATGATGCAAGGAGGAAGCTCCACTTTAGTTTCAAAACCAAAAAACACACATAGCAAACAATGTCAATCTGCTTGAAACAAAAATAAAGACTATCCAAACACGTTTCAAAGCCGCGGTTGCACCGCTAAAGCGACCACATGTATGGCGTATCTGTTCAAACTTTGCGTGCCTAATATAGTAGTGACCGGCAGAATCTTCCTGTAACCGGTGGCCGGATCAATAAGGTTAATTATTTAAAAACGAATCGTAGCGAAGCAGTAACAGCAAAATGAGTCGTTACTTATGGTTTCGCACAAATCTCACCGCAATCGCTTTCGGCCTACTAGTCGATTGCCGTGTCGTCAAAAACATTTTAATGTCAATTTTCCGGCAGAGGACTGGCCACCTATCGTAAAATTACAAACAACGACTTGTCGTACAGCTGTCGTTACGGCTTGTTTTTAGGTAATTAAACCGCGAGGTTTAATTACCTAAAAACAAGCGAGTTGCGTCGGTTGCTGTCGCCAGTACGGCCGCGTCCTAAGTACTACACACTAACATACTTCTATAGTTGAGGTAGTAAAAGCTAGGTCCAAAATATTTGATTATTAAGATAATGAAGTGGATGATTCATTAGTGGGAAAATATCTGTATTATTTCCTAGAAACGTGCTAAATTTAATAATACCACATTTAATCATAGCAATGAACAAAAACAGCGTATTTTGGCAACAATCAATGGTCAAAATACGAATAATTTCAAGTAAAAATGTGGATAGAAATAGTGGAAGTCGATAATTTAGTCATAGAGGTCGCGTCATTTAAAAAGTAGGTACCTGGTGGAAAACAATGGAGGGGATGTGTTTGCGCATACAAAACACCATAAGGAAGGGGAGGGGGCACACCCCCTCCTTCTTGCGGTCTTTTTACGTGACCCTGTGCCAATTTTAACGCGCAATTTTCTGTAAGGCTTACGTAAGCCCGTGGATAAGGATGACCATATAATATGACCATACCCTATGGTTATGATGATCGAAAACGAATTAAATAATCTAATTCTCAAAAAAATCGGATAAATCAGCGTTGTATTTTGGTCCGAGTGGAATTTATTAAGTAGACAGGAGATAGAAATAAAATCCAAGAATTGCTAATTATAATATGTTCGTCCAAAAGGTACACCAAAAGCCGTTAAAAATTGTTTTCCATGAAAGGGATTTATTTATCAATTCCGAAAAAAGTACTTAGTTACTGAATGCAAAATGTTCGGCAGCTTTGCTAAACGATTTCCTGATAAATCATTCCGATTTTTTTTAATTGTAGATTTAAAGATTGTATAGCGTTCATTAGTGTGATAAAATAAAGCCAATTACATTATTGTTTAACAATACGAAAATTGTGCATAATATATAGAATATCTCGCAATGACATTATCAATTTTAATTTAACCAGGTCAAATTAATGTAATTTTATTATTATTATAATAATTATACCATTCTAATATCTAATCGGACTTACTTAGATTGTTAATCATTATAAATTAAAACTAGTCATTATAAAAGTAGCTGGCGCTAGTTTATATGCACTTTATTTGATATCACTCACATATCCAGTTAGATTTTCTCATTGTTATTAAAGTTTTATCTAAATATATATTAATAATAATTACCTACTTACATAGTTTAGTATGTACCAAAATAATTCATCAAATGTTTTATCAGAGTATCTTAAGTTAATAGAAAGCAACATAACATATATCTGGCGAGATGAAAGAGTTTTGCAGCCTAAGCTTAAGAGACAGCATACGGCGTGCCGCTATCTCGCTCGCACGATTGAACATTTTTAAATATATAAAATCACTGATTGTAGTTATGTAAAATTGCAATCGGTCAAGTTGTGGTCAATAGTCTCATCAATCATTACACAAAAACAGTGAAAACATTTTTTTTTTATCCAAGCAAGTTTTCATACATAAAAATCAGAAAAATATAAAATCCCATTCTGAAAACTGGCTTGTATCAAATATTTTTTTCGCTAAAACTTTGTATTTCTATTGACTACAACTTGACCGATTGCAATTTTACGTAATACATTCTGTCATTTGATATCTTCAAAAATGTTCAATTGTGTGAGCGAGATAGCGGCGCGCCGTATGCTGCCCCTTAAAAACTGACTTTTAAAATCATTCGCTTATGGTATAATGTTGATTGATTTCAAATAAAACACCTATCTTCCGTCAGATGTGCCACCAGCTTAGAGCTTAAAGACTTGATTTAAAACAATGACTAAATACAAGCTTTGCATATACCTACCTAAGCTAAAGCGTAAGTTTTCGGTGATAAAATTTGCGGTTAAAATATTTAAATTATTACAAACCTTAGTTATAATTCTTACGGAAACACTTGATCGAAGTATTTAAGGTCTTATTATCTATATATTTAAATTTCAATCGATACCTACTTAATTAAAGTGCACGACGAATATATTGACGCGTTTGTATTTGCACTGTTTTTGCTTATTGGCAGAATTGTATATTAAGATGAGATAGTGATTGTTGAATACTGAATTGTTATAGCTGGACCAAAGTTGTTTCATGTTGATTGATGTAAGTTACTGTAGGATTTAATTTCTTCGTCTTGAATAACCTTTGTCAAATTTATTTGGCGTGAAGTCTGAAACCATTTTCTCTTGTTCTTGCTCGCATTTTCTCTTTCAACTCGTATTTACACTTACCTATCTAAAGTTGTGATCACTTGTGCTCATCTAACTCTTATTACTAAAAACATAGGTTTGTAGATAACTGCGATAATTTTAAGCAGTTTTTGGATTGGTTGTTACAAAATTTTTCATTCAAATTACGCAAACATAACAAAATATTTCTTGTAAAACGGCAGATGCAGTATTTTGTAATGTAGGCATTATTTGAGAAGGCCGTTCACGGACGGGCGGGCTGCAAATCGTATACGGAACGCTCGCTCATCTCATGTGAATGGAGACAGATACCTACTTCAATTATGAGGCGCTACGAATGGATTATTATTGATGAATGAATCCACGTGCAGTGACAAAACCGAAGAGAAAAATTCAGCTTGTCCTGCGAAAATCCTGCAAACATGCGATGTTATCGCGACAACAAGAACAAATTAATGTTACCTAATAGCTAGTGTCTATTCCGACTTTTGACTAGTTAACTAGTTTTTCCATTTTTCGTATTCCGTTCCGGTTTTGTATGTAGGTAGGTACTCGCGATAACCCGCCCCTAGCAAGCGTTAAAAAACAAGTTCTTAGCGCGCGCGATAGGGGGCGCTTATCGCGTCTACATACAGAACCCGTTGGAAAGCGGAATCCGAATTACGGAATAAGAAATCTGAAAAACGGAAAACAAGTTGTCAAAAATCGGAATAGACACTAGGTTTAGCCTTTTGCATTCCAATCGAAGGTAGGTATTGCTTTTACACATAGGGAACCACTCTAAAGCAATAGGTTTATATAGGTAGGAACTTAGGTACCTAACCTAATAAGTAAAGTGAGATATGAAATACCTACAGATGTGTCTAAGTAAAATGTTATAATGTAGTTGAAGGAATTTAGAGTAGTTTCGTCCATCGACCAGTAAAGAATTAGCATCGATACATAGGGTGTAGTACAATTAATGGGTTAGTTACAACTCCACCCGAAATTGATTATCTAGTAGAAAAAGTTGGTGGTCAAACTGCTACGACTTCACCATTGTAAGATTATTTAATATGCACATGATAAAATATACGAAAGTGCAAAATTGTGTTTTGTTGAGGCCATGTCTACTTTTTTGTCTGGAGCTACCAGTGTAGGTAGTCTACTATTTGGTACCTAATCTTTTTGGGATGAAGTGGAAACTAATCCGAATAAGTAAAGCAAAGGTAGGTACGTCTCTTCTCTTATTATTATAATTTATCACTAATATACCAATGTACATAGTATTTATTGTAGCATTTTCTGTTAAAAGTATCGTTATCTTACATGTATTTATTTATTTACCTTGTGACACTTCTCAATAAAGCATCACGAAAATGAAAACAAAAACCAGTTTATTATTATTGACCTATAAGTATGTACCTACCTACTGTTCACCTGCGCTATCAAGTACCTACCTACCTCCATACCCACCTCCGATGGCGTTTTTTCTCACTTGTAAATCGTCGCCTCATGTTAGCCCACGTTATACGTACACACGTATACAGGGTTACAGGAAAAATCGTGCTAGATCCGTTAAGGGTCCGGCGACAGCGGCTCGCAATTTCGAGGTGCGATTGGCTATTATTTCATTTTTTTTTTTTATACAGCTAGCTGATGGAACAAGCAGATGGCCCACCTGATGTTAAGTGGTAACCATCACCTATAAACAAAACATTGCCCCGTAGGTCACGCACAATAGGAACGTGCCCTACGATGCACTGCCCTGCGTCCATCAACTTGAGGCATACGGATGTTAAGCCTCATGTGCCTGTAATTACACCGGCGACCACACTCTTCAAACCGAACTCTTCATTTCGGGGAGGTTGTTTGAAAGAATAACTAAAGTGACACGCATAAATACTGTTCGAACACAAATAATACAATAATATAAATCAGTACACTCACATCATCAGTGAGATGCACATATACTAAAAATAGAAAAAAAATAATAAAAATCTCTTCAAAATCCTCTATCAAAAATATTCCAGAATTTCATTCTGCTAATAAATACATCTTGCACTTTCTTCAACTTCTCGGTCTTTTGACCTATTTTACGAACTCTAGTAGTACTCCTTCAATTTTTTTAAACTCAACATGTGTTGCGGACCCTGTGGAGGTTGCTGCGGAGGCTGCTGCGGTGGCTGCGGCTGCCCTTGCATCACGATCTACACTTGCTGCACCAAGATCTGCTAATCAACAATGAAGATCTTCTAATCTTCAAAGAAGCATGTTTGCGCTTATTAGGACGCGTAGGCAAGCCATGGTGCCTGCGGTGTCCTCGTATGCGCAACAAGCATTTAACTGTGTTGGTGTACTTGCGTGCCGTTCTGTGGAATAAACTGCTATGCATAAGCGTAAAAAATATATATATATATATATAAGAGAAATGTGCTTGAGTCAGAAATCATTTTGGTATTAGGTAAACGTAAGACCAAACATACTAATACCAAAATGATTTCTGATTCGGGCATGTTTCCCTTATATTATTGTATTATTTGTGTTCGAATAGACCGTAGTAGACGAGTTAAGAAAAAAAAATATTAGAAAGTTTAATTTGCCTAGTTTTTTCTACCCCCCTTAGACATCCTCAAAGAATCTTGAATTAGTACATACTTGGTACTGGGAGATCTGAGGGGATATCTACCGTGCCTGGGGATCAAAGTCGTGAAGCTGTTTCAGTTTTTTTTTCAGTTTAATTTGCTTTAGGGGATATAAAAAAAATATTGAAATATATATGTAGTAGTAAAATAAGTCAGAAATGATGGGTACTCGACGCCCTTTTAACGGATCTAGCACGATTTTTCCTGTAACCCTGTATATAAAATATTAGTTGCGCTCCGCGCAGATTTTAATCCCGGTATTCCCACTGGATAAAAAGTACCCTATGTGCTATTCCAGACTATAATCTAACTCTCTGCCAAGTTTCATCCAGATCCATCCTTTCCGGCATGAAAGAGTAACAAATATCCATCCATCCAAACTTTCGCGTTTATAATATTAGATAATATTGTACCTACTTGCCCCTGATTTCTGAAAGCGCGATCATCACTAATCGGCTGTCAAGCCACTTGCTATCTGTCTAATTTGAAGTAAAAGCTGAAATAGCAAGTGACAGCCGTTGTGTTGATCGAGCTTTCAGAAACCGGGGGCAAGTCTTGGAGTATTTAGCTTTAAAACTTCTAGAATAACCAACTCGATGGCAAGCCGCTTTAAATTCTAATTCGTGGTGGGGGACTGAGATCTGCACGGACGTCCAGTGATGGGGTGTATCGTGCATTGTCCCCCCCCCTGCTAATCTCATAGGCCAGGGGAAGGACCTTGGGTTGGTGGCAGCAATGTTCAAGCATCCCCGATGGTGATTTGGATGCAGAAGAGAAAGAGCAAGGAAAGCCGGTTACGATAATCAGGAATTGCAATTTTTAATAATAAACAAATAGCTTTTAAAACATTATTCCATTTATTATCACAGTCATCTTACAAAATTAATTAAAATAATACATAAATCACGGTTAGACCTGAACAGATAAAAGATGATTTGATGCTTAAAAATACTTGATAAGCATTGAAAAATAAGAGCAATTAGTTGAACAGATAATGGCATAACATCACAAAAATATTTTTTGGTAGGTATAAAACCACTCAATTAGGTAAAAATCGCAAACAACTTAGTTTCATAGATATAATATTACAAAAATATCATTTTGAAAAGTAAACGAATAATCCTTCCAAAAAAAACTAGGTACCTAGTTATATTTTGCACTTATTCTGCTAAGCAAAGAATGGGTAATTTTACTTCAGTAAAAGTTAAAATTACTAGGTACCTACCTAAGTAACAAATTTGAACACAGAATTTTTGTAAATTTTGAAAAAGATTTGTAAAATGATATTATATTGATTTTGGTGGCTACAGCTCGGGATTTCAGTTCTAAAGTCGTAGTTCAAACACGACTCAAGCACGAAAAATTTTATTTCGCTATTATTTTCAAATAGATGAAAATAATCGAAAAAAGTTGTAAATATTCAACGAAAATGGGACAGGCGTAGTATAAAACAAAGTCGCTTTCTCTGTCCCTATTTCCCCATGTCTCTATGTCCCTATGTAGGTATGCTTAAATCTTTTAAAACTACGCAACGTATTTTGATGCGGTTTTTTTAATAGATATAGTGATGCTAGAGGAAGGTTTATATGTATAATACATGCATGATATGTGCACCCGTGCGAAGCAGGGGCGCGCGGGCAGATCGCTAGTTTTCTAAAAAACATGCATCTCCGCTACCATCTTGTCGGCTTATATTCCTTCGTCTGACAGTATCCAAACACTCCGCTACTTCAAAAGATAAATTATTTGGTAACCTGCCTGTACTGGCAGACCTTCGTAATGTTGGTACTGGTACCACATTGCCACCTATTGGATTAAATTTCGGATTTCGGTTATGCCTAGCCGGCGTGTTACTGGAAAGGGCCAATGAACACACATTTAAAATTTTATCAAGAGTAGCTTGGCTTACTCCATCTCCTTGTTCAATACGACTTCTTGGCTGCGTCTCTGTTAGGTTCTGTGGAAATGGTGTTGGCCTCTTGTTTCGTATGCTGACTCCCACTCCAAAGAGGCTTAAGCTGAATGGAATGTTGAGGACCCAATTGAATAATACCATGACGAGTAGGAAAATCAATGAGATATTTATAATTACTACCAGTATTCCAAAAAATATTTTATCTAATGGGTACCACAGTCCAGCTGAAAAGTAGAATAAATAAAATGTATTGTAATACCGATTTTGAAACAAAAAATAATCACTAAGGTAAGTACCTACTGGCTTAAGGCGAGGATATCCCAGAACCACCAACCTCCAAGACTTGCAGCACTTGAACAGCTAGATTTCGTTAGATTTTCTTCTCAGAGATTAATATTATTGAAATTTTTAATTTTTTTTTTACACAGCGTTAGTAAATATTAATCCCTATCTTTTGTTCTATAACTTTGACATGATTTCAAGAAAAACTCTCTTAGCAATGGATGTTTGAAATATCGATTTAGTGCCATCTTTATGATTTTTTTTATCGAGAAAATAATCATTATTTACGTTTCTATATATACACACACACACACACACACAGCACTCGAGTACATGTTCAATTTTAAAGTTTTCGTTTTTTTTTCAGTATTTTTCTACATTTTAGTAGATTTACAGCTGTTTAAAAAACGGGAGGCTGGAGGTTCTGGGATATCCTCGCCTTAACTGGCAGCGTGGCTGGTAATTGCAGAAAAATATAAGTACACTAATAGGTAAAAAACACCTCTGCCTACTTAGTAAAAATAGGTATTTCGGCAATGGCTGCCTAGTGGAAGAACCGAAGAAATTATGGTGGTAACGGCCCCGCATTCCGATCCTAAGATCGTGCTTCAAAACTAGTCGAGCACCAATGAGCTTATCTGTTCACAAATGTATATGCACATGTACTTTCAAACGGTGAAGAAAAACATCTTAAAGCGTTGACAACACCTAATATTTCTCTCGCTCGCACGTTTCGACATTTTGAAAGATATAAAATCACTAAATACAATTTTGAAAAATCGCAAACAACCATTTTGTGTGCAATCACGTTGCACACAGTTTAGTAAAAATTTGATTTTCATTGATGCATGTTTTCCTACTCAAAAGTTTGCTTATGTACGAAAACTAGAAAAGCAAACTTTTAAGTAGGAAAACTTGTACCGATCAAAATGATTTGTTTACTAAGCTGTGCGCAATGTGATTGCACACAAAATGGTTGTTAGCGATTTTTCGAAAATGGGTTTAGTGATTTTATAAATAAATAATGCTGGACAATCCACACAGCACCATCTAGCCCCAAAGTAAGCTACTCAAAGCTTGTGTTATGGGTACTAGATGACTGATATATTTAATACATTACATATATACTTACATAGATAGATATTTTTTATTATATACATAGAAAACACCCAGACCAACGGAACAAACTTCTGCAGATCGTACACAAATTTGTTCCGAGGCGGGAATCGAACCCGCAACCTCTAGCGTCGCAGGCGGACTCTCGCCCGCTGCGCCACAGAGGTCGTATATCCTTCAACAAGTCTAAACGTGCGAGCGAGAGTCACATTAGCTCTTGTCTTCACCTTAAGGCATGTTGTTGAAACTAAAAATATCAAACGAATGTGTCAAATCAAGTGCTCGGAACTACACTATTTCGAAAGAACTGGAATCTTTTAACAAATTTATTGTAGGTAAGTAAGTACATACCTGTTACACCATGTAGTATGGTTTCCACTGTACCACTGATAACAACAAATGGTTCTGCTAATGCCGTGGTAAACATTCTGATGCCAATTTTCAAAGGGTTCATGTGCTTCATAAACACAAGTGCATCTGGTTGCGGAATATCACAGCTTGAGGACCAAAAGTACCATTTGCATTTATTGACTGCAGAAATAAACTTATTCAGCTCATTTTGCTCAGCTTCCTGGAATGACAAGTCCAAAGATTTTTAGTAAATAGGTACGGTCAGCTACAAAAGGACACCCCTATCTATAAGTATACCCATAATGTCAGCTCACCATTATATTACCCACTAGCGACCCGCCCGCGCGCCCCTGCTTCGCAAGGGTGTAACATTGTTTTTCTACTATATCATGCATATATTAAACATATAAACCTTCCTCTTGAATCATCTCTATCTATTAAAAAAAAACCGCATCAAAATCCGTTGCGTAGTTATGAAGATTTAAGCATACATAGGGATATAGGGACAGAGAAAGCGACTTTGTGTTATACTATGTACCTAGTGATTATATTAGCTCAGCGCCTAAACACCCCTAAACAAAACTCAAACTTGAGACTTGCAGTACAGTAGAGATAAACCATTCTAAAAATGCACGCCCCTCTACCTGCCTTTGCTTTGTGCATTTTTAGAATGGTTTATCTCTACCCAGGTATGAGTTTTGTTTACCATATTTAATTATGCAGGCAACACAACAAATGTTACCATCAACTTTGTTACAAGATAGGGAGATTTACCTTTTTAGGTGGACTAGTAAGATAATAAAAAGCCCTTGTTTGATTAAATAAAATGATATACCTACCCAGGTAAATTATTTTACTACTATCATTTTATGATGTTTATTTAATCTGCATTATTAATAATAATACCTAATTGATAATAATGATACAAAAAACATTACCTAGTTACTGTCAAATAGGTTAAGACTAATACTTAAGTTAATAATATAAAAAAGAAGGTAGGCTCACCTTGTATGATATGACAACTTCATATGCATAGAATATAATGATCAATATCACTATGGCTTGTTTCTGAGACATATGGCTCCAGATCCATATGGCACTGCCAGCAACTGCTAAGAAGCATAGTGTCCAGGTAATATTCATCTGTAACAAAAACAGTTCATAAATTACATAATTAAGGGTAGTGTAAAAAATGGGGGAGACCTTTAACCAGTGTTAGTACAGAAAAGTGCAAAAGAAATTGAGAGGGCAAAATGTTTTTTGAATAAGCAATGATAACACTTTTTTTCAAAGCTACTCTAACATAATTAAAATTGAGGGTTAAACTATAGCTAACCTCAGACTAAATAAAAACTAAAAGACGGACTTCAGTGCACAGCAAAGTGAAGCCGGTCAAACTACGCCTCGCACGCACACACCAAATTGGCCCACGCAACACATCTTTAGAAAACTGGCTTCACTTTGCTGTTCACAGAAGTCTGTCCTTATTATTTGGTCTGAGTAGCTACCCTGGTACCTGAGTTGGGGGTTGGGGATAGGGGGATGCATGTGGGGGTAGATGGCAAGTCTTTCCCTATAATTCTTTTTTCTAGGAAATGAAAAAAAATATTCTTCAAAATTCTTCTTTTAAAAAAAAATGAGTCTTTTTGTCTAGGAGATGAAATATTATTTCGAATTTTCTTCACTTTAGTAAAAAAAAAACCTATTAATTTAAAAAAAAAAAGAAAAAGTGAAGAATTTTTTTTCATTTCCTATAAAAAAGAACTATAGGGAAAGACAACCCCCCTATCCCCAACCCTCAACTCAGGTACCAGGGTAGCTATAGCCAACCCAAATTGAGGTCAAGGTCACAATACAAGGTCAACATTTTAGGGTAATCAGCTGAAGTCAAAGGTCACTGCACAGTTTCCATTTCCATGTACTGTTAGTTACCTATAAATGTTACATTACATAAACCATAGTAGCTAATTTTTAAAAAGTAAAAAATATCTTTGCTGAGTGGTCATAAAGACCTGAGATAAATAAGTATAATACAATAAGTACAGGGGATGGGCAACAACATCTGATTAATCAACATTAAACTGCTATTATTAAAATGGGAAAGGTTTAAACCTAGAAGCGCACTTATCTTATATGTATAGGCTGTTGATCATGACATTAGCACACACCTTATATTCAGCCAGGTAAACATGAATATATTCACTCCATGTTAACATAATTTGTTCAGTGATTGTGGGTTTGTAAATGGATTCTTCAACATATCCTACAGATCTCCGGAGCATGTCTTCTGATAATGGATTATCAGATTTCAGAGCTGCATCTAATGTTTCCCATTCTTTGGGATTAAACTTCATTTGTAATGAAATATCGACAGTTCCATCTTCATTAGTCTGTAAAACAAATTGTTCAAGTATACATTAGTACTCATTTTATTTTATTACCTACATTACACATAGTAGGTATATAGCCCTTAGCTGTATTCCTCATGTATGATCAAAAGAGGGAGGGGTCCTCTTTTAGTAGGTACTTAGGTAGGTATAAAGGTCCTATTCTTGTTATAAATAAATAACTGTATAAGTTCAATAAAAAACCCTAGCAAATAAAATACATGTCCAGTATTCCTTAAGGTTGCAAGCCCATTAATCTGGATTTATTAGGTAGTAATGTTGTACCTATCTAGGTAGGGGTATTAAACTTACCTTAGTATTACCTCCCCTTAGGACTATAGCGAGAGTTCTTCTAAAAAACCACTCACCAACACCAAGTTTGTTTTCTGATACCGATTTTATTTTTGGCGGCATTCTTAAGTCTGGTGGAATGTTGTATTCATCTAATAATTCTGGTGTTTTACTATCATAGTGCCAAGGGTCCGGACCGGACTGGGTATTAGTTTGATGGAATAAACAAATTATTGAAATGTAAACGAATTTGTGTAAAAACATTATAACTACGCTCCTGATAAACAACACATTATCTGTATTATTTGTATCTGTAATTTTATAATCTATTGTAAATAAATAAATGTGAATTTGAACACAATTCGTCTAGGTGGTGAACTCAAAAACACAACAGCTTGTCGAGTCTAAAGTTTTGAATAAAACCGTTTTATATATACTTTACTCTCAGAAATACGTTACGTTTGTAGGTTTTCACTTTTGAAAAGAACGAAAGATTATCTAGCATGAAGATGAAAACCAATGAGATGAAAACAAATATTCAAATTCCTTGTACAAACAAAACATTAATATATAAATACTTCTTCTTTATTTTATCTGTCTTTCTCAAAGAGAATGTAAAACTACGAGAAGAGGCGGGACTTAGTAAAGAGCCAATGGGATTCTTTTACATGGCACTTCAATACCAACACAACGAATATGTACGTCAAACAACAACAGCTTTACCAACCTATCAGCCTATGTAGTGCTGCGCGATGGCACTCACTTTTATATCGATATCGATAAAATATGCGAGATCGAAATCGAGGTTTTTTTGTAATCCATTTATTGACTGAATCCACGTTTAAGTACAACCTAGGTCCTGAAGTCCTAGGTTGGACTTAAATATGGATCTGATATGAAATAAAAAGCTTTTTGCATTAGTACATATAATTTTTGTACATATACCTATTCATTTTATGAATTTGTTTTTTCATTTATTATAATGTTTAGTATTAGAAAGAAAGAAAGAAAGAAAATACATTTATTCAACTACACAGACACATTACATAATGATAGATATACAGAAATTTAGTTACAATTTTACTTAAAATATACTACAATGAAACACAAATACATAATAAAAAATAAAAAACTGGAGAAGTGAAATATTATAGGAAAGAAAGAATGAAACATATTTATTTATTTATTATTAAATATAAGCCAATGGATGGTATTAGCAGGACGGACACGGTGTGCTTGACTTGTTCTGTAACAAAGTATTTTTTATTAATTTCCAGTAGTTTTTTTAAGAAGTATTGTACCTAGAGCATAAGTTTAAAAGACTAATTCACGTCATATTCTTGAAAAGGTCATAATAATTTTAACAGTACAAACTCACTATGCTATTTGCAACTCCCAGACCTAATATGAGGGCAAAATATAAAAATCAACTTACTTTCACAGTCTCGCAGTTCTTATTAGGTAGGTATGTCATCAAAGCCGTAATTGTTACCACAGTAGGTATGTGACCGAGGGCTCACTAATATCGGTAGTTGCTACTAATCTTTTCATCTTTAGCATGGATTTTTCACTTTGGTAGTATCTGCAAAAAATATATATATATATTTTATAATAATATAACCCGATAATCATGAATTTTAACATTTTAAATTTCAAAAAAACAAATGATTACTATTAGCCACCGCGGAAAGCCCATTTTGTAAGACTGTGTATGTAGCCTCCTAGATGTGCACGTTATAATGAGATATTAGCATATAAAGAACTGTCCGATACAGTTATCGACACAGTTATTTACACCATTCAGGACTCTGTTTTTTTAATCTATTATTGTTATCTGGCTGGCTGGATGTTTTTGCGTCCGCCGACGGTATGTACGGGGAGCGTGCACATTGTTAAGCCGCGTCCGTCAGCCGCGGCTTACGGACGCGTCAGATAATTTGTTCGCAGCTTAATAATGTAGATGGGGCGCAAAGAGTATACAATAACTTGATGGGGCGTAGCGTTATATACTCTTGGTAGATGGGTATCATGGTTGTTTTTTTTGTCTTGTATAATTTTATTGTAAAAAATATTGTGCACATAATATATTATGTTTAATAAATAATAACCAAAATATAAAATCCTTCGTTTTTTATTTCAAGTTCTACTTTTGTATAACAAGTGGTATGTAGGTACATCGATATCGATATCTTATAGATATTGGCGCATCACTAGCAGGACGCAAAAGATAGCATCATATCTCTGTCTCTTTCTAAATGCACACTAGCGACATCCACTCGATAAACGGAACTGTAATTAGCGTCCACAGCTAATAAAGGTCCGATTCCTATCTGTCCTTTAGGACTATACTTATAAATCTGTGATGGGTATTTGCAAAGAGTAGTAAATAAGTAGGTATGTGGAATTGGAGTGGAGTGGGTATTTGTTTGAATTGTGTTAGTTATCTACAGAAGTATATTTCCCGCATTATAGCTGCACAATTTAGCCATGTCTTCAATAGATTTTGATCCTTCCATAAAGCTTTGTCTGAAGTATTTACATTCAGGTGCATCAGACTCTACTGAGCAGTTACGATTGACTCTCGACGAACACATTCGGCAGGCCTACGGGAGCTCAAAGACTCTCGGCAATGTGCTGCCGAAGAAGTATTTGAATGAGGAGAAAATGGAATCCACCCGATCCAAACACAAAAGTGAAAAAACTGTCAAAACTGTGCCAGTATCTCAGCCGAGTCCACAGCAGCTTCAGATCCCAGAGAGAGACGATGACGATGGACTAGTGATGGATGGAGAGTTGGCTTTTGATTTGCTGGAAGAGGATTTGACATGTACTGTGTGTAGACAGATAGCTGTGCAAGCTGGTAACCGATTGGTGGAGTGTATAGTTTGCCGTGCTCTCTACCACCAGGTAAACCTCAGAATTACAATTATACCTCGGAATTAAATACATTTCATATACCTACCCAACTCTATATAACTAAACTATTTATTTCTACTTTCAGGATTGTCATAAACCAGTCATCACTGATAGTGAAATGTCAGGATGGCACTGTGCTTCATGTCTTGCTTCACAAGGATTTAACCCTGGTTTTTCCAGCAAAGCATCATCCTCATCCAAATCACCTTCCCATGTCTCTGGGTCCACTACACCTGTGAAAATATCCTCAAGCAGTTCTGCTTCATCATCACCATCTAAAGTTATTACTCCCAATATCAATATTATTACGCCAGATAAGAGGTTACAGATAATGAAGAAAAAGGCTGCTAAGCAGCATGAGAAAGGAAGAAAAAGTTCTAAATAAAGCTGTAGGTTAACTATTTGAACTAGCTTCATATCTTCTAGAGATCTTCTAGATACTTCTAGAGATCAAGCAACTGTTATCATAAATTGTACATGATTTTAAAATCATCATAGTACAGTATCCATGTGGTAGCGTCTTGCTGATATAAACTGGTACCTATTGTAGTGATTCAAATCAAAATCAAAAAGTATTTATTAGGAACAAATAAACAGAAATACAGAAACAGAGAAACAGTGATATCCGCAGTGATTGTACTTAGGTATTTCAAATGTTAAAATAGTAACCATTAAATAATAATAATTAATAGTAGGTACCATTGTCAATGTTGTTATAAGGTAGTACCTGTCTACACGAATACTATAAAGAGTAAACCTTTGTATTTTTGTATGTAAGTAATAAGCTCAAAATCTAATTTCAGTCCAGTTTCAAAAATTCTTTCACCGCAAGCTACACTATCCCCATGCAACATATTAGGCTACATTTATTACTGGAAAAAATTCAAAAATATGTATATTGTGCACTTACTAATAAAGTAAATCGTAAGATATTAAAGTAGGTATGTAAGTAAATAAATCTTGAATATATTTATTTTTGATGGTTTTTTCTGAATAAAAAAGTAAGAACATTACTACTGTTGCATATGTAGGTGCACTGATTTTAAGAGGTACACACCTAACGAACCAATGTTAGTAAGGGCAATTATTTTATTTTATTTTGAAATTTTTGGAAAACTTACAGCTAGGTGCAGATCATTGTTAAAAACAATTAACAAAATCTTAAAAAAAAAAATTGATTATGTTAACTAAAGGCCAATTAAAAGTTTCCACAGATATGTTCTATTCATGCAAGAAAAAAAAAACAGTATAGTAAGTTGAAAGTTGAAAGTAGTATAGCAGTATAGCAGTTTGAAGTACTTATGATTTTGTCTGTATTCAGTACACATGATACTTTATTGACGTCCTCAGTGGCGCAGCGGGCGAGAGTTGCCTGCGACACAAGAGGTGGCGGGTTCGATTCCCGCCTCGGAACAAATTTGTGTACGATCTGCAGAAATTTATTTAATTGGTCTGGGTGTTTTCTATGTATGATAAAAATATCTATCTATGTAAGTATATAATGTATTAAATATATCAGTTATCTAGTACCCATAACACAAGCTTTGAGTAGCTTACTTTCGGGCTAGATGGTGCTGTGTGGATTGTCCAGCATTCTTTATCTATTTATTTATTTACTAGTAGTTCGCCCCGAACTGAGATTTCGTGACGCGACGCGAACGCTCCGAAAATATAAGTAAGTGGTAGTCAGAGGCAAGTCCAACCAAACATTGTGTTTGGACTTGTCTCTGGCTGCCACCTACTAACTAAGTATGGTAACCAAGTTTCAACTGAATTGGCCTATTTATTGAAGAGTTCCGATAAACAGACCTTGGCTCCATCATCAGAACAGGTCACTATCTCCATTTAATGAGAACCAAGTACCTTCTTAATCTTAAAAAAAAAAAAATTAGTTAAAAAACAAAGAAATTTGCCGACCAGTAGAAAAACCTTGAGGCCAACGAAACTCTTAGAAATGAGAGCTCTTGGGTCATTGGCTATCGTAATTTAATCTTTTTATAGTATCTCAAAAACCGGGCATCCTAGAAAAAAAATAAAAATGGTTTTGGAATTTCCAAACCAAGCCCTTTCATATGACATGTAATTTAATTTTTTTGCTTAACTTTTTTAATTTTTGCCCCCTTAAAAACCCCCATAATTTAATAACCCCTCATCCGATTTCACTCACATACTTACCAGTAAATTTCTCAAGTACAAGCTATCGACTTACCAAATTTCATGCAGATCGGATAAACGGTTCTCAAGTTATCGTCGGACAAACATACAAACATACATATATACGTACATACATACACACATAAAATGCCAAATCATCCAAGTTGATTGTAAGATTTTCGTTCGCTTCGCTCACTCAATCAATTACTAGCGACCCGCCCGGGGCGCCCGCGCGCCCCTGCTTCGCACGTGTGCACATTGTTTTTCTCCTATATCATGCATCTATTATACATATATACATACTATCATACATATACATAAACCTTCCTCTTGAATCTCTCTATCTATTAAAAAAAAAGCGCATCAAAATCCGTTGCGTATTTTAAAGATTTAAGCATAGTGATATAGGGACAGAGAAAGCGACTTTGTTTTATACTATGTAGTGATTAGGTTTAGGTATAGTTTTAAGTTACACTGAAATAAACATTTGTCTCAGCGTAGTAGGTACCAGATTCGATATCTGGAAGCAAATCTTTCAAAGTCATCGAACGATGTCTTTGCAACATAGCTAACATTTTCCGTAGCCTGTCCGTAGACATCCCGTAGCAGTGACGTAGACATCTCGTAGACGCCCCGTAGCCACCCCGTAACCATACAGTACAACACATAAGATTTCGAGTATGCGTTTTGTTGACCTGTATTTATCTCGTTGTCCGTAGCCGGACTAACCTGCTTACAGCCCACCTGGTGGTAAGCAGTCACCATCGCCCATAAACACCAATAACGCCGGGATTGTAGCGTGTTTTCAGTAGGTAGGTTTAGGTATAGAAAAAGATGTAAGTAAGTAAAAAAATAGATAGGACTTGCCGACTCCATATTATCAAGAATAACAACACACACATACTACATAGATTGAAATAAAAAGGTAAGTATATCAAATGTGTAATGTTGCTTGTTCAAATGAAACACAATAACAAAGGATCACTTTCCGCTGTTTTCATAAGATTGTAACCAATCCGGGATGAAGCCCGCCCCCATTGGCTGATCCCGGTGTGGGCGGAGGATAGTCGGGATGCGGAGATACTCGCATCTAACATGACATTTGTTTCTAAGATAATGGAGTTTATGTTCGTTTGTTACTCCTCCGGAAAATGTAACGCCTTCTCAACCATCTTTCAGTCTTAGCTATTGGTTTCAGGATCAGTTCCACAGTCAGAAATTTGTGTTAACAGTGTTGAGTGCAACAGTGATTGGTAGTAGGTACTTGAGTGTAGTGTATGTACCGTTATGAAACATAAAATTGTGACAAGTTTTCAGTGTTGTTTTTAAATATTGCTGGATCCATCAAACGTAAGTCTAGCCCTTCCTATTTCGAAATAGGTATCATAAATTTTTCAGTTTAATAATTGTTCTTAGTGTAGTGTAGTAGTTACATAAATATCTAATCAACGGTATTCTGAAACCTAAAATCTTGCTTTAAGTACCTATATTTGAGTATTCGTCTTGTCGTGTCACTAATTCTTTCGAAATAGTCTGTTAAAAGAATTTTAAGTGCTTCTTTCGAGCACTTGAAAAACGAATATTTTTTTAGTTCTGCGACATGTCGGTTTCCTCACCATGTTTTCCTTCACCGTTTGAGAGCACTGGCACTGAGCCTGTCACTAATCTGAGTATCAAATACCTAAATCCTACTTCCTACTACTACTAATATTATAAACGTGAAAGTTTGTAAGTATGGATGGATGGATTAATGGATGGATGGATGGATGTTTGTTACTCTTTCACGCCGAACGGCTAAACGGATCTGAATAAAACTTTGCAGAAAGACACTTTATAGTCTGGAATAACACATGGGCTACTTTTTGGGGAATTATTATTATTATTATAAGCCATTTATTTCCCAATTTCAATATTTACAATTCATTTAGGTACAGTTCAACACATAAAAAATATAAATATTCCTATAGAGGTAGGTACATGCATTATTATTAATTTATATTCTTAAATTATTATTCCACTATTAATTATTATCTTTCTCAATTGTAATCATATTACTTTGAACATTATATTATTGTAGGGATGCCCAGTTTTGGGCATAGGCCTCCTCCAACCGTTTCCAGTCAGTCCTTTGTTGGGCTAGACGTGTCCATGTAGCACCCGCTACACCCATAATGTCATCGCGCCATCGACGCTTCGGCCTGGGGAATACCGGGATTTAAATCTGCGCGGGTGAAACCGCGGGGCGCAACTAGAACACTATAAAAAGTATTTCTTATGAATAAGATAGAAAATATAATTTAACAGGGATTAGTTCAGCAGAAACCCTGGAGTTTTTAAGAAAAAAGCCGACGGGAAGCATGAACAGTGGTAGAGCGCGGGTCCCGAAATGCGCCCGTTGCCGCAACCACGGCCTAATCTCCAGCCTTCGAGGACATAAGAAAGCGTGTGCATACCGCCACTGCCAATGTCCTAAATGCGGCCTTATCAAGGAGCGGCAACGCATAATGGCAGCTCAGGTTAGTGCGAAATTTATTTATTCAAAGAAAACGAAAAGAACTCGTTTTGAACATTGTCATGAAATCAGAAACACGCATGTAAAAAATTATGCATTTAACTGTTGTGATGACTTAGACACTTGAGTCTATATTTCCTCATATCAATTAACCGCTCTATCACTGGCATCGCAAGTTTATTCCTGTGCAAAGATTGCCTCCAAGATAAGCAATTCAGACCCCTAAGGATTTTGCCTGTACACCCATTATTATGAGCATTTAGTGTCGCTAAGGTAATGTTTAAATTTCAAATTTAAGATTATTTTATTGATCAGTAATCTGTGATTATAATAGATTGTTATATTCATCATAACATTACATTAGTTGTAGCTTACTACATCTATAATTGACAGGTGGCGGCGGCATTACTCGTATTATTAACTTGTTTTAGGAACAGAATCAAATCAATATACATACATAGGTTGTAATTCACATTATTCCGATTTTCCATTGCATTGTTTCAAATAAAGGCCACCAAATTTTTTATTTTAAGGTATAGTTATTGTTATATGTAAAGGTGATAGAAAAAGCAGATGGCCTACCTGATGTGAAGTGGTAACCATCACGCACGATAGAAACGTGCCCTACGTCCATCAACTTGCATACAGATGGTTAGCCTCATGTGCCTGTAATTACACCGGCGACCACACTCTACAAACCGAAGCAGCAACGCTACTTGGCGGAAAAAGGCGTGGCCGTACCACTATCCTGGACAAGCCCTTCACAAAAAGCTCTACTACTCATAAACTTCAATAACAGTTACCAAAAAAAAAATACTGGTGGAATCGCTTTACGTCGCCGCCACCGATCACACCTTTAATCATCCAACAAAGTGAACAAGGAAACGTTAAACCTTATCGAGTACAGAAATAACACCCAAATCTGAGGCGTTAATGTGTTTTAATGTAGTGAAATCGAGATCAGCTAATGCAGTCTAAGTTTATTTAAACAAGTGGCACGTGTTTACGGAGACGCCGGATGAGCCATCGATCGGCTTACACAGTAATGCATCTGTCGATATCCCACCACTTGCATTGCAGCTGATCTACGGGTAATTTATTTACTAGGGATCATTTCAATATCTGATTTCACAGATATTGAAACGCAAAGTAATTTGAATTATGGTGCTTTCGGGTAGTCTTCTTCATTTTATAGCACTGCAATGAGCTACTGATATGTAGTTCTAATTGATACAGAGTTAAATCTATTCCTGATTCTTCAGAACATATCTTATCAAGTAAATGCATGATGTTCACTACTCCACCTTCTAGTTAGCGTTTTGGTAGAAATTATAAATTACTTCTATACTACTATACCTACTAATAACTTTAATTCAATCCTATATGTTATGTGTACAGAAGATTAGTATAGTCTACTTCTCTAATAATACACAATACTCAATTTTTTTTAACATTCCATGGAATAGCAAGGTAAACTGCGTTGCAGTGGAGCCAGTGTGTGTGTCTCCAGCTTCCTCATATTGAAAATGTAATTTCTATAAATGCCAATATTTAAAGCATAATTAGTGCACTCATAGATTTGAATCATAATTTAGCTGCCAAATAAACAACGATGCTATAAGCTTATAATAGTGTGTAAGCTGGAGTAACATGTCTCCAGCTGCCTCAGTCAGTGTGGGCAAACGGCTAATGATAGAGATATATAGTAAACGCAAGGATTTAGTACCAAACGAATTAGCGAGGTACCAAAAATTTCAGGTCTGTAGCTCGGAAACTCTTCGAGTTATAAGACTTGATCAACGTGTAAGCTGGAGTAACGATACGTGAAAAAGCATATGCTCGTTCTCTGGAATGGCTGGAGCTAGCAGGTTGCTTTAAGTCTCCAGATTTAGTACCAAACGAATTAGCGAGGTACCAAATATTTGAAGTGTTTCTGTTCAAAACTCTATGAGTTACAAGCTTTTCCAGCTTTTTTTGTTTGTCCAACTTGCACATGTTGGATCTCAGCAACCACAATAGGTACAGACTCGGTTGATGTCTCTGAACCGAGCTATGAATTAGTGCACTCGGTACCAAAAATTTGGAATCTCTAGGACAAGCAGTTCTGTTGTAATCAGCAAAATAACATCCAAGGAATTTGAATACAGACAGATATATTCAAATTCCTTGATTGCATCAGTAGGTACGAGTGTGACGCATTCGCTGTAGTGACAGAGATAGAGCTACTATCAACTGAAGGCTGGTTGAAATGGAACTATCTGGTATTCTGTAACTCATCATAATATTAGTTATTTTGCTGATTACAACAGAACTGCTTGTCCTAGAGATTCCAAATTTTTGGTACCGAGTGCACTAATTCATAGCTCGGTTCAGAGACATCAACCGAGTCTGTACCTATTGTGGTTGCTGAGATCCAACATGTGCAAGTTGGACAAACAAAAAAAGCTGGAAAAGCTTGTAACTCATAGAGTTTTGAACAGAAACACTTCAAATATTTGGTACCTCGCTAATTCGTTTGGTACTAAATCTGGAGACTTAAAGCAACCTGCTAGCTCCAGCCATTCCAGAGAACGAGCATATGCTTTTTCACGTATCGTTACTCCAGCTTACACGTTGATCAAGTCTTATAACTCGAAGAGTTTCCGAGCTACAGACCTGAAATTTTTGGTACCTCGCTAATTCGTTTGGTACTAAATCCTTGCGTTTACTATATATCTCTATCATTAGCCGTTTGCCCACACTGACTGAGGCAGCTGGAGACATGTTACTCCAGCTTACACACTATTATAAGCTTATAGCATCGTTGTTTATTTGGCAGCTAAATTATGATTCAAATCTATGAGTGCACTAATTATGCTTTAAATATTGGCATTTATAGAAATTACATTTTCAATATGAGGAAGCTGGAGACACACACACGTGGAGCCATGAAATTGAATCCCGCTAATGTGTATTCTACTCGTACCCGGGTCAGTAGTAATTTGATTTACCGAGATTGAGTTCTGTTTAGTTTTCCAATGAGGCGGTGGCCTAGAGCTATGCGGCAGCTACGGTTTGTCGCTTCGTCCCGAGGGTGACCACTGCAAACAAACATTGTCTGTTTGTCATTGATTTTCTGCTAAATTAATTTGTCAAGATTATGTTACGTGTCCACGGAATTTTTATGAAGAGTAAGATGTTAGTCGCTCTGGCTCTGGTAATTACATTTTGTAGACTGCCATTTCTCAACTACTGTCTCAATCGCCAAATAAGGTAATTAAATATGATTTAGCGCAACTGATTATTTTATAGCGTAGCTTTCATTTATCTTGTTCGTAAACTGATGGTTGGTGTTCTTTTGTCTTAAGTTTTAATGAGGACTATTAGGTAGAAGAACACCGGGATTAGGGATGAATAAACTAGTATGATAAGTTTATCTATGGTGTCTGGGCATTTTTATTTCCTGGGCATGACATGAAGGTGTTTTTTAGGTATTAATTAGGGGTTTTTGGTGCAGGTGGCTCTAAAGCGCCAGCAAGCAGCTGAAGACAAGATAGCCCTACATCTGGCATCTGTAGAAAACGGTGCGGTATTGGAAGCCTTGCCTCCCGGACGTATTTATGGCATGAGGGTCACAGAGCCTAGTCCGAGCCCTGGACCGGAGCCCGATTCTGCTGCTGATGATCATACTGTAAATAAATACTTTCTTTAAATTGCACCTTCATTTACGACTACGAGACATTTACGTATATTATTTGGGTACTCTAGGTAGGTACAGTTAGTTATACTATGTATGTTATGCACTTATACTAATATAATGGAATTATGTGGTTACATTTAAAACATGACTTGTAATTTTTATATGGATAGTATTTGTTTCTTCAACAGCCGATCCACATTGACAGCGAGACCAGCGACTCTATGCCTGACTGCTGCAGTACCTCACCAGATTCTGCAGGAAATTCTGCGTCAGCGTTACGGTGAGTAGACAATAAGAGATCCTATGGCTGCCTGTCCAATGACGCGGAGAAAAATATTAACCAATAGGTTTAGTTTTATGCAATATAAAATCTCCTCTCAGCAATGCAATCCTATTAGTTAATATTTCCCCGTTTCTCCCAAGGAATATACATAGATAACTTAATTAAATTATAAAACAAGTATACAAATTCCTTGGTTTCTCCCCTCAGCAGCCGCGTTCCGCGTCAATGAACAGGCAGCCTAACGATGGTAGAGACAGAGAATATATCAGTGTTTTGTCTGATTGGCATCACACTGAAGCTTCGATATTCGACGACCTCTGTGGCGCAGCGGGCGAGAGCCTGCCTGCGACGCAAGAGGTTTCGGGTTCAATTCCCGCCGTGGAATAAATTTGTGTACGATCTGCAGAAATTTGTTCCGATGGTCTGGGTGTTTTCTATGTATAATAAAAAAATATCTATCTATGTACGTATATAATGTATTAAATATATCAGTTATCTAGTACCCATAACACAAGCTTTGAATAGCTTACTTTGGGGCTAGATAGTGCTGTGTGGATTGTCCAGCATTATTTATTTATTATTTATTTACTTATATTGTATTACAGTAAGCACATTTAAACAAGGAGGTGTAATGAAGGTACCAAAGAGCGGTAGGAACCAAACCGTAACTTTGTTGCCTGTTCTTCTAGAGTTTGGTCGCGTAGAACTGGCACCTAGAGTCACCTAGCTTTATGATGTTTCAAAGTGATCCATGTGATTTTATGTGTGTGTGTGTTTTTTTTGTGTGATGAACACAGATGTTTGTTCTCTGTCTGGGTGTTATATAATATTATAAGTATGTATTTACAAAAAAAAAGTATATAAGTAGTATATCAGCTATCTGGTTCCCATATCACAAGCATAAGCTTAGTTTGGGGCTAGATAGTGCTGTGTGGAAAGTCCACCAATATTTATTTATTATTATTATTTATTGAATAAATACCTCTTGATTTTGACTTAACATTTTTAGGAGGTGAGTAAGGGTCTTCCATGTTTTTACTTTGTTTTGTTATCTCAGTAGAGCGGGTGCGGACATGGGAATGGACAGTAGTGAAGGCACTGTCAGCACAGCAGGCCTAGAGATGCTGCGGAAGCTGTTCCCCGGCAAGAAACGTTCCGTCCTTGAGTTAGTGCTACGACGGTGCAACCACGACCTGCTGCGAGCTGTCGAACACTTTAATACCACACGTGTGAGTTAAAATAGACTGTACCTAACATGTAAATTTTATCAATTAAAGCTGATCTTACTTTCTTACTCTTGTATTTATTTGGCAATCGAATTAATTGTAGTAAAAAAATCGTGACTATTTTTTTTATTTTACTTTAACATGTATTGTACACTAGCTGCACCCCGCGGTTTCAGCCGAGTAATTTTAAATCCCGCAGTAATCCCACGGGCTAAAAAGTAGCCTATGTGTTATTCCAGACTTTAATCTATCTCTGTGCCCATTCAGATCCGTTCAGCCGTTCTGGCGTCATAGAGTTACAAACATCCATGCATACATCCAAACTTTCACATTTATACATAGTGTGATATATTTATACAATATATTTGTACAATATATTTGTACAATATATTTGTGTGATGAACATAAATGTTTGTTCTCTGTCTGGGTGTTATATAATATTATAAGTATGTATTTACAAAAAAAAAGTATTATAAGTAGTATATCAGCTATCTGGTTCCCATATTACAAGCATAAGCTTAGTTTGGGGCTAGATAGTGCTGTGTGAAAAGTCCACCAATTTTAATTTAATTTAATAAGTGCCTGAAATAAAAGACTTTTACATTTTACTAGTAAAATTTTATGTCTCAAATAATCTTTGATAGAGATTATCAAAGATTTACCAATGTTGCCTTGCTTGCAACCACTAGCTTGACCAAAGCTTGACCGTCTTTGACTATTATGCAACTGTCATACTCTCAGCTCGAATAGAAAATACTTTACAGTAATTTTAAATTATTCTTTCGGCCGAAATTAGAACTGGGTTGTTTCTTCCAGGATCAAAGAGACAAAACGCCGAGTACAAATTCAAACTTCGAAGCTTCCGTCTCCAGTTCCGAAGAGGTGGAAACACGTTGGTCCGCGTTCCGTCCGGTGGGGCCGCGCGCGCCGCTGCTGCCTGCGCTGGTCATGGGCAGGGTCTGCGGCTCTGATTGGCTGGTTCCGTTGCCCGCGTTGCCTGCTCTGTCAGGTCGCTTGCTACTTCCTTTCCAACATCCTCATGCAGCTCCACAGCACCCATGCGCTCCAGATTGCAGGCAATGCCTACATGGCAACGTGGAGCGGCTTTAAAAACAAGAGCAGTTTTGTTCAAAAACACATCAGTTCAGTTTCCGCTGACAATGAAATGTGAAATGTATGCTTTTTAACGTTTCGCTTCGTGATCTTATAGTGCCAAAGAATTATTTTAGCTTTTGCATTGTGTTATTTATGTTACTGAATATACGTTTAAAAATACTTCCATGTAATTTTTTTTCTTTCGTATAATTTATGAATAATTGCTAGTTATTACATAATGGTGGTGGTTTAAATTTTTGGTGGCAGTTATAGGTAGGTATATTAGCATGTAAATCATACAAGCAAATACATGCGTCTGGTATAGTCTGATAGATCAAGGTCCCTATTCCTGGTCTGTTAAAAAGTATGGTTACCGTATCAGAAAGTGAGACATGTGGAAAACTAATAGAGTGATGGATAGCATATTTGCCTAATTAAATGAGGAAGACAAACATTGCCCCCTTACGTCTCACCTCGGGCTATTATCACTGGCGCTAATAAATTCGTGACAAACAAACAAATCCGCAAATAACTGTACCTAGAGGAAGTTCCATACTTAAACAAAATAAAAAGTCAATCGCATCTATAAATTAAATACCTAGGTATTATTGACCAGCATATTTTAACAATATGCGGGTTAATTAACTTTTGTCACTGAATGTATATTTGTTCTTGATTAGAGTCGTAGGTACTGACCAGAATGTTGCAGTGAAGTTGTATAAAGAATTAGAAAACAGTTTGAATTTCCATACAATGGTTTTTATTGTTTGTACCGCACAGCATAGATAGGTACCTACTAATGGCTGGCATGGTTTGTTCGCTGTGTGTGTCTTTAAAATAGATTGTTAATAAAAAATGATCTTCTTGGGTTTATTGTTGTTGTTCATTTTTCTATATGTCGTTTGCGATGTAAACTATTTTTGTAGATCAGTGTTTACCATCCTTACCGGTCGGATTAATCAAAAGAGACGCTCTTTGCTACACGTCTCTACAATTTATGGTAAGTTAAAATACTTTAATTGGTACCTTTAGCCCGATAACATGTATGGTATAGGTACTTATATTTTGAGGGATACCATGTACCTACTTAACGACATTATTATTACTCAATTACATTAATTTATGATTTGTAGTACATATTCTTATTTCTAAAGTTTTAAACTATTGTTTGTCATTGTCTATGGCGGAGATATTTTGTTTGTTCTTTAAAACAAGGCCAATTTATTTCAGGTTTCGGTACTTTCCAGGATTGTGACATAAATCTAAAATATGTCCGCCTAGCCAGGTTGATCCGTAAGTTGGACATGGCCCGGTACCACTTCTACGATACCACTGGCGTGTTTCAACGAAGCCTGGAACGTAACATCAAATCCTTGCAAGGGTGCACCATGACCGTGGCATTAGAACCTGTGCCTTTGTTTACTTTTTATAAAATTAATACAAAGGTCAGTCCCTAGGTTAATCAATTTCACACAACGCGCTTTCTAGTCCCAAATTAAAGTAAAGCTTGTATTAAAATATGAACTTATAGAATACTGAAATACTTTTTTTGTAAATACAGGTCATATACATTATAAGACATATATGTGCACAACGCCAGTACTCTCAAATGGTGAAGGAAAACATCATGAGGAATCCCGCATGTTGTAGAACCTAACATGTTCTATAACATGTGTCAAGTGCTCGAAAGGAGCCTCTTGAGACGCACTTAAAATCCTTTCACTTCACTGTTTCTGTGCAATAAAGAATTTTCTATCTATATTCAATCAAATCCAGTCTGCCCAGAGTATATCAAGGACTGGTTGCGCAGTATGGAAATATCGAGCGCGAAGTTGAGATGACGAGGTTATGTACAATTTCAACGAGCGCGTTGAAGTCTTTTGTGCGGGTTTATTAAAATTATAAGAAACTACAGTTGAAGAATGAAACGGTTTTTTATTTATTTTTATCTCTAATAGCACCTACTAGGTCAATTTTAATTAAATAAGATTCAACTAAGAAGTACAATTTCTTTGTTAGGTATACTAAGTACATTGATTTGATGTTAGCGATAAGCCGCCCATATAATGTATAATGAGCGGCCTTATCTATTACAATTGTTAGCTTTTTATGTTAAAATAATATGTTAAAATAAATAGTTATCAATATATTGATTTTGGTAACCAACTTACAAGTTCTGCCTGTTTGTTAGTACTAGCGATTTGTTAAGAGAGTATTATGATGCCTTTCTTTAAACATGAAAATCCACTAGGGACTAGGGTTAAAGAAAGAATTACTGGAACCCACCTGACCAAGGTCAATGACTTCAGTACTTTTATTTATTCCATGTCGGAGCGTGCGTACGCGCACTGACTGCCCCCACTAACAGTCTACACTAACCTTTGTTCGTTTCTGTCCATGGATCGTCACGCAACGCGCATACCTACCCGGTAGATAGAGAAGGTTTGAACGTTATACCTTACCTTGTCTGTCACATAGAAACTAGATAGAACAGCGCATAGTAGAATTGTTCATCATATTCATATCATATTATTAGATATAAAGTTAGTTAGTGTTCTATTGGACCTTATCGAGCTAGTTCGCCTCTTTTTATTGAACCAAGTTTTCTTTCAATAAAATGTCGTATTTGTATGAGATTGTCGCGACAGTGATAGTGTTAGCGTATGTGTTTTGGGATGTCAACTACTTTCTCCGGATAGCTTTCACTATAGGCATAGGACGGTTGTTTGGGAAGAAATACAACATCACTGATACAACTACTATTTACGGTAATCATTTTACTATTTACATAATACAAACTATAATACCTATTCACTCATAAATATCTGCTTCTTCCATCAGATAGTTGTATAAAAAAGATATTTAATCATTAATTGCTATACGAATGAAAATGAAAAATATATATTGGCAATTATAAAAAAAATCTACAGTAAAGTGGGAGGAACATACTACCTATATCAAGTTTGTTTCTTACATTGCTATTGATTTTATAACCAGTTACTTAAATAGGTATTAGGTGTTACGTGAAAAAACAGTAACAAGGTAAACAAATTTAACCTTGGTTATCTTAGATCACTTGATTTAAAAGCATAAACAAAAAACTATGATTCTCAGATCTGTGTATGTTATGTTTCCATAGTAATGATAACTTGTAAGGCGAATCAAACATACAAATCTGTGATTCGCTTTACAAGATTTGAAAAACATCTTGTACTTTGTAAAGACTTTATAATTTCCAAAAAAAAGAATTATCCGAGTGGTATTATTTGTATGAAAAACTTTTTCAGATGATTTTAAATACCTAGCCTTGATGGTCAGAAAAATACTGCATAAAGACATACAAAGCCAAATCGCCTAAGTTGATCGAGTACCTAAATAAGATTTTCGTACGCTTAGCTCACTCGATTATCTTAGGTAGCTCTCTCCTTATGTGCTTTTATATAATGTTTGTACGGTTTCAGGCTTCTGTACAACCCAGGATGTGGACATTTTTCTTAGTCACATGAATAACGCTCGCTATATCCGAGAGTTGGACTTCGCTCGCTTCCATTTTTACGACTGCACCGGCATCTATACCAGGGTCAAGGCTGTCGATGGTCATTTGATGCAAGGGGCGACTAGCATTCGATACAGAAGAGCCATTCCTATCTTCACGGCGTACAAAGTTGAAACTAAGGTGAGAACTTGAGATTTAACCAGGATTTTACAAATCCAAAAGATTTTATAATGTTGCTAATGTTATGCTCAGAGTTTTACGTGATAAAATCAGAATTATGAACGGAAAGACAAAGGAGCTTTTTCACCATGTAAGTTTAATGTAAATAATCAACTGATTGTGGAATATTCATTTGTCTTTAATTATTTATACATACGTTTATATTAGAATACACTTTATACAATATTAGCATACAAAATACGAGTTACCTTTTTTACCTAAACTAAAATGCTAGTTACTTGAATAAACATTCACAGGTGTATCTGTAAAAATCGTCTCTTTAGTCGACTGGGCCCGGAAAAATTTTGACCATGCGGGTTCAGTCAACATGCAACAACAACAACAAACAATTGTTCTGCGTCAACATACAATTTATTACTTTCCGGGGCCAGTCGACTAAAACTACTAATGAACTCTCTAATAGAAGTACATTTACAAAAACATAATTTACCCATGAAAATGAATATACACCAATTTAATACTCGGAATAAAAAACAATTGCATGTCCCAAGAACCAGACTTGTCAAAACATACAAACAAGGTTTCTGTCAAAAACTTGATATGTACAATAAATTACCTTTAGAAATGACAAAACTTTCAATAATTGGATTTAAAAACAAACTCAGAACCTTTTTAGAAGGCCACCCATTTTACCATTTAAATGAATACCTGAGCTGTTCATTCTCTGATTTGCAAACGTAGTATGTGTAAGTGTATTAGAATAAGACATTGTAAAAATTGACATGCCAATGTTATAGCACTGTAACGCAATGGTTAAATAAATAAATATCAAATATCAAAAAGCCTAAAAATCACAGTCTTTTAAAACTTAGATTTGACGAAAACTTACCATGTTTATTACGAAAAAATCGAACTTGCCTTCTAATAACCAATTCGAAGCTAGTCAATACATTGGTTATTTGCAGAATTCCGTGTACAGTATTTTTTTGTTCAATAAAATTTAATTGATGTTATTCTATTTCAGGTGGTATATTGGGAAGATAAGACGTTATTCATCGAGCAAAGATTTATCACGGTGAACGACGGCTTCATCCGAGCTATAGTGCTGTCTCGTCAGAACCTCGTCAATATAACTTGTGAAAAGCTCTTTGAGGGCAGTTCTGGAGCCCATCTCAAACCGGAATGCCCAGAAGAAATCAAACACTGGCTGCAGTCTATCGAAGTTTCTAGTGCGAATCTTAGAAAGAAGGAATAAAAAATGCAGAAAGAATGTGTAGATGTAAATAAATTGACAATCAATAAGAGCATTTTCTTTTAGTTTTTTCTATTTATAGGGTTTTTTGGGTTTCGTAATAGGTAAAACGGGAACCCTTTTAGCAAGGCTCGACGCTGGCGCTGCTGTCTGTTTGTCACCAGGCTGTATCTCATGAACCGTGATATTTAGACGCAGGCAGTTGAAATTTTTCACAGATGATGTATTTCTGTGGCCACCATAACAACAAATAATCAAATTAAAATAAAATTCATATTTAAGGGGGCCTCCCATACAAAAAAATAGATATTTTTCCGTTTTTAAAGATCCGTGGTCACCAGGCTGTATCTCATATGTAAAGTACGCAACTTGAACATGTATTATGTAAATGTATTTCTGTTGCCACTGTTATAACAAATACTAAAAAACAAAATGAAATAAATGTAAGGGGGCTCCCATACAACAAACGTGTTTTTTTGCCGTTATAGATATTAAAAAATCTGGAGTGAGTACTTGGTACTTACTTGATCTCTTAGATCTGAAGGGATATCTACCGTGCCTGGGGATCCAATTCGTGAAGCTGTTTCAGTTTTTTTAGCTAAGACAAGAAAACATGGGTTTAGTCCACGATCCAATTTACTTACCAACTATAAAAAATACGAGTAAACAAATAACAGTATCGTATTACATTGGCAGCACTCTGGCGCTTGTCACCGCTCCGGCTAATGTTACTGTTTACACAACCTGCACATTATGAACATTGATTTACGAACTTTTAGCTCCTTGCTACAAGACTTGAACTCTATTTTATGAGTGCTAAGAACCACAATTAAATAAGCAACGGATCATTGAACGTTTGCGACAGCTGTGATGAATTTTCTTCGATTAATTTAAGCCAACCTCATAATTACAATGTATGTACCTACACATCGATCTGGGGTCGTACCACGAAGTCATAAAGCGTATTTATTTTCTGAATTGGATACCTATATCAAAAACCTTATAATAAATAAATCGTTATTGTAAGCAAAGTCCTGTATTAAGACTAGAGAGACTACTACGTTGCTTAGAAGCTCTACAGACAAAGAAGATTTCATAGTACCTACCTATCATAGGATAGCAGTTAGTTTTAAAAGTCGGTTCTATAATCTGTTAATTTTACTTTAAAATATGATTAGAATTAGTACCTACTTACGTTGTGCAACGTTTCCCAAAGTAACGTGTCGCATATGCTGTGTCATATTCCTGTGAATGTAAACAGAGTTATTTTTTGTGTGCTCCTTAATTAGTCGTTTGTAGTGACTACCGACTCCCAAACTCCCGACCACACACACATCTTCCGATGATGTGGTATGAACAGTCTTGGTCATAAAGATGTTATTTGAAATCATCGCGTTGGTATTACAAGATTTGAAATTCAATAATTGATGGCCTTTTTTATAAGTAATTTGTTCGCCAGTTTAGACAGGCATTTCTGTGATGTGCCTTAGGGCACATCACAGAAATGCCACCTGGCAACGTGAAAGGTGAAAAGGTGAAAATAACATTGTGAAAATGTGTCCTAATTCGCTAATATTTATGAAAATTCATCCACTACTACAAACACTTATTTATAAATTGTGAATGGTTGATAATCATAGATTATGAAAAGTGGTGGTCACAAAAAATGTTAAAGTATCAAGATTTACTTTAACAATATTATACAGTGGCGCTAACCGCGTGTGTCTTGTCGCTAACAATAACAAAATATCCATTAGCTTTAGTGGATTCCATTCCTGCATTTGAGTATTCAGAACATCAAATGATTTTTTATTCAACGTTTATTTAATAACCGGTACCTGACTATGTCTGGTTTCAGTAGCGCCAACGTTATAGTTAGTTTACTTTACGCAGTCATTTATTATATTTCATTTGGTCTTGGGTCAACTGTGATGTAGGTGTGATATACACCGGTGTGGTTAAATCAAAAGGTTGCATTAAATCTATTAATTCAATTTCGTAGCAGATGCCACGAATCTAGATATACCGATCTAGATTCGTGCTACTTCTGTGGTAGGTAGAAGTAAGCCTACTCGTCATTTCATTAAAGAAAAATAATGTGTTTGTGTGTCATTAGCTAAGGCAAATAAATTCTTTGAACATTGGTACGTAATGACTGTAAACATAAATGCCTATAATTTCATGAAATGCCTTTCTGAATACATAATGCAGCAACGACGATTCAACAAAATTAAATTTTTGGTTCCGTACTATTAAATTAAATGACTGTTTAATTATTATTACTGAGGTAGGGACTTTAAAAATATAATATTATCTACCAATTATTACAATAATTCTAGAGTTAAATAATAGAAATACATATAAATCCATAGGCATAAATGGTATTTACCTATTTATAACTTTACTTCGTTCGCTCATTCGTTGCGGAATCCTCGGTAAAAGAGTTGACTCACACTTGCCCGTTCTTGTTTGTTCTACTTAGGATTTTTTCGTTTATGTTGTGACTGAACTACGGGAAGATATAACTACTTCAGCGTATCATTACTGTTTGAATAGCGAACACAAAATGACGCTCTTTCATATAGTTCCACAACTGCTAGGCTTACCGCCAATAAGCATTCTATTGCAAGCTTTGGTCAATCAGTACTTATCGAGTTCCTACTGTGTAACATTTGTTCTGGACAAACCTATCGATTTTAATCTCAATATTACCTTTACACACATCACTTTTAATAACAGTACTGTTGATAACTTGACAATTCAGTTGCTTGAGGTGTCTGAAAAAGGCTGTTCAGACTACATAGTGTACATGAGTGACCCGCAAGTGTTTTTAGCTGCATTTGATAAAACCAGTCGTTTAGGAAAGGCTCGAAGAAGCAACAGAAAAATTATAATTTTACCTTTTTCTTCTGATGAAAGTTATCTCAGCCGATCGTTAGAACTATTTTCCATGGAGGAAAGTACTTTTGTAGCAAATATGCTGGTGGTGTTACCCAGCAAGCAAATGAAAACTTCTTGTGAACTATACGATTTGGTTACCCACGAGTTTGTAAGCTTAGACCACGATCAGGCTTTATATTTAGACCAATGGGATTCGTGCACACAAAAGTTTACCAAAAATGAGAATCTGTTTCCTCATGATTTGAGAAACCTAAATGGGAGAGTGGTGAGAGTAGCCTGTTTCACATACAAGCCATACGTGTTTCTAGATTTGGATGCCACTCAAGAACCTTCCCAAAGAGATGGCTTAGAAATAAGGATTGTTGATGAGTTCTGCAGGTTTGTGCAGTCAGTTGTTTCATAGTAAATTTAAGAAAAATGCTGTGATAAATGATAATAAGTAAAGCGTTTGACCAACAGATGGGTCAATTGTTCTATTGAAATAGTGAATGAGGAAAAGGAACAATGGGGAGAAATTTTTCAGAATGGATCTGGTGTTGGGGTTATTGGCGACGTGGTTGTAGATCGGGCTGATATGGGAATCGGTGAGTTCTTATTTTAATAACAAAGATTAATGGTTTTTGTATCTACCTAATTGTATTTAATTTCTGTTATAGCTGCTCTATACTCATGGTTCGAGGAGTATTTGTACTTGGATTTTTCGGCAGCAGCCATACGCTCGGCTGTTACGTGTCTTGCACCTTCACCAAGGCAAGTATAGATGCAACTCACATTAATTTTTGGTCCAGTTAAAGTTTATTATTTGAGCACAAGTACCCTCTGAAGTTTACAACTATCGTATCCGCACGCATAATTTTTTGCCTACATTGCGAAGTCTTTCAAAAGGGTTCACATTTGACTTGGTAGATCAGTTTTGCTTCAGTGCGGAGAATTTCAAAGTGTGTCACAGCTTGAGATTATTATTTTGGGTCAATGTGTATTTTTAAAAAAATTCATGATCCCAATCTTATTAAAATAAATAAAATAAATAATGCTGGACAATTCACACAGCACTATCTAGCCCCAAAGTAAGCTATTCAAAGCTTGTGTTATGGGTACTAGATAACTGATATATTTAATACATTATATACTTACATAGATAGAAATTTTTTATTATACATAGAGAACACCCAGACCATCGGAACAAATTTCTGCAGATCGTACACAAATTTGTTCCAAGGCGGGAATCGAACCCGCAACCTCTTGCGTCGCAGGCAGGCTCTCGCCCGCTGCGCCACAGAGGTCGTCGTATTACGAGGTGCTATTGGATTTATATTTCTAATATACCGTTCCTTTATAAGGCTTCTAGCAAGCTGGGAGATGCCATTGATGCCGTTCAGTTGGTTTGTGTGGGGCGCTGTGGTCGTGGTTTTCATCGTTGCGTCTGTTGGTCTCATTATAGCAAAAGGATCGACGACGAAAGTTTTTTTTACTATATTCGGAATGTTGATTTCACAAGTAAGTCGGCTACACATCAGACTTCACACCTTGTAACCCATAGCTACACTATAAACAAAGCAACTGTATAGATTCATATAAATTTTATAAACCAACTTGTGACAAAGTACTTATGCTTACTTAGTATCATAATCAGTGGGTGTAAAATAATCACGCGAGCATTAGGACAGCAATATCGATTTATAAATTTATATATAGGGTACTACGTGCATGTAATGAATCAAACTACGTAATAATTAACTCGTTATAATTATTATTAATACAATGTTAATGTTAAACCAAAATAAATCAACAAAAAATTTACAGAAAACTCAAACAAAATTCTGAATCAATCAACTTATTTTATTCTCTAGTCTCAGAATCATGAGGACAAATCTTGGCGAATCCGAGGAATAACAGGTTGGATTTTAGGAGCTAGTTTGATCCTAGTCAGCGCATACGGAGCAGGCCTGGCTTCCACCTTCACGGTGCCCAAGTATGAGGCTTCTATTGACACGGTGCAGGACTTGGTAGACCGGAATATGGAATGGGGAGCAACGCACGATGCTTGGATATTTTCACTCAAACTCTCACCCGAGGTAAATAAGAAAGGAAATAATTCGACATAGGTATATTTCAAATTTCATTTTGGACTGAAAAAGCTAGGTAGCGTTCTAGAAGGACAATATAACGTGTTTTGGTTGGTTACATTTCATAATTGTAGAAGTAACCATTAGTAGGAAACAAAACGATTCTTTATAACATTTAACATTTTCTTTTTTTACATAAGTATGATATTGGTGGTATGTTACAGCAATTAGTAAAGCAGCTAGTAAGTCAATTCAAAATAAATTCGGCCGAAAATTTAAAGAGGAGAAGCTTCACAAGAAACATGGCTTTCAGTATTGAAAAGCTACCAGCAGGTGAATTATTTGATTTAAGAATACTAACTCAACAACTAACTAAAACCTTTACAAAAAGTTTTTATTCACAGGCTACTTTGCAATAGGCGACTACATCACAAAAGAGGCTTTACTAGATCTAACGTTGATGTTGGAAGATTTTTACTATGAACAGTGCGTGGTAATGATGAGGAAAAGCTCAGTTTACACTGACAAATTGAGCGAGCTTGTCGGGAGACTACACGAATCTGGACTTCTATTAGCGTGGGAAACACAGGTAGGTAGAAATAGTACTTGAAATTTTGCTCTATGGTAGGTATGGTATCGCTGGCAAATCCTGTCGTACATCCTACTTTTAAAATAAAAAATATACATAAAATGTTTGGATCTCCCAGTAAAGTTATGAGGTAGCAAAACATAAAAAAATACAGTCGAAGTGACAACTTCCTTTTTTGAAGTCGGCTAAAAATGGACAGCAGTTTTCTTTACAACTGTCAGGTAAACTCAGTTCTGATTATTTATAACTAGTTGCGCCCGCGGTTTCACCCGCACAGATTTAAATCACGGTATTCCCACGGGATAAAAGCCTATGTGCTATTCCAGACTATAATCTATCTCTCTGCTAAATTTCGTCTGATCCGTTCAGACGTTCCGGCGTGAAAGAGTAACACACATCCATCCATCCATCCATACTTACAAACTTTCGCGTTTATAATAGTAGTAGGATAATTTCAGGTGGCTTTGAAATACCTGAATTTTGAAGTGCAACAAGCAGTGAGGTATTCGCGTTTAACAACTGATGCAGCATTTACTAAAGCACTAGCTTTCCGTCACGTGGTTGTAAGTATATTATTTAATTTCAGTAGGTATATTACAAAATGTTGCATATAATTAAAATTATTTATTTACAAAAAAAAGTATATAAGTAGTTTATCAGCTACCTATCTGGTTCCCATATCACAAGCTTTGGCCTATTTTGGGGCGAGATAGTGCTGTGTCTATATTTAAATTTTAATGTCTAAGATTTTACACATATACACCTACTTATATGTTAGTCATGTTAAAACAATGCTCAATGTTAGCCCGGTCCTTGTTTATCATTGACCATTAGTAAGAGATTGTAATAGTTTAAGGTTAAATCTCTGATTAGGTATCGCTTATATTTTTTTATTTAGATTTTTACGTCTGTTTCAGGGTATTTACATTTTATATGTAACAGGCGTGGTGGTTGCTACTTTAGTTTTCCTAGGAGAGTACCTCGTTGGTAAGATAGCCAAAAGTAGAAGACATAAAATCTAATCGAGTCCTTAATACTGGACTGTCGATTTGTAGATCTTTAGATTGTATAAGGTTAACGATAAATGAATTTTCCTTACATAATTATTATATATATACAGTTAAATAGTTAATTATTATATATATTATATATATACATTAACTATTACAGGCACATGAGGCTTAACATCTGTATGCCTCAAGTTGATGGACGCAGGGCAGTGCATCGTAGGGCACGTTCCTATTGTGCGTGACCTACGGGGCAATGTTTTGTTTATAGGTGATGGTTACCACTTAACATCAGGTGGGCCATCTGCTTGTTCCATCAGCTAGTTGTATTAAAAAAAAAATATATATAATACAAATAGCAGATACATTTATTTACCAAAAAAAAATTCTAACAAGTGTTACTGAAGGTCCCCGCACTAGGACAAGCCTGTATCGGTGTAGTAATAATGACATGTATTACTAAAATCTTTTATCTTAATTTCCTTTCTTAAATTTCCATAGACCTACGTCATAAATCTAAACTTAGATTTGATTATAATACCTTCTAAACTTTTGCGTCCACCCACATAAACCAACAGTTAACCACCCTGTCAAACAGTGTTTGATAGAAGGAAATGACGTGCATTAGACGTCATAGCTAGGCTTGGGAAGTTACTTGGATGAACCGATTCCGAATGATAGTTAGTAGCTAGTTGCCATCGGCATTTGCTAGCATTCTACCTATTAATTATCTGAGTTGTAGAAAAAAACCTGTGGCTTATCCATTTAAAATGAGGAAAACTACAAAATAAGATTGCTTCCCTATTACTGTGTCCTAAGTGGCGTTGAAACTAAAATAGTAGGTACTTACCTGATTCTTTCAGTTGATCCGGCACATATCCGACACAAAAGTAGGTAATTCTTCATTAGAATCCTTCCAAAACTACCGCCATATTATGAGGCATTACCTATGGAAAAAAAAATCCTCCATTGGTTTTAATACCGTGAACGGGACGAAAATAACATCTTTATGTCACAATTTCATAACCGTAAAAATGCGACTACAAATCACAGTATGTTAAATAAATTAGAATGTCGGTCAAATTCGTCACGTCTTTCACTAGCATACATTTCTTAGAATAAGATCTCTCGCTGACTCAGAAAACTGATGAAACATGAAGTAGACTTACTGCATTATATTTTTGTCTTATTGACTTTTTATTTTTATTTATTTATCATAAAATCAACAGCCTGCCAATTACAGATACTCACTCTGTCAAAAAAAACTAATATTTTTGATAAGTTTCCGAGTTCACAAAATAAGTAGGTAATCGATTATGGTAATAGAAACAAGTGGCCCTATCACATCACTACTAGCGAGCAGGGTGTGACGAACGGGGAGAGGGAAAGAGTGAGGAGATTGTGTGAAAGGGAGTGCATGCATTGACGTGCGTGGAGTTGCGTGGAGCGGGAAAATCGATCAATACTTTTATATTGAGAAGAGAAGAGCCGCGGGTTCCGTTTCGTATCGCACGCAGTTTGATTGTGCTCGTGTTAAAATGGTCAGATAAAATTAATAGTAAACAATAAAATCCACCATGTCTTCATATCTGGTATTGTGCGTGGCTCTGACCGTAGCAGCGTCGTCAGCGTTTGAGTGGAAACATCACAATAATGAAGAACTACCCTTAGTTTTAGAAGAAGTGCATCAAAAGTGCCCTTCGATAACGAGGGTGTATACTTTGAGTGAGCCATCTGTTCAGGGTGTACCGTTGTATGTGATTGAGTTCTCAGAGACTCCTGGTTTCCATCAGCCTTGTAAGTAAACAGTTAATATTTTTTCAAATACCTGTTTTGATTTTTAATAATTTAATAAAAATAATCCACTTTAAGTAGTAGCAGGTACAGTATGTTCTTAGTGCTAATTTTAATATTTCCTACGTCTACATAGACAAACCTGAGGTCAAATATGTTGGTAACATCCACGGGAACGAAGTCCTAGGGCGTGAACTACTCCTGGGCCTGGCTAACTATCTATGCGATCGGTATCTGGACCAAGACGAAAATATCAGAAGTCTTATCAAGGGTTCTAGGATCCATCTGCTACCTTCCATGAACCCTGACGGTTGGCAGCTGTCTAGTGATACCGTAAGTTGTACTCAATAAAATTGTACAAAACATGAATTAGGTTCTCCGTACGCTTTAGTTAACCCATTGATTTATTTAAGGGAGGAATGGACTATCTTATTGGTCGCACTAACAATCATACGGTGGATCTGAATCGTAATTTCCCTGACTTGGACGCGATCACGTTTGAGTATGAGCGACAAGGGATCAACCACAACAACCATTTGCTGAAGGACTTGACTAGACTTGCTGCACCTGTAAGTGTTTTTACACATTTTTTTTTGTAATATATCCACTTTGATATCATGTTACATTTATTTACGATCGACTCTTATATAGCTTGGTAGATACCCTACATAGTATTAATTTTACGATTTGAAAAAATAAAATCCTAATAAAATCTACCAATATTTACATTATTATATTCATTTCCATTGTTATAAATTTGTAGAAAGTATAAAAAAATTACAAAATAAAATAAAATTAAAATGAGGTTCAAGCGGAGTGAAAGAGTAAATCATAATTTTTCTTGATTGGACAACATTAGTTCCCAAACGATCTATGGAGATAGTTTTTATTTTTATTTTTAGTTGGAGCCAGAGACTCGGGCTGTTATGAGATGGATCATGTCCATTCCTTTCGTTCTAAGTGCTGCGATGCACGGAGGAGACCTTGTTGCTAACTACCCTTACGACGAGAGTCGCAGTGGAGCTCCCGTTTCTGAATACTCCGCTAGCCCTGATGACAATACATTTAGGTAATTTGCATAAACATATTTAAATTAAATATAACCCTCACAACTCACTGCTAGCTGATTAATTAAATAAGTGGTAGTCATTTGGGGCAGCATACGGCACGCCACTATCTCGCTCGCAAAATTGAAAATTTTTGAAGATGTGAAATCACTGAAAACAAAATCGCAATCGGTTAAGTTGTTGTCATTGCAATACAAAGATTTAGCAACAATAAAATTTGGATCCAACAAGTTTTCACATTTGAAAGTAGGACATTATATTTTTCAAATTCTTATGCATGAAAATCTGCTTGGGTCATAATTTTATTTTCACTTAAATCTTTGTAATGCCATTGTCAACAATTTCACCGATTGCGATTTTATGTTATCTACATTCAGTGATTTTGTATCCTTAAAAATATTCAATAGTGCGAGCGAGATAGCGGCGCGTCGTATGCTGCCCCTTAATAACCAACATTCTTACCACCTGAATACGAATAACTTCTTTAAGAATTTGTACAAGTGCAGTTTGTTCCTGTGCTTAATTTTGTTTTCTTGTAGGGATCTAGCCCTGGCCTACGCTTCGAACCACGCCGATATGGCATCTACAACTCGTAGGGGATGTAACGCCATCAACCCAGACGAATCCAGCACTTATAACTTTGGCAAACAAGGAGGTGTCACTAATGGAGCTGCTTGGTACAGCCTTAGGGGAGGTTTGTTTTTGGCTACAATTTAATAATCTATTTCGCATCATGATGAGAACACACGTATACGCATTACGCTAAACACAGCTCGTTTTTATGTCCTTGCAGTACCTATATAAGCGTCATTTTTCTTTGCCTTTGGATAGCTTGATCGTTATCTGTGTGTACAATAATGATTTTAGTGCGTATAAGACATAGATGTCTACAACAAAAGTTGATTATCCATCTGTCGATTAAATTGAGTATAGTAAGTAGGTGTTTAAATCTAGACATATCCAAAATACTGACAACGGAATTTAAATAATAAGGTAAAACTAGCTCGTATGAATTTAATTTATGTGACGTCCAGCGGTGGAAAATCCAAATATTTAAACTATGTTTCATTGTGATTGAGATTATGAAATGATTGTATATATATTTGTGGTTAATTAAATATACATCGGAGATAGCTACAACACAAAGCAGATGAATTAGAAAAATGAAAAATATAAATTAGTAGCGACATGCAGTCTAATCACAATTATGACGGAATTTGAAACCTTATTTAATATAATATTTAATATTCATAATAGTTATAATAATATGATACGTCAAAGTAGGCAAGGCTTCTCCTTATATATAAATAAATTAAGATTAGTACCTAAACTAAGTAGACACTATAATATTTGGCATTTAGATTAAAGCATTTGTCTAAGTAATAATTTATAGCGGAACCAGTTCATCTGTGAATAATTTTATACAAACCTACCTATTTTCAGAACCTATAATACGATATGTAAAATTTATTGAATAGAAAAAAATGTTGTAAAGACATCAAAGTTTGTCCGTGCGATCGTGCGATTAAAAAAAATCTTACAAATGCCTCACGACTTTTATCCCGAGGCACGGTAGATATCTTCTTTGAGAATGTTTAAGGGAGTAGTGACGTATGTCCAAACATTACATCTGGCAAATACCCATATGTAATGTTTGGCCATAAATAGTATTCTATATTGGTTGGTAACCATTGTACTTATTTGTTAATATTCAGTTTTTCGTAGCACTCGGTTGTATGAAAAAGCAATGCCGCTATCAGCAACGTTTCGATTACTACTTATGTGTTTAAATCGTATACCTTATCTACACTCCTGCAGCAATCTATAACGACTTACAGGACCAGTTTTAGACAGTATCCGCGTTTGGGTATTTAGAATGTGTTGCGGACAAATTGAATTAGCGGATTGAAATAAGCTCGTTTCCACACGGTACGGATATTCTTATTTCACTTATATAATAAACTAGCTGAACCCGCGGCTTCGCTTTGCGCACGTTCACTACTTTAAGGGTTGAATTTTGAAAAATCCTTAGTGGGTGCCTACGTAAAAAGAAGAAAACGTGTGCGAAATTTCAAATTTCTAGCCCTAAGGGCTTGTGTGTCATCAGTTAATCACTTTTATAGGTATAGATTGATATCTAGCCAATCTACAGACGAAAACCACAGTTGTCATTTTTTGCAATCAATTGAACTATACTTTACAAAATATTAATTTTCGACAGATAATTTAAATATATCATCAATGCATATATAACTCAAAGGTGACTGACTGACTGACTGACATAGTGATCTATCAACGCACAGCCCAAACCACTGAACGGATCGGGCTGAAATTTGGCATGCAGTTAGATGTTATGACGTAGGCATCCGCTAAGAAAGGATTTTGATCAATTCTACCCCCAAAGGGATAAAATAGGGGATGAAAGTTTGTATGAGATTTTTAAAGTAAACGAGCGCGAGCAAAGCCGCGGGATCAGCTAGTCAATGCATATTAAAACGCATTTCATCTCGACCCAGAAAAGTAGTAGATATTTTGGATCAAGTTTTCGCAATAAGATAAACGACTAGTGGAAGCATCACTGAGATGCTAATTTTTTATCGTTATTTATGATTAAGAAACAAACCTATAAACATCGAATAAACATGTCAGTCTTCTTACATAAGCGGACTGATTAACTGCGTCTAAAAGCGCAATGGGAGGAAAATAATTTAGCAATTATATCTTTACGAGTGAGCAACGAGCTATTGTTTTAGTTCTTGCCCATTATCACTCTGCAGCTCTGCATGAAATAGGAAGTGCGTAAAGCAGGAAGCCTATAGCGATTGATCGCACACCACTCCTGACGACTGACGGTATTGACATTTATATGCCTATGTACCGAGTTGACCGTGAGTTTGACTGGTTAAGCTGTAGCAAAGAATAAAATGTATCAACCGATACTTGTGATGACGCGAGCCACATTGCGTTGCAAATATCGCATTAATAACTGGCACGGCGAGCGAAGCATAATGCGATAAGTTACAACTTGATCCTCACTTTGGGTAACAATTTTAGGGTTGAGTTAGTTATTTTAATGATGTAAATCTGCCCGTTGTTTTACTTGTAGGTAATTTTTTTAATTTAGCTGATAGTTTAAGGCACGCTGTCATGCTATTTTATAATATCAGTACCACCACGCTTTTTTCTGCCGCCAAGCAGCGTTGCTGTGTTTCGGTTTGAAGAGTGTGGTCGCCGGTGTAATTACAGGCACATGAGGCTTAACATCTGCATGCCGCAAGTTGATGGACGCAGGGCAGGGCATCGTAGGCCACGTTCCTATCGTGCGTGACTTACGAGGCAATGCTTTGTTATAGGTGATGGTTACCACTTAACATTAGGTGGGCCATCTGATTGTTTCATCAGCTGGTTGTATAAAAAAGTACCTATAATCCGTTTAGTAATTCATATCACTGAGATTATTACCTTCTGCCTTACCGTCTTGCACTGCTTGATACTGAAACAGCTTCACGACTTTGATTCCCAGGCATGGTTGATATCCCTTCAGATCTCTTAGATACCAAGTAGCTTGTTTTGCAGATTCTTTGAGGACGTCTAAGGGGGGTAGTTAGAGACACTTCCAAACATTACACATGGCACAAACACACATTTAGCATTAGTTGCTATTCCATACCTGACAGGTTGCAAACCCATCGCTACTTTGTGCTTAAAATGAAATGACAACCACCAATGGGATATCTAGATCTATATCACGGAAAAGCGGTCGTGAGTTTTTTCAAAAGTACTTCCTTATATTTCAGGTATGCAAGATTTTAATTACCTGGCTACAAATGCATTTGAGATAACGTTGGAACTGGGGTGCGACAAGTACACACCGGGGCATGAGTTGGAGAGAGAGTGGGTGAGGAACCGAGAAGCACTGATAGCATATCTCTGGCAAGCTCATATTGGCATCAAAGGCACCGTCTGCGACGACGCTAACTATCTAGAGAACGCTATTATATCCGTCGTTAACATCACTGGAAACGATCCGAGGCCTATTCGCCACGATGTCACTACAGCAGGTAAATATGATTTTATTACCGTCAGTACATATTTATTCGTCTAAGATGGATGGACTGTGTGAAGGATTATATGAGTAAGAAAGGAGTGAGCACCGAGATGACGAATGATAGAGGAGAGTGGAGGAGTAGAAAATGTTGTGTCGACCCCACTTAGCGTGGGATAAGGGCAGGAAGATGATGATGACATATTTATTCGTCACACCTATTTTGCCGATAGGTAAGTGCCTATTACTTTCTATGTGTTTACTAACCTAAAAAAAATCTTCTACAATTTGCATTAGGTACAAATTACCTATGAAACAATTACAAATTAAAAATGATTTTATAAACGATCGATACATGGTAACACTATGATAACCTTACAACGTTTCAATACACTCGGTATTATAAACGTGAAAGTTTTTGTGTGGATGGATGTTTGTTACCCTTTCACGCCGGAACGGCTGAACGGATCTGGATGAAACTTGGCAGAGAGATCGATTATAGCCTGGAATAGCACTTCCAATACTTTTTATCATGTGGGAATACCGTGATTTAAATCTGCGCGAGTGAAACCGCGGGGCGCAACTTGTACGCAATAAGCAATACTGTAAACGGATTAGGATCTTAAGATTCTTTGTTACCTTTGTGGTTTATTGTTAGGCAATAGACCTATTGACAAATGAATGATGGTTTTGATGATGTTACAGGTAATTATGTATGGTATGTCGTCTTTGTCCATGTTTTGGTATTTAAAATTTGAATCACAAAAGTCCTGAACTGCTGGGCTTTTCAGTTGACCTCTGTGAAGTGAATAGGATTTTGTTTATTGTGTTTCAAGGTGACCACTACGGACATAACAAAAAAAAATTAAAATATCGGGCAGTGTACACAGAAGATTCAATATCTTGTATTCAAATTCCTTGGGCCCAATAGAGATTGCCTTTTGTTTACAACTTTGACAAGAGGTGATGGGTTTGAATGGTGAACGGCGTCATAGTTCAGTTAGTAGCAGTTTTGCAGTAGGCCATAGATTGTGGGTTCAATTTCAGGAAAAACATTAAGTCATAAAGTTTAGATTAATACACATATTCTCATTCTTAATCATAATAAAAAAGCGTAGTTTTTTTTGTTGAAAAAATGAAACGTATCTTCCCCCAAACTTTATCACTTTGAGGCTAAATTTTGATGACTGAAATATCCACTGTTTCTAGTTATAAATACGTCGCATTATTCCAGTCTATTCAATGCGACTCGCTCTGAACGTAACTCTGTCCACTTGGTTTTGTAACGAGCTAGGTATTTCCCCATAACAACAGAAGTACTAGTGTTGCAATGTAAACATCTATTGTCGTGGACACTTTATTCCGCACGGAATTAAGCGTTGTTTGCATTCAGCTCAGCAGATTAAGAATGATGGCTGCATTAAGTATTTCCTTGCAGCTTGGCTTGAGTCATGTCGTTCAATTCGTATGCATCATTTGTCTGTCTGATTCTTCAATATCATTAGATGATACCAAATCAATATCAAGGATCTTTGGAATCAAGCAGGGAATCTAAAAAACTATTTTGTATTAAATATATGTATGTATATAATAAATATGTCGTAAGAAGTAGTATAACCAAAATTAAACACCCATAAATCAACCACAATCCGTTTTCAACAGTATATTGCCACATTGAAGGCAACGGCAACAGTTCCTAGATAAGAATTTCTCAAATACTTCGAGAGAATTTGATCATTAGCCTTGACTTAAATTATCAGCATATTACCATTTCTCAGATGTAACCAAAAACATTAAAAATTGTTAATTTACGGCACTTGAATACGGTTATTAAAAAAAAATCTTAAGTATCGGTACTAGGACTTCAAAAAACTCAGCTTGTATACATAACTAGATCTTTATATTATTTTTAACGTATACATTGTCGTTTTTGTAACCTTTCCCTGCACAACAATTTTTACAATCCGTTTGAGAATCGCTTGTAAATGTCATGTTGTGTAGGTGGAAGGAAAATCGATGCTCTATACCTACTACTAGCGTAGGATATTTTAATCTCTCATCAAGATAGCTAAACAATATTATATTGTCCTGGCAAACATTCAAAACTGAGTCTTCACAAAAATCGGTATTTTTTGGTTTGGTAGTAAGTAAAAGCCCTAAGTGACCGAAAAATACAGACTGGAGAAATAGCAGAATGTGGCAGATATAGGTAATTTTCGTGAGTTTTCATAATAAAACCCACAGCGAGTGCCATCAAAAATCAGTGGAATTCGAAATGAACAGTCTCGTACGTACCCAATATAATGTTAACTTGCGGTATCCACTACACTACACTACACTACACCCACAGGCAGTTTTTTCTACAAAAAGGTTGACGTCTCCTGAAATTTCGAAATTCTTCTGCACTCTTGGTCAAACCTCTGTATACATAGAACAATAACAAATAACTATACTTGTTATTCATTAGAATCAGTTTCAAATTCATCAGAAGGGATCACTTTGGCTTATTTTCTTACAGGTCCGTTTGGTGACTTCTTCCGATTGCTGACTCCTGGCCAGTACGAAGTGACTGCTAGCTTCCCTGGATACTTCCCGTCTTCTCACGTCGTCACCGTGCCTAATCACCAAACTTCTGCAGTCATCATCAATTTCCGACTTGAGGTTTGTATATTTTTCAGGTGATGATTTCCTACGAGTAAACATACTTTATCCTTCAAGCAATAGCTATATTTTTGGAATTCCATTAATTTCATGAGCAGCGCCGAGGTAAAATTAAAGGATTAATTTTTGCCATTGCGATACAAATCCTTCGCATCGTAAAAGAAGAAAAAAGAGTTTGCTTCATATTGGCTTATCAAAGTAAATTTGAAAGGACAGTCAAACGTTTTTATTTCACGCTATTTGAATGCGGCTTCTCTGACATTGGATTGAAAATATTGCGACCATAGTACATATAACAGTTCAGATGTTTTAATTACCTAATCACGCAATAATATGAAGAAATTGAGCTCACCTAAAACATAAAGTCGTCTAAAGATGTAAATATCGCACGCAATATATGCAACCATAAATATCGTAGTTCCCATAAACAGCATGTCTGTGCGTATTAATTAATGAATGCGTAGGTAATTTATTAAACTCAAAAGAACCAATCCTTTTAAGTTAGTGCAGTGATAAATCTAATTTGTATAGTGATAGTGCTACTTTTAATAAATGTCGAGAAATAAGATAATAAGAAAAAAAATAAACATTCTTAGTAATATTTATTTCTATAAAGTTAAGTCAAACCAAGTTACCTACTCATTAGCCTAACTTGGCTAGATTATTATGATAATAAAAAAGGTTAAACATGTTAATAATAATAAATAATGCAACATTAATTTCAGTGGTTATATTTTATTCGTTACCTATATTGCGACCACCAATGTTCACTTGTAAAGCGTTGGATATTAATTTTGATATAATAGTATTATGGATACCAAAAACCTATATTTGAATGGTGCCATTCAAATATAGGTTTCAATGATAGTCCAATTCCAGACGTCAGCAAATGAGTACATTACGTTCGCAGTTGTGACGCAAGAAATCTATTCGTGGGCGTTCTTATCATTCGATATTGCCAGCCAATGCGTTAAAATATTGATACTTTATCGTCTCAATGGTCCTTTTCAAACTACTATAATAAAGCTGATAATGTTTTATATACCTACGAATATATAAAATTGTTTTGTATTAATCAAACTTAGATATTAGACTCCTTCAGATATAGATTTGATACAAAGCATAGGATTCAAATGCTAATTGATTTATGGATCAATCAATTGTTAAAAAAATATATGAGGTTTTTAGATTTCAAGGGCACTTTCCTATCGTGCAAGAGTTACGAGGCAATGCTTTGTAGGTTATGGTTACCGCTTAACATCAGGTGGGCTATCTTCTAGTTCTACTCTAGTTATATTCAAGAATAACACTCGGTACAACATAGTTTATTCCGACCGCAATTTATTTGTCTCAGCATTTTGAACTTCCTTGTACCTACTATTGAAAGTTACTCTATAAAAGTCACAAGTTCTTTACACTACGAGTACTTCAAGGTCTCAGTGCTTTGTGAAGAAAGACAGAAAAAATATTACAGTTAACAGATCGAGGTGTAGTTTTTACGCAATACAAATATAATGTGTCGGTTTTTGGTTAGATTAATGATGATATTCAAATAACAATTCAAATTTAATTTGTATTGGTGAGTGTCACAAACAAAATCATACTCCACAACAGTCCACGTTGCAAAGGTCAACCTTTTCATTTAATTTATTGTCAGGCAGTAGATTGTACCTATGTTTGTATATATTTCAATAAATATTACTAATTAGGTAACGGTTTGCCAATTGATGCGTAACCAATCCAAATCACAAAATTAGCTCCGCGTTTCAAAGTAGAATGAAATTGAGTGGCTGTTTTTTCATATTACAAACTATTTGCTTGAACTCGCACAAAAACCATAAAAAAATAGATTTATACATCATTAGAAATATATATAATTCACTTTTAATTTTGGAACTTGATGGCGTTATGTGAAATGTCCACCAATATTTTTCGGTAAACTAATTAGGAGCGGCTCCGCTTTGTCTGTGATTATCCCTCTTAGGCATGCTTGAAGGCATAGATCTTAGGGTACATCTACCGTGCTTGGGAAGAAAACATAGGCTGAGACAACCATTGGAGCTTTAACGAGTCTGCCGTTACCATTAAAGTTAGCACCACGCATTGATAATGACTTTAAATTAATAAATATTGCTGGACATTATACACAGCACTAATCTCGCTCCAAACTAAGCCGAAGCTTGTGATATGGGAGCCAGATAGCTGATATACTATTTATATACTTTTTGTAAATAAATACATATAGTATTATGAGACACCCAGCCATGCACATCGAACCCACGCCCCACTGCGCAGAAGGCAGCTACTACCAACTTAGCTAAGAAGGTTTTAAAAAAAATAAAAGTGACTTTATGTTTTCAGCGCTCGTCAAAATGGTTCGACGATGACAACACTTACAGGGTGAACCCACTCCGGTCTAAAGGAAGCCAGCTCCGCATCTACAAGCGATCCCTCTACGAACAAGTTGCAAAACACATGCTGAAAATCGATAAATCAACCTAAGAATTATAATGTAAGTCTTCAAGTATTTCAAACACATTCCTCTTCATTATTGATCTTCTAAATACCTGAACTGATGCTACATCCGTTATTTAAATCGATAATTACATCTCGATCTGGTTGTAAGCTGGTTATTGATCTCGATGTAAAATACCTAACGTAAAGTTGATCGAAACTTTGCTACTAGCTTGAACGATTTCTCTAAGTATTATTAGTTTATTAATTATTAAAATTTACAACACTATGTAACAGCAATGACTATGTGCTAAGTTTCTGAATTATTCGCATGAGACAAAATTACGAAAATAATTACGCTCATATTTAGCTAGATAATCTTGATTTGAGTAAGACAAAATTTGTGTTTCTGAACTTTAAGCCAGAATGTATTACGAAGATATCTAAAGCGTGTGTTTTATGCGTTGTCACGTCATAAACCTATTTTAGTACCTACCAAATTTACCTGTACATTTTTTAACGCAACCATTTTATAGATACGTATTATCACTTTGAAATTTCATCTTTTATATTCAAATTACCCAAAAGCGGTAAATAATTACCCTTTATACCGATCGGTTAATCTTGACTGATATTTATTACAGTTTTGGAACAAACCAAATTTTACTAGATTAATATATCAATTAAAATAATGCAAACAAGCGAATATATTTCGAGAAAATCTATTAGCACCTACTTTTTTATCGTAATGATTACAATACAGCACAGGATGCAACTTAGATAAGTGCCAGAAATGTTGAGTTAAATGCAATTCTATATTTTAATATCATAATTTTATAATATTCATTTTATCATTTTTAGGCTTAATTTGTTGTAGTAACTTCTAAAGAATATATTTTCTAGTCCAAATATAAAAAATATCAGTTCTGTGTTTCTAATGTTGATTAGCTATTTGTAGTACGGTTTAAAATGTATATAATTTATGTATAGTAGTTTAGTGTTATCTTGAAAAATACGCATCTTGCCACTTATAGTCTAAAATGTTACGAGAAATATGTATTTATAACATAACATGATATGGTATTTAGCCTTCTTATAACTCTAAAATAAATATTCTGTATTTCTTATTGTACTAAAACAGTGTTATAAACACACAAATACAATAATATAGTTGGTGTGCAAAATAAAAATCATACTTTAATTTCTTTTCCTTGCCTTAGCTATGCGTTTTACATATTGTATTCGCTAGTTAAAATCTATTACCTAAGTAAAACATCGAGAATAAATCTGTAACTTAGACAACTCCGCACACACGCGTTGATATCTTTTGTTTGAAAAACACAGAACAACTAGAGAACTATTTACCCAACGCAATAATAGTTTATTTTTGTAATGTTTTTTTATTACACCAAGATATTTAATCCTACTATGAATGAGGAAGTTTGTGAGTTGGTGTGTATATTTCTTCCTACTCTACACGGAATAGGATGAGACGTGGAATATACATAGTTTGTAACTTGGACTATCATAAGGAGCGGGCGAATGCTAGTGAACGTTGCATAGACAAGGACAATGACTTCTTACTCCCGTGTACTAACAATTTCAAATAAATAACTATGCACTGTGAACTATTCGTTGCACACAATCATAGATAGGTAGGTAGTCATAGCTCAAAGGATCCAAATCAATATCAATAGGAAGAATTCTCACGATGTTGGCTACTTTACCCAGCTGCATAACAATGCTAATGCAATAAAATACTCAATAAAGTAAAACGCATAATCTTCAAAGTACAATTATCTTCTTATTTACCCTACTGTGTTAAGGTAGGTACTGTGTGAGTAGGTACAGTAAAATAAAACAGATTCCATAGTATATGTTAACATTTTATTGATTCGCACGCAGAATATTGACATATTTCACACATTCACTAAATTATCGGCTTCCTTATGTTATTTATTTACAAATAAGTACTATTTGTTTGAGCACGTACTGTACATAAATAATAATACCCACATCTACAACCTTCTGTTATTTATTATATCGTTCTACTTTCTTCGTAACTCCTATTAAATTAATACTAACTCACAGTGATGATGTGGTATATCATTTTTTCCTTATAATAATAAAATTAGGTCCTACATACAGGAAAAACACGAATTAATATAAAATTGCATTATTAATATAAATTTAAAATCGAAAAGAAACCAATAAATCAATGTGATTCTATTATTATTTGTTTCAAGTAAGTAAATTTTGGTAGTTATAAAAATAAGAAAATATGATTAGTTTGCCAATTAAGTCCAAGTCCTGGAAACTATGATAAAAATGTGCAGAAAGTAATTAATGAAAAAAATAATTAAAATTAATACTAATTTCCTATTATACTAATTTCATTTATTTACATTTTAATATAGCTCGCATAGGTATCTTATTAAATTATAGCATTTAACTTAAAATTACAGTACAATCCAATTAAACATATGTGAAAATGGATGAATTCGTTGATTTTACATGTACCTAGGTTAAATAAAACTAAAAACCCATGAGTAAATAATTACCGTATAAGTTCCTTATGATTCAACACAAGGTAGGTACTTGCAAATAATGGCACTAAGGTGATGTTGTCGAAGAACTCAAAAACATTAATTCATTTTATAAAGGTAACAAAAGTATTATAAGTTTAGTTGGTACTTACTTACTGTAAACAAGCTGCCTTAGGCCCATAGTACACCTAAGGTAAGCGGAGTGAGACTATTTCTGTATAAATTGATCTTAAGCTTATTCTTAATGCTGGATTTCAAAGTATATTGAATTTTTATAAAAGCACCGTTTAGTAATCTAAAATTACGTCGTCAAAGTGTTTACACACGAATACATTTTTCCACCTTCATTATAATTTAGTCACAGTTCACATCCACTCACTGCTTCGATTCGTTCCTGGAAATGAAAAGTTACACGTTAAATGCAATTATAAGGTAAAAGTAGGGTAATCTCAAGGTTTTTTCACGTTTAAGAAAGGAAGGGATAGCAAAAGGCAATACTAACCCCCGGCTTCTGAAAGCCTGATCAACACTAATCGGCTGTCAAGTCACTTGCTATTTCAACTTTTACTACAAATTAGATAGAGATAGCAAGTCACTTGACAGCCGATTAATGTTGATCGTGCTTTCAGAAACCGGAGGTAAGAGTATTGCCATCGTCGTCAGTAGCTAGACTCATATGGATGGTAAAGATAGCTCGTAATCTGTTGTAGGTTATCTAATAATATTGAATAGTATAATGGGGTGTGTTCCGAGCAATTGTTTGAAATGCCTACATCCTCATTTTACCATTGCACTGCTCGACATCGGCAGAGAGTTCATCCTCACACATTGGAGCCAGGGTGGGCGCGCACCGTCCGGTTCCAGAGGAACTTACTCCCGCGAACACTCAGGCTGTGGAATGATCTCCCTGCTGATGTTTTCCCGAAAGACTACAGTATGGGGTTCGTTGGGGGCGTTTTAAAATTTCTAAAGGGTCGCCCAACGCGCTTGTGATTCCTCTGGTATTGCAGGCGTTCATAGGCTACGGTAACCACTTCCCATCAGGCGGGCCGTAATCTTGTTTGTCTACTTTGTTGTATAAAAAAAAATCAATAGTTACATAGAATAAAACCTACGAGGCACGAAAACTAGACTAACTTTGTTGCCGCACAGTGTAATCCAGATGTCAAGTCAACGCCATGCATTTTCTACACAACTTATTCATGTCTTGTATAGTTTAAGTAGAGTATACATATAAAGTGCCTAATAACTATTAAGTTAAATGTGTACCCACTAAGTTGTTTAGTGTCTACTTCGGTGCACGCCGGAGTGCCGACTGCCCGGCCTCGACTGCACAATGGCGTAGTGGTCACTGTTGTCCGACACTGATCTGTAAAGCGGTCATCATCATTAATAAAAGTCTGATGAAGTCAACTGCTCGACATAGGCCTCCTCTATACATTTCGAAGAACATCAATGCTGTCAGTTCTTCGGATAGGACTGGAGCGTTCGTGGTCGTTCTTTATCGCCAGCGGTTGTCAGTTCTTCGAGTTATTGGTTTATTTGACCTTCTCATTGCCACTTGAATGAACTAGCTAATTCTTCGAGCTATAAATTAATAAATAACTCTTCGAGCTATGTTGTTTATGTGTTGTATTTGTGTGCTACGTTGGCTATGTGTTGTAAAAACTTCCAATAATAATGATATACGACACTTAGGTAATGATATACCTATCAAGTAGTGAAGGTGCTGTTTTACAAGAACAGTCAAAATAGAAAGCTTTTAAGTTTTTGTTTTAAAACCAACTAATTTACATTGAAGTGTGTTAGTTCTAAACTACATTTATGATCTAGAATATACTTTACCATTGGGTCTATCAAAAAATTGTAGTCAAGGTCAAGGTCGTGCACTCGCATCAAGACACTTCTATAGGAGTTTTGGGTACCTATAGAAGTGGCATATAGTATATAGCATATATATTATATGTCAGTTCCATGCCAAGCTGTGTTCTGTGTCATGCTGTATGCAGTTTATGTAACTTCAGAACCCACAATAATGCATGCATGCGTAATTCCAAAACTACAGATGCATGCTCGCTACTGGATTTGAAGAGACACATTACCTCGCTGAATGTATTGTAGAAGATGGGTACCTGCTACCGTACTGGCTTCCGTGCCAGCTGCGATACGGGTCGTAGTCTTCTACCACAGAGGGATCCTTCTCGATCACCTAAAAACAACAATAAAAAATTTTCTTAATAATAATTGTAAGTATGTGTTGGTTTATGGGAGTGACACCACCTAGTAATATGGTCGTGGGCTTAAATCCGCTCTTATACCATCGACGGGTGTGAGAGCGATCTTTTAGAAAAAACGTAAGTTGCTTAAATTTACCTATATATCCGTGTGTTGGTAAACATCAAGATAGATAGATAACACTTTATTGTACCTATACAAGATCAAGTATACAGATCAAGCTACACAATGCCAAATAAAAATGGCTCTTATTTCAAGGACATAAAACGACCAGACCTGATGTGTATCTGTGTGTACCTACTTTTTACTAGTTATTTTTGAATAATATAAATTGAATACTCACGTCAGTCCTAGCGCAGGAGCACGTCATGGCCGTGCAGAGGAAGCAGTTGATGAGCAGCATCACCAGGAACATAACGCCGAGGGCGATGGCCAGGTATAGCAGCCACAGCGGGCGGATGTTGCCTTCCATGCATGATAGTGCTAACACTGGAAATGAAGATGGGTGTCATCCTACTAATATTATAAAAGTGAAAGTTTGTAAGTATGTATGGATGGATGGATGGATGTTTGTTACTCTTTCACGCCGGAACGGCTGAACGGATCTGGATGAAACTTAGCAGATATATACATTATGTCTGGAATAGCACATAGGCTACTTTATATCCCGTGGGAATACCGGGATTTAATTCTGCGCGGGTGAAACCGCGGGGCACAACTAGTCTTAAATAAACCCATTTCACGTCTTTCATCAGATAATAGCTAGGCATACACGTACGGATATGCCCGTCAGATCTACCTGACATGTTTGAGAACATAAAAACAAAGATCTCAACTGGTGATGGTTATAGGTATATTACCTGTGGCATCGTTGGGATCAAGAACGAAAATGCCAGTAGAGGCTGTGACAGTTCCCTCTTCATCACCAGTTTCTGGTTTACCGTCTTCTGAACAGTCCACCTCCAAACAGGAGCTTGCTGAAACAGAGACAATAAATATTGGTACCTATTCTATGAGTAAATAATTCCTATTAAATTTTTTTACATTATGACCCTGTTGTGTTCCGTTGTAAAATAAAGGCTTCCCTTCGTTCTTTTTAGTCATTTTTGTTTGAGTTCACTTTCGGTGGACAAGTAATTAAGGTATATTTAGATACATCTCTCCATGTTCATTGCGGTCTGCCTCGTGGAAGATCCCTGATCGTTTTCCGATTTTCTGATTCTGTCTGTAGTGGATATAATCCCTAATCCATTCGACGCATAGCAGCAAGTTTTTAATTGACCGAGCGAGCGAAGCGAGCGAAGCGTCTCAGTTTCCACATTGGCCAAAAATGCGTTTGTCCGGAACCGGATGTCTGTCTGTCTGTCTGTTCTCCTCTACAGGTCGCATTTTTCAACCGATCTGGACGAAACTTGGTACACAGGTTATATGACTTATTAGAATTTTTTTGTCGTCGGGAATTTTTGATTGGAGGGGTACTTCCCCCAAAAAAAGAGCAAAAAGGGGGCTATTTGATATACTGGATATCTCCACCAAATGAGATCCGATTTCGATTATTCTTTTTTTATTTGAAAGGTAGTAACTATAAGTTGGTCTCATAAAAGTTTGGAGAAGATCTGATAAGGATCTTCAGCATGATGAACAGGATAGCTCATCAAACAATCGATGGTTTTCAATCAAATTTGAGAGAAACACAAAAGACCTCATTCTACACAAGATGATGCAAAAAAAAAATCAAAAAGATCAAAAAAATCACAAAACGGAAAATGCACTTGCACATTACATTCCTCAAAAATTTACAAAATTAAATAGAAAAAACATCATGGGGATGGGTATTTTCTACTTCTCTTCAACATTGATAGGTTTCTTTCAAAACTCTGAAATAGCTTTTGCTAAGGCAGTAAATAGCTCACTTTTAGTATGCTCGCGAGGTCTACAGCTCCCAGAGCCACTAGTAAACTATTTACATTCTTACACTAAAAAAATCTTTAAATCATTGAGTATAGAATTGGAGTCTGACTTTCAAATTCAAATGAACTAAAGAAATTATAATAAATAATAACGAAGTAAATAATGAATTCGTCGTTCAAAATATTACTTTGGAATTAGAAAGCTATTTTTTTTATCAACTAGAGTTATTATTTCTAACAGAACGAAATTAAAGCACATTTGAATGGCTCTTTATTAGTTGACTGGGCCGGGAAAATTTTTGACCGTGCGGGAACAGTCGACCTTTTATTTATTACTTTTCAGGTCCAGTCGACTAAAGAGCCACTTAAACTTACCCCTGCAAATAGCGATATCGCATTGGAAGTTAACTTGCGATGAGTCCGGGAATCGGAAGAGGGACCCTATCGCCAGCTCTGCGGTCCCACTTCCGGACCGGACTACAACTGACTGCTGCTTCACTGGACATCTGGAAATTGCATAAACTACTTTATAGAATCATAATAATAATACAGGGTTATTTTATGAGAAGGGCGGTGATGGCCCAGTCTGAAGCCACGAGAGTTAGAGAAAAGTCATGAAAAGAGTCACGCCCTCGATTTATAAGAAAATCATCTGTATATTTATTGAACCAATAGATTTTACTAAAATGAAAGAAATTAGCAAACTATCACTAGATTATTATTTGAATTTTACCTCTAAATACAAGAAATATGTACTCTTTTAGGTATTTACCTTCTCCTGGAAATGCTGGCTGTAAGGATGTAAATGTCTTTAAAATTAATAAGTTATAATTAGGTAAATTGTGCTCTGAATTTTCGACGTTGTTCTATGTATGTATAAAGTACAAGTCGTGCTTGATTTGTAATAGCGTTGTGTGATAGGCCTGCATTTTTTAAACAGAACATTTGTATTTAACTTACCCTCTGCTATCTAAAAGATCCACAGTATTGTTGCGCATGTTGAAAGCGAAGCAATTCTTCATCCGGATTCCATGTGTTCCATCGGACTTGCTCATTTCAGCCTTCAGCGTGTAGGGTAGACCAAATGCAGCGTTCAGTACCTTTCGGCCTTGGTCGTTCAACATTCGTAGCGATACGAGTGAAGTTTCGTTTCTGAATAAATAATACCATGTCATGAACAAAACGTAGATGATAGAACCTTCTGACGTTGCATCTTTTATTCCATGCTATACCTACTTGCTTTGTACTTAAAATAAAAACCTTTAGGTGTTATCGTTGCAAAAAACATACATAACTCAACAGTACAAAGCCGGTCCATTTTGTCTATTTTGACCCGCATAGCTGGCTCGCTTCGTTTGCTCAATATCAATATATATATATACTGTTCGTAGGTATCTACGTGCAAAACGGGAGTTGTAATAAAATCAGGTAATTCAGAATATACCCTTACATGCTAATCCACTAAAGGCCAGTTGCGCGTACAAACCCCTGTAAGGATCCTTAAAAGGCGAGGCGTGTTGAGTGAAGTAAGCTTCATAGCGTTTAAACCTCTATACGTTATGTGCCTAATAAAAACACAGCTCTCGTCGATAAACCCAGCCCACCCGGAACTTTAAAAACCCCATCGCAATATATTGCAATACTAAAACGCTCAGGGCAAAACATATTTTGCATGAAAACCTAATAATTTTCCAACCAAGTTCTTACTAAGATCTTCCATGCGTATTATTTTGATAAACTGACATCCACTTTGTGTTTACGGAGGCGTGACCAATGTTGCTAGCTGTTATGTAAGGTACCTACTTGTAAGGAGCTATTACCTCGCGTTCCTAAAGCCGGCCTTGCCACATGTGATGACGTAGAACTTATCCTCTGCTAGCTCCAGGGTCCGGTGTACACGGACTGCTAGAGGAAGAGATCTTTCATCTGTGCGCTGAAAAGATAAATTAAGTTCATCAGCTATGTTTTCTTAATCTTAAAAGAAAGCATGACTGCAGATGCGCAATTGAACCTTAAATAAGTAATTAAATCTTGAAACACTTAGGTACAGATTCTTACATTATTCCAGAAGACTCCACAATAGTCTGGCGATCCATGCGGTGCCACTAAGTTGATGTCATATGTGAGGGCCTCCGTGCCATTTCCCAGCGCCATGCAAGCTGGGGTCCTGAAAATTTAAGTGGTAACGTTAGACATTTTAAGAGTGGTGGAACTGTTTGAGGCTCGTCCAGGGAAAGTATACTTACTATTTCCAAGCAGCAGTGCTGAGTTAGTATCAAAGGCATTTCCAGTAAAATTACAGCCACACGAGGCTTATTATCTTTTAATGAGAGCAGGGTAGGGTATGTTCCTATCGTGATTTGTAAGGCACTGCTTTGTCAGACGATGGTTACAACTCATCAATGCCCATCAATCAATTTTAAAAGCTTGTTCTAGCAAGACAAAGGTCTAGAAGACAAATGCAGTGTTGAGCAACAAATGAAAAGCGTATACTAGATTCATTATGTTGTAATTATCGTTATTCCTTGACTCATATTTATTTTCACAGCTGCCGGAAAAATGAAATAATATCTGTTTATAAAAGGTCTTTTATTTCCCTTTTGTTCTTACCTAAATTCCCTAGCGTGTACGACGCCGTTGAAGGGCTGTTCAAAATTGATTTTGATCGACATTACTCCGGTCTTGCATGTCGCCGTTACTACAGGTGAGAAGTCGCCAGTTCCGTCCGTCTGCAAAACAGGTAAGATATAGGTATAGTTTTTGAAAATTGCTATAAAACATCAGTTATAAGTACATAGTTAGTTATTAAGAGTGTAGAGCTCTTTGTGAAGGGCTCGTCCGGGGAAGTACTACCACCACGCCTTTTTCTGCCGCCAAGCAGCAACGCTGTGTTTCGGTTTAAGGTGAAGACAAGAGCTAATGTGACTCTCGCTCGCACGTTTTGACTTGTTGAAGGATATAAAATCACCAAACCGATTTTCGAAAAATCGCAAACAACTATTTTGAGTGCAATCACATTCCGCACAGTTTAGTCAAAATTTCATTTTGATTGATATTTAACGTCAACGATTTAGTCATTAACGTCATTAATTATCATTATCATGATCATTACTTAAATTTGCTGTACATCAAACCTCCCCTATAGGTTTCTTAGAAAAACGCCACCGATTCCGATACGATATTATTCGTAGATACGAATTCCATTTCACTTTTACTGAATTATTCTATTGTATAATTCTAAAGGAAAGTAAGCATTCATTAGCTTTTTTATATCTTTGCAAACAATTAAGCAGCATTTATTCGTCACCTGCAATTTGTTCGGCCTACTCATATGGAACGGTCGGTACACAAGGACTTCCTGTGTTGTCAATAGTTTTCCTTATAAGGTGAGTAGTACCTACGCGAGGCTTGCATTTTAAAGGCTGACAATGCATGAGATGTAGATTTTACCTGCTTGAAGGAAATATATAGATTTTTGGAGTGATTAAGAATGAGTCAATTAGGATGACTTGTAAATTTTAAAATTTACATTGCGGAGAATTTTACAAGCGTTTGTATTTTTTACCAGGATTTTTTATTTATAGTAAAAAAACCCATTATTCTTATGATGAACTAAATCCTATTTATAAATGCTACTATATACTACTACACACTACTATATATTTATAAACTATCGTTTGGATATTTTGAAGCTGTTGTTTTTTTGCAAATATTATAAAACAAGTGACATAGTCGCTCCTCAACTCATACCATTGTTCTTAGTGTGCTGAGAGCCTATAGATACGTGTACATATCTATTCCAATTTAAATTTTATTTATAGCTACAACCTATTATGCAATTTAAAATAATAATGTTATCAAAATATGAGATCAGTCTGAGAAAAGCCTTTGCTGTTCCCTACATACAACCGGACCGTTACGAGTACAGAGACCACGATACACAAATCTCAGAAAGCAAATCACTGCTCTTTGTATCGCAGACAGTTAGTTGCTTTTAGGGCTGGCCCTTATATGCTTATTTTTCATTGATAAAAAATACGAAAACTCAATATTGATGAAATAATTAGACTTAACAGCAGAAGGCTAGGACTATAATCTGTCTTTGAATAGTAAGTACTTTTTATTAGAAATGATTATGCCTTTCCTTTTTTTTTATATGTTCCTTTTTGTTAAATGAAGCATTTGCTTCAAAAAAAGGAAGGAAGCATTATGCAGTAGATATTTAGAGTAGTTGTCTACATACAGCCAGGGTCAAGCCCTGTGGGCTGGACCTCACGATCCACACGACCCGACAAATAGCTTCCTAGCATTATCTGCTCCAATCTCCATACATCGGCATTTCTAAGAAGGTAAGTATATCCTAGGTAAAATGGTTCTTTGTTCTCTTGAAATGGTTTGTCGGTTTCCTTTTAGTTGTGGTTTAGCGTCTTACAAAATATTTCGACAGAATATCTAGACAAGTATATCTTACAAGTACGTTTGGGAATAAGTTTTTGTTGATAACAGTTTCTTGTCAATGTTTTTATTAATTCATTGGTCAAAGCTTTGAAAAACATTGCTTGAACACTAAAAACTTCACGCGGATGAAGTATTATTGAAAACAGATTTATTTGTGAAGGACAAACATGAGGTAAGGAATTGTTGAGTATTTTTTACGAGCATAAAATTGTTGTAGTTTTTAAAATATAATATATGTTACCTGGAGAATGACGACACGGGAACCCAATACGTGATACCCAATCATGAGATTGGTTGATTTGTCAATTTAATTCAAGACCCTTGGCATTCATGGCAATACTGTCTGGTTATACCCTATTGTTAGAAAATGAGGCATAAATGCGCTATACGCAACATCCTTTGCGTAATTTTCTAGGAGTTCTGAGTCATTATGAATATCGACAACATTCGGCAGTCTATATTTTTGGCGTATAATGTCAGGAACATTAGTAGGGAGATTCATACGTACAGATTTCAACTTAACTTCCGTTAACGAGATAAGAAGTAAACTGTTTTAGATCGCAAACCTAAACTTATTTTTAAAGTTTTATCCCAATTGTAGGTATCAGTCGTGTTGCGTTATTGAGTCATAAACATCCAATTATCTACATACATCTAAATACCTAAACGACATAGTTTATTTTTATTCCTTGGCAAAAAGGCTTAGGCATACGACAGTAAGTAAATACCTAGTACCTACTTTCAAAGTGATCGTAAAATAAGTCGTGGGCTATTGTCAATGTGGATGGTGCCCTCTGGCTGAGGTCATCGTACGATTGACCGCGGGACGCTGGCTTCTTCACTAGATCGTATTCTTCAAGTTTAGGGATAATACATATTAGTTGGTAAGCAACTTTTTGTTACGGTTAATGGTTGTTAGGTACATTGTTCTTCTAAGCTTTGTTTGCCCTCATCATCATCATAAAGAAATACTATTGAATATAAACATCTAAGAATGAATTTCGATTCTTTCTTTAGAAGAAATGAACAAAAAGTTAAAACATAAAGATAATAGGTAATTTTGGTGTTAATGTTTGTTATAATCATACTAGTCGAGTCGAGCTGCAAGCACAGGTTGCAAGCCCATCGCCGCTGTTAGAATACATACTGATTTGCTCTGGATGTTTTCCTTCACCGTTTGACGACGAAATAACATATATGTTTTAGAGGTATCATTCTTCAGACGAATGTAATAAAATTAAAAGACATGATATTCCACTTTGATTTCAATATGGGGACCAATGGAACCCGTTATGAATACAATAGCCTGTCGAAACCACGAAGGTCGCTGCAGCTACCAACAGCGAACGAAGCATTCGCCTTTATGTCGGTTGATTTGGTTAATATCATGCAATTGGCCACGCGACCAAGCAGGGCCTCTAAAAGTTTTGAACCTGAAACTATTAATATCATATGAAATTGCTTTAGAGCCTCTAATACTTATTTGCATCTGATATCTTAATGATTGGGGGAATTCGGTGGATAATATTCAAATTTGAATTATTCAAATTATTTATTTACAATAGAAAATAACATTACCTACAGATACAAATATAATTATGATAACTGCTGCTGCCTTTGTCATACTTAGGTACATGCTCGGGATCTATGTCATTTTTTTTATTTTTTTTATTCTGACTCATTCTCAATCATTGTTACAGCTACACAAACAGTAGCAGATAGCACTAATATCTACCTATTAGGTACTCTACTTTTTTAAGAGAGCGGAAATCGAATTATCGGACCATATATTTAACGAATTAAGAACCAATATGAGCATGATTAGTAAATTGGCTTAGACATTTACGCTATGATTTAACTAACGCACCGAACGGTTATGTTGAACCGTACTTTGATCCAAATTCATAGTTTGTATGATATTATTGCTTTTGCTATCTATATGACTGGATTTTTCTATGGTATTGTTTCTACAATCAAACGCTTGAGAGTAAGTACTATACCAAACTGGTGGCTCTATGTGAAATTATAGTTTTCATGGACTTCTACTAGAAACCATTAAACTTTGTTTAAGTGCTCGCAGCACCAGCAACTGTAGTTTTGAGTGTTTATTAGCAGAAGATATTAAACTTTCCGAAATAGTTCTTGTTCCAATCTGCTTTGTTTGTTTGTCTTGGTGTTATGTTCTATGCAGGTATGTGAAACTGAAACAGCTTCACGACTTTCATCCCCAGGAGCGGTAGATATCCCTTCAGATCTCTCAGTACCAAGTACTAACTCAAGATTCTGTCAGGATATATGTCTAAGGGGTGTAGTCAGAGGTACTCGTACGTCCTAAACATTACATTTGGCACGTACCCACATTTTGCAGTAGTAGATAGTAGAGCGGTAGTACTTAGGCGTTACTACAATTTGTGAACACTTTAATAGAATATTAATTTTCATTTTCACTCATATAACTGGTTTTACACAAAACAGGTTTTACTTTTCGTACATAATATAATACATTTGTCACAATAAGCAAGCGTGTACTGTGAACTGGCATAACTAAGGCAAGTGTACTCTATGAGTGGTTTTACTCAAACCACACCTCAGCCTATGTAAATTTTACATAACATGAGTAAAACAATTTATAGGGTATAGACTAGTTACATGTTTTTAATAGTATCATAGTGTTTACACATTCGAAAATAGTGGGTTCAACTTTTATAGAAATTAAAAGTTTAGTAAATTACCTATACGAGTATACCAACTTGGCTTTACTAGTTTTTGGATTTACTGGTTTTTGATAATGAAGTTAAAATTGATAAAACCTTTTCCAGAAGTTATCGGCATACTGGGAGTTCATTTCAGGTGGGCCATCTGCTTTTTCAATCAACTAGTTGTCTAAAAAAAACACCCGGAAAGTAGCGTTGCCTACCACTGTAATATAGGAGCTGCTATGTAGAAACCATGATCTGGCATTTCTGCATCCTTCACCCGTATAGATAGTGCCTTACGTAATTATGCCTACCGGAAAATGGAATGTTCTTTTCCGTCGATTCAAGTTTAGATGTTGATTTAATCAAATGCTGTGGTGGAACAATAAAAATAATGATTTATGGTTACTGCTCTATTTAACTCACAAAACCAAGGTGCTTTTTATATTACCTCTGCTAGGTTTGCCGGCGCGGCGTGTGTGAACGATAGGTACCTACCTAATGTATAAACTGTGCCCTATCTCACTGATCTCCCTAGATTTACCTTCTTCTATATTCCGTAGGGCACCTAAACGTCTCTCTGCAGACAAACCTGCGAAGTTTTAAGTGAAATAGATAAAATACCTACCTTTCGAAGAAATCTTTTTAGAAGAAATCGTTTCCGCGATAAGACCTCCCATTGTAATACTTTAATTTATATTTTTAAGTGTTTTTTGTTAATCTTGGTGTAAAATAAAGAATTTTTCATTTATTCATACCTACTACTAGTCAAGTAAGAAAATGGTTTTCAAAACCTCAAAATCAGAATATCACTACACTTTTAATTCCAAATGCTCATACTTTGTGCTAAGACCTCAAATAATATTTTTCACAACAATGGCACAAGGCAAGACCAAGTCTTGCCTTGTGCCGGGTCAAATGGAAGGGTCTGGAGGAGGCCTATACCCGAGAGGGGTCCTAGCATAATATTTTATTTTTATTTTAAATTATATTTTTTAAGTCTTGTTTAATTTTTAAATTAATTTTTGTTAATTGTTTCATTGTGTTAAGCCTATTAACACAATGAAACAATTAACAAAAATTGTGAATAAATAGGCTTTTTTTATTTATTTTAATTTTTTCATTTTCGTTTTTTTAAACAAAAAAGCTTTCCAAAATGACAGAAAAGCTCTGACTCGGCGCGCGGCGTGGTGACAAGTGGATAAAAATATTTTCTGCTGTACTTAGGTACTTTAGACTGGTCAAAAAGTTTGGAATACAAATGTAATAGTTCTGTATACAATTTCAAATCAGAGATGAAATGGGTGGTCTTATTACCAATATTGACACACTACTTGAAAAATCGTTCAATGAAATTATACAGTACGTAGATATTGGTGAAACAGATATTATGATGATTATATAACAGAGACCTTCCCATATGTATCGCATTTGATGCAACGAGCGAGCGAACCGGTTCCGCCGGCCCCAATATTTCTGCCAACCGCGTCACCACTTACCTCTGTGGGCGAACTTTATAATGGACCGGCTGGACTATTTTACTTTTAGATTGGCAAATATCTTACAGATAATAAACGAAATAGAACCAGTGATATGGAAACATCTCGTGTCGATTGCATATTTACAAGTGCCATCGACCATCTGCTAAGTGTTGAAATCCCATGAGATTCTTCACCTTTAAACCTCTGTTGCCAAACAAAAGGTGTCTACAATCTCAAGCAATTATCACCCGATAACGGTATTTTGAGTTTTCTATCAATTTGATTTCTCACGGAAGACAGTACAACATTGTACGCCCCGGAACACATTTGGCGAGTGCATGGTCAATGATGATTGCAGGGCCCAGCGGATCAGCATAAATAATGATAAGTCATTTTGTCGTTCCCCGCTTACCTATACCTATGTAGCTAAGTAAAATACCTGAGTTGCGCAGTCTCGCGGTACTACCTAAATGAATGGTTTTGAAACAAACAATTGTAATTTCAACATCCTTTCATGTCTAGCATCTAACGAGATTTGAAGACAAATTCGAAGATAATGAAAACCAGTACCTACCTACTACAGTTTGGTTACAACAAAACGGCTCTGTCTTTACACCTGAAAGATTCGACAAGGCTTTTGAAATAAATTTGACAAACCAAGACAATGAGTTACAGATACGCTCGCAAATAAGATAAGTCGAGTTATCGTTAAAAACAAGTCTGACTTGGTTATATGACGTAAGAAACCAATCGTGACTAAATAAGTATTAAACTACAGGTACGAGTAGATCTATTTACACATACACATTAGGTAAGAATTGTTGTTTCTTCGACATTAGTCAATAGCAGTGGCCAATTGTTACAAGATGTAGAATCATTGTTTTGAGATAATGAGACACTATGTAGTTCTGATTTGCATGGTTGATTCTCCACTGTAATAAGAGTTTGGATCAGGCGTACTAACCTTCCTATAATCACTTAAGTATGGTGAATACGTACCAATGACGGAATATGCAACTTAACTGTATCTAGACAAGTCTTCACTAAGGTTCACCTACATTGAACCATTGTTAAAACAAATCAGATGTGTGTTAAAATATGAAAAACTCTAGCCTCTTCCACTGCGTATAGGAATTAATAATAAACATGAACTTCTGCAAACTAGGAAACAAGCGCTTTCCGCTTTAGAAGTTTCTATCAAATAATATGCATCGAGAGCAAAGGTGGTGGAGTCCATAAAGCCAGGGTTAGCAAAGGTTGCCGAGGAGTAATGGTCACTTCCGCGAGTGTTATCGGAGCACGATCAGCTCGCGGCAATCAGAGCGTTGCATGCACTGCGCATGCGTGGCGAATAACTAAGCACCCAAAATAATATACTCTAAAACAGCTAGTGTAGAAGAAAAATCAATATCAAAATCTAGGATTTTCTGGTCTCTAAAATAAGATTATTTGAAATAGGTGTACGTAATTGATGTTCTTGCGTTTTGAGGTGCCCGTCATAATATAATCTGCCGAATCTTTTGTTTTGATGAAGGCTATTGAATAAAAGTATATTAAATTGAATTGGTTTTCACATGAAACAATATGAATGTCTGCCTGGAAACCCCAGTACCACCAACTTTGCGTGTGCTTTTTTTTTATCAGCTCAGTTCAGAGTACATTTGAGATTTGAGGTGGTGGATCTCAATTAAACAGCTACATCAGTTCAATCTATACAGTTCTTAAAATAATGCTACCTACAACAATATAATTAGTTTTATTACACATGCATTAACAATCGGTTTTTAATGAAACAAGGTAGTGAGGAAGGATGATGTGGCCTCTTGCAGGCGAGGCCGAGAGCGCCCGCGCGCAGGCCAAATCACTTAGCTCAATCACGCAAACATAATGCTTTTTGAAGTGCTAATGAATTTGTCATTACGGTCATTTCTTTACTTTCTCGATAATGAAGTTCTGCGGCAAATAAATAAGCTTGACCTTATTGGCGAACTCGTTACTTTGAAGATTTCACTTAACGCACTAGATGAACTTTTTATAAATAAGAAATACCTTATAGTCACTATAGCGACATCATTTATTGTGCAACTTAATAGACCGCCTGCACACTAAATGAGGCTACAGATAAGGCTAATAAATTGATCAAAGAAAATATGAAACTGAAACAGCTTCACGACTTTGATCCCCCGGCACGGTAGATATCCCTTCAGATCTCTCGTCGTTTAATGTCGGCTTCCGCTTTCAGAAACCTTTCTTCACAGATCTCGATACAAAGTGATTCTATGGTTAGAGTCCAGCTTTGTTCACAATGGGGTATTTCTATACAAGAGTTTGCCTTGAATGTGACAAACCTATTTGTTATGCAATGTACGAGCCAGTACGGCATGTTGCCTTGATTAGCTATAACTACATTATGATGTTACTATCGTAGCATGTTCCGCGCGTGTGTGATGTCAGTTGTCGATGAAGTTATTGGGCTGATCAGTTTTTATAGTGCACTTTAATGTAAAAATCTGATGAAGTTCTATAAAAATGCACATAGATAATAGATGTGTTATTGCGTAACGCGATCATGCTTCATGCGTTTGGTTCTGTAGTTCATACTCATGTAGATGCATGCATTTGGTTCATACTCTAACAAAATCATAATTCGTCAGTCCACTGCTGGACTTGGACTTCCGTCCGTTTCCGTGGGGTTTTTCTTCACCTACTCGGTCTTCTCATTTGGCATCCTTTCGTCAAAGTCGTATTTTGTCACCCACGGGAAGCAATGGACAGGGCTTCGATCAATAATTACAATACAAATGTAATTCTTGATCAAAGGGACAAGATGAATATGATACTCAGGTAAATACGATCAAGTAAAAATTGTGCGTATTTTTTGTGTTGGTAAGAATACCAACACAAAAAATATTAGAACAAGGTTTAATAACACGTAGCTCCATGCTTATTCGTTTTTATAGCCTTCCAAACTTAGCAAAGTAAATAATTAAACCGGATAAAGAATCCAGTTTTTCTAGACTACTAGGCACATTGGACTTATATAATAATAATAATATTTTTATTTCTAAAAAATAACATACAGGTACTAGTTGTAAGTTTTTTTTTTTTATACAACTAGCTGATGGAACAAGCATATGGCCCACCTGATGTTAAGTGGTAACCATAACCTATGACAAAGCATTGCCTCGTAAGTCACGCACGATAGGAACGTGCCCTACGATGCACTGCCCTGCGTCCATCAACTTGAGGCATACTGATGTTAAGCCTCATGTGCCTGTAATTACACCGGCGACCACACTCTTCAAACCGAAACACAGCAATGCTGCTTGGCGGCAGAAAATGGCGTGGTGGTAGTACTTCCCCGGACGAGCCCTTCACAAAGAGCTCTACTACTCTTAAGTACAACGCGTATCTATCTATCTATATAATATATATAACTCAAAGGTGACTGACTGACTGACTGACTGACTGACATAGTGATCTATCAACGCACAGCCCAAACCACTGGACGGATCGGGCTGAAATTTTGCATGCAGGTAGAATTTATGACGTAGGCATCCGCTAAGAAAGGATTTTGATCGATTCCACCCCCAAGGGGATGAAATAGGGGATGAAAGTTTGTATGAAATTTTGTCAATTTTAAACCTATCGGGCTGACTTTGCATGCATAAAGCTACTATGACGTAGGCTTAAGGATTTTTAAATATAAATGTAATCTAAATCTAATTTTTCTAATCTAAATATATATAACTCAAAGGTGACTGACTGACATAGTGATCTATCAACGCACGGCCCAAACCACTGGACGGATCAGGCTGAAATTTGGCATGCAGGTAGATGTTATGACGTAGGCATCCGCTAAGAAAGGATTTTGATCAATTCTACCCCCAAGCGGATGAAATAGGGGATGAAAGTTTGTATGAAATTTTGTCAACCGATCGGGCTGACTTTGCATGCATAAAACTACTATGACGTTAAGAAAGGATTTTGATAAATTCCAACCCTAAGGGGATAAAATACGGAAGAAAGTTTGTATAAATCTTCTTAGATTTTCGACTGATTGAACTGAAATTAAAGATTGGAGCTACTATGATGAAGACGCCCGCTTCAATAGGATTTTGATAAATTCAACCCCCCAATTTTTTACACACGCTTAACAAAAGTAAAGCCGCAAAAACTATGCCTAATTAATAATAATACTTCTAAACGCGAGCGAAGCCGCGGGCAAAAGCTAGTAATGTATAAACATTTTAGTAGGCACCTACGTAATATAGCTACTGACATTCAGAAAATGAATCACAATGAGCGTAAATTATTGTAATGGAATAAATGCTACGAGATAAATATTACAAAACATATTTTGTCATTTAGTTTCGTTGTTCATATTTTATTTTGTTGTATTATATTATTTGTGTTGTGTTGTTCGCGCAATTACGGCACTTTGAAACGAATAAAACCGAATGAGGTATTAGCTCTATACTTTCAGATATATTTGCAAACCGGCGAAAAATTTATCTTCCTCTCCCTCTATTTCATTAGTTAATTCAAAAAGTAGTCCATGAGGTATTCTAAAATTCATGAGCCCATTTCATCCAACGGTTTTCTGGTAGAGATCACTACTTAGCGATGAGCCCGCCCATTATACTTTAAATTTTAAGTTTTTTTTTGTTGTACTTACCCATAAGTTGTGCGCAATAGAGTACTTTCTATCTATATTTGTAGATACCGCTATAACACGTCCGTACGAGTGACGCATTTGCAGGTTCTGTCAAGATTCAATTGATCAAACATTTAATTCTCATTCTATTCTTTGAATTCTGATTCATTAATAAAACAGTAGTGGTGGCAGTGAATACATTTTTATTTACCGTAGTTGAATATTATCCAACATAGTATATTATGTTATGTTATGTTATTGAGTCATCGAATGGTATGACTGGCGTCATTGGAAAATGTGTTTTATTTCAGGTGGACTTTTAGACTTGCCTACTAACATGGCATCGTAATATTTTCAACAGTTGTATGAATTTATCAATCGCGTTTCCAGACTTATAAAGCACTGTGTTATGAGATGCGTAGGCGCCTTGGGTGTCGTATAACCTTGCGCCCGCGCTGCGTGCCTCGCGCCACTTATTTGCCATTCCGAAACTTACGTGCTTGTTAAGGCTCAAGTTAAGATCAATTTTAATGTATAGCGACCTCTAGGGTAGAGAAACATGATGTATGAGTGGAATAAACTATTAAGTGGATGCTAAGTTATTCAAGGCGCTTAGAGTATTTTAGCGTTTCTCAGGAATTGAGAGCGAATGAAATGGTTTCTATAGTAAATTCTAAATGCTAGGCTTCAGAAAATATTCTGGTCAAACAACTTTCAGTTTAGAAGTATATAATAAGATTCTTTCTTGTCTATAAACAATAGACCACACCTAAGTGTCCAGTATTTCAGGTTTAGGAAGTCGTTTCATGTTGTTCAAACGCTCGTTTTACTGATCAGCATAGATTAAGCAAATGAAGATCTAGCTAGAGGATAGCCAGTTGCTTCAGACATGCATAAAGTAAGGCCAAGAGCCATATATGGAACGCACAGTATCACATGTAGTACCCACAACAATGCCTAAGCGAAGGCGTATAGAATTAAAACGCTATTTATACAGCTGAGCCTGATCAACTTCCCTCGCACATTTACATAAAATCCTCATAGAGTATTCAAAAAGAATAACAAAATAATGAAACACGTTACATATGACATGCCTAACTAATAGTATCTACATGATCTTTGTTCTCTGTTTGGTGTTTTTATATATTACTAGTTGCGCCCCGCGGTTTCACCCGCGTAGTTTTTGGTTTTTATTTAATTCCGATCATTTTCATATTTATTCACCTTTTAAACCTTCCCTGGACTTCCACGAATAATTCAAGGCCAATATTAGCCAAATCGGATCAGCCGTTCTCGAGTTTTAGTGAGACTAACGAATAGCAATTAATTTTTATATATATAGATCAGTATATGTATACAAAACAGTATTTAACACAAATTAAATTTAACACAAAATACAAAACAGTATTATATCAGCTATCTGGTTTCATTATTACAAGCTTAGGCTTAGTTTGGGGCTAGATAGTGTTGTGTGGAAATTCCTGTAATATTTATTTATTATTATAATATTCAGGTTAGCTATATTTAGTTCAAAGCATTACAATATGCAGTTCATAGTATGGCCAAATAGTCATCTGTATTCTATATAGGTAATACCTCTCCAAGGTTTAAATTCTAACCATAGTGTGGTGAGAACTATCTGATGCGTCAAAACTGGGTTACGCTTAGTTACGCATTCATACATAACATTTGTATTACAACAGTTTACCTACTACGTAAGACAGACGATGTTTTTATTCATCAACTAGCTTTTAAACGGCATTACTAAAACATTTTAGTTTTATATTTAATTAGATGTTACGGAAGCCTTTAAAGTCCTATTGTAGCCTTCTATACCTTCGGTCACCGTCTTTAGGACGGACGTATTTGTCACAAATACGGCCGTATAAATTAGAATCTACTGCTTTTCAGGAGACCTTAACTATGATAACAAAATTTTATGGACCTAGGAAAGGTATTTTGTTAATATTGAGTATTCATGGTTTAACACTATCCTCGTTATGTTGAATGGAAAAGTATGAAGCGTTCCAAAGACAAGAATATTAAATGGAAAAGAACAAAGAATAGACTAGAACATCTGAAAGAAAAACAAACCGACAAGAATCATGAGGTACCTCTGTAGGTATAGCAATTAAAAACATGATGACTATACAGGACAAGAATGGGCTATAAATAACGCTAGCAATAAAATATATATCTGCATAGTAGAAAATCCAAGAAGCCTTCCACCTACGTCAGTTTGAGGTGAAGGTGTCTGTCGATGACGAAATTGATTAGCAAGAAACAACAAACGCAGGAGGTTATTACAACAAAACAAGTCTAGGCAGGAGCAGATTACTGATGTTACCTGTGCTTGGGTCACTGCTAGCAGCGAGCTGATGAAAACGCTCCACACCGGCCACATTCTGCTGTTTTCTTTTATCTGTCACAAAACTGTCAAAATGACGGCTGTAGGCGCGGGATGTTAGCGCATGACGGACCGGTCGGCACGCGGTTCAGAGCAACACTGAACAGCAACCAGCATGGTAACTTTACTATCCGTGAGCGGTCGTGTTCACACCGACCGCTTGGATATGCTTGGTTTGTTTTTATTGCAGCTGTTTGGAGTCGGTACCCTATTGGAATTACGAGTATGTGAATAATTGATATCGGTATGGGCTGTATGTATCATCAATATCATGCATGAAAAATTGCACTTTAGGCGTTTGAAAATTGCTCATGTCAAATACTTTGATAATTTGAATGCTTATTTTGTTGTCTAGAGGTTTTCTGATCTTTGTTATACAGTCAGTCAGACCTGGTATTACAGAACAGCTCATCGATCAATGATAAAAGTGAAGTAAGTCAAATAAAGGTAATACTAGCAAGTAAAGTAGGTAAGTATAGACTCTAGTATAACCGCAGCTCTATTCCAACGCAATATAGTCGCAGACGCAGTCGTTACGCCACACACCCACAGTCGACCACCTGTGCACACACACGCACACACCCCCACACGATGGAGCAGGTAAAGGTATGCCACGGTTCACGCTTGAAACTCTTCAATGGAGATGTCCCTTGTGGCTTTGCCCTTCAATACTTTTCAAAAGGGTTCACTCAACCTCAATCTAACGTTTATTTTTGTTGATGAACTTTTAAAAATAATGTATTTATAAGTGCACGTTTAGTGGGTTGAATTAAATTATTGTATATTTATTTAATGCATTAGGGCTGAATAAACCACAACAGCGTCTCTAGTAGAGAAACTCTGTTCCATAGCAGCGATGGGCTTGCAACCTGTCACGTATGGAATACCAACTAGGTACTGCAAAAAGAGAGTATATAGGTACCTACCAATCATTGTTATATTCGGACGTACCTTAGAATCATCATGGAATCTGGAGTTAGTACTTGGTACCATGCATGAGATCTGAGGGGAGATCTACCGTGTAATATTATAAAGGTAAAAGTTTGTAAGTATGGATGGATGGATGGATGTTTGTTACTCTTTCACGCCGGAACGGCTGAACAGATCTAAATGAAACTTGGCTGAGAGATACATTATAGTCTGTAATAACACATAGGCTACTTTATATCCCGTGGAAATACCGAGATTTAAATCTGCGCGGGTGAAACCGCGGGGCGTAACTAGTTGCCCATAATTTTCTACATAGACGGTTCCTCGTAGGAATTGGGGACACGTCCAGTCTTGCTGACAAACATTTCTGATTTGTAAAATTTAATAAACATATTCAAGCAGCACACTTTTAAATATGTAACACTAGTTGCGCCCCGCGGTTTCACCCGCGTAGATTTTAATCCCGGTATTCCCGCGGGATAATAAATAGCCTATGTGTTATTCCAGGTGAAAATATTAAATTGAGGCAAAAATTTTATTATTTGAAAATTTAAATTGATTTGGTGACATAATCTGATTACTGACTGCACCTACGTACAAATATCACATACAGCTTTATATTTCGGAATTAAATTCACACTACCTCGTTACAACTGGCTACAACCAAGAACACAGAACATAATATCCTAACGGAAAGAAGTCCAACACCATACTTCAAAAGTGGTTCGTTACTAACTTCACTCGGTTCAAGTTTCTGATGGGATCCCGATAAGAGGGCACTAGTGAGCACTGTGAGCAGTGACGTAGCAGTGACGTCATGCTATGGCGCCTAATTTGAATCCACGCTCCTTTGGTTTTATTTTTTATTTAAGAATTTTTAATGAATTATAAACTGTCTTCAAATTTCTGTATTCTGTGTATAGAAATTCGAAGAAAATTTATAAATCATCTGCAATACCTAGGTACTTACTGAAATAGAGGAAAAACAGGAATAGAATAAAAAACAATTACATATAAAAACTTTCATATTTTAAAATATATAACAAACATACAAGGATATAAAAACATGGACACCGTCACCTATCCAAATCTACTACTACAAGTTTTCGTACATATGAGTATTTCTCAAAATACATGTAAAGTTGAAAAAAAACGTGAGTCATCGATGTTTTTAAAAGAAATACCAACATTAGCATTCAATTAAACAACTGTAAATAATAAATAAATAAATAACGCTGGACAATTCACACAGCATCATCTAGCCCCAAAGTAAGCTACCCAAAGCTTGTGTTATGGGTACTAGTTAACTGATACATTATATACTTACATAGATAGATTTTTTTTATTATACATAGAAAACACCCAGACCATCGGAACAAATTTCTGCAGATCGTACACAATTTGTTCCAAGGCGGGAATCGAACCCGCAACCTCTTGCGTCGCAGGCAGGCTCTCGCCCGCTGCGCCACAGAGGTCGTCAAATAAGAATATTCAACAGAAAAAATCATTTTCCATAATTAACAACAAATATAAGTGTAATCATAATATTTATCGTAAAAAAAAACTTTTTCATAGTTCTGTTTTTCCTTCTCATACAAAATCAACTTGAGACATCCTCATAAAATACGAAAATTTTACGTTATTTAAGGAGAATTTTCTTGTATATCAGACGTATATTGTATGTAGTTCGCATGTAATAAGTGAATTACAATGTGTTTTCATAGTAAAATAAATAATAAAATAAAAAAAAACACAGTGAGTCATATCGCATTACTTTTTCGTAACAACTATATATAGCGATTTATATATACTTTAACCTTATTTCTGAACTCATCCGTTAATATTTTGACACGGGGAGCACCAGAATCAACCTGATTGGCTGTTGTTTTGACATGATTTTTTTTGCAAGCTAACTAATGCTCGCATTTTTTTTTAAACAAGTTCGTTGATTTTATATATTTCAAAAGTTTAAAATGTGCAAGTGAGCGAGGGGAACATCGATGGTACTCTGCTTCGAAAATTTAAAATTTTGCAATATAATATTGTGTAAACAATATTATTGTAGTTTACCTACACGTGTTGCAAAATGTTAATTTTTCTCTTGAGGCTTGCACGTGACGCTTCGTCCGAAAACATTCTATTTTTCTTTACACAATATCTGTTAATGCAAATATGAAATACACAATTCAGTATCGTACTAATTACCTCCGAAGAGTGAGCTTCACATTTTGTAAGGAAAATAAAATTAATATGATATTAATTATATTTTTTTTTACATTTGGTTTGTATGCATTGTTTTCTAAATAGCTATATATTATTGAAGCACACGCCTCTATACATGCGACAAATCGCCACTCGCATATTTTAACCTTTTTTTGTCATCGTACTCTTTGTTTAGCACGAACAAGTGCGACGAATTCCAATCATCCGTTGACAATGACTCTAAACACTGACTGCAAGATGTATTCATTCTTTTAATGATATATCCGCAGACGTAGGCACAAGCTTGCTCTTCGCTTCCCGTAATTTCTGGATCAAGCATCTCAGTATTGCAGTCTGCGAATATACCAACGTTTTGTACATCTTCTTCAGATAATATTTCATCTCCAGTATTGTTACGTCCGTATGATGTCTTGCACGTGAGAAAGTTATTTAAGTTACTCATAATATCAATATTATCATCCTCGCAGTTAGTGCGCGTGTTCGTATGAGACAGGCTACTTATAATTGAGGTTTTGAATCCAGCCACAAACTGCGCTACGGTAGGATTGACATTTGAGCCACAATTGCTCCTCACGCAGCCAAAAAAGTTTTCAAGGGGATCTTGTTGGAGGCGCCGTGTCGCCAAGCTACCTATTTGAGTCGGATATTTAGCCTTTATGTTCTTCCATAGCCTTTCCACGCCAATTATCGTTTGGATCCATCCATCTTGAGAAGGAGGTCTCTGTCTGGCTCCTAAAAACTCCAAGTTACGGATTTCTTGTACCATCTCTTTGAAGACGTTTAGATGAGGGCTTCGGTCCGATAAGTTTTGCGCTAATTTTTTGCCATTTTTTAAGTCAGTGGAGTCAGCGTTTAATGCGTCAAAAATACTGTCAATTTTACTTATTAAATTTGCCGTTGCAACAGCATCAGCAGTCAGGATTCCTGAATTCCTTGTTTTTGGTCTTTAACTGTTTTTTCAAATTGCAAATCTGTCGTAAGTATCGCCTACACCTATTATACAAACGTTTTGATTTCACCTGAAACAAGTATTTATAATTATTCATCCATTTCAAAATCAAAATGGTCTTTATTCTGTACAATCACAGGGATCACTTGGAACATTAAAGTCCCACTGCAGGGCTAAGAGAGGCTTTAGTACTAACTGCTTCAAATCAGAATGCGATAGCTGCTTGTAGGTAGGTGAGTACCAATAGAATAAAAATAAGATTAAGATTCAATTAATATTGAATAGACAGGCAGTGAACTAACATTTGTGTTCATCGAAAAAATGTTTAGTTCTAGGTGGGTGGGACCTACAGATAGCAGAGCTTAACCAATTTTTAAGCTGTGAAGGCTGTCTTATTTGATGTATATTTTTTTATAGGTACCTACTTAGTAAAATTATTGATTGAGTGAGCGAAGCGAACGAAAATCTTACTATCAACTTGGGCGATTTGGCATTCTATGTATGTATGTTTGTCCGACGATATGGTGACAGCGACTTGTTCTGATGATGGAGCCAAGGTCTGTTCAACGGAACTCTTCAATAAATAGGCCAATTGAGTTGAAACTTGGTCATCATACGTAGTTAGTAGGTGGCTGCCAGAGAGAAGTCCAAACACAATGTTTGGACTTGCCTCTGACTACCACTTACTTATATATTTTCGGAACATTCGCTTTGTCACGTAATCTCAGTTCGGGCTAGTTATAATAAGTATTTAGTACTTACAGCTGCTGTAGAAGCATACGGCTCTTGCCTTTGGCCAGCACCCACGTTAGAATCTCTTGCGCAGTAGTTCTGAGACATAGCTTCTGGCTCAGCATGTGACACCTGGAATTTTTACATTAAATATATTATAATCACCATTGTATTGCAAGTTTCTAGGTTCTTAACATGGATGCAAGAAATAAGTTCATTCCGCTTCTACACTTATTGATTGAGTGAGCGAAGCGAACGAAAATCTTACAATCAACTTGGACGATTTGACATTTCATGTATGTATGTATGTTTGTCCGACGATAACTTGAGAACCATTTATCCGATCTACATGAAATTTGGTAAGTCGATAGCTTGTACTTGAGAAATTTACTGGTAAGTATATGGGTAAAATCAGGAAGGGAGTAAGGGGTTATTAAAATACGGGGTTTTATGAGGGGGCAAAAATTAAAAATGTCACCCATAAGTAAAATCCAACTACTGGAAAATCAGATAGATTACTTGGAGCGGCAGGCTAAAGGGACCTCCATTGAGCTGAGGAACGTGCCACAAGTTGCAAAAGAATCTAAAGACGACCTTAAGAATATTATATAGATATACATAATGTACAATTTCCTCACACTCACAATGCTACTTAAGAGCCTACTACCTATCTACTAATCTACACATACATAATACATCCTAGAAAAAAAATGGATAATATTGACATATTGGAAGATATTGACAATACCCAGCTCACTCAAAGCATCGCTTTAGCTACCAGCTTACCTATAAGCAAAACCCACATACCTACTACAAGACAGAACTAACCTCCACAACACAGGTTTTTCCTAGGGTGGAGATTAGTGAGCTACCACATCGGTCACATGTGACACGAAACTCAAAGCTAATAACTGTATGTACCTAGTATTATACTATTATTTTTGTCATGTGTGTGTAGGTACATCTTAAGTTTTTGGAATAAATTATTAAAAATTAAAAATAAAACGGAAATTCCCTTCAAATTATATCACGAAATTAAAAACTTTAGTGCGCTTTACGTGTAAAGCGTGAAAGCGAGGCAAGTTCTCACTCAGCGCGTGACATAAGGCGGCCGAGGGCGGGGGTTACGAAGCAGGGGAGTCTAAGTTAGTGCTTAAATGTTTAAAAAAAATATGTCCACCCATGCGATGCTGGGACAGGCCGCTAGTATATATTATAAATTTGAAAGTTGGTTGGATGTTTGTGACTCACTCACAGTCTAACTGCTGTACCAATTCGGATGAAATTTAAAATAGATACAGTTTTTAACCCGGATTAGCAGAAAGGCTGCTTTTATCCCGAAAATATTTTTTTACAGGAACGGAAAAACTATCACCCGGGTTTAACCGCGGATGGCCACTAGTTCATAGGTACTTAGTAAATTACTATATTATAACTAGTACTTACATCTGTAAACGCACACGGCTCTTGCCCTTGGCCAGCACCCACGTTAGAAACTCCTGCGCAGTAGTTATTAGGCATAGTTTCAGGCTCAGCATGTGACACCTGGAATTTATACATTAAATATAATTATTATGATCACCATTGTGTTACAAGTTTGTAGTTTATGGAAAGTTTATTCTACTATTCAATTTTTTTTATAAATAAATAAATAATGCTGGACATCCACACATCACCATCTAGCCCCAAAATAAACTAATAGCTCGTGTTATGGGTACTAGATAACTGATATATTTAATACATTATATAATTACATAGATAGATATTTTTTTTATTATACATATACATTGAAAACACCCAGACCATCGGAACAAATTTGTGCATATCGTACAGAAATTTGTTCTGAGGCGGGAATCGAACCCGCAACCTCTTGCGTCGCAGGCGGACTCTCGCTCGCTGCGCCACTGAAGTTGTCAAATTCGAAAGTTAAGATATTTTTGACTCACTCACACCCTAACTGCTGTACCAATATGGATGAATTTTTAAACAGATACAGTTTTTAACCCGGATTAGCAGAAAGGCTGCTTTTATCCCGAAAAAAAATAACAGGAACGGAAAAACTATCACCCGGGTTTAACCGCGGATGGCCACTAGTTCATAGGTACTTAGTAAATTACTATATTATAACTAGTACTTACATCTGTAAACGCACACGGCTCTTGCCCTTGGCCAGCACCCACGTTAGAAACTCCTGCGCAGTAGTTATTAGGCATAGTTTCAGGCTCAGCATGTGACACCTGGAATTTACACAGTAAATATGATTAAAACTTAATAAAAAATATACCGACCTATAAATAATTTCCAGTTTCGCCAAACAACATAATTATATATACACTAGTTGCGCCCCGCGGTTTCACCCGCGCAGATTTAAATCCCGGTATTCTCCAGGGATAAAAAGTAGCTTATGTGTTATCCGACACTATAATGTACCTCTCTGCCAAGTTTCATTCAGATCCGTTCAGCCGTTCCGGCGTGAAAGAGTAGCAAACATCCATCCATCCATACTTACAAATTAACGTTTATAATATTAGTAGGAAGTAGGATATACTTACATAGAATAAGTAGATAATAATCCATTTAAAGGTATGGAGAGAGGTAATAAGAAATATTTATCGTAAAACTGTGTAAAAAGAAGATGATCAGCTAGCTCTTAGGCTAAGAACTCACGAAGCGGTTTTCACCCGTGCCCGCCGCGGTGGCGGAATGGAGTTTTATTTTCAAAACTCACGAGACCGGAGTTTTGTGCGGTTACGCACGCACAAAAAGCCGCCGGTACAAGATGACTGCCGGTGCAGCGGGAGCCGCAAACAATCGCACACGCCGCGGGCGTAAAACGCGTCGTGAAATGTGGTTTAATTTTTTACTTAAATATCTGTATTCTACAAAGGCTGCGGGCCCGCAACCGCGGCGGGCACGGGTGAAAACCGCTTCGTGAGTTCTTAGCCTTAGGTAGGTACATTCTACCGACTCATTGACGACCTCAGTGGCGCAGCGGGCGAGAGTCCGCCTGCGACGCAAGAAGTTGCGGGTTCGATTCCCGCCCCGGAACAAACTTTTGTACGATCTGCAGAAATTTGTTTCGTTGGTCTGTGTGTTTTTTTTTATGAATAACCAAAAAATATATATCTATTTATTATATAATTATGTAAGTATATAATGTATAAATAAATTTAGTCATCTAGTACCCATAACACAAGCTAGTAGCTTATTTCGGGGCTAGGTGGTGTTGTGTGGATGGTGCAGCATTATTTATTTTATATTTTACTTGTTGCACCCCGCGGTTTCACCCGCGTAGATTTAAATCCCGGTATTCCCACAGGATAATGCACGGGATATAAAGTAGCCTATGTGCTATTTCCAGACTATAATCTATCTCTCTGCCAAGTTTTATCCAGATCCGTTAAGCCGTTCCGGCGTGAGAGAGTAACAAACATCCATCCATCCATACTTAAAAACTTTCGCGTTTATAATAGTAGTAGGATTTATTTATTAGTTACCTCTTAGTAACATTAAGTAGCCTTTAGTTTGTTTAGTTGGTTGACGAGTATATAATTACTTACTGAGGCTAATGGTCTTAGCGCATCTTCGCAAGGAACAGCATGCCTGTAAAGCTTTCTTGCAGGATAATCCATAAACGACTTTTTTGAAAAATGGTCTTCACAGAGCATTTTGTGGCTAGAATAGAGCTTGCGGTGAAAAGCTTTACTGGTCCATTCTTCATTAGGAGCGAGGAAGCGAGCCCAGGATTCGCAACTGAAAATATACGGTTTCACTTAGCCAACGCAGTTGGAAACTCATAACTGCGCATCAAGGAGTTTCTCCAACTTACAGCACGTTGAAATGCATTGAATAAAGTAAGACGTAGGTCATCGCAGAACTTGAAACCTCAAGATGTGCGTTATTCATAAACTTATGTTACTTACCGGTTAACACTTGAAGTTGATCGTGGAAAACGATACATTTTCAGGTTTTTATGTATGACTGTCGATTTTCCACACTTTGCACGCCTAGGATGGATGTTCATCGTTAATTTTAGTAATAAGTATTCCAGTTGCACGTTGCAGAAAAACGTTACCAAACAATGGAGGTTTAGGCGAAGGGACAAAGGAAATAAACATCGTTAGTTTTTTAACTACCTTCAAATAAAATAACATTGAACTGTGAATGTGAACTGAATCAGTACCACAGAATAATTAGTTGTTAGTACTGACGTCGCGTGACGTATATCCTGGGATCCTAACGAACGAATGACGAGAAGTGAATGTAAATAGATTGCCGTCAATCGCGGTAGCTGTGTTGACGGCCCCTGACCAAGAAAGCTGAAAATCTAATAGCCTCCTTCAACACGTTACAAAGAGCTATTACTGCGCCATCTGCCTGCCACTTCCACTCCACTTTATGTAGCTTAAAAAAGCTACAGGAAAGCAGAGTTTACGGTTTGTGCCGTTAGCGCTAGCGTCGCCGCGGGCACGTTGCCGCCCAAAATCGATACACCAGCCAGCGTGCGCCGTATCACCCCGATTCTACATCAGTGTATCAGTTGGCACCCTCGATTGCTGCCTTTTGCCTTACTCGATCGCGACCAGTGCTCTACAGGACTCTTATAGTCTCAAATACCCATCAAATCTGTGAGTAATCTTTACCTATAAATTATTACATAGTAACTGATTATTTCGCAAGTTGGATCTTTTTTAATTAAGAATAAGAACAATGAAACCTCAAAATAAGTAAGAGAAATAACGCGGGTTAAATAGGTTTATCTGGGGCGGGGAATAAACTCGCAGGGCGGATTTGACTGTCATGTCGTAACAATTATATTTTTCTATTATCGAGCACTTAGCAAATTTGTTTTGAAAATACCGCTGCAAAAGGTATACCTATAAGTATACAACGAGTTATGTATAATTACAAAGGAAGCTAACAGTAAATATTATTGACTAGTTATTTGAAAATATGTATGTTCAATGCTTATACGAAAAGTAGGTCCTACTGGTGGTTTTGTAATTAATTACTTTACAGACGTACATACCTACCTATTCTTCGTGATTTACATACTATAGGTATCGTTGGTTTTTAATTGAAAAAATATTGTATCCGTGTCGTCGTACAATCTAAGACACCAAGATATTAAGAAAAGCCTACTCTGAAGTAGTTTTATTACCAGCCATATTGAAATTAAAATAATTATATTTGAGATATTTAACATGTGTCATCATTTTTTAGTAACTCAACAGTGATTTCGTCAAGTGCACCATTATCATAAGTTTTTACAACTCAATTGATTTCATTCTATGTTTTGACTTTGAAGTTTAACAAAATTACTCTTTTATTGATTTTGCTACTCTTTGTTAGCAGTCCCATTAGTGTTGGCGTGGATTAATTTTCTTTAATTATATTTTTATCGGCGTCACTTTACTTATTTTATTTCCAATAAAAAAAAATGAATTCATGATACAAAAATCGTGTGCAGTAGGAATATTGATGCTATTGTATGTAGATATTTAAAATATATAAAAATTACAAAACCAATTTATTTATTTACTTCCTTGTCTTGCATCCTGGAGCCATATATAGGACATGCATTTCATATTGATAAAAGTGATGTAAGTCAAATATCCTAACAGGGTGCGTACACCAACTAATAAACACATCATGTGACTGGTCATTTGTAGTAGCACTGAAATAAATACTACTGCAAACTCGTGGTCGAGAGTTTGCAGTAGGATTTATCATTTCGACAATTTATTTCAGACGAACAAATTATTGTTGATTAAAATAAATTGTATAAATAGTGAAGTGTGTGTATATATGTGTAAAGCGTGTAAAACTACCACTCCCGAAAAATAAAGGCATGATCAGCCACACGCGGTGTTATTAAGTAATTCACGACACTGCCCTGCCCTGCGTCCATCGACTTGCGATTTACTGATTATGTGCTTAATTTCACATAATATAATTTTAAGTAAGTCACGGCTTACATTTTAGGGTTTCGTACCCAAAGGGTAAAACACGAACCCTATTACTAAGGCTCCGCTGTCCGTCCGCCTGTCTGTATGTCTGTCTGTTCTCTATCACCAGGCTGTCTCATGAAACGTGTTAGTTGCACAGTTGAAATTTTCACAGATGATGTATTTATGTTTTCGCTATTACAGCAAATGCTAAAAAACAAAACAAAATAAATATTTAAGGGGGCTAACACACAACTAACGTGATTTTTTGCCGTTGTTATAGATAATAGTACGGCACCCTTCGTGCGCGAGTCTGACTCGCACTTGGCCGGTTTTTTTAGGAGCGTTTTGCCCGTGGATTGCATGAAATTTGTTTGAACCGCCACGCTGAGTTCTCAGAAAATCGCTTCACGTATTTATTTATTGCCCCTGGGATATCATAAATTTATAGAAAGCAAAAGTTATTTCACTCGCCACATGGGATTACACTGCAGTCTCTATTATAATGTCGTTGACGCTATCTTTATTAAAAAATATTTATATAAATTCTTAACAAATAAAAATATTAGCGAGGTAGTACTTATTGAAATTGAAAATAGTTAATGCTTTTGTTATAAAATGTGTAAGGTTTGAGATGTATTATGTACATCAAAATATGTTAGTGTTTTGTATTTGAAACGTATTTCACATAGAAAGTATTGTGTGTCAATGCGATATTTAAATTTTTCAAAATAAATAATGACAATGATAATTTTTAGCGTTGAGGAGTGGCCTGTAACAATATTTAGACCAATTGCAACCATTGATTGAAATACTCGTTAAGCATAGTATACGGGCCACTGTATAACAAATAAAACGAAGGATGTATAACTTGCGTGTTTTGTGTGTTACACATAATAAAAACTATCAAAATAAACATGGTTCCAATTGGGTTATTAATTCGTGCTCAGTGTTAACCGAGCAATTACCCGGTGACCCGGTCGGCTTTATCGTTTTATTAGTATCGGATCCGTACAGACATCGGCGATGGCTTTCAGGACATATCCCCAGATTTACTGCCGTATCGGAAAATAATAAAAGATTTAGAGCATGGACTTTATTTAACATAAAATGTTTGCTCTATATGACTATATAGAGCAAACATTTTATATATATTTATACTAGTGGCTAAATGAGGTATAAATGTTTGTTATTGAAAAAAGTCACAGGCGGACATCGCAAAAATTAAGTTATAGTCCACTGTATCTTTTCTACCCCCCTTAGACATCCTCGAAGAATCTTGAATTAGTACCTACTTGGTACTGGGAGATCTGAAGGGATATCTACCGTGCCTGGGGATCAAAGTCGTGAAGCTGTTTCAGTTTTTTTTCTTTTCTTTTTGTAAAAATAATGTGTGCCATGCTGAGTTTTTCTGTGCCTAAAAAACGGATAAAACGACATTTTCTAAAAATGAAGCTTATCTAGATCGAGCGCTCAAAACTCCCTGCATATATCATTGAGTTAAAATGTACAACGTGCGTAGTACATTTTGACCAATGGAATAATTAATTTTATTATAAATCGTTGGAGCCGTTTCCGCGATTCAGATTATAAATAAATGAATAGAATAATTGCTTTTTTAAAGGTATTATATAACAATAAAGTCATAAATCCTTACGAACTGACAAAATTTGAAGAAAAGGTAATTGTACCTATAATAATTTAATTGATACAAATGTACAATGGGCAGTCTTATCGCTAAAATTAAATGCAATATTTTCGAGACAGAGAAACTATACAAATACTGATTGAAAAGGAAACTCGACGATTGTGAGCAAAGTTTGCACACGCGAGTATTCCATTAATTTGACTATTATATAAATTATTACACCTTTTATTTACACAAAACATGAAACAGAGGACAAATTCGTGTTTGGAACATTATGTTTTTGTGTTTATTACATTTAAAATACCCACAATAATGAAGCTTTTATTTTAATAAATTGTTAAAGTATTCATATAGTAATGTTCCCATATTCGGCATTCATCCGTTCGAATCGATTTTGCGTTATATTTCAACGTCGCTAAACTTGGCTGGTAGCCAAATACTTAGCATGTCAATAGTTACCCAAGATTTGATTTGTACTATTTATTGACCGAGCGAGCGAAGCGAGCGAAGCGTCTCAGTTTCCACATTGGCCAAAAATGCGTTTGTCCGGATGTCTGTCTGTTCTCCTCTACAGGTCGCATTTTTCAACCGATCTGGACGAAACTTGGTACACAGGTTATATGACTTATTAGTTTTTTTTGTCGTCGGGGATTTTTGATTGGAGGGGTACTTCCCCCAAAAAAAGGGCAAAAAGGGGACTATTTCATATACTGGATATCTCCACCAAATGAGATCCGATTTCGATTATTCTTCTTTTATTTGAAAGGTAGTAACTATAAGTTGGTCTCATAAAAGTTTGGCGAAGATCTGATGAGGATCTTCAGCATGATGAACAGGATAGCTCATCAAACAATCGATGGTTTTCAATCAAATTTGAGAGAAACACAATGGACCTCATTCTACACAAGATGATGCAAAAAAAAATAAAAAAAATCACAAAACGGAAAATGCACTTGCACATTACATTCCTCAAATAGCTCACTTTTAGTATGCTCGCGAGGTCTACAGCTCCCAGAGCCACTAGTTTAATTGGACCTACGAACACTAAACCCTAGATTTGACTATACTGTTGAAAATATACTTTCATGAAGTAAATGTTTTGGAATACGCTCGCAAATCATCTTAATTATTTTCTGGTACGACAGTTTCTACTTTCGGCAGTTACCAAGTAACAACTAGTCTGGGTAATTTAACATGTTCAGAATTGTCATTAACTTATCTACGGAAATATTTACATAATTAGCTTTTCACAAACCAAAATACGCGAATTTCCTTTACCTCAGTCGCTTCCCTCGAGGTTGATATTTTGTATAAAGTACTTATGAGTCAAAGGGGTAGGTACTTACTACATATTAAACATACTATTGTGCAAATATTTTGATCCTGGTGTAAAGTCCTGATATTTTTAAGGCGATACTTTTTTCATTATTGCCCTTCAGGCGACCTTTTTTCGGGCTGTGAAACAAATTAGTGACTAGCGAATTAGAAAGTCATATTTTAGTCTTTTAACAAATTTGTGTACGATCTGCAGAAATTTGTTCCGTTGGTCTGGGTGTTTTCTATGTATAATAAAATATATCTATCTATGTAAGTATATAATGTAGTAAATATATCAGTTATCTAGTACCCATAACACAAGCTTTGAGTAGCTTACTTTGGGGCTAGATAGTGCTATGTCGTTTGTCCAGCATTATTATCCAGCATTTATACCAGCGTTGTAAACATTGTAAAACGGAAACTAAAGACTATTTATTATCTAAGGTTTGATTTACAATGTTTACAACACTGGTATAACGGGTGTATTTATAAGCTTGTATAAGTTTTATTAGAAAAGCTCTTGTTCATAATCCCTGTCATTTTATAGCGACTCTATAGAGTATACTTGTCACTGTCACTTTCATACCAATGAAAAGAGACAGAACCAGACTTATCGGTCTGATAAACTAATGGAGCGCTCAGTGACAAATGTCTAGAGGGCAAAAACTCATAAATGAGAATAAAAAGTAGAATAACATTTGACAATGAGATCTCAAAAACGTTAACTTTGGATAGGTACATTAAAATAGGCCTATGTAACATTAACAAAATAGAGTGTTGGCATTAGATAGGGGATGTACCCACAGGTTCCGAAAATTCCATGTTCTTGTCACGTTTTCGTTTATATCCTGACTGGAATACAGATAACTCTTAACCACACCAGATGTCATCGGTCGGGGCCCTTAGCGTAATGCAATTTTAGCCAGGCATATAAAAAGAATATTGTGTGTAGTAGTATACTAATGGTCGCTGAGTGCGCCAACAGCTTATCAGACCGATAAGTCTGTTGCCGTCTCTTTTCGTTGGCATGAAAGTGACTGTGACAAGAATACTATATAGAGTCGTTATAAAATCGCAGGGATTATGGATAAGAGGGTAGTATACATATAAAAAGTTCATTTATATTATATCAACTATCTGGTTCCTATAGTAGATACCTACATGATTGGCTTAGTTTGGGGTTAGTGTTGTGTGGAATGTCTGCCAATAATTATTTATTAGTTGAGGTATGAGAATTAGATGAGAAAAAAATTTAGACCTCTTAATGGTCTTATTATGTGGGACCAGTAAGAGCACCTGTAATATTGTATTAAAAAAAATACTAACCTAATTCCTGTGGAATAGGTACCCTGGATAGCGATAGGAATCGCCTGATAAATATGAATGAGCAATCAGATTCCAATGTAATGGCTTTCTCGGAGTAAACTGTTTGTAGGAAATCACATTTCCGAGTAATGTAGTTGAATGTGGAATCATATGATGACTAAAAAAGAAACCCAGTTTTGGAAAACATCAACAAAACAAAAACATCCACATAAAGAAATAATATATATTATTTAGAATATAATACAATATATATATAATTAATATATATTATTTATTATTTTATTTTTAATATTTATTATTTATATTATTTTAAATATATAATATATATTATTTAGGTTTATATATTTTATTTTATTTTAGGTTTATTTATGTAATTTCTTTATCTTATGTTTGTATTAGTAAGTAATCTGTAGGTTTATTTATTTTATATTACTTCATTTTTTCTAACTTTCATCTTGTACACATCATACCCACCTCTAAATTTACTAGTCTCTCTCCTTCAAGGTTTGCTGGAAGAGAACTCTTTTTAGGGTTAAGCTCGCCTTTGTACATACTTTATTATTTAAGTTTTCGTATTTTGTTTCTGTGTACAATAAAGAATAAAGAAAGAATAAAGAAATCAACAACGTTGTAAATAAATAAATAAAATAAATAAATAATGCTGGACAATCCACACAGCATCATCTAGCCCCAAAGTAAGCTTCAAAGCTTGTGTTATGGATACTAGATGACTGATATATTTAATACATTATGTACTTACACAGATAGATATTTTTTTATTATACATAGAAAATATAATAAAATTGTGTTTTCTTTTTGTCGATGCAAATTGATTCAGAAATATGATCAGCCCGCTTAGGGTTTCGAGAGGTATATACTTATATGTATTAACTATCAATATCAACCCAGAGCAATCATTCTTACTATTTTGAAAAGTTTTGCGATCTGATAAATTTTGAACGCGGCTATATCGCTTATTAGTTTATTTATTTTCCCGACGTTTCGGCTACATTGCAATAGCCGCCACCACGGGCAGGGCGGAGACTATACATTTTTTACAATTGAATTTGAATTTGATTTTATAGTAATGGTCTCTCGCCGCGACTATATTATAATTTATTATTATTATAATTTTATTGATATTATTGTATGCCTCCAGGTAGATCCTGTCTCAATACAAGCCCATCTCCCGCAAAACAAAGACATCTGGTCTGCCGTACTTGCGCCTGGATTTTTAAGGTTACCTATTTGTTTTAGTCTGCGCTACGTCTAGTCAATCCATCAACTTATGTGATTTCATTTTAGGAATCCGACACTTTACAAGAAGGGCGTATAAAGCCTTGGCATTTATTGATCAATATTTGTCACAGCATGGCTAAGATTCAAGATTTTCAAGATTCGGTAACACAAGTAGCTTATCTTATATTTATTTATCAAATTTGCAGCTTTATTGTGCTATTGGTGTATCGCATGCATTGGTAGGAATATAAATCTCAATCAAGATACATTTATACCCAAAACAGGGACGTCAAAATAGACCGATCAGGGTGTCCTGGGATCTGTGGCCCGCAGGCCGCGACCACATCAACCCTGTCTTTCTCAAGCTTCCGAACCTCATTCACCAGCAATGTTAATTACCTGAAACGAAGGTACTCGTAAGTGTAACTCTTGCTTGTTATTCTCTATCCAACACGTTTGCATGAATGTTTCCTTGCTTTCTCTTCGTAAATTCTTAATGTTGATCTATCCTTTATATCCTATACGTTTTTAGACACACCTTGTTGAATACAATGTTTATTTAAAGCTAATTTGTGAAAAATATGGTCACTTTTTTAATTAAGGTAATCTGATTTTAGCTAACCTCACGCTATAGGGTGAAGGTTCCAAGTGCCTAAATAATTATGACAAAGTGTTATTAAAAAGCTTGGACTTTGAAACAAATTATGGCACATAAAATAGCCGCTTCACCGCGCTGCTTCCGCCCCGTGCCCGCACCGGGTCCACTGGCTGCCCCATCTCCCCCTCGCCCCTTCCCTCCGCCTCGCCTATCCCCATCCTGCTGGCACCCTGACTCCTCCACATCGCATACCGTGTACCACCACTCATGCTCAAATGTCGTTATATCCGAATCACAAAAGCGTTGTTGTTTGACGAACCAGTTAGCCAACGCTGTAAAATCATTGCAGCCAACGTTATGCATGGCGCTTTTTCGATGTGATCACGTGCAGTAAATTGATATTGATGCTTACTATTGCGTATTGTATTGTCTATCCTTCCCAAACGAATTTTCAAAGAATTATATATATGTATATATATATTTGATGAGATGGTTTGACGTTAAGTCGGGGGTTCGACGAATTAAGTTGTCTCAGTTCAATGACAATCGCAGTTCAAAGAATAAATTCCAGAGTAACTGTTTTGACCAAGTAAAATATTTGTTAATCGGCTGTAGGTAGGGGGTAGTGTTGAGTGGCTACATAGTATCGGTTTTGTCCCTGTCTCCCTCGCGGGTGCGGTCGGCGGTGGCGGCTCGAGTAGCTCAGCAGAGGCGTTGCGCAGATTCAGCTCCGGGGACCTGCAGTCGGAGTGCGATGAAGGCGAGGTGGACCCCTACACCGGCAAGCCGGCGACTACCAGCCAGCCGAAGCCGCAGAACCAGAGGCCGACCTCCCAGGGTGAGTTTAACAGTTTGACTAGACTGCACTTAAGTTGCCAGTCTTCCTATCAGGATTAGATATCAGTTAATATCCAGCCAACCATCCAAAAACGAGATGTTTTTGGACGGTTGTATATTTCAACATTTTTGAAGATGTCTAAATCGATAGGTAAAACGTGTTGTACAAATTAATATCTGGGTTTTTTAAGAATCTTTTCCACATATAATTTTTTAAAGTAATAATGTTAGTAGGTAAAGTCTACACTTTAGTATGTTGCCTAGTTTTGAACTTTTATCAAAGTTTCACATACTAACGGCTGGTTCCTAAGAGCTCGATCAAACGTAATCAGGATGTCAAGTTAACTTGCTATTTCATCTAAATGAGATATGTAGAGATAGTGAGTGACTTAACATCTGATTAGGTTTGATCAATTTCAGCAACCGGCCGTAAGGATTCCAATTTTGATTTTTTATCATTGTGACTTTTATCTAGCGACTGGAGGAAGCATCACCAGTGTGAGCAGTGCTTCTAATCCACCCCCGGTACCCTTGGCCTCGGCCTCTGCCTCTGCCTCCACTTCAGGCGGCGGGGATCTATCCCTGAACCTGCGCGGCGGCTCCCGTGGCACTTCGGCGCCGTCATCTCCGGCCAAATCCCGCGAGTCGTTGCTGCAGCGAGTTCAATCGCTCACTGGTGCTGCGCGTGATCAAGGCGCTAATCTTTTAGGTAAAACTTTTGGGTGCTACAACACTAATCGATCGATCATCGATTGACGGTATCGAATGATGGTAGAATGGTTTAGTCGACGTCGATCGATACTACCAAGCCAAACGATCAAATTCGACCTTCGATCAAAGTCGTCGACTGATGTGGTAACACCCTTTCACGTTCTATCACTACATAGTATAAAGTTGCTTTCTCTGTCCCTATATCCCTGTCCCTGTCCCTATGTATGCTTAAATCTTTAAAACTACGCAACGGATTTTGATGCGGTTTTTTTAACAGATAGAATGATTCAAGAGGAAGGTTTATATTTATAATACATGCATGATATGTGCGCGGGCGGGTCGCTACTTGACAATAAATTTGAAGTAAACTTCTTGTATGTCACTGTTCTGTTGAAACAACGTTGAGAAAAGCCACTGAAAAGCTGTTTCTTTCGAGCACTTGACATGTTGTAGAAATGTTTATGTTCATGTTAACGTGCCGGTTTCCTTACGATGCAGCGATGTCTTCCATCACCGTTTGAGATTACTCGCAGTGTGCACAGTTAACTGAATAAATTTTTATCATGCCAACTTTTAGTGGTGTACCTATAATTCCCAATATATAATTTTATGAATACGAGTGGAGAGCACAAATAAGCAGGCTTAAACAAATGTCTGTCTATTATGTAAATGTTTACCTCAATCTACCCTAAATCCTCTTCCCGCAGTGACGTGAATAGTTAAAACATTACTCCTTAGTTATTTTACTCTAAATCTTCCAGTTTTTTCTTTTGTTATTTATATTTTGTAGGAGATCTCGCGAAACAAACAAAAAGTTTCATATTTAATTTAAAATATTAATTATTGATATGAAAAGCTCAACTAACTGTAAAATGAGGGCTGTATAATGTTTGGAAGTGCCTCTGACTACCTTCTTAGACGTCAATAAATGGTTCTTGATTAGGCACCTACCTCTATTTAGGCTACACCTGTCTGGACATAGCAGTGGATATTTATTTATTGGATGTTTATTAACATGTATAAAGGAAGACAGATCTTGTCTTCAGTCTTCTGTCTCCAACCTCGTGAAACAACTAGCTGGACTACAAGGCTAACTTGTCTTTATAACAGGGAGTGTAACATCAGTGGCATCAGTGGGGCGTGGGTACAACAGAGACCGCTGCGTCACTCTCCTCGTGGTGGACGACCAGAACACCGAGTGGTCCAAGTACTTCCGCGGAAAGCGGCTGCCGGGCGAGTGGGACATCCGTGTTGAGCAAGCCGAGTTCAGGGTAATTAAAAGACCCGATTCCATGTCTCGGTATCGGACTTTGTATCCTTTTTTACGATGGGAAAATGCGTTACGCATGTCGGACTCACAAGGACTGGTGGTATACCGCCTGAAAAATCCATCAATATTCCGGCAATTCACCTTAGTGCCAATGCGTCTTCAAAACGTTCGTCATTGGACGATTCGTTCGGTGGTCAGATTCGACCGCGACCCTGTCGGTATAGGACTTTGTATCCTTATCTATCTTACTTTTTATCCTTCCTATAAATATGTGTGAAAGTTTGTTTACAATGTTTGGATGTTAATACATTAGCGTTGAAATGTGCGTGCACATTTTGTTTTAGATATTATCGGGTACGGTATGAAAACTCGAGGCAGCATGGCTGCAAAAAGGCACTTTTCATATAAAAAGTATAATGCAGTAATAACAGTATTTATAGAAGAAAAATTATAAAAAGCTGGCAATGCTCTAACTTTTCTAGTTTATTTCATGTTGTTTGTAAACAGCCCCACAGAGCATGCATTTTTAACGCGTCAGACGTAAATAGAATCACGCTGAGCAAGGTCAATGGGAGCTAAAACAGCCCTTATTATTAATGCAGGCTACGCTACAAACCAAGCGTTGACTACTGTCATATTCAGAACCTGACAGTGTCAAGTTTGCTTTGAAAACCGGGCCATAATTTTAATACGTTAAGCCAATTGTGGTTCTAGTTTCCTAAACATTGCCGACTGCCTTACATATATGATGACTCTAAGGCGGATTTACTTAGAGGGGACTTCTTTTAACTAGTCAAATCATTTTTGCATGACTGAAATTTGCATGCCCTTTTCAGTTGAAATTTAATACAATTTAGTGTTGCGTTTATATACTATTGTGAAAATTTCGCTTTAATATTAATTTTAGATCAGAATTGTGTACCACGTGATTTTCTTATTAAAGCCAGCCTTAATTGTCGCCACTTCCTAAAACAAAAAGCTATTTAACTCCTGTAGACGTGAAATCTTACAGCCAACATAAAAATGTAAATGCTACGGCGTACCATTACCGCTTCGCTAATCGTCTCTTCGGGATCCGACAAAAGCGATAAAATAAATAATGTGCTTTAGGATTTGAACTTCGATATTCATAAACGATCTGATTTATTATGTCTGTGTTTTACTAGGAGATATCGGTGACAGCGAACTCAGATGGATCTAATGTATCGATGGCTGTATATCGCGGTGGGACTAAAGTCACTCGATGTTTCAAGTAAGTTGTAACTTCTTACTTCATACCATAAAATGTAGGTAAGCTTATTATGCTGTCAAGTAGTGAAAAGATTTTGGAGTCAAAGCGAAAAGATTTTTGATGTTTGTTGGTAGGTTTTTTGTTTGTTTTATGTGAGAAATTGGCACAACAAACGAAATTACATTTATTATGTGTGTTAATTGTGTCTTTAACTGATCTCACAATTTTGCTCAGGCCTGACTTCGTGTTGGTTCGACAAAATGTCCGCGACGCTGGCTCCGACAACCGTGCGCTACTTCTGGGCCTCAAGTTCGGTGGAGTACCTTCCATAAACAGCCTCAATTCAATCTATCATTTCCAGGTAAGTATTAGGTGCTTACATTTCTGGACATTGTTTAAAAATAAGGCTCATCTTAGTTTTTATCAAAGGTTTGTGATACTTTTTAATTATTTTTTACTCATCAAAATATTTCATCTCTTCTTTTTGAGCCATATTAATTGTACCTACCTGTTCTCCGACCGACTCTTCTGTTTTGTCTTTAATCATCATCCTGCCTTTATCCCACGCTAAGTGAGGTCAGCACAACAGATTTTTCAGTAACATGACTAACTAAATGTTAGGAACCGAGTAGGATTCGAACGCAATAAGGTACGAGTACATTCATGTCTTGTTCTCTTATTTGCGATGAAGTAAAGACTGAATTTTCATCAGGATCGGCCCTGGGTGTTCGGTCATCTTCTGCAACTGCAGCGCCGCCTGGGCAGAGAGAACTTCCCTCTCATCGAGCAGACTTACTACCACAACCATACCGACATGGTAAGTACCTAGCTTTACATATTTTATCCTGCAGCATGCCTGACTGAAGCAACACACAGATCCAGGGTAGTCTGCCTCATCTATACGACGTGCGACGTGGTCTAGAATAAGCTTAATAGTATTGTAAAACAACAAAGAAGTCACGACAAAAATAATCTAACTGTAGGAGTCAAATTAATGACTTTCTTTCGTGCCAAGCATTTGACGATGTTTCACCCTAACAAATGGTTGCCGCTATTATTTTCACAGGCATCGTTTTTCATAAAATCGTTCCATACTGCTCACACCTATTAACATAGCGACAGAACATTGGTAAATCGCTGCAACTGCCTAAGGATAATAGGATTCAAAATAAAACTGCTTCTCTAGTTTCTTTATTTTTTGTTAATTTAACCTAAATATCACTATAACTTGTTAACTTACAAATAAATAATACAAAAATAACGTTAAAATTAATTTCATCACCGATGACAAAACAACAATTTTGGGATTGCCCAACGAAACAATTACATTATTAAAACAAATGAATATCTTGCGAATAGGTACTACAGTCATTTTTTTGTGCAAAAGTACATTATTTGGCTAAGTGTGACACAGCTGCATTGTTTTAGTTATTAATGGAATAGTATAGTTCTGTAACATCTTGGACGCGTTGAAATTTATGTAGGTAGTAGGTACACTTAAGTATGCGTCGAGTGGTTTGCGAATCAAGTCATCGTGCTGTTATGGTGTTGTGTCGTTTGAAGGCATCTCGTCAGTGCTGGAGCCCTGTAAACATACAAAAAGTCAGTACGTATGTTTATATTCTCATAGATTACTGGAACGCTAAAAAAGAATCTATGAAACACACTTTTTCTATTTTTCTTTCAAGGTAGGTGTTTGTGTAGGGCTGTTTCTCTACGAAATAGTTTAATTCTTCCAGTTGTAATCATTGTTTTCAGCCATATTACTTGATAATAACCAGTAAAATACATCAAAGAGATTGTTTACTTTACGATTGTGAATGCTTTTGCGAATTTCTACCGGATTTAAGTTCTCGTGGGCGGTGCTTTATTTGAAATGCGAAACTCCTTTTGAAATAAGGGGCTCCAATTTATTTATATAACGGGGAATGTTTTGCTAACGCAATAAATCGTGTACCCACTGAAGATTATTTTACACTGTCAAGTGCTCGAAGGAGCTTCTTTGAGGTGCACTTTCCTTCTCGAAAGAACAAGATGAAGAAGTATTATAGTTATAGAGAAAAAACGTGGGAAAACGTTATTTAAAAAAATATACTAGCTAATGAAGCAAGCAGATGGCCCATCTGATGTTAAGTGGTAACCATAGTCCTATAACAAAGTATCGCTTAATGTTACCTAGTCCATCGGCAGCGTCGTTCGCGGTCGTGCATACAAATGCCGTGTCGCTCGTAGCATTCGTCGTAGTTCGTCACGCAAGTGTTCGGAGATTTGGTGCGACGCCGGCTCACGTGAACCTGTAAGTGTAAAAAGTAATAACATGATTTTAATATAAAGCAAAGTACTAATTATATTCGTTTGCAACGGTCTGCAGATAGCTCAACAGTTTCATATGTATTTTGTATATTTTGTAAATAATCGTAACTATTAGTTTAAAGATTATATTCTACATGTACATGTACATAGGGCACATTCATTCGTAAAACTATATATGCTAGGTAGAGGACAGTTTTTTGCGATATGATAAACTAATGTAATAGGAAAATCTTGTCTCTTCTCTCTTTCTCTTTTGTTCTCTTTCTCTGGCCTATGTTAAGATTATTCACACCCAGCAATTGTATAAATGTATTTGCTGTTGATTTTCTATTAGATATTTATTTTTTATCACATCAGCAACGTAGACACGTTGCTACAGCGTAAGTGCTACAGCGTAGTCGGGGTCTACGGTTCATGAAAATATTTTCACTATCATAAACTGGGCACATAGTCTTTTTAATGATACTACAACTTATGTTCAGGATTTAGTTTTTCCATGAAGGTTTGCTAGGTTGGTTTTTACTGCAGATTTTTCCAAAATCTTGTAATTTAGGTAAAATAGGTATTGCGTACGTTATGCCCACACAAGTTTGATAAATCTCTCTACATGTAACATCTTGAACTATTTCTTACCCTTGAGCACTTTCTCATTCGTACTTAATAAGTATGAAAGATTATTTAGGTGGATAAGTTTCAGTAAGGTTGAGAGGTTTATGAGTTGGTAATTCCATGAAATTATATAATACAGGTAATAGATGGTTTAATTAGTTTTTGTTCGCGATTTAATTGAGCGATAACTTCATGTAGGTCCAGTTAGCATTTTCAAATACTTATCACATTAACTGTTTGCTCTCAATAAGTATCGAATCCATAATCTATACAGTATATCGTAAAAGTTTAAGGGGACATAGGTTTTTAGATAAATAATGGGAAAGGTACCTTGCAAGTGCAACCCTGTTTGTAGAGCAGTCGGAATCCTTTCCTTTGTCTTGGTGTTACGTCTCTCCATCGACTGATGTATCCACAGAGATCGATGTGAGCCTCCAAGTGGACTATTCGACCTGGAAACAATAATTTTAATAATGTACTGCTAATACATAACACGACTAGTACATTTGCAAAATACATGTACAACCGCACCTTCTGAACCAAAGGGCGCGCGTACAAATGTAGTCATAGGTAGGTACGTGTTTTTTTTTTTGTAAAATGTATGTACAAAGTGCTAGCACTCGAAAGTTGTGTGGAGAAAAACATCGTGAGTAAAGCCGTGGCCTAGCCCGCTTTGCACATAAAAACAGAGCAGTGCTAACAGCCTGATGCTAATCCGTGTGTATCTGAGAGGTATTTTTTAGAGATCGTGGAAGATTTTGAATCATGTTTGTAACATGAAATAAAGTTATAAATAGTCAGTAGTATACTAACTACTATTTAACGACCCAACTGGCCTTACCTCGTATTTGCATTGGAGGTGATAATCAAAACAAACCAAATTTACGGTGTTTGATGTCAAATCCTATTTATCATTCCATGTGGGCTCTGTTCAAACAGCGATGATCGCTATTGCTTTTGGAATAATGTTTGCAAATACCTACTACAAAGGAAAATTAATACATACCCGTTATAACATAGGTCTCCCGTGGCTTCAGAGTGATTCCACACATACTTTCTTCAAAGGGTGTCAGAATTCGACCTGATTTTAGTGCGACAGCGGCTTTCGGTGTTGACTGAAAATACATTAAATGCCCATAAAATTACTATTACTATTAGCGCATAGTGTCCCATTGTTGGGCAAAGGCCTCCCCCCATTTCCGCCAGTCACTACGATCGTGAGCCTTTATCCGCCAATCCCTCTCATAGGCGTCCAACTCGTCCATAAAATTATTATGCCAAAATAAAATCGATAAAAATGAAGACCTTGATCTGAAACCCTGTTTGTTTATGGTACCTTAAAATGTTATGACCGCAATTTAACGATCGCAATCCTTTACATCTGTCGTTGTTGCATTCCAAACATTACTGCATTGTTATACCACATAAATCATAAGAATATTAATCCAATTTTAGTTTTACTGACTTACTTTGAATACGTTTCGAATTTTGATTTTGTAAGCGTTGTGGGTGTTGTCTTTTCCTCTGAACGTTTTTTGTACTCTTCCCACGATAACTGAAAACAGACAAAAATAAAAATGAGTCTTTCGAAATTTCACTATAGAGGATATTGTAATTGTTGTTTAATGCTTGTTTGTTTGTTTTTGGTAAAATGTATTACAAGACTTATCAGTTTAACGCCAGTCGAATACTTTTGCTTGTACTATTATGTTAATTAATTATGTCTCAAGTTAATTGGCGTAGGGCAGTGCATCGTTGGGCACTTTCTTAACGTGCGTGACTTGTAAGGCAGTGCTTTGTTATGGGTGATACTTAAATATACTGTTTTATGTGATAATTAATATAAAGGTGACATAAAATAATAAACTTAACATTGATTATAGCAAGCCTCAGCAAGTTTAAAAAAAAAAGGTTTGCTGGAAGAGAACTCTTTTTAGGTTGAAGCTCTCCTTTGCACATATTTTATTATTTAAGTTTACCAATGTTGTTTCTGTGTGCAATAAAGAATAAAGAATAATAAATCGTTCCGATTTTTATACTAGGTACTTTGTTTGTTTGTTGGATGGGGTTTTCCACTCAAATGCCATAGAACATGAACTAGGTCCCTTGCCAAAATCACTGTTGCAGAAGTGTCTGCAGGTGTTGAAGACTGCACGAGCATTCCACTCAAATGTCAAAGGACATTGGACAGGGTACCTTACCAAAATCACTGTTGCAGAAGTGTGTCTGCGGATGTTGAAGACTGCATGAGCAGGCAACGGCGACGCGGCAGCTCGCCGCCACCAGCGCTAGTGCCAGCCACCTCGTCAGCATGCTATACTTCAAATCTGCAACAAAACGCAACTCAAATAAATTTTAGAGTTTACTTTCAACGTCACCTACATAACTTATTGCTAGAAACTTATATTTATTTATTTCAACCAACAATATCGCTACGAAAGCAACAATATCCCTAACGATATTTTAACGATTAATACAGTGACCGTTTCTTAAGAAATTAGGGCATTAAAGAAACTCCTTGAATGGAAATTTACACACCTATTAAAAACTCAATCACAGAAGTAAGTTTTATGATCAAACCATTTCATTGACATTAATTGTTAGTCAGTAAAAAATTTAATTCTAAAGTAATTTCATTAACATTATCCCGCATGTTTACTCAGCATGTTTTCTAAGAAAACAATGCTATAAGCACTCCGCTAAAATTAATTAATGTTTACCGCTTAACCCATTCATTACAAACTAACAGAAGTGGGGAATGTTTTTCAGGTAATTTATTAGCATAACCTCCAACTAACCGCAAGTTGGAGGTAGGTACCTAGGTAGTATCATATCATGACCTAAATACACAGCAGTTACCTTGTAGCCTCACATTCTTCAATACCTATAGCAAGACGGTAGCTTTGCATTGACCGCTACCCATCTCATTTTTAGACCAATAGCAACACGTTCTTGAAACCTTTTGATGTGCGAACAAAAGTCCAAGGTAAACTCTCTGTTGGGAGTTTTGGGACCCGACCCCATCTGAAGGTGACCCAAATCTTTGGGTCAATCAATTCGTAAGCTAGCTTCGAATCAACAATCAATAGTAAGTACCAGAAAGGAAACACGCCCTAATATTTCTTCATGCTTTATAATTTTTGTTAGTTATATCTTGAGGCTGACCCGTTGGCGCAGTTAGCTATTATATCCCCGAATCAAGTGGACGGTTCTACAAATCCCACTTGGATCGTATTTTTATCAATTGGTATTTTTTTCATCCTTACCTTTTACTCATTTTAAATTGAAGGTTAATTCCTATTTTAAGATAATGGTGTCGATTCTGTTGTTGCATTATCCCAAACTAACTTAATCTGACAGCTCTAAAATTATAGCCATCCTTGTCCTTTCGGTTATTTAGAAAGGGACGGCAATAGTTTTAGTGCTGTCAAATTAGGTTAAATTAGGAAAACCAAACAACAGAATTGGCACCATTATCATCATCTCTATCTTTTAATAATTCTTGAGTATCAAATCGAGCCAGGATTTTATTTATGATAAATATGAAGTGGTATAAAAAATGGGTTTATTGAGTTAATCCGTGCGTTTGACAGCATACGTTGACATAGTTTGTATTTTATTTTACTTCATTTTTTTGTACATCTTTTTTTTTGTTACATCCTGTCAACAAAGCTATAAAAGTAACTGTAGCGTTCTTTTGTTGGTGTTGGCGTTAATCCGATTTACTAGTATAATCCCACGGCTGCCCTCACGAGCCGGAACATTACCAGAGATAAATATAATGGATTCGTGTAAATGCGATGGTAGAAAGGATTATTGTCGAAGGTATGAGATCTATGACCCATGTTTTCGAGTTTATTTTAATTAAATTCAGGCGCAAAGAGATATGTTAATAGTTATTTAAGTTTATTATTATATTGTCTTTTTATTTCAATGCAATGTGTTTATAGCCACTAAGCTAGACTATGTAATTGAACCTTGAAAGTGTACGACTGAGCTGATAACTATCTTCATTTTACGAATTCTGAAAAAAATTATGCAATCACTTTAATTTAAAATTAATTTACTTTAAAATTTAAAGAATTTAACTTCAGTACATATTATGTTGACTCAATATTGTACGTAAATAAATATTCTATTGAACTTATCTCAAGATCTTGCTTATCATTTCTTTGGAAAGACAGACGCAGGTCACTTAAGAATATTAAGTACACGTACTCCAACAATATATTCATAGAATAAGATAGCGCAGTACTTAAAATGGAATTTGCATAATAATGAAGCGTAATAATTAGCATAGGTAAGCAAACAATAACCAAGACGAGAACGATGAGTGTGGGAGGCTGATGAGAAACTGAACTACAAAAATATCTTTATTATACAAGCACTATCGGGGAGACGGATTTAGGACCCATTTCAATATTAGTAAATCAAAATAACAGAATTTAGTAGGCTTATAATATTAAAGTTAATTACTTTAAAGACGCATGAACTGCTTTGTTTAATAGAGAAAGCTATTATTTATTGAATAATTTTTTTATCAAACAAAAGGAAACAATCCTTGACTTCAGTATCTACCAGCTAACCTTTCCTGTTGAAAAAACAAAGAAATTGCCATGCTATAGCTAAAAGAGACCATTCGGTATATACCTACGAGTATGCCATATTCGGATCTACATAATATAATTTTACAATAAGATAATTTAACAAACATTTATGTTTTTTCCATTAAATCTGAATATGAAACATGAAATTTGCTTAGTAATTAAGTTTTTTGTATCTGTTAAAATATATTACGGAACATGTCAAATGGTCACAGCGATAAAATTATCAACACCGGATTAAACACGAATCTTTGAAAGCCGAAAAATAATAAACAGGCTGATATAAAACCTTATAATAATGCTCTCAATTGTCATTACAATGTAAATAAGCTATTCAAGTTAGTAAAAAACAGGATGTTACGAGACTTCTCTGACAGGTAAATAATTGAAAAAAGGTAGTTTTCTTTTTAAATGAATACGTGCGGTATTATATAAATTTGGGTTATATCTGGGTACGAGTATTTCTAACAAAAAATTTATCGTGATTTATTTATCCGTATTCCACTATACTGATTATTTATACCTACGTAAAATGATATCATCACCGCGCTGTTTTATTAAATAGACAGATGGTTTGAATGAATGAATGAAAAATTATTTATTCTTTATTTGGTTTGCTGAGAAGCAGTGTCCATTCATTTTACGGTCGTACTTTATCATAGGATAAAAGGAGGTAAATGATGATACAACAAACTGACAAAATTGTTTCAAGAATGTAAATCAAGCCGTAGTATTTTAAATGTTGTAATTAAAATCGTTAAGTCGAGAATACTTTCAACAATAGTATAATGATAAATTAAAAACAAATAAAGCCTCCTAAAATACATAATGATTTAAATAGTCATCAACATAATAATATGGTGCTGACTATACTAACTTCTTAACAACACTTACACACATGTTGACCGTAGATATGTCCAAAAGTTTTTTGCAAAAAAAAAACGAAATGTAGAAATGACTTACAAAATCTAAGTAATTGCAGTATCACATCACGCGTTTCACAAAGCCTCCCCACAAATACATTACTGTGACCGATCTGCACTCTTTTTGTACCGAAACATGAGTTCGAGTGAGTCGGTAAGCCACGCCTGAAACTAGAGGTTTTTGGATAAAAGTCACAATGCGGAAACTTTATGAGTGCATTCCCATAGGCCGACCTCGGTGTCGGCGGCGCACTGCAACAATACCTCGTTCGTCAGGGTTCGACGGAAATATTGACGCTCTTAATACTTTAATACTCTGTTTACGGGTATTTATTATGCATTTGTATGCTGTGATCACGTTCGGTAATGTAAAGTTCTGTATTCATAACCAGTAAAGCAGAAAATAAAACCCAACAAGGGTTTGTATTGCTGGTATGTTTCGGGAGTTGTAACTAAAGATAAGTGAAGTATTTCGCAACAGCCACTAAAATAATAATATTCACAAAGCTTGTCAATTAGTTTATTTATTGAATAGTTACTTATCGTGATGATGCACGAAAGGACATTTAAATAATACCTAACTAATTAAATAATAATGATTTAATAATAATGGACATTTAAATAATAATGCTTCGGAAAAATATAAACGCTAGCTAGCAGCGTCATAGCGCTAGCTATAACGGCTAAGGGTAACTCTTTGGATGGGTCATAATATTAAGCTTGTTGCATCAGCAAGTTGCATAAAAAACTCTTAAGGCGTTGACAACACCTAATATTTCTCTCGCTCGCACGATTCGACATTTTGAAAGACATGAAATCACAAATTCCAATTTTTAAAAATCGCAAACAACCATTTTGTGTGCAATCACATTGCGCATAGTTTGGTAAAAATTTCATTTTGATTGATGTATGTTTTCCTACTCAAAAGTTTGCTTAAGTACGAAAACTATAAAAGCAAACTTTTAAGTAGGAAAACTTGTATCGATCAAAATTATTTTTTTACTAAACTGTGCGCAATGTGATTGCACACAAAATGGTTGTTTGCGATTTTTCGAAAATGGGTTCAGTGATTTTATATCTTTAAACAAGTCAAAACGTGCGAGCGAGAGTCACATTAGCTCTTGTCTTCGTCTTAAGGTAATGTGCAAATTGCCTAAATCGCCACGGAAAACAAAACGGCATACAATATGTTTTCTTAATACACGTTTTAACAATCCTTACGTCTCATAAATATACTAGCTCCTTTCGAATGTAACTGATTTCCTTTCTGTTTTATGAAATCAGTCACGTTTTCTGATGTAAGTTCTGTGCAAAACTTTTTGGCTTATCTTATTGAGACGTGGTTGGTAAATTTACGTGTGTGTTCAAATAATAAGGCAGAAATATAACCTCTAAACAATAAGTAAATAAAAACTTAATATTCCTTTCATAGTTACTTATTTACATCTTTTCATTAAGATTATTTTATGCTGCATATACGAACTTAGCTGAGCAATCAAACATACGCGTATTCATTCTAAAAGTTTACAAAAATTATACTAAAACGCCTAAAGAGCGCAATCTTTTTTTTAATTTTACGTTTATCCTGCAATATACTTTTACGAGATGAAAAACAATGATACCAAAGAAAAATAAAAAACAGGCCAAGTTCGAGTCGGACTTACGCACGTAGGATTCCGTAATCTATAAAAACGACAAAAAATGACGTTTGGGATGTATGGGAGCCCCCATTAAATATCAGTTTTATTTTAATTCAATTATAAAAAAATTTTGTTATTGCGGTAACAGAAATACCATCTGTGAAGATTTCAACTGTCTAAATATCACAGTTCATGACACCAGCCTGGTAACAGACAGACAGACAGACAGACAGACAATGCGGCGACGACAGACGGACAGCGGTACGGATTTTTTTTTGGGTACGGATCCCTAAAAACTTTGAATATTATTTTTATTTGTGCACAAGTTTCTACTACGCGGTCGCATAAGGTATGTGACGATCTATATTGCGGTTTGACATGTCAGTGAGAGGTAGATAATATGTAATGCTTATAATTTGTACACTTTTCTATTTTCATTAAATTCTCCAACGTTTTATTTTAAATTCATTAGTGAAGGTACAATCGTAACATTGTATTGTGGGACGAAATAAATATATTTTCTTTCTTTCTTTCTAACACAATTAATGAAGTACCTAGGAGTATTTAACTGATTTTATAAAATATCTTTTTCCCAGAATAAGATTAAATATTGTTATTTTAATAATTTCCAAGCTCATTATTAATTCATACCGTACGTACAAGTTTGCTACTAACTTACTATCAAATGATTAAGGGACAGTGCAACATACCATCAATTACCGTTGATCACCGCCTGTTTTCCGCTAACGACTACCTGGCGACGCCAAATGTCACAAAAACAGACAAACCACATAAATCTATCCATGCTCGGTACACTCGTGACATATCCATTAAACCAGTCAATTTACAAGTATATACCAATCAATCTTCACTTTGATCTTTTCATCAATATTATTTATTTTTCGATTGCTTACCTACAGGTTTTCCCTATAGCTTTCACGATTTGATCGTTTACCTCAATTTATTGCGTGAGTCTACTGTGTGAAAATCTACAGTGCATAACGATATATTCGTGAGCGACTTTGATGTATTTTTATCAATTTTACAAACAATGTATTTTCTTCTTTCCAATCATGTTCCAATTAAAACGACAGGAAGAATGCCCGCTCTTTTGTTTTGACAGGTAAATTACACAAAGGGCACGTTCATTGAACAACTTGTGTATCCGGTCATTACGTAGGTATACAAGTTGTTTTGAAGTTTTAGATGGTCCTGGGAACAAGTCTCCGGTTGGAAAAAAATGTATAAATGACTAACTAATTTGGTAAATATAAACGGCTCAAATGTCTGCTCAGCTCAACCGGCCTGCATGTTAAGATTTTGATTGAGTAAACGTAAATAATAACGTTTTGTTTGAGGGTTTTTTCTGAAATAATCGTAAAACTTAATTACATAAATAAAATGGTTAGGTAGAGTGATTTTAAAGTATTTTTTTCATCCGGGATGCTTGCGTTGTGGGTAAATAAATATTTAACATCATCTATGTTGTGATCGATATTGAAGAAGTCTGGAAGAGACCGCCCATTGTTTATCACTCTTATTTTTCTGTTCTGTTATGTATAATTGTTATGTGGTGTGCAATAAAGTATTTTCTATTTATCTTTCTAGGAGTATCTGCTACCTATGTACCTACCTAGAAGTATTCAGATTCTTATTCGCTTGTTCGTCTTATAACAAAAGATTTTTTTTTACATATCATACTTTTAGTACTTTTGCCATATAGCGTGAAGTTAACGCATCACACATTATTATTTTAAGACCGCACAATAGTAATCTGATAAACACTTTTGAAAATGAAGATCTTTTATCTGAATTAGTGTCAACATGATCCTAAATGATCGTTTATTCGTTTTGAATTCATCGTATGCTATCGAATATTGTCATTGCCATACTACAAAAGCATGTTTATATTCCAACGTAGGCACTGTTTGTATACCTGTAAGTGGTTTGTAATTGTTGCGTGGGAGTCCTGATGGTTCAATCGTTTTTATTTCTTATAACCTTTTAAGGAATCTCTATTACAGAGTATTATTTCTCATAGTTCGTGCGCGTAGGTTGACTGGGGACATGAGCCTTGCTATGTTTTGTTAACCATGAGTTAACCGAATAAACTCTTAGTTAGATTGATATTTCCCTGCAAAAATGTCTAAGACTGGGTTAATATGCTAACTCAGATTAATGCAACTTGAGTAAAGAGAAAAACGTGATAGTCATGCGAGCTAATTATTTGATCTTGATACTTCGGAGAAAACTGTAATCGGACGATTGTTTACTAAGGAGATTGTTTTTATGATTCTTTAACAACTACTTACAAAGTAGCTAGCTCGCTACATAGCTGGGCCAGTCTAATCCCAGGTCTTAATCTAATTCTAATTCGTGGTGGGGGAATATGTTCTGCACGGACGTCCCGCAATGGGGTGCATTATCCCTCTGCTAACCTCACCCCAGGCAGCCCAACTCCTTGATATAGCGGAGAAGGACCTTGGGTTGATGACAGCAATGCTCAAGCATCCCTGGTGATGACCTGGATGCAGAGGAGAAAGACCCGATCAGCTCGTGGAATCCAGCTTAAGATCTGGTTTCGTTAGCTACCATTATTCCCAGGTCTATTGCGTCCTGTAAAGGAGCATGAGTGAATACTCCCCTGGCGCTACGTAAATATTCTACTTTAATAAATACCAACCTAAATTTCACTTTACCTAAAGAGTTAAAGGCATTTAAATAATACTCTTTTAACTAGGTAAAGTAAAAATGTATTGATTAATTTATATGCCACTGCTGCTGCTGCTTGGACTGCAAAACGGTTGACAGTAGGTACAAGACATAACCAAAACGTCTGCAATGTTTTTTGCACAGAGTATCTGTGCAACCGAATTACGAACCCGAATGATTCGAAAGTATTTTACATTATTGTGCCACGTTACTCCTTGATACATAACTTTGACTGTTTACCGATCTTTTCGAACTTAGTTTTAAACGAGACACAGAAGGAAAATCAGTGGATATTTGGTATAAAGCCAACTCACGTTCTCGGAATGTAGGTCGCTCTCCAAACCTTCCAGCGATGTCCTCGACTTGACCGCGACGCTTATTGTAACTCAGTAATGACACAAACAGAACCAAGCAAAAAAACAAAAACAAGAAAGCTCTCGTTATATATGTTATAATAACACTCTAGCAATCCGATCCTCTTAGAAGTAAACTACACAATAATTTTAGTAAACTACCGAAGTAGCCAACTACCGAATGCTTCGGATCTTCAAAGATCGCGTTGACCCGTCTATTATTTATTAGCAGCACGTTACAAATATTTACACGGTAAACCGTCCACGTTCTCAGCTGTTTCAGTTTATAATTACTCATAGCTCGTTAGTTTTGCCACTTTATACCGCATGCATTTCAGTTTATCTACAGCTAAACCACATTCTAAAACAATGAGATGAGTTACTTAGAAATGTGAACAAACAACTTGTTTTAATGTCTAATAATATAATTATTTCCGCGTGAATCAGTTCGGCTCTTTTATTCAATGGCATGTTGAACTGCCTGACCCCGTGGAAGCCCTTATGATGATTACAACAGCGAACTTGACCGCCCACACGCTAAAACGCTTCCACGAACCTCGAAACAGCCCTAGAGATATAGCCCGGAGCTCTGGCGCCGCATTCATGTTATAGCGTACTATAACCGCATCTGTTTCTATGATCAATAGACCTACGCACCATCTGCACGAATCGGATACAGCTGCATCAATCAGTCAAGATCAATCATTGTCATTCTTTTCACGGCGAATGTGGACTCAATTTGATCATGTAGCTTACCAGCTTTCACAACCGCTATTGAGCGTCGATAGCGGTTCCTCAGCATTGATAGCACCCTATCGTATCGATCGGAGACAATCAGAGCATTACATCGATTTACGAGAACCCTCATGTTGGTGACACGCAATAAATCTCTCCATTTTTGCCGGATCGCAATACGCCGTGGTGTGAATATCTCCCACTTTTCTTTTGATCATTTACTGTTATTATTGTAAATTGACACCTATCTCCATGTATCAAGTTGTTGGGTGAATCATATGTTACTATGTTTCTTATTTTTATCTCGTGCAAGACCACCCACAAAAAATCATAAGAATAATAATCAAAAAGCTAAGGAAATTTTCACACAAACGAAATATTTAAATATTATATTCAGTAAATAGAAGATAGAGAGTTGTTTGGTTTGTACTCTATAGCATAAAATATGAAATTCAGTTAGGTTAGTTTAAGAAACATGTAACGCGAGCTCATAATTTATTCATGACTACAATACTTAGCAAAGTTCTAAAAATATTAATGACAGGCTGCGTGATTCATTATAAATGCTATGTTCACGTTTTACATTGAATAAGACGGTATGTATTGAACAAGATCAATGTCTTCTATATTACAACTCAGACAAACTACATATTTCCACACAAATTTAAACATTATAGAGCAATGATATGAGCGAAATAACAAAAACAAGAGTTTGATTAGGACATTTGTCTACTCGTAAATAAATAAGTATGATAATTTAGATTTTTTAGATATATATTTATAAAACTCTGAATACTGGTAGGTACTATAATAATATAAAATTTATAGACTATACAGAAGTGTAAGTGTAATACCTATATTGCACGCGAAAGCTGCTTGCAGCTTGCGCACCGTTAATCTCACTGCACTAAAGCCAAGGTTAACTTTCTCGACTACCGGCCATTCCCCTACACTCTGTATCGTTCCCTCTACGAAACTAGAAAATTGCCTACTTTGAATACACAATACACGCAGTCAGTTTTTTTTTACAGAAACCGAGAAGAAAATTATGAAAATAACTATTCTCTCTAGCATTGTATTCTTAGGAAGCGGCAATAGAGTTATTTATGAGTAAATGAGTGAATATTTAAAATAAAATGTGAAAATGCTTCAATGAATAATTTCGCAAAGCGAAAATATGATTAGCTCTTTGCACAGCAAATAAATCAAAATCAACAATTAATCGTATGAGTAGATGACTTTTTTTTATTATTTACCATTTATGTTAATGCTGTGATAAAACAAAATAATTTTTTTCTTTACACAACATTACTTCATTGAACTTGAGCTCGAGCTTAAACAAATGTTTCGTAGAAACAGTTTTATCATCACACAGATAAAGCTGCGTCATAACAAAACTGAATGGAGGGTGATTCACGCTTAATTATATTTAGCCATCACTGTACTCAAATATCTACTATACTACGAACTACATTCATTCAAATTGGAATCTATTTTTAATTTCTTAATCAAAATTCAGTGAGATTATTACCGTTTTATATACTTAATACACAAGGGTGAGAATCTATGGAAGATTATCGTGTAGTAGCAAGTACGTGAAGCTGATGTGATGAAGTCATTATCTACGAATTTTATTTCTTAAGGTACGTAAAAACGAGACTTTTCTTTCCTCATAATATTTTGCATAAAGACTGTATCTATCTATGAGTAGAAGCAATTTAAGAAATGGTAAATAGACGAATTACCATAAGAAGATGGCTGCGAACAATGAGAATATTTTCATTTTAATCTTATCGTCTGGGAACCAGCCTGAAACATAACGTTTAAATAAAATAAGTCGTGGCCTATCGTGGCTTTGTGCCCTTTATCTGCAGGAGGTATCGCCCGCTTTTTGTGGTACCTTGATGTATTATTCATGGGACGACTGCCTCACTTGTTCCTGCATTGTCTACGCGTCTGCAATTATGAAATTTATGCGTGGAGCCTTTAGGCCATGGCGGCGGGCCTGGCCTGACTCACCGCTGAGGAGGTAATCGAGGCTGTCCACTCGCGCACCTGAATGATGCTGATTTATCGGACATATATCCATGTTGATCGATGTGCGTCTGAAAAGTACACTTAGAGCGTTATTTAAGCCAACCGCATACTGAATTTATTGCCATGTTTTAACATAATATCGGGCTTTTGAATTTAGTTAAACACAGCCAATTGTTAGTAGTAGTAGTTATCAACAACTAATGTGTTGTATTTCAGGCCATTTAAACTGGAATACTGAGTTTTCTTGAATTTAATTAGATGTAGTTTTAAGAAAACGCTCACTAGAAAATCGGAGCTATGTAGTGAGATAGATACGAGTACACATATGTATTTAGATATTGACTGTTTTTCAGATTTTATTTATATTGGATACTGGGTCTTATTAACAAATGTTTCGCTACTGCCGCAATAAATCAAAAGAATACTTCCAACGTTTTCAGACATCTAATCTGTCACCTTCCTTCCTAGCGTTAAGTGAGGAAGACGTACTATCGTACATCGTTTTTTCCCAACTTTACCCTACGTTATTTTGTTCCTAATATTTTTCCGTAAGTATTACCTACCTTATACAGAAGATTTATTATTATTATACGTTGCTCAATCGAAACACATAATCTTGCGATGATACAATGCAGTGTTGTTTTTGTTTATGCGGGCTGTAAAAAGCCAAGTTAGGAGTCATCTTGTCTGGGCCGTAAATCAAACATTTAACTCGCAAGAGCTGTCCAGCCAATAAACCATTTTAGGATGTCGGTGCCCAACTGGCTCATATTATCGTCGCCCTGCCGTTAGTGAAACTGGGTTAGCTTGAATGCGCGTGCACTGCTTCGGAGAACATCGCGTTATGTCATGCACGATCGTCAAAATTGATTACCGCCCGCACTCTGTCTTACCAGAACAAATAAGTGCAAAATGCACACGGCAACAGAACCGAAGGGCATTTTAAAATGAAAGGTTTTTACATTAAGGTTACGCAATACACTTATGCTCATATAAATCTTACTAAATTCACGCCGCGACGGTACATATAAATAAAATAATACTGGCTGACATTTCAGACAACGCCATCTAAATATATGAATAATTAGTTGCGCCCAGCGGTTTCACCCGCGCAGATTTAAATCCCGGTATTCCCACGAGATAAAATGTAGCCTGCTATTCCAGACTATAATCTAACTTTCTGCCATGTTTCATCCAAATCCGTTCAGCCATTCTGGTGTGAAAGAGTAACAAACATCCATCCATCCATCCATACTTAAAAACTTTCGCGTTTATAATAGTAGTGGGATATTTAACAGCACACATCTATAATTTTGCGGTCAGGAAAACTATTGCAAACGGACTATTCAAAGAGTCCTCGCGAATAATAAATAGGATGCTAAAGAACGCCTCAGTAAAAGCGTAGAAAAGGATACAGAAATGGCAAGTTGGTACTTACAGACAAAAGAAGAACGCACTAATTGATAGAGTGGCGGTCGATAATGACCCAGTCTCGGTGTCACACGAGAGATGTCTCTCGACAAATTATCATCCAGCAACAAATTGAATTGGTGTGATGAAGTGTGACTGTAGGTTTTTTGAAGATCTATGTTGAACTTTTAATAGTTTAAAGAGTTCTTTACCGTTGAACATACCTGAATGACCTAATGAATTATACATTGAACTATTTGCAACGAATTGTTACCCCTATCCGTCATTATACTACTGACATTTAAATGTCATCAATATGGATATAGCGATGGATATATTATAATATATCCATCGCTATATCGGCTTACACATATTTTCACTCTCTCTTATTTTCTCTAAGTTGAAATAACAGAGCAAATCCGTAAACCTGAAAAAATAAAACACATTGCTCACCAGTTTGCAGGAGGGCTGCCGAAAACAATCTCAAAAGCAAGTGATGACTGAATTTTTAAATTGCTACTAATTGACGGGCATGCCATTTAAAAATTCTCATTATCGTCAACGAAAGTATAAATATTACAAATAGGTACTATACCATTCTTAATTCAAACAAGATTTTAATTCGTCAAGAGGTATTTTTATTGATGAAATAGTACTAAAACCTTTAGACAATTTATGAGTGAATTTTTCGTCGTTTTGGCAATAAAAGAGCTATTGCATTATTTCTAAATTTAAAAGGAATAGGTTTCGAATGTGCAAACATAAACCATGATTTACGATCGTTCACGTCTGTAAAACAAAGCTTAGGTTATGAAAGAATTCTCAAAACACTCTGAAATACCTACGTGGGTAAAACCAGGTGGGCTGGAAAATAAAAACTACGACCTTCGTTTGTAATTCCCGTGGCTGTTGTGAAGGAAAGTGAATAACGTCTGGTAAAGGATTGACGCAGCCTCACCTGTTCTCGCAGAGCCAATTCGATGATGAATTACCCTTTGTTCGTGAAACTGCCTGTGTGGTTCACGGTTTTTATAACAACATTGACTATGACTTTCTTTCGAATCGGTATCGAATTTGAACCGCCCATCGCAGTACTTTTGAAGGGAAAACGTGGCAGTTTTTATTTGTCTCTAATATCAACTAAGATCATTAGCATAGTTTCACCAATTCGCGACGGCACACACAGCGTAGGTACAGGTATTTCAACATGTGGTTTGTTTAGTTGCGTGCTAAGCAAGCGAAGTGCTGGTTTCAACACGGGTGCAGTTAGCGGCCCTTCTTATGGAGATGTCGCGTGTCATGTCGTGTCGCCGCTGTAGACAACATCGAGTCGCGCCTATTGCAGGCGTACCGACATACTTCACACTACATTCCTGAACCATGTACCACATTGTTTCGTTGTTCTTGGGATCGAATTTACAAATAGTAATGGATACTATTATACTTCCTGAACTATATACAAAACGTTTTGGTAAGCAATGTAAACAATGAGTCAACTGGCTTGTTGCTTCTGGTATTATCGATTCCTAGCTTTCTCCAAACCAAAAACAGGATATCAGCAAGCTGGCTAGTCATAATAAATGAGAAGTGAAATCATTGCTATTATACCTCTACTCTATTTCCTAGAAGGTTCGGCGTTAACCTTATTAAGATTGATGTTTCTATACCTATACCAACGAAGCATTATGTTAACAAAGGTAAAAGTATATAAATAAGTAAACAAATCTTGTAATAACTTTTCACATAATTCTCTAATAACAAAAAGAGTGTATGCTAAATTGAGAAGTATAATTTGCATTGCGTTGATTGTCGGGCGATGGAGACCACTTTGACCTATTTCGGAGACAGCGAATTGAGGTATCTATTGAGAGTAATTCGAGCAAAAATTATGTGGTAATTCCGTAATGGCTATTTACAAATCTTCGTTATAATCTTCACATGAATGGGAATTGGGAATTTTATGAGCAGGTCACATAAAGAAGCGCTGCTTATTGATACTATAATCTGTTACATAAAACTACTGTTTAAATTTCATGGGTTGAAAGAAGACAGCTCATAAATTTTAATGTACTAACTTTATGCATTTCTCTCTAAAATAAAAATAGATTATCAGACAAATGATTTCTTAACAGTAAAAATATTGGTAATTAAATACATGACGGTTATTTTTATAGATAAAAATTATAATTTCAATGTAACTTATAGAAGTACTAGTTGCGCCCCGTGGTTTTACCCGTGCAGGTTGAAATCCCGGTATTCCCACAGGATAAAAAGTAGCCTGTGTTAATCCAGACTATAATGTATCTCTCTGCTAAGTTTCATTCAGATCCGTTCAGCCGTTTCGGCGTGAAAGAGTAACAAACATCCATCCATCCATCCCATCCGTCCATTTATAAATAAATAATAAATAAATTATGCTGGACAATCCACACAGCACTATCTAGCCCCAAAGTAAGCTACTCAAAGCTTGTGTTATGGGTACTAGATAACTGATATATTAAATACATTATATACTGACATGGATAGATATTTTTTATCTATACTTACAAACTTTCACGTTTATAATATTAGTAGGATTAAATAAATGACGGTTATTTTTATAGAAAAAAATAATAATTTCAATGTAACTTTTATTCCAAAGCCATGTTCATTTTTCTAATCGTGACGAAGTGACAAGATGGTCGATGTTTCGCCTAATATCCGTAACATGTCCAATAGTTTATGATTCATAGAACTGAGTAGGCATGGTATTCGTTATGCTGAGCTGGAAAACCATTATAACAGTTTGCAACTCCAAAAAGCAATCAGAATAAATGCTTTACAAAAATATTTTACTGTTGTTCTTAGAAGTCCTGATAAAAGATTAGCTATGTGAATCATGCTAATTTCAAGTAATGACTTAGAACTATAATCGTTGTAGGCATCGAATTAAAAGGAAAACGGATATGCATATAATTATATAATATCCTTAGCATCCGTTTTCCTTTCGTTATCTTAAAAACACAGAAAAAGTTATCAATCAGCGATATTTATAATGAATGTTAAGTACCTATATTTATACTACATTTTGGCTAGAATTGAATATTGTTTGAAGAGATAACATTTATTTAAAGTAATTTAAACTACCAAGAGAATCAAAATGTTGTGTAGGTACTTACTGACTACCATGCCTACTCGTATCCTACTACTATTAAAACGCGAAAGTTTGTAAGTATGGATGGCTGGATGGATGTCTGTTAATCTTTCACGCCGGAACGGCTGAATGGATTTGGATGAAACTTGGCAGAGAGATAGATTATAGTTTGGAATAGCACATAGGCTACTTTTTATCCCGTGGGAATACCGGGATTAAAATCTACGCGGGTGAAACCGCGGGGCGCAACTTGTATTTTTATAAGTGTATTTGCCTACGAATAAACGAAGATATTTACCTACAAGGGCTACGCTACCAGTGACACGACGTACAGTCAGCAACGAAAGTGGACTAAATTTTGCTCATGTCAATAAGTATTTGAAAATTTGCCTTGGCTCGTAATTTTAAAGACACATTTACTACTTAACAGCATTTACAACTTAATTGATTAGTTTAGTCACTTCTGTCTTTTGCGCTGTAGGACGTGGATTTGATTCTAATCGAGTACAAACATTTTATGAAATGCACATAGATGTTTGTTCTTGTCTATTTAGCTTAGTGCTGTATGTATTAGTTAAAAGTATACCTACCTTATCAGTTTTATATCGTCTTCGTTTTATATCTTTGTCCCATAGGTACCGTTTTGCATATATTTCGTTAGGAGATAGATTGTAGGTACTGAATGCTGTGTGGAATGTCCACCAATTAATCTATTACAATTATGATCCAATTAGTTAAAATACCTTTTTGTTTTACATACATTTAATCAACCTCCGTTGCTGACTGTATACATATAATGACAATCAATTTCTTATTTTTCTTATTCACAATGTACAGAGAGCAATAAATAGCAATGATCTACTTTTACATTAACTCAATATCGAATGAGTTATTGGGACAGGTTCTAAAGGTTGCATGGCCAAGGACAACCTCCCGGTGTTTTCCATACTATTTTTTATTATTTATTCTGATACAGGACCCTTCGGGCCGCAGTTTGCCACCTGATATAGGCTTCATAGTAGCTAAAAATGTGGTTTCTCGGAATAAAAGCTTCTCTGAATTGCAGCAACTTTTAGTCACAATTTGGATCAAAATGAAAACTTAAAAAAACATCAAAATAGCATTCGCTTTAATATTGTTAAAGTGTTTTTTTAATAAGATAATGTTTTATAAAAGTTATGCTAGAATGACAAACTTAGGTCAGTGACAATAATGAAAATTTTCAGTAATAAACATCAACTTCTGAAGCTGACTGTACCTAGCTATCACTTGTGTCATCAGCAAGCAGTATATAAAAAAGTATGTGGACATTATTGTTATCATCAATATTGTTAGCTCTCATGTAACTCTTCAGTGTTCCAATAATATTTTTTTGTTGCCAGACTTGTATGAGCTTCTCGTCATCACGAATTTGTTTTAACTTGTAGGTATACATTGTCATTGTGTCATCACATTTATGAAACTGAAACTGAAACAGCTTCACGACTTTGATCCCCAGGCACGGTAGATATCCCTTCAGATCTCCCAGTACCAAGTAGGTACTATAATTCAAGATTCTTTGAGGATGTCTAAGAGGGTAGTCAGAGGTACGTCCAAACATTACATTTGGCACATACCCACATTTTGCAGTAGTTAGTATTCCATACGTGACAGGTTGCAAGCCCATCGCCGCTGTTAGAATACTAACTGGTTTCCTCACGATGTTTTCCTTCACCGTTTAAGAGCACTGGCATTGCGCACATAAATTTTTCGATAGAAAAATCCATTGGAGCACGACCGGATTTATGTAACTGAATATTTCTTTCTTAGTTTCTGTAACCTTAAGATCTGCGGTAATAACTAGCTGCAGTGACGAGCAATGAAATAGGATACTGAGTGTAATTCTCTAATCAACAAAATCACGGGGAGTGTCACCTAGTGGATTCACACTCACTTTGATCACGAGCTTTGGCTCACTCACCTTGGCATTCCCACTCACCTTAATACCTCGTTCGCACCAGGCTTGTACTGAGGCGATTATCATCTTTAACCACGCGTCCGTTCACTGGTTGGCTGATAAAACTAAACTACCGTGGTGAGAGGTGCTACTCGCCTCGCTACAAGCCTAGTGCGGACGGGCTATTATTGGGTAATGAACACTCACACGGGCGGTGCAAGCAGCGCTGCTGAGAACACTGGTGTTCTAGTGGTAGCAGCCCTGTCTTCCAATCCTAAGGTAATGGATTCAAAACCGGCCATGCACCAATGAGTTTTTCTGTTGAAAAAATTATGTGCACAATGTCAGTACTCTCAAACGGTGAAGGAAAACATCGTGAGGAAACCGGCATGTTGTAGAGCCTAACAAGTTCTAACATGTGTCATAAGTACTCAGAATAAGCCTCTGGAGTCGCACTTAAAATACTTTCACCACACTGTTTCGTTGAAATAAACTAGAAACTAGAAGTGATGGGTGATATTTAACAGAATGCCGAACTAAAAACTAACTGCGGATTCACTTGCATGAATGAATGTTATTGTCGGAATAGCACAACAGAAACATTATTGTGACAGCTTTGACTAGGTCGTATGATCGTATCATATCGCATAGCGTCAGCGGGAATCCCTGCCAACATTACTCATATCTAATAACACAACCTGCTGCTCATGATCCAGACCAATTTAGTCACATATATTACACGAGAAAAATAGCTATTCGGGGTTTTTCGTTTTGTAATGAATGATTTGCTCTTGTAGCTATTAAATTTTATAGGACATTTAGATTTATTTTGCGTTTGTTTAGATTTTACTACAGTCATTCTTTTTCAAATGTTCATTGATGTCTGTTTTAATAGGCATTAAATGGAGGAATACATAATTTTCTTTTATCATCTTTTTTTATCCAAATTGTCGGTACACCAACTAGAAATTACCTAGAAATACAGTACTTACATACTATTCGATGGCCCGTAACGTAAACCTGTTTTTCGGGTACACCGATAATGTTCCTTTAGAATACACAAACAATTCAATTATAAATGGTGTATTCATCATCAGAATAGCAAATGTTTGCTGCACGATTGCAGCGTACAATAAGTCGTTTGTGGCTCCTAGATTAGCCGTTTGATAATGCATTTCAATTTACAGCATCATTGAGTACGTCCTCGACCTAATGCAGGTCAAGCGTCAGTTTGTTTAGGTGTGTTTTAGTCGGCTCACTGTTCAGATTTTACTTCCACACCATTAATGTTAAGCTGTAACTGTGATGACGTAATATAGTGTTCTTTCTGATGACGGTTGCTGTAACAGCATTATACAAGTACATTGGGTTTGTTTTTTTTCGTCAAACACAGTCCTCAAGCAATTCAAGCAGTAAAGCAGGTTCTTCTTTAAAAAAAAACATTACCAAATGGTTTGTAGGATATTGTGATTTTAAGGTTTTTAGATATTATGTAATTGATTGTATAAAAAGCCTTTTTTTTCGATATGAGGCTTATGCGTGGAGTATTCTTTTAAAAGCCTGTACCTTTAAAAGATAAAATACTGTAATTTTTTCCTTGTTTTTCTATCCATGCCAGACTTTGCTTGATAATCCAATAATAATGAATATTCAAAATATTTCCAACAAATGTCAACGATGCGAAAATTGATTTATAAAACGGAAATAATCCATAACGTATTTTCCGAATGAGGGCATGTGATAAAAGTTTTCTTCCTAACTATGATTAGTTTATTAAAGGTATGCTCATTATCTTGTTGATCTTATGCACTGCGAGTAGGTGACATCGCATAGATAGTGCGTTATCGCTCTTACACAGCAAGGTCGTTCCTAGAACAAAATGTTGCATTTTTGATTACACGCACGTTTATGAATTTTATCACTTTGCTCGAGATTATGGGTATCTATATTATCTACTTTTCCTGGGAAATAATGAACATATCAACATCATTATCGGTACACAATGTTGTCTCAAAAGCATTGCGTAAGTACCTACTTCCTCCTACTGAACTTCTACGTACAGACAATTTAAATTACTTCATGAGTTTGAACAAAACTATGAAGACCGCACTCGCATACCAGGCCAAAGCGGAAAATCTTATTAGTCTCGGCACATCTGTCCATCAATTACATTTTTCTGCTTCATAAACGAAGTTATTATTTTGTAAACTGTGGTTGCTCCATCATATGCTCTGTATGTTTCCCGTTAATTTTGCCACATTATTTATTTGATTGCATGGGAAGAGGAAGCGTCTACCAAGGAAACAACGACTACTGCCAAGTAACATTAGTTTTCAAGATCGCGTAAACCAATATAAAAATTGGTCCATTCTAACAATACATTCTATCCTTGAAAAAATCAATCGATAAATATCTAGAAGAGCTAAATACCTAAAATTAGTAGACCGTGTCGTATGAAATGCCTTCGTTAGCTAGATAAATCTCTACCTAGATTCGACATAATATGTAATATTAGTATGGTAATATTATTACCTTTATACGTCATCATCAAGTTTCAATTTTCCCCGCTAACGACCATTTCCGCTGGCGCCGAGAGTGCTAATGAGACACTGAAAACTGGGAAGCCTGCGCGACTGTACGGTATATTGATGGGATTATCGTTAGCAGATTTGAACGTTATTAATTTCAGTGTTTTATTTTTAAACTCTCAAAATAATTAGGGGTGTTTAAGGAAAAAGTGGTCACAGTTTTCATCTGTTTTACTCATCTAGAATATTTCAATATAATGAAAAAAAACATTGCGGAATAATGGTATAATAATGTATTTATTATTGGTACTGATTTTTAATGTTATGTCATTACTCAATAAAATATAAATACATCCTAAATCCTAAAGAGTCTTGAGTTTGTGCTTGGTAATTAACATATTAAAAATTAAAAGATCTGAGGGACCTTTTGATTTCATGATTAATCTGTTTCTATTTTTAATATAACTCTTCACTATTTGTAAAAAGAACATACGTTTATAATTGAATGTAGACTCATTGCTTTTGCGCATTTGGATGCAACTGGCGTTTATTCATAGAAATGTAAACTAGGTATTGCTTACAATAATTTGTATTTGTAATAAATGACTCTGACAGCAAGATAATTAGCGTAATATTATAATCATTTTAAAATAAAATTGCAAAGTATTTACAAATTGTACAAAATGCATTATTCAAATTCAAATTCAATTTATTAATAATAACAGATTTGAAAGTTATTAATTTCAGTGTTTTATTTTTAAACTCTCAAAATAATTAGGGGTGTTTAAGGAAAAAGTGGTCATAGTTTTAATCTTTTTTTAACTTATCGAGAATATTTCAATATTATGAAAAAAAACATTGCGGAATAATTCTATAAGGTATTATGAAAGTTGAGAGAGAAGTTTGCGCTTTCAAACTCATGAGAGTCTGCCATTTATACCTACTATCCCACAGGCTGTATATCCAAATTTTAGCCTACGTAAGCTATACAACGAATTTGTAGTATTTAAGCATAAATACTTTTGGGTTTGATATTTAAACTAATACCTTAACTTTGTTATTTTACAAGTTAGTAAAGAAGAAAGGGTATATAATCAACAGCTAAAGAGTTTCAAATTGAACCCCGCTTTCATCGAGAGAGGCAATTACTGCGTTTATCTCCAAACGTGGTCGGTGGCTACTTGTTACTTGTTACTTGTGTTGGACTCCTGTATCCGCATTTAGACTCTAAGGTGGTCCATTATGCGTGAGGGGTGATCTGGCTATAATTGTAGCCAGCCTAGCTCCTCCCAAAAGCGCAGAAGCTTCCTGGGGGCTTCACAGGCGTGGAGGAGCGACCTGGGGGTTCCTAGGGTTTGCTGTCGTTGGGAGGCTACGCCCTCGCATTCCAGGACTACGTGGGCAGCTGATTCTTCTTCGGATAGGCAGCCTCTGCAGAGTGGACTGTCTGTCGCTCCGATGTTGTAGAGGTGTTTGTTCAGTGGGCAGTGACCTGTTATGGTCCCCACAATGGTTCTTAGGTCTCGTCGTTGTAGGTTTATTAGGCGTCGTGTTAGCCTAGGTGAGGTTGCTGGTATTGCTGCTCTTGACTGTCTGCAGTCAGTCGTCCGTGTCCAGCGTAGTTCGTGTTGGTTTTGGTAGTATTGTCGCATCCATGTGCGTAGCTGCGAGAATGGCAGAGGGAGGAAAGGTGCCGGTCCTTCGGTTAGTGTTTCCGATCCTCTTCTGGCCAGCTCGTCAGCGGCGTCATTTCCAAGGGATCCACTGTGTCCTTTTATCCATTGTAGAGTCACCTTGTTTTTGGTAGCAATGCTCTCTAGGGCAAGGTGGCATTCGTGTATGAGCAAGGAAGTGCAGTTGTGGCTCTCCAAGGCTCTGAGCGTTGCCGCGCTATCTGAGAGGATGCGGATGTTGTAGTTGTCGATTCCTCTCCTGTTGATAGCTGTTGCAGCTTCGGTTATGGCTGCACATTCGCATTGGAAAATTGAGCTGTGTGCGCCTAGTGTCATAGTTATGTTTATGTTGAGATCCATTGAGTGCACACCGGCGCCTGTTCCCTTCTCGGTTTTTGACCCGTCGGTGTATACTCGGACTTCATTGATGCCCGATTGATCTCTTGGGTTTTCGTGTGTTTTTATGTGGTAGTGTTTCTGGAATATTTGTTGTTTGGGGATCCTGTCGCACGGTGCCGCTATTAGCGGTACGTGTGATGTCGCTCTTTCCAGAATAGATGCGTGTGGGCTTCTGGTGGTTCCCCATATGTTCAAGTGTTTGAGTCTGATAGCAGCCATCGTTGCTTCTTGTTGTATGTGTAGGTCAAGTGGTTTTAGGCCCAGGATGATCTCTAGGGCCGCCGTTGGTGTTGTTCTCATGCAACCCGTTATTGCAGAGCATGCTATTCTCTGGAAGCTTTGTAGCTTCCTGATCACGGTGCTGAGTTCGGTTCTGTTCCACCATACGACTGCTCCGTATGTGACTGCCGGTCTTATTATGGCTGTATAGAGCCATAAGGTTATTTTTGGCGATAGCCCCCATGTTTTTCCCAGCATTCTACTGCATTGAAAGAATGTGGCACTCGCTCGTTTTAGTTTGTAGTCAAGGTGTTTGTTCCATAGGAGTTTACTGTCCAGTATGACTCCTAGATACTTGACTTCGTTGGTGAGTTTCAAATCAGTGTTAAATAGCTTGGGCAATTTTAAGTTGCCCAGACTCCTTTTTTGTGTGAACAGTATTAGTTCCGTTTTTATGGGGTTGACTGATAAACCGTGACAAGTGCACCAGTTTTCTATTATTTTCATGGCTGATTTCATGAGGTCGCATAGTACACTCTCAAAACATCCGGTTGCGAGGATGGCGAGGTCATCTGCATAACCCACTGTGAAGAGACCTCGCCCGTTCAGTTTTCGGATAAGTTCGTCCACCACTATGTTCCATAGTAGGGGCGATAGTACGCCACCTTGTGGGCAGCCTCTCGCCACTATGCCTCTTGTTGTGGTGTTTACTGTTAGTTGTATTGCTCTGTATCTGAGCATGTTGTTTATCCATTCTGCTAGTGTTGGCGCGACACCGTATCTTGCTAGTGCTAGATCCATACTAGTGAAGGTAGTTTTGTCAAAAGCCCCTTCTATGTCTATGAAGGCGCCTAGGGTTGATTGCTTTGTGGTTAGTCCGCCGCCAATCCTGGAGACTACGCTGTGGAGGGCGGATTCAGTAGATTTGCCTGGGCTATAGGCGTGTTGATGTGGGTGAAGTGGTTGTCGTCGGAGAGTATTGGTTCTTATCTCCTGGTCGCATAACCTTTCAAGGGTTTTTAGGAGGAACGACGTAAGGCTAATCGGCCGGAAGGATTTCGCCATTGTATAGTCTGTTCTACCTGGTTTTGGTAAGAATATAACCTTCACTTCTCTCCATTTCTGTGGTATGTATCGGTGGGCGATACAGCCTCTAAAGATGTTAACTAGTTGGTCGGCCAGGAGTTCGCAACTCCATCTTAGTAGGCCCGGAAAGATACCATCTGGTCCTGGAGATTTGAAGGGAAGGAAGCTGTTGATAGCCCAAAGTACCTTCTCGCGCGTGATAAGGTTTTGTGCTGTGGTCCAGTCATGGCTACTAGCTGTACGTTCACTGTGTGCTTCCCATTCGTGGGTGTCCGTTATTAGGCACCCGGGAAAGTGAGTTTTTAGTAGTAGTTCACTGGTTTCATCGTCTGTTTTTGTGTAAGTGTTGTCAGGTTTTTTGAGGTATCCAACAGTGCGCGCTGGTTCGCTGGATAGTATGGTTTTTACTTTGGTTGCCTGGCTGGTGTTGTGTGTGTGTGTGGTGGTCGGTGGCTAACATTACATGATTCATAATTACTGTAATTTTCTACCAAACCTTTTTAATCGTGCTTATTTCTATGTACCTGTAATTTGGGGTTTTACTAAACATATTTTTAGCTTTATTTTTTAAACTGGGAACCAACAACTGGCCACTTTTATTTTTTAATGCAACCAGTATCTTGGAGACGCTCTTTGGCACTGTTTTGGATTAGGTGACCTATCCCTAGATCGTTTACAAAGGTCTTCAAATAACTATTGTGCGTATTTAGTACCATTTAAAAATAATATTAGTCCCATTTAAAAATAAATTTTTGAGGTTTTTTACTAAAATTAACTTTGATAGGAAAAGTGTCGACTCATAATGTTACGAACTGTGATTCGAACCCGGAATCAGAGCTCAATCTTGGCAAGGAAAGTAAATGTTATGGCATCTGTGCCAAATCTGATTGTATATATGACATTTTGTTTGTTACTATAGTTTGTAAGAGCTCCAGTCTCGAGCACTCAATAGGGTTTAAATGCTAGTAGACTCTAGTGGACTCTAGTGACACTGCCTTCGCCTGCCGATCGTAAGGTCGTGCGTCTGAGTCTTATCATGCCCCAGTACATTTTCCTTTTGAAAATAACATAAAATAAGAGGATATCTACCGTGCCTGGAGATAAAAGTCATGAAGCTGTTTCTGTTTATATACTACTTTACAGCTATAGCTCAAGTATTCGTATATCTTTGCTTTCTGCATTATTATGTCGTTCGACTCCCATGAAAAACTGTTTTTTGAGGATGTATTCGACGTAACTAGTACTTTCATATAGGTAATATGATTAGTACTACTTGGTATTACAAAACTGTATCTACCTTAAGGAACTGAACCTGCTTCACAGCTTTAGACTTGTCAAAAATTAAGACACGAATATTGTATCTTTATATTTTTTTTTTAATAAATACCTAATGGATAGAACCACATTATGCATGCTCATTAGTGTACCCTAACGATGAGCGGAAATTATCAAATGGCATAGTGTCATCTGCCCGTGAGTCTATTAATAGATTTTTATGCAATGACTCTACCAATACAAGGTGAATGACTTGATAATAATGACTACGAAAGTTTTTATTAATAAGATACATTTAATATACAAGATCTCATAATAATAAAGAAAATAAAAAAAGATACGCTTTTGATAACCAGGCAATATCTGAAGGAATTAAAAAGAAATGAAAATGAAAAATGTTTACTGGCAAAAATTATAAAACGTTTAATATTTATCAACAACTCAAGTTCTATATATCAGCTATCTAGTACCCATAACACAAGCTTTGAGTAGCTTACTTTGGGTCTAGATGGTGCTGTGTGGATTGTCCAGCATTATTTATTTATTTATTCTTTGAGGATGTCTAATGGGGTAGCTAGAGGTATGTCCAAGTATTATTTGGCACATACCTATGCATGAGTAATAATCTGACTTGGGTGTGTACGACCTAAGAATAATTCAAGCCCTGCAAATGGCCACTTAATACCACTTTTCTAAGAGCTACACCACACCTTACATTTGTGTAACAAAGCAAAGTTCAAATGACAGCCACGCAATAAAATATGATGCAAAATATGATCTAACCTCATTATGCAGTGGCCTATGCACCTGCACCTACATAGATCACAGAACTTCATGACGTTCAAATAAACTAGTCATCTTGTGACTGATTCGTAAAGATAGATAGATAGATAGAAAATTCTTTATTGCACATAAACAAAATGTATCGTACATAGGCGAACTTAATGCTAGAGAGCATTCTCTTCCAGTTAACCTTTGTGTAGTTTTGAAAAAAACCGAAAGGGCAGTGCACACACATGGATGATGGGAGTTTTTTAATAATAACTAAACAAATAGGTATTAAATATTCGATATAAGATTATATAAATAATAAATAATAAATATTGGTGGACTTTCCACACAGCACTATCTAGCCCCAAACTAAGCTTATGCTTGTAATATGGGAACCAGATAGCTAATATACTACTTATAATACTTTTTTTTTTTTTGTAAATACATACTTATAATATTATATAACACCCAGACAGAGAACAAACATTTATGTTCATCACACAAACGTTTGTTCACGGTGGGAATCGAACCCACGACCTACGGCGCAGAAGGCAGAGCTACTACCAACTGAGCTACGTAGGCTGTATATTAAAAGAAGTATACATACATAATAAATATTAAAAATAGGTACATAATAAACACATAATACATTATATAACTATGAATACATACAAAGAAACATTTTTATTCGTCAGTCGTAAAGAAGTTTATAGTCAAAACAGTTTTAATTCACACTAAAAAGTATAATGTGCTTTGAGTTGTTTATTGCAATTAATCGCATCATGTAGGAACATAATCGAAACGTTGCAACTCGTTTTTAGAAAGTCCTGGATGAGTGCCAGCCTGCTGTTTTGTATCAAGTAACGCACCGGATTTTTAGGTCACTAATTCACTATAAAGGTCAAGGTTAGAAACTAATTATATGTAAACAACATTATGGGCAATACACCACTACTTTGTAACTACGAACAAAATTTAAGGATTGTTCGCCGTCAGAACTTTTAAATATCTATCTACCACCAAGTAAGTTATCGAGGTTTGCTTTTAGCCAAAAACGCAATTTGTTCCCAAAATACTTCACAAGTAAAACTCGTACGCATTGCGTATGTGGTTGACCTGAGAAGTATTTTCTAGTACTTTTCCCATAATATTGGTATCGTTTTTGGCTAAAAACTAAAAAAAAGTGAAAAAATGTTTTGTACGATTAATTGTCATTAGCCTGTGCCACAAATAAGATTTCAAATAAGAATGTTTCTTGATCAATCATTAAAAACTTTTACTAAGTTGTTTGAAAGTGCTTTTAAATATGGATGTACAGGGTGTGAGTGAGCACACTCTTCATACCAATATCAAGAATAACCAATTAAATAATAATATTGTAAGAATACGAAAACGTTAAAATATTCTCGCATGAGGAAAACCGATAATCACCTTGCTTTTGACTACCGGAAGTTGACGTAGTCGTAAACAAAGTTTGTTATGCTAAAAGCATTAAAATAAATGAGCTGAGGAATATCGCTAGCAATAATAGCTTGTACATTGCTAGACAAAAACGTGCAAGAAACTCTTACCATTAGGTATATTATTATATGAGACGACTATAAAATTTGTAGGTTAGTCCTGTGATATATGGACCCCTCTGTGATTATTTGTAGTAGCAGTAGAGACAACAAAACACATATTATCTGACACCACTCCTTCACATCTCAACATATTCACACACATTTGAGGGTTAATTCTATGATAAGCAGACTCCTATGAAATTGGTAGTGAGTCCGTCCACAAATACACACACTCACTTGCAAACACACAGTCATTATGAAAAATGTCTCGTAGAATCAAATACGAAAGAGAACTGAACCACCAGATTAAATAGGATGGGGATCAGTGCAAGAACCAAAATAATGTTTTTGTCATATTTGTGTGTAATTTTTAAGTCAAAACAATTACTATTGTGTTGCGCAAGCTAATTTACAAAACAAATATGTCATCAATAAAAAAATAAAAAAATCCATTGCAACTGGTATAATATTAGAAACGAGAGAGATCCGCAAAAGCTGTTGGCGCCGGTAAACTCCTAGCAAGCGCATGGATCAAATAATTGCTTTTTCTAGTTACCCAGTAATCAGCTAGGTCATCGTACCTACATCGGTAGACAAATTTTACAGGATTTTCTTACAAAGTTCACAAATGTATTTTTATCTTATCTAAATCAAGCTTAAATTAATAATGCATTCTGTAACTCAGCGCTGAATTTAACGAAATATTTTTTAATCTTACCGAGTCTTAAGGGTCCGGTGACAGCGGCTCGCAATTTCGAGGTGCGGTTGGCTTTTATTTCATTTCGGGGAGGTTGTTGAAAAAATAACTCTAAAGAAACACGCATAAATACTGTTCGAACACAAATAATACAATAATATAAGGGAAACATGCCCGAATCAGAAATCATTTTGGTATTAGTATGTTTGGTCTTACATTTACCTAATACCAAAATGATTTCTGACTCAAGCACATTTCCCTTATATTATTGTATTATTTGTGTTCGAACAGTATTTATGCGTGTTTCTTTAGAGTTATTTTTTCAAACAACCTCCCCGAAATGAAATAAAATGAAATAATAGCCAATCGCACCTCGAAATTGCGAGCCGCTGTCACCGGAGTCTTAAGACTCGGTGTGAATCTGTAATGCTATCCCATTGCAAATCTGGTCGTTCTCCAACTGAATTATTATTAATGGATGATTAATAGTCGTGTTGGAAGCCATCCATCATTGATGACGTATCACAAACCATCCTGAACTTCCCAGCGCGTGCATTTCGTAATAGACCACAGTAATATCTTCAATTGTGTTCATGACTGGCCACAAGCGTACAGTGACTTGGCAATGATGACATCACATCTCAATCTTTAAAACTTTATAACACTTTAGATATGTACAACTTTAAAACGATAGTCGTGTTCCGTCTACCTGACAATGAGCAGGTAAATATTTTGGTGATGATAGGTTGGGAATACGTATCATCACCAAAATATTTACCTGCTGTTCCTGAGTTCCGTTAGCACAAAATGTACATGCATGAAATGTTTACATTTCTTATCTGATGAATGCTTCAGGTGTTCAGGATGTGTGTGGGCAAGTAGAGCTCTACTCTGCAAACCGTAAACATCCTACTCGCTAACAGCTCTCAACCTTGGCCAACTGGAAACCTGGACCGTGTTATTCATAGTCTTGTTTACATTGCGCAAATTCAAGCTAAAAACAAGAAACTAGGTGATGGCTCTGACGGCTATTACGTAAAAAAATATCACCGATATTCTATTAATGTGTGTAAATAAATATAATACTACATCTACAATTAGTCAAAACCTATGACGTCACATGTGCCGTTATGGCTAAATATGTGTTTTACTTACATATCTGATCTTGAAACCTGCATTTAGGGCGTACCACGGGTAATGTAACCAACTAAAATGTTCTTCAGAAATAGAGTCTTCTAAAGTAATAAAATTATGGAGTAAGAATCGTTCAGTGGATACTAAAAAAGACAGAAAACAGTCACAGAAGTTCTTTGGATGTTATAGATAATGGCAGTAAAACACTGACCCATTCGCTATGTAAGGGATACCCCATCAGTATACATAGTGTGCGAAAACAAACGCTTTATTTACCGACATGTGTCTGCCAATAAAGTATTTGATTAAAGCAAACCTTTGAAATTTCCAATGAAATTACAGCCAATTTCAGGGCCATCATTCATTGAAAGAGAGGAGAGTGATGGGAATAATCAAATAGATGACAAAATAAATACGCTATCTGTGACGCAAGACAGAAGCAGTGATCTTAATTTCTTTACCAGGAAACGGGTGTATATTGCTGAACTATGATAGGTTCAGGTAATTATTCTTTGAAATAACAACTTCAACACACACACAACCACAACAGTGAATGAGAAAATGTAATTGAACCAGCAGATGACACTGAAAGACGTGTGAAGTCAGAGGAGCCACTACTGTTGGGTGTTTGTTTTTATTATATTTATTGATTATATTTATACACATACATATAGATATCCAATTTAAAAGTTTTTATATCTCATGAGTAATAAAACTCAGATTCTCTTATTTGATTGGTAGATTATCATTAGGCATTGATTTAGGTGTCGTGTTAACATTTTTATGTTTAACTGAATATGAATAAGCACATTTTTGTATGATATAAGATCAACTGACCTTGACTTGAATTCTATGTAATTAGAAGCAAAACATAATTTTTTAATTAAGTCACAATCGCTACACATACCTCAATCGTCAGGAAAAGTAAAAAGAAAGCGAGTGCAAATATACTAAAAACGTCAAACGTCAAATTATGCTAAACTTTTGTTTTGTTCAGCTTAATGTTACCGCTGGCTGCTATAGCCTAGCTACAACTGATGCCTGTGTTTTTAACTGAATTAAAAACACGCGTCGTGAATGCGTGATTAAAATCACCTTAGTCGTGTCGGTCGGTGCAAGCTGTAATCGTTTAGTATGACGCCTTTTCCTAAATCGTCGCCTTCGGTCACGTTTATTTCGGGAGCAACATAACTTTAACACCGAGCGAACTTACCATATTGGATTCATGTGTGGTTTTTTAGCTGACACACGTGGGAAAAGGCAACTTATAAACATGTAAGTGTAAGTATTATTGACAAAACATTTAAAGGTAACAAAATTGCAGACACATTAAATTACCCATGTCCCATGACATGGGACACGCTATAAATATATTATATTTAGAAAATTTTAAAAGAAGACTCACGCACCTCCCTCCTACCCTTCCAATCATACCTATTATAAGTTAGTTCGCGTTGAATCGACGTGGTACTCTCAAAATAAGAAGGAATTTCTCGTACAAATAGCAATTTTCAATAATTGATTTCGATTTGGCGGGTTAGGTAACGTCGACCGAAAACAGCTTTCTGAATGCTCCTTTGTGTTGGAGGCTGAAATTGAACATTCATTGAATTACTGCAGAAAAGCCCAGAGGGCCACCTCTAAAATTCCAGACTAAAAGGAAAATTTTTGTTTTGATCAGTAGTAGTACCTAGGTCATAATTATTTTAATAACTTTCCTTTTTTGACTTTTTGTTACAGCAAAAACACGGCTACGTTGCAGAAGTGATCGGAAAGTCATATAAATAATTATGCTTATGAATTATTATGATTTGAACATTTAGCAACTTACTTATTGTTACACGGCAAATTTGATTTTCACTTGAAAACAAATGCCAATTTTTTTTCTTATTTTTAAGAAAACAATTTTTTTCATATTTTTTCAAATCATTTATAAAATTAAAGACTTATATAACCACTGTATAATCAGTAACTGGCGATTAAGTGAACTGAACTAGTCAGCTTTATGGGTTGTTCAGAACGAGGTCGCAATATAATGCACGCCACGCAGGTTAAAGTCGATGGACTGGATATTCGTTAAAATTAAATGTTCAAGGGGTAGGCTACACTTAAGTACCTACATACTAAAGTAATAATACACATACATAACTACTAAAGTACTAATGAGACTAAAATTATTATTTTACTCGCATGCAATGTTGCTAGTTTTTTCTACAATTGTCTAGTTAACAAATTAACTAGTTTATTGAAACGTCAGACGATTGATAGAATAGTGTAAACAATAGCAGACAAGTAAACAATAACAGGCAAGCCAGATCATATTGCGCTTTATATTAAATTGAAATATCGTCTGCTCTCTGTTTCACTGCGATAGTATCTGGACAGCCGTCAATTAGATCCAAAAACATCGCATTGTGAAATGTGATCTATCGATTACAGTAGGCAAATAACGATAGCTATAGAGTTAGATGCTATTGAATGCGAATATAATTTAAAATGTAGCACCACAATCATCCTGATTTAAAATACAATATAGCCAATTTTCATAATTCTCTGAAAAAAACTGAAACTGAAACAGCTTCACGACTTTGTTCCCCAGGCACGGTAGATATCCCTTCAGATCTCCCAGTACCAAGTAGGTACTAATTCAAGATTCTTTGAGGATGTCTAAGGAGGGTAGTCAGAGGTACGTCCAAACATTACATTTGGCACATACTCAAATTTTGCAGTAGTTAGTATTCCATACGTGACAGGTTGCAAGCCCATCGCCGCTGTTAGAATACTAACTGGTTTCCTCACGATGTTTTCCTTCACCGTTTAAGAGCACTGGCATTGCGCACATAATTTTTTCGATAGAAAGTCATAATTCTCTATTTCAAGATATATTTTGCTTATGCCCGAGAGAGCCGCTTTTTAATTAATTATATTTCAGTTACACTTATAGCTTGACAGATGGCAAAAGTTACGTATTATTACGTCTTTTGTTTTTGGGCGCACGTTTCATTGGCCTGAATTTATTTTGATTACAACATCCAGACTCGGCTCGGACATGACTGGTGTTTGTTGTTCTCTTTGCCAATGTCTTTTTAATTTTCACAATATTTTATGTTCTTTATACGTATTGGGAAATGGATTGGATAACTTTGATAAGGCACAATACAATTTTCCTAACAATATAGCGGAAATTCAAAATACGTGACATCGTAAATAGCCTTGAGCCTTATTCACTATGACAATAGGAGATTCCAAGGAGATTCCTTGCCCCAAACCGTGAAACGTCAAAACTTGATATTGGGCTTTATTCTTTATGAAATAGGAGATACTTTGCCCTGAACGTTTCACACCGCCTGCCTTGCCTTAGCCGAGCTCGCGCTGCAAATGGTCATAGTGCATAAGGCTCCTGTTATACAACCCACCCTGCCTAAATATCAATTTCTTGTAATACTATAGATGGTTGTACAACGATCTATATATGTTTGTTGATTGTTGTAGAACAAATTGATACTATAGATTACATGCTAATCGACGTGATTTCTAAGTGTCAGTGGTGCTAAGCTTTTGTTTGGCAATGCGTCAATCAGCGCTAATGTGTTTATGTATGTGCGTGTGCGTACATACCCTCACTTACGTGTGTCTATGGCACTAGTGTTCCTACATCCCAGTCAGTGAAGCGGAGTCAGTTTGGACGCAGCTTTAATATCAATATCAACATAAAGGTGGTGTAAATTTAAAGGAGCTAAATTGCGAGCAATAAATTATTTAACATGCGTGAGACAGAGAGCGGCACCGATCCTCCTTTTGGCTACCTTATAAAAATAATCACATCTTAATTTATACGTTGAACTCATTCTGTTATTTTTAACCCCGCACGGAGTTCCCGGTTTCGATATCTGGGTCGATCCATTGTTTACAAAGACATTCCTAAGGTCTGGAACAGTCGAGACGGTTACATCAGCATGTGATCTCCAAATTCCAGTTCGTCGTCTATGTCTAATAATGCATGGACTGCTATATCCTGCTTCTTTTACGATGTACTTGTAGCTATACAGAGTGGCCAAAACGACGTGGATTCATCGCAACTAAAGGCTAGATGGGGTCATCAGCTGCAAAAAAAAATTCTACGGGAGGCCCTTAAGGTCAACCCCTGCAGAGTTATAATTTATTTTGTGATTTTATGAGAAAATTTACTTTTTATACTAATTCTTATTAAAATTCAAAAAAAAACATAAATTATAACTAAATAACTCTGCAGGGGAAATAAATTATTATTGTGCAGGGGTTGACTTAAGGACCTCCCGTAGAACAATTTTTTGCAGCTGATGGCACCATCTAACCCCTAGTTGCGTTTGATCCCCGACTTTTTGGCCACCCTGTATATGAAAAGCCTTACTCTGGCCGTCGGTTTATCCCTTGAGATGGCTGATAAGGGTGATGGTCTGAAGTGAGCTTAAGACTTAAGCTAGGCATCTCGTATTACCGTTACGGGCAACGAGGCGCCAACTCTCTACTTCACGGTATGCAGGCTCACGATTAAATTTCAATAACATACCTTGTTTGGTATCAACCAAGTTTTTTTGTGTTTATCTGTCCATACGTTATGTTACCTTTACAAGTGTAATTAATTATTCGTCGCTTGTCGGTTAAAATGATATAATTATGTCTGACAGTTTAATTTGCCCGCGGCACTTACCACCTACATTTATTACATTTTTATTATTTATTGTCTTGAACTTCTCAACTATTATTGATCCACAATCCCAACTATATGTCTGTCTGTCTGTCTGTCTGTCTGTCTGTCTGTCTGTTACGCTTTCCCGCTTAAACCTCTCAACCGATTTTGATGAAATTTGGCACAGACAATCTTTAGACCCTGAGAAAGAACATAGGCTACCTTTTATTGCGAAAAAAAGAGATGAAGAGATTAAAAGTACGCAGACGAAGTCGCGGGTACCAGCTAGTGTACTATAAAAGGCAACCGGGACTTGTGTCCTTCAAGCTTTGCAAGTCTACTTTCTGAAACTGATCTAAATCGAAAAGTGACGGAGCAGAAAAAGACGTCTACCACCCGGGGCATTTGAAGTCGCCACATGTCTAGGTTTTCACATAAATCGTAAAGTCACGTGGGTGGACACAATAGCCGATAATACGGGAAGATGAGCTGAGCCCTTGGGAGGGATTATCGTGGAAAGTCTCGTAAACTGAGCTGACACAGATTTCCTCAGATTCAATTTTCAATAATAATTATGTGCTTACCTATATTGATGAGTTATTATAGTATTAATTCCTTTATCGCAATAATGATGATTGTTATTCTTAAGTGAGTACATCTTTACTTGCTATAATATCTTTGTTGTCTATAGCGCAATTGCGCTATAGACAACAAAGATATTATAGAGACAATAATTAGATATTATAGAGTAATCAATGTAGAGACATTATAAAAGGAGAGATTAATTAATCTCTCCTTTTATAATGTCTCTACATTGATTACTCTCGCACCGTGCCGTCGCCCGTCTGAGCGCTTTCAATCCAACACAACGCATTTACCACGACTTGAACGTAGCCATTGTGCCACGATGAAAGCAAGTAACATCCATTGTCACCTGGGAATGGTGAACTCATTGTTTTGATTCCAGTGAGCGATGAAACCTGAGCTCGCAACACTTGCGGCTTCAGCATTCTACGCGATCAAAGTTCACGTCACTGCAAGCTTACTACCTACCTAGCTAGGTATATAACTAAAACTTTATAACAAACTTTATGAATCCAGCTAATAAAATAACTAATCCAGCTTTTACTGGCTTATTCAATTCTTCGTGTTCGTTATGTTCGTGTTCTTTATGTTCGTGAACTCGATCCATAGCGGCCGCGGTTCGCGTTTTAAATTAAGATAACAGTTTTATAGGCTTCTAATTCAATTCGTAGAGTATTTGGTTATCTTTATCATAAAGCATTATCATTCTGTGCTTTCACGTTGCAACATTGCTTGAGACCAGAATCGACGGCTGGTTCTACTCGTATATCACGAGTTGAGCTTGAACTTGGCCCATCGACATTAGGTCAAATAGACGCAAGCGCAGTTCGCTGGCGACATTCCTCCGGCTGCGTTCAGACAATTATTAATAAAGTGCAATAATCACGCACGACTCTAATAAGTAGAATGTGCCGTATGCGCTTGTCTATTCGATTAGATCAAGAGATTGTTTGTGTTCAAAGAAATTATTTAGAACGCAGTTGTTCAAATTAAATTTAAATAGAATTGAAAACCCTCTGAAAGAAAGTTGTTTTTAAACTAAATTTTCGCTATTTTTCTATGTCATACGTATAATATTCTTTTGTTTCAAAGATTTTCTTACCGAGTATGGGGGAATCAATAAGATAAGAAACCCACCAGAGCGGAGGAGTTTCCTCAGAATAGCTGTATTCTGAGGGAGTTTCCTAAGTCTCTGGGAGACGCCAGTATATTTAATTTGTTTATGCCAGAAGGAAGTTTACATTTTTCGGGTATATTTAGATGGAAACGAATAGTCGAGTACAGCACCGTCTACTAAAATGGACCGCTCCGTGGGAGGACCTATGGCATAATCTGTGGTAATTAATTCCTTCCGCGTGAGGGTCAAGTCCCAGGGTCAGGGTTTGACAGCACTCCTTTCTAACCAGCTTCTAAGAGATAACCTATTATATTTATTACCATCTACCTATCTGTTACGAGTATATTATTATAATAACTTTCTTGTACAATAACGTACATTTCGATGAGATAAGATCTTAAAAAAATTTAGAAATTTGTAGGACCACATCTTCAAAAAAGGTCTTTCGTCTTATTGACACCATACTTTTGTAATTTTTTGGTAACATGTCCAATAAAAACTAAATAATCCTACTAGTCAAGTCAAGTCTATGATGAATGTTATCCAATTCACAAACTGGCCATTATGCAATAAAACCATTGAATGAATCAATAGAGCAAGTGGGTGCCGAGTCCTGCAACGCGAAGCGCTAACGACACACTTCCTTCTTCTTCGTTCTGCGCAAAACATCCTGGATTTTACACGCTGACCGGGCATTGTGTCGATTCAATGACTGCTCCTTTAATAGAACAACGACGGTCGAACAATTCTCACGATGATTTAGATTCTATTTTCGAAATGAAATAGGACTCAATCATGCAGGCTCTGAGGAGCAATGTGCATGCTATTGATAAACCTGATTACGTTCGTTATGCGAGTTCTCGTACATTTGTAATATCCAACACAATAAAAGTCTTAAGAATTTAACAACTTCATTTTTTTAAAGATTTTATAATGTCCCAAAAGTATTCTCCGAGCGGGATTTGAACCCAACAACTTACAACTTTTGGGACATTATACAATCTTTGTGATTTTCTTATAGGTGTAGGCACTATAAATTTAATAAAAACTTGTTTTTCATATTAAATAAGCATCCAGATATAGGTATTAGGTATTCTTATTTATATGTGATCTCTGTTGTAATTTCCTTGGTTTATATTTTTGTAACCAAATCATAGAATTAATGTTTGTATTGCGAGCATTTTTTTCAACCTGTTATTATTGTCCCAAAAAAATAATTTCCACCTTTGCGAAAACGGAAATTAGAAACCTTATCAGAACTACCTACACTTGTTATTAGTTAACAATTTGGAGACGCGATCAATTACGTGTTAGCCTAAAAAAATCCTCTAGTAAAATAAGGAATGGTAAAAATTTTGTACATAATTTGTTGAGCACAAATTATTTGTAGTGATTTGAGTTTCCTTAAACAATCGCTTTCTTACATAAACGGACTGCAATGAATCCGTGCCAAATACGTTATGCACTCGTTGAGTTACCAATCTTAATTCGTACTTTCATTGTTACCCAGTGTTTTATATCGTAATTATGGTACAAATTTAGCTCTGAATTGCATAATATATTGTGACCTACATTAAGCAAAATATATCTCAAGTGCACAAATACCCTGTTGACGTCATCCTGCACATTAGGTGTTATAGGTACGTGAATTTGAAACGCATGCGTGTTGCATGAACCTTGCAAATATTTTTATACTTACCTGTGGCTAAGTAACTCAGTGTTTGTTTGCTTAGTAAATTAGCATCTCCTACCTGATAACATAAGATTATGAAAATGTTATTTATTTTAAAATCCTAACAAACGCATTAAACAAATAATGTAAACATCTGCACCTGCACTTGTAGACTATACAGCTTTTCAGGGATGACACTCTCATCCAAAGTAGAGCACATGCACAGCTGGCGTTGCACTAGTCCTTGCAGTTGTATTGAAACCGAAAAATCTAATGTCAATAAAATGTATCGTATATGCTCTCGCGCAACTCGGAAAGTGTGCGACACGCGTTCCCCGTAGCGGACTATCAGTGACTGAACGTTCGGCCGTGTCGGACCAGTTATTATGCGCCCACTGATGCCATCAATAACTTCACCAACACGTGGGTCTTGCCGTGTGTCGGCACTCTGTGAGCCGTATCACACATACAAGATAGCTAGGTATGCTTATCGGTGCATCGCTGTAAAAGCTCATGATTCATCAGAATTAGGTTTCGCTTGTGACATCACCGAGGAATGTAACCGGCTAAATGTAAACATGTCGAGAGCCTTGCAGATAGAGCACATGCTAATCAAATGTGCTATTATAATTAATGCTAGATGGTGTAACGATGTAACGTGTATCAATATTTATTTTACATGAGTAAGAGAGATTACTTAGAAAGGCAAATTCCAAAGAAAATGCGGAATATCTATGTGGTTTACAATAAGATAGTGACATGTAACCGTTGCGACCTCGTTACGTAAGTTATACTCTTGAATTTCACCACAAGCGTGTAAGTTTACAGGTAGTGGCGTAGCGGAGTCTACGCACTTAGGTATATTTAAAACGCATGGAATTCGTTAGGTCGACAAGTTGTAGTATCTATCAAAAATTATTGATTTGTTTATGTTGAGTGTTACGAGATCAGGTAGGTACTTTTAGTAGAATTCTAGTCTAGAAGATTTGGAAAATCGCAAGTAAGAATCAGATCGCATGCCCGACGAGACGCTTTAGCGTTCACACATTTAAATAATGACACGAAGAACATTGCTTATTGTAATCAATCGGGTAAGAATAACCAGCGAAGTATGAAACGCTTCAAGCACTTCAAAAACTTCATCAAACGAGTGGCTTACTTTATTATTTACTGACATAATTTAAATCAAATACTTAGATAACAAATATTATACTCGTTATATTCTTAGAAGATGATAACTCTAGGAAGACTAATCCAGTTGGTGTTGTTCAAATAAAAATATTCTACGAACTCGATAAATTGTTGGGTATTCCCTTCCCTAGGTTGAAGGTATTCCCACATGTTATCGTTGTAAATACTTTTCAGCACGGTTTTAATAGGGATTGCTAGCAATCCCTACTACGTTAATTAAAAACGTTGCTAAGTTTGGAATTATAGTGTTGATAGTTTTATAATAATTATTTTTACCAACATATTAAACAACTAGGCAAAGAACGAACAGACATAAATGTTTATTCTCGGTGGGATTCGAACCCACGGCGTACGGTGCAGAAGGCAGATTACTACCAGCTTCTAAGATGATAATAATATACTTCTGTCACTTATACTATTTTGTTGTTGTTCAATCTCATTAGAGGATTACGATAGCAATGAAATTATGTTAATATGTATACGATTGTTTGCAGAAACTAGTGCAGCTTCTTATCAATGTGGGTCGAGATGTTGCTGCAATGTTTCCTTTTTAAAATGTTGTTAGTGTTTGAGCATATTTTCAACATCCGTGTGATAATAAACTAGGTAAGTAGGTACCTACTTAATAAGGCTTCTGTGTTCTCTTTAATTCATTTAGTACAAGCCAGTAATTTGCATATATTATATGACACAAATGTGAGTAACTAATAATGCCAAGATTAACTTGCTAACAACTTGAACGTTGGTCCGTAATGTAGCAATTACAGCTCCAAGAAGTCCGATAGAATGAGCTCACGTCTCGGATTAAAAAACTTATAATTTGTAAACAAGTACAGAAGGCATAGACTGGCGCCATACCAATATTTGTCTTATGAACACTGAACGCGCTCGAACCGCAAACATGAGATGCATCAAGTGCTAATTATTGCGGACGAAATCCTGTCGATGAACAAATCTCACCTTGACAGGGGTCAATAACATTATCTCTATAATGTCATATCATTTACTACGTTCTATTCAATTCGGTAGGTGGTCGTTTACTGGCTTAGGCGATATAGCTGTCCATTCAATTTTGTTGATGTAGCACCTATCAAAGCCCTGATTTATGATAGTATTCATGTAAGACTTTAAGCGGCAAGATAATATCGGACTTCAAAGGCGGCTATTATAGTGATAAATGACAATTGTCTTGTCCTTCGAGGACAATAAATATACCATCGAGTCTGTGCAATATTATTCCTTGCCTGTTTGTGATCATTAAGACTATTGTCAGCAACTGCACTGATATTTGAATTGAATGCTCCATGAGTACTGCAAGTTATCTTAGATCGATCTGTAGATACTCTCAACTACGTTTATAATGATCGTCGTCGCTATTGAGGAAGCGTAAGATCCTAATAATATCTACAATAAAAACGTGTCAGTATTGATAATCTACAGACGTTCTTTGAAATGATCAAACAAAAGATAATATCCTTACCAATCGTGCTATCACTGAGCAAATGTTGAAGCGGGAAATTAACCATCAAAGCAAACTGCACATTTGCAATTTACAAAGTCATACTTCCGACCACAAGAATGTGTTCCAGAAATACTATTCTGCGTACAGGTCAGTTATCAACAAACTTCCGAAGCCCGAATGCCACGTCACGAATAGGCGGCGAGAGGACGTCGCGCCTTAAATAGCAATAATGTTATTCTCTTACGTAGGATATAGAATGCGTCATATCGCTGTGAAGAAAACGTGGTCAGTCAAGATAAACAGTGAAATACTTGACGGGCCGCCTACGAAGACGCCGCCGACGCACTGACTCGTGACGTCACAAAGATGAAAGCCACATTTTAAAGTTATTTGAAAATAATAACAGGATAAAATATAATAATATAGATCGTCATAGTCTTGCGCCGCCCATGAAGACGCCGACCGCACCGCACCGGGCGTACCCTGTGACGTCGAAACAAAACCACAGTCATCTACCAACAAACGTGGTTTGAAGTCATCCAAAGTGTTATACCTAGTTAGTTAATCGAGAATGACATGGAAAATGTGGACAGTCTTGTAAGCACATGCACTATGAGAACCAGATACCTGTAGCTCGTATACCTTTTTGTATGGTTGTGCATCTATCTGACTTTTTCTTTCTGACTGAACAGCACACATAATGTGAGTGGCTTGATTGAATAACGTATCTCAGTCAGGAATTGCCTACAATGTACGCTGATTACTGGATTTAGTACCACCCGACGAGAATACGGAAAACTATGCTTGATGAAGGCAAGTGGGTCTGGCAGTTTTCAACATCAATATTAATAAACGTTTCTAACAGTTGGCTATTAGGTGAGTAGGTATGCCTGCTGTTCATCTCGTGTCATGATGCGATTTCAATCACTTGTAAGCATCTTCTTGGGCGGCGCGTCAAGTGTTTCACTGTCTGAGCACGAGTATGACCACGATTCTCTGTATTGTGAGTTGTGACGCATCTATTCGAGGGAGAAATATTTGCATTTCATTATACATACAGCTGAAGCTATAGTTTTGGTGTCATTGGAGAATGCGGTAAAATTATGACGTCACGGGAATGCGTATGCGTATACGCTTCGTGTCATCGCGACTGTATCTACCTATTACGACTAATGTAAATATGTAAAAAGTTAGGCGTGGTCTAACACTACAATCAGTGACTGAACAATCAATCTCTGTTATCCTAAGGGTGGATAGAAGACATTAGTAGATTAAAAAGTTTTTTTGTCTATTGGTTTAAACCAATATCCTACTACTATTATAAACGCGAAAGTTTATAAGTATGAATGGATGGATGGATGTTTGTAACTCACGCCGGAACAGCAGAACGGATCTGGATGAAACTTGGCAGAGAGATCGCTTATAGTCTGGAATAACACACTTCACACTACTTTTTATCCTGCGGGAATACCGGGATTTAATTCTGCGCGGATGAAACCGCGGGGCGCAACTAGTGCATAATATATATTTCACAAAAAAGGTTCCAGTTATAAAATTGTATGCTAATGGACAATAACATGTCGAGAGAATAATAATAACGGATATGTCAATTCGACTATAATCTATACTATAGTATGCGCGAGGTCTCGCGAGGTCTACAGCTCCCAGTATAGTGTAGTACAGTACAGTGTAGTGTAGTCCACTATAGTGGCTCTGGGAGCTGTAGACCTCGCGAGCATACTAAAAGTGAGCTATTTGAGGAATGTAATGTGCAAGTGCATTTTCCGTTTTGTGATTTTTTTGATTTTTTTTGCATCATCTTGTGTAGAATGAGGTCCTTTGTGTTTCTCTCAAATTTGATTGAAAACCATCGATTGTTTGATGAGCTATCCTGTTCATCATGCTGAAGATCCTTATCAGATCTTCGCCAAACTTTTATGAGACCAACTTATAGTTACTACCTTTCAAATAAAAAAATAATAATCGAAATCGGATCTCATTTGGTGGAGATATCCAGTATATCAAATAGCCCCCTTTTTGCCCTTTTTTTGGGGGAAGTACCCCTCCAATCAAAGAGCTTCGCTCGCTTCGCTCGCTCGGTCAATCAATGGCTAAATCAAGGAATTTGAATACTATTGGGCTAAACTACGAGTACAACAAATACTCATGCGTCATCTCTCATCTCTTGAATAATAAAACGTATAGGTCAATATTTTGGGATATCTTACATTCAATATTTTGGGATATCTTATGTGGACGTAAATATTATTCAAAGAGAATGATCCCTATCATGACCACTCATTGCATAAGTGAATCATGAGATAATAATAGCAAGCAAACAATGGTCTGACGATTGTTGAATAGAATTCCACTGAGTACCTTATAACAGGTGATTATTGGAAACATATTTTTTTTTCCAATATTCACCTTTTTGTTGACAATAAATAATTATCTCATCTTATCCTTAACCTAGATAACAAGTTAAATGCATAAGATGTGTGTAACTTTTCAATAACAAGAGACCTTGATGACATTTACTGAAAAGACCATTATCTGGTAGAGCTTTGTTTAATGTTTAAAGAGCTTCTATTTCAAAAGACAGAACATTTTGAGTATGACTACCACAGAGGTGCTCATTTCGTGTCCCAACGCCATTTAGATGGTATCACGCTATTAAATTAACTATACGGTATGAACCGCCAAAGAGGGATTGAAAGAAGCTTCTTAGGTCTTAAACTAAGAAATAAAATCAAGAACACGGAAATAAGAAGAAAAACCAAGGCAATAGACGTCGTTCGGAAAGTCCGATCACTAAAATGGAAATGGGCGGGGCACATCCAGAGAATGCAAAGAGAGAGATGGTCAAAAACTTTAATGAACTGGAACCTAACACACAAAAAACGAAGGAAGGGAAGGCCCACTAAACGATGGGACGATGACATCGTCAAAGTAGCAGGCAATACATGGTGCAGAGTCGCCCGTGACCGACAACAATGGAAAGAGCTGGAGGAGGCTTATGCCGCAGAAAGCGGTTCGTGTACCTAGGATAGATTTAAATTTTATTAATTAACTAGTATTTTCTTTAAATAATTCACTTAGTTTCTTTATTCAATGTTAAAATTAAGTTAAAAATTGTGTACCGAAATAAAGCTTTATTATTATTATTATTATTATTATGAACCGCTAACGCCACATGTTTGCTTATGATTTACCCACAGCACACCCGTAATTACACGAGCTTAAACAATACCTGCATTATAAGTGAAAAATTGGTACATACATTATCTTGAACGTTTAATTTTGTAAAAGAAAAAAAATAAAGGGTACGGATAACAACGTTGACATACGCAGGAAGATAATTTGTATCCTGAAGGTCTACAACGAAGAAAGTCCTATGTGGGTTGTTATTATAGTAATTAAATAGACGCGCTCAAAATGGTGGCAGATATATCAATGATGAAGATAGAGAAAATTAAGAGTTAGATACATGCAGATTTTACTAGACAACCCAGATAATAATTACTTTAAAAACCAATCGAAGTTCTCGATGTACAAATTCGTCCCTTTAAATATTCACTTGTATGTTTACAAATGTTTCAGATGTTAGTATAACAATGACTTAATCCCGATTCCCTTACAGGTGACCGCCCCAAAGTTCCCGGTGGTGATCAAGATAGGGCACGCGCACAGCGGCGTGGCCAAGGTGAAAGTGGACACCGCCACCGACTTCCAGGTAACTCCTGCTCGCTCCATTTGTATGCTAATGTATTATTAACGCTGGGAGCGTTATGTTTTATGTGCGGGAAGATGGGGGAATGCCGATCACCTAAGATAAAAATGCTCTATTTGTTTTTTCATTTGTCTTATGTTAGTTTTGATGTTTAGAGACTCTGCCTGCTCAACCGTTACAACCCCTGCGCTGCAGCGTGCTCGCTGTGTTTCCGACATGATCGCCATTACCCCTGCTTCCCCTACTAGCTAACATTATTTTTAGAACTTTGAAAATCCTTTAAATAATTTGGTAAAATAACTTCGCAATTAGTATGTAGCCACTTACAGGTGGTTTAGAGGGAAACGTTTTGAGATTAGTCGATTTACACAGTATTGATTTTACAGTTTTTTATGAGTAGAACGTCTGATGAAAAATATACGTTTGATTATATTCCCATAGACTTGTCAAAAACAAGGACTGACATATTTTAATACTAGTTGTGCCCCGCGGTTTCACGTGCGCAGGTTTAAATCCCTGTATTCCACGGGATAAAAAGTAGCCTATGTGCTATTCCAGACTATAATATATCTCTCTGCCAAGTTTCATCCTAATCCGTTCAGCCGTTCCGACGTGAAAGAGTAACAAACATCCATCCATCCATCCATCCATCCATACTAATACTAACAAACTTTCGCGTTTATAATAGTAGTAGGATGACAGCCAACCGCCAGTGAACCGCAGATTACCTTCGTTTCAAACGTTCTTGGTTATAGAACCAGCTTTTGTTTTTATGCGTTCCAGCATCTTTGTTACAATGTTGTTTCAAATCTTCTTTTTATGACAGGGGACGAAGTGCAGTGTTGTTTTATAATGTGTTGTAACGTGCCAGAAGAAAATGGCTTTCCTACATTGTGAATTGTGATAGCGGATTTTTTTTTAAATAAATGAATAAAAAAATCAGTAAAAGACAGCTCTAGACGCTTTGTGACCTGAACTAGTAGTTGGTTTTTCTATATTAAATAATAGTTGTAGATATTATGTTAATGTTTATAATAGTGTTTTTTGTATTAAGCTAAATAAATGTTTTTTAAAAACTGAAACTGAAACAGCTTCACGACTTTGATCCCTAGACACGGTAGATATCCCTTCAGATCTCTTAGTACCAAGTACTAACTCAAGGTTCTTTGAGGATGTCTAAGGGGGTAGTCAGAGGTACGTCCAAACATTACTTTTGGCACATACCCACATTTTGCAGTAGTTAGTATTCCATACGTGACAGGTTGCAAGCCCATCGCCGCTGTTAGAATACTAACTGGTTTCCTCACGATGTTTTCGAGCACTGCCATTGCGCACATACATTTTTCGATAGAAAAATCCATTGGTGCACGACCGGATTCGAACCCGCGAGTGGAAGGCGGGGATTGAAAGGCGGGGTCACACCACCTTACGCTTTTATGTTGTCAAAAATAAGACTTTTGCCAAAAGTAGAAGCTAGTTCCGAAATATAGCTTTCATTTCGTGGAAATACCACGAAAGGGGCTTTAATACGCCTCCAGCACGCTCTAACGATCGCAATTTCAAGACAAAGGGACTCATTGCCAGCCTAACAGTCTCCGAGGCATGGGCAGGGGTCGAATAATTAAGCCATCATGTTTTATGTGCGGTTGAAAATCTGTACCTAATATTTACTGGGAAAACTAGTCGAAGGAATTATAACTTTACTTATTATATATTTATTTATATATATTATTATTATTTGTATTATTATTTAGGTACCTAAATTAAATTAAAAAAAACTAAATTAAAGTTTATGATGGCATAACTTCGACATAGACGCAACCAAAGGTCAATTTTTTTTCATAATAATAAAATTTAGGTATAAAATCACTGAATGTTATGAAATACAGCAAACAACCATTAGAGAAAATATCATTTTGTTCTAAACACTTACCTGCCAAAACATTGTTTTACTTACATAGTTTTGCTGAAATTTGCAAACAATAAATTATATGATGTGAAATTAATGTGTTTAATTTCGCCTTTTTAGGATATTGCTGGTGTAGTGGCGATGCTGGGAAGTTACTGTACCGTGGAACCCTACATCGATGCTAAATACGACATCCACATACAGAAAATCGGGACTAACTACAAAGCTTTCATGTAAGTGTACCCTATCTATCAGATTTATCTTTCTTTCAATATCTAGAACGCGAATTCAGATGCTCAGTCAAGGTTAGTATTCGTATTAAATTTAAGGCGATAACGTAGAAAAAAAATAGTTTAAAAAAACTTTTGAGGGGTATCTACTTAGGTGCTTGGTTGGTAATGTTTTTAAATAAAATAATGTAAATTTGGATTTTTCTTATTTTTTAGGCGCAAATCTATATCTGGCAACTGGAAAACCAATCAAGGTTCTGCGATGCTCGAAGCCATAGGAATGAATGACAGATACAAGATGTGGATCGACGAGGTTGGTGCATTATGTTCATAACCATGATAAATAAATAAATAAATAATGCTGGACAATCCACACAGCACTATCTAGCCCCAAAGTAAGCTATTCAAAGCTTGTGTTATGGGTACTAGATAACTGATATATTTAATACATTCTATACTTACATATAGATATTTTTTATTATACATAGATAGTTTAGATAGTTTTTTTTAGATAGTTTCAAAAGTTATTGTATACATGTAATATAATGACATAGTGTTCATTATAATAAACTAGTTGCGCCCCGCGGTTTCACCCGCGCAGATTTAAATCCCGGTATTCCCACGGGATAAAAAGTAGCATATGTGTTGAATGATCCGTTTAGCCTTTCCGGCGTGAAAGAGTAACATCCATCCATCCATCCATACTTACAAACTTTCGCGTATATAATATAGTAGGATCACAAAAGACATTGGTAAACTGTAGGTGAGCGAGATCTTCGGAGGTTTAGAAGTGTGTGCCCTGGAGCTGGTGGTCGGCAAGGACGGACGCGAGCACATCATCGAGCTGAACGACTCCGCGACCTCCTTCATGGGCGACACGCAGGAGGAAGACCGCCGACATCTCGCGGACCTAGTGTTGCAGCGTATGCAGGTATATTGCCAACATAACTTGTTGCAATAAACATTGACCCTCGTACTACAAAACGGTGCCTAACTTTAAACAATGTCTAAAATTAGCGCTGTCTCTGTTTTCCAATACTCTCTTCTATCTCAAACTATGCTTACACGAGTACTATGGCCATCGCAATAGTACAAGCATTGTTTATCGTTTGACTATTTTTTTGTAGTAAAGCCCTGAATGTTTTTTTATTCAACTAACTGATGAATATATGGCAGTCTTGTCACCCAGCGACAAAGCCCTTTAAATAAATAATTAACAAAAACTAACTGATGGAACAAGCATACGGCCCACCTGATGTTAGGTGGTAACCATCACCTACAACAAAGTATTTCCTACGTGCCCTACGATGCACTGCCCTGCGTCCATCAACTTGAGGCATACCAGAATATCTGGGTGATCGAGCTTTTCTTAGTTGCTTAACAGCCCCATTTGAAGTAGCTTAAAAAATAATAGTTTTATTACTCACCAATAGATGTCAGGAAGAGCCATGTTTTGGCTGAAAACACGGATGAAACAAATCACAAAAGTATTGGTATTTTTTTGTCCAGTGGTATCGAATATGAAAAACTCAGACCTAACCATTCCCTGTGTTATTCAAGTCAGTCTGCCGGCCTGGTCTAACGAAGGCTACATCCCGGAGCTCGGTGTCTGGTAGCTCCGTGGCCGGATCGCCGGAGGAGCGCTCCACGCCGCTGCCGGGCGGAGGGGTGGGGACGGGAGGTCCCCCCTCCGCGCCGCCGCCCGCGCCTCTCTCCGCCGCAGCCAGCATCGACCGGCCCTTGCCACCGATCCCGGCCGAGCCTGCCCAGGCACCTCCGCCGCCGCTCACACGCCGCGATTCACAAGGTATGTTACCTGAGGCCTAACTGACCTGAACCTAACTAACTGCTCAAGCTGTTCGTGTAAGCCCGTTACACGAACAGCTTGAGCAGTTAGTCAGTGATCAACATAGATGAACCGCTCTTGCAGTCAGAGTCAACAGCTTGAAGCTGCCATTGATAACTCTGCTGCCAACCGTCCGAAGCAGTTGCAACTGCTCGAGCGCTTCATGTACCGATGTATGGCTCAAGTGCTGCATAGCGTACGTCTTTGAATGTTCGAGGGATCATAAAAGAGAAAATAACAGAAATAACAGTTACACAAGTCACAGACACAGTAGATATCCCCTCAGATATCTTAGATCAATTACTAACTCCAGATTTTTTGATTCATACAAGAATTAAGTAAGTTAGGTCGAAAGTTATACTAAGGGTTTTGTTTTTTTTCCGTTGAGATACTTTCAATTCCTCATAGAAAAAACAGATGGCCTCCTTGATGTTAAATGGTAACTATGACCATCATCAAAACATTGCCTCGAAACTCTCGCACGATATGAATAAGACGATGACTGTGGTCTCCCAAGTACGATACATACTTAAATAATAATCAATTAACTGCTTTCCAAACCAGCGTCGCAGTCGTCCACGGTGTCCTCGGCGTCGGCCGCCCCCAGCACGGCCAGCGCCAAGGACCCCGGCGCGGGCTCCGTCACCGGCCGCGGCGGCTTCGCACGCCAGGGCTCGCTAAGCGCCACGCTCACTGAAGACGCCGAAGACACCATGAAGAATCTCAGGAAAACCTTTGCTGGTATCTTCGGTGACATGTAAAGCCACTACAGTTCAAACCAACAGAGGAAAGCGCCTTACCAATTCTAAATCTTGCTTTATAACCTTTTCCTTATTAAAACAGGTCAATTTTCTAACAACCATGAATCACAAATTGTATACAAATATTCCTCATCAGATTTATATAGAATCTGAAATAAAATCATAACTTTTGGTTTCTACAAAGTCTTCTTCGGTAGCATAATTTTAATAAAGCGAATGGAAACCGTTTACAAAACAGCCGTATTCTGAAAAATCACGTTTGTCCGAATGACCTTCGGTACCTACTACGGTAGGTGCTACTATGCATGTGCATTTTTATTGTGACTACCGGCTGTACATGCTTACTTGAACTTAGATTTATTTCAGGATACGGCTCTTAGCATAGTTTTAAATGTACCGTAAATATAGATTTTTTACAATAAGTTATAAATATACGACTCAACTGAGCTGCATTGTGATGGAACCCGTTAAAGCTCGCGGTAGACGCGTAGCAAGTAGTTTCTTTCAACTGTCTCCAACTCCTTCTACACTCGATACGCTCTTCGTAGCTTGTCTTGGCATAATTGGGACAAATTCTTTCTTAATATTATATAAAAAAGAGATACCTACGTCAGTCGTACCGATTTTAAAGTAATTTTCTTCTCGGTTGTGAGATACGCAATAGCTTCCGTAATCATGCTAATAACTATATAAAAAACGACGATGATAAACATAATCGAATGAAAATGAAAACGTGGCAATAACTGTATTTGAGAAATAAGTAAATCTACTAAAGAAAGTTGGCAAAGCGAAGGAAAGTTTATAAATAGACCAAGTTCAGAATTCTAAAGGTTCTTTTTCCTGATTGTCCTCCATAAGATCTAAATTGTTGGAAAGAACATGATGAGCAATTCTATTAAAGACAATATTGTTAAACGCAAAATTTATCCACATTTTATATTGTAACCCCTAATTTATAGTTATCTTAATATTATAATCGTATTATGCCATTCTATTTAAGTAGGTATTTATCAAATCCTGCCTTGGATTTGATGTGGAATCTTGTTTAAGTTCTTATTAAAATGTTAGAAATTTTCTAAGTTATACTTAGGCATGATTGCAATATGAGTTGTAATGATAGGCTTATGTTACGCGCTATACCGTACATCATGTATTTCAATATTAATTTTAGCTAGAAAACCTCATAATAATCGGAGAATGGAGATAAATTAATCTAAGAGTTGGCGAAGTGTGATGGTTTGTCATATCAAGAATGTTGATATTATGAAAAGTTCATCTTCAATTTCAGTGCTTCATTCAATTAGCTTTGAACTATTTTTATTCCTTGGCTAGTGCTTATTAAAAATAAAAGTAGAACTTTAGCGTTAGAAAATATTTAGTTAAATGGAGATTTTAGTAGACGGATTTTATTATGAATGTTTATGGGTATTTTATCTATAATAAAAAATGGTTATATTTGAAAGCCCACGTTGTTATCGTAGATTTTACAACGAAATAAATAGTTAAATGTATACAAATGTAATTTATACTCATTAAGTTAAGAAAACAATTCAACCAGTAGTATTTGGTTAGAAAGAAGCAATAGAATTCAATAAATTAAGTTAAGATAAATTGTTTTATTTGTTGATGTGGCAATTGTACTGTTCGGTATCTCTGTTTAGTTTAAGGGAAACACGTTTCGTGGAATATTTTAATACTGCACCTGTAGCTAGATTATGACACGGGCAGTAGTGGATATAAGCCAATATGTAGAACGTTTACTTGTAACTATTATATGATGCGCAATAACATAAATATTTCAGCTCATTATTTACCATAGATGAAATATTTACGAGTATACCTAGGATAATTTTATACGCAAAATAAGTATTCATTGGTGATGTCATTTACGTAGTCAAAAATAATTTGTTTAAACATGAACGTTTGTTGTAATCGTTATAATTAAATATAATCACTCAAATAAATATAAATGCTGTTGTTGTTGTTGCTGGCAAGTTATACAATATTATAGTACTCAATATGAAAATGACGAATAATCTTTTTTATTAGATTTGTCGCGGTAAAAAATATTGGTGACAAAACGTGACCTTTCAATAGAGAAGGTTCAGTTTGGTTAAGCGTGTTTTTTATCTCGACATAATCTTTTGTAGTCTAAGATGTATGCATGGAATGACACGAAAGGCAAAAATAATTATCATAAACATATGACTGGTTGAATAACTTCATGTTGGAAATTCAGGAAATACTGTCTATTCTAAAATCGTGTGGATTCCATGCAAAGGTTCTGATGAAATATGTTAATGGAATTTGAATGCATGTTAAATCTATATGATATAAATAAATACCTCTTTTGGTAAATTAATACCTAAATGGTTTTTTAATTTTTCCCTTTGTTACAAACATAATAAAGAAATTAGGAAATAAGTAATTATGTACTGCGAATAACTTGGTAATAATTAATTATATATTTGAAATTTTGAACGCAATAAAATAACTGCTACAATAATTTAGTTCAAAAAATAGGCTCATAGTAATGCAATAATAACTCATCAGTGATAAAGTAAAAATAAAGTATTCAAGTAAAGCATTCGATATCAAGAGTATCCAGCGGGGTCCATACCAGTATTGAGGCTATAGTTTCTATACATGCCGGCAGCAGCCAGTTTGTTGGTAAACGTCTGGCCTGCCGGAAAGAACACCGACGGCACAGAATGGATACCTGCAACCAAACAGTAGGTTGAAAGGTGTCACTATACCTACTGTTTAGTACCCTACATTTGTAGATTAATGCGTTTGGATGAGGCCCTACTTTTGACTGTAGTAAACGGATTTCAGAATTGAAGGAACTAAAAACTCGGACGTTACTTAGCGCATAGGTAATTGCTTATAATCAGAATAATTAATTTATTGGTCATAATAGTCATCACAAGTCAGGGTTAAGGGGTACATGACGATTGTACTTAATCAAAAATTATATTGTTATACAGCTTTATGCATATTTTTTACCAAATAATATAATCCGCTCCATAAAGCCATAATCTAAAAAGAAAACGTTTATCAATCTAGTTTTTTGCTGACAATCTACTGACCTTTTATCAACTTGTAAACTGTAAAATCTTGAAACAACTACACGACTTCGATTGACGACTTGACACTAACTTGTAATGGTGTTATATATATTGACTGTTGAAAATACTTACCTGCTTTTCTTTTTAGCTAGATGTAGTATAGAATACATCCTCATGACTTAATTAAAAAAATAAATTGAGCTCATTACCTATTCTGAACCACGAGGGTTCACATAACATACCTACTTTTTATTCCATGTTGGTTTATGTGGGTAAGTAAATAAAACTGTTATAGTAAAACTGGAATAACAATCATTTATTTACCGAACTTAAAAATAAAGTTGATCATTATCATTATTTCACATTTAGCTTAACAAAATAAAAAATAAAACTTAAAATAATTTACAAATCTAAGCACAATATATGTGACAATATATGTAGGTAATCGAATAAATCTCTCTTTATTGATCGTTTCTGCAGTAGCGTGCATTTTTCAAAGCTTTAATGCAGGTAAAAACGTACAACATGTATTCCAAATAAAACTGTCTTAGAAGATAGTTTACTTCATCGGCTGTGGGTCCAAGCCCGTGTTGAGGGAGTAGTTCCGGTACATACCAGCCTGAGCCAATTCGTTCGAGAAGCTTTGGTTTCTCGGAAAAAACGATGATGGAACCGAATGCAAACCTACAATTAGTAAACTTTGGAAAATAACTTAGGCAAATAGACAAATGAACGAAACGGTAGAGTCGACGTACCACGCAGCACTTAAGTTATTTAAGTATGTACCTACCTTTATATTTATTTGCATGGGATTATACTTTCATAGAGAAAGTATTCTAAGCTGTTTCACGTTCTTAAAGTATGGTACAAGGTCAACGTGCATATTTATGAAATTTTTACCTGGGGCGTACCATCCGTATTCACTTGCAGACGTTCTGTAGAAGGGATGTTGATTGCTTACTTGGGACCCGTACCCGTTGAACCAATCTTTAACAAAGATAGTACTTGATCAGAACAATTTAGGTTTTATAGCCGTATTATGCCTCTATACACATCGAAGCGAGGTACGTAATACCTACATTTTACAAGATCATGAATATCATGATCACATTTATATGAAAGCGACACTTTCACTTTTTATCAAAAAATACTTTGAATTACCTATTTTATTTTCATCAGCTTCCATTAACCTTCTCATTTTACCGATTTACCTTTTACCTACTTACGAGGTTTCACATTACCTATTGATTACACTAAGTAAACCCGCATGATTGCCAACTAACAAAGATCAATGAACCTTTTTTTTATAAGAAAACGCATTTTCCTGCCTAATCATACATTTAATCAAGTAACATGTTTACAGCCTGTAAAGCTTTGTTCTTCCAAAATAGCTAAAGATGCACGATACGTACGGCCTACTTGAGTGATATTTTGTGAAAACCTATGAGAGACTGTCGTTTTAGAAAGAGTCTACGCGGTATATGATTAATATAGTAAGATTCATATAAGAGCCTAGAAGAAATTATGCTGTTCACTTAATTGAAAGGTTCCTACATTTTAGGTTGTTCTGTGCGGGACCAATGTGCCTTGTTAACTTATTTCAAGACTTTTTTTTCGATGACTTACGTGGATGGTCAAATCGTTTCGGCAAATTGCATGTCGTGAAGACATCCGAAGTCTTCTGCTCAGGTTTCTGAATCTCCTTCTGGAGACTTGCTCTGTCCGTGCAAGTGGCAGAACAGAAACCAGGCTCAGATACTTTTTGACTTCCCGACATACTCAAATAATGAGCCTTGGAAATAAAAGTTTAGAATAAAATAAAAAACGTGGAAAGAAAACAATGCACCAGCAAAAGTTTATTTGTTGTGTAACTTTTTGTTGCTATGGCGACGACGCAACGATCTGACGCAGATATTTGAGGTTTGTTTTTGCTTCTTAAAAAAGTTTAGTGCTGATCAATGTTAAGAACCTTCTTGTTGATAGGGCCATCAGGGTTGCCAACCAAAGTATGTTATAATTTTATAATCATGCCTTGAACTAAAACGAGTGATTTATTTTATATATTTAGTTTTGTTACATTGACAGCACTTGGTAGCAGCTCCTCCTTCTATGCCGTAGGCCGTGGGTTCGATTCCAATCGAGAACAAACATTTGTATGATGAACGGAGATGTTTTTTTTCTGTCTGGATGTTATTATACATATATTATAAGTTTGTACATAATATGTATTTACAAAAAAAAGGATATTCAGCTATCTGGTTTCCATATTACAAGATTTGGCTTAGTTTGGGGCTAGATAGTGCTGTGTGAAACGTCCACCAATATTAATTATTTATTTATTTTTATAAATATATACAATGTCAACAAATATTTAATATTCACTTTAGCCTTCTATTTAGCAGCATTTTTTTGAAGGTCAATACATTGTGCCTTTTTTATTTAGTTATTTTTGCTGATGGAATGTGCAGTTTTAATTTACTACGCTTTTTTACGTACAATCTTATTATATGCCTGCAAGGAATTTGACTTGTATTCAAATTCCTTGTATGCCTGTCTCGTAAAACTGTATTCTCTAGTAAAACGGTTCATTCATTCGATAAATAAAATAGAGAGACAGCACTTAACTGGACACTTCCTCCTCTGTCTGAATGGTTAGATTCAATCAACCTATGATTGATCTCGGTTTTATTGCTTAACCACAAAACTACTCGTAGGTAGATTATAAAAGGACACATAGTCTTTAAATAATCATTTAATATTCCTATAATGCTCGTTTTATAAAGGTATTGGCAGCTTGGTATAACTTAATTCATCGTATACTGCCTCATCTCATTCGTCTCGTTTGAGAGTACCTTTTGGTACCAGGCACCTTAGCTTTGGTTACCAGGCATTGTGCACATAAATTTATGAACAGAAAAACTCATTGATGCACGACCAGTTTTAAATACACGACCAGTTTTAAACCCACGACCTTAGGATCGGAAGGCGGGGCTGCTACCAGTAGACCACCAGTGCTCTCAATTTATATGACCTTACCGAGTTGACTACAATTTGGCTAATGTCATATATTTTATGATAGATCTTCAAGTACCTACGAGATTGATTATATACGGAAAATGTTGTAGCTATATTAGTTCATTCTTAATTAAATTCACGATACATGGTAGCTTTATCGGCACAAGAGCTTACTACTTCAGGCGAGTCGCACAATAAGCCTGTACTTCAAGTTTGCTGATTTTTGTAAATAACATTTTGGCAACTCACTTGACAATTTTGTCCAGCAGTGGAAAATAGGTTAATGCTAATTATTGAATTCGTAACGTATTTAATTTGATAATGTTAATAATTTATTTACTTATATATATAATAAATACGTGTTTTATATACCTACGAGTTCGTCATTATGATAATACAGAATCGTAATCTTTATGATTCGGTTGTTTTGATATTATAATCTGCACCCTGCCTTTTTAACTTTGGCAAACACGGGAACTTTAATCTAGTTTTCATCCAATGAATATCTTTGTACCTAATCCCCAATGTCCGTTGACCTTTACCTCATTGGGCATGCAATGTTACTTGGCATGAATATATTAGCGGTTATCGGCGCTATCGGCATGAGTGGGTGCCTATCACCTCCCAGCGGCGTCGTCCCCACAATGCTTAGTCAATGTTAACCATCCTTTAAAATTAGCTGTTTAAAGCTTAAACTTTTGTTATTCGCATTTTAGTTTCTCTCTCTACAGTGCCTTCCCTAATTCTTCTTTGTATTAAAAACCTTCTTGAAAATAGAAAAGTATTAAAATGTGAAAGGAGATTTCAAATCGATAAAATATACTCTATGATCTATTGTTTGTTTTGATACAATTTATAAGAATTTTATATTTAATTAAAATTATGAAGACTATTAGTATTCAGCAACCATTTAACTTGAAAGTAGTGCGGTTCGAGCTGGACTTCAGCTCACTTACAGCCGAAGAGCCGGCTCCAGTTAGACAGAACAAGAAAATCAAAGTTCCAAAGATCAATTTTAATAACAAGAAGAAATCTGTGCCTTCCCCACCGTCAGTTGGAAACAGTCAGGTAAAAACTTAGTTATATCAGTTAACCAGATAATTAAAAGAATATAAATGGTATACTTATATATATTAAACAAAAATGTTTCCAGAAGAGAGACATAAAAGACTTAGTAGAAGAGTTACTGGACGAACTCTATACAGACCAACGTGACTGGAGTGGAAACAGTGGCGCGGACTACAGTAGAGGGTAAACAAAATACAGATAGCAATTTCTTTTAACTACCACTACACCTTAGGGAACTCAATATGAGTACGTTTTAGCCACATTTATAAAATACATTCAATTAACATTATTTTAACTATGATACAAAGTTATTATCATAAGCCGAATCAACGAGACCAATCTACTATTAAATCTCAAATTGCAAAAAATTAAAGATACAGATGAGTAACATCAGGTGAGATCAGGTCATCATCACTTAACATCAGGTGAGATTGCGGTCAAACGTTTTTACCTATAAGTTGTAAAAAAAAAGCCAGTGAACACCAAGATGACGAATGATAGACGAGAGAGAAAAAATAAAACCACTGTGTCGTTGTGCCAGCCCTTCTTAGTGAGGAATAAGGGCAGGAAGGCCTGTAATTTTTTTGCCTATGGCATATGGTTGAATTATTGTCTGATGATCTAGCATCAAAAAATCTGGAGATATCCTATCATACTGAGTTGTAATAACACTTTTGTTTTTTTATGATATTTGATTTGTATTTTGCTGTCGCGGGAAATCATGGATGGAAGGATCGCTGTTCCCCAAAATTTATATAGGGAACCTGTTCTTATCAGATCAACGTCAGCAACTTCAATAGCATCGTCACATTTGAATTATGGTGAGCAAACGGAAGCCATTGAAAGAAGTTATTTGGATTCCTTGGGTAAGAATTTATTTTGCATTGACTTTTGATATCACTTTTCGTTTAAATTTTTTAATTAGTTTTATAGTGTTTTACTACATTTAAGGAAATCACAAATCACTTTTTGTTTTATTAGGTGGCCACTTAAAAATGTTGAGTACGAGTAAAAGCTTTTACACAACCAAACTTATTTTCTAAAATAATGTTGTTTAGTAGTAAGTTAAGATTTTTTAGGAAGATGAGCTTGTGGCTGGTAGCAGGAGGTCACCGTTGACTCTCAGGTACCAGTCAGTCCTTCACTCGTTGGTGGATCGAGGACACTGTGAAGGTGGAGTTCCGCGAGAAGACGATGGATAGACAAGGCTCTAAATAGTTTTTTCTGAAAATATTATATGCAAAAGTCTTAAGGAAGATGACAGTTATGAACTCAATACACTAAGTATCAGGTACGTAAGTAGATACATATTAACAGTTTAACCTTACACAGATATGGTTGAACTCCGAGAGCAAGCAACAGAATGGGAGAACCGTTTGAGGCAAGCGGGTGAGCGTCTCTCGAAATGTGTGAGAACTCGCGACCGGATGCGAAGGCAGCAGAAACGACTTTGTGGAGCATTCTCTGTGTTACTTCGGCATATAAGTAAGATAAAACCCCATTTTAAACCGAGTTCAAAAAAGGAGGAGGTTCTCAATTCGATAGTTTTTTTAATTTGTTAAGTAGGTTCCTCATAACTTTTTACTGAGTGGACCGATTTTGATGATTTTTGTTATCGAAAGCTGGTGCTTGTTATGTGGTTGAGTTAGACAGATCTGACGAATAAGTTTTGAGTTCTAGTAGATGAGGGTATTATCCGGTGCATTTGTGGTCGGTTTTTTTCTTCAGAGTAATTTTATGCCATTGCACATCTACGAAGTTATTTAAAAACTAGAACATTCTGGGTAAACAACTCGTTTTGTCGTTTTCAGTTTGTCGTTTACAGTTCAATAGTTTTTATAGTGTAGTAAGGAAATCACAAAGAAGGCAATACCTATCGGACCGAAACGTTATGAACCGAAAGGGGTTCGAACTTTTGAAATAATCGGCTCATAGCAGTGGTATCCATCAAACGACATCTCCTTGGCAGGTATCTAAATTACGTCCAGTAAAGAAAACATTATCTGTTAATATAATCTATAGTAGGCAATTCTTTCTTTATCCTGCTTCCATTATTTGAACCTAAGACCTCAGATAACAAGATATTTCTTAATACATTGCTTTGTCATGGGTTCAATCAACTATATTTATCCTTCCAAGTAGAAGCGTCTTCATTCATAAGGGCTTAATATAGAAATACGCACATCAAAGCAAGCGGTACCTTCCTGTCTATCTGTTTCCGACACTGACGTACACAACGGCGCGGCGGCGCAGCGTTCAATCGATACGCGGCGCACACAAACATCCCTTCATTGTCCCAGTGCGCATGCTCCTGGCATCTACCGCTATATTCGCTACTACTATATCTTGACAAGAGACTGCTTTCTCTCTCTTCGACATAGCTGTAACTTGTCCGAAGGCGGAATTCCTATGCAGTACGGTAGTACAGGGCTTGGTGCCGCGCCGAATCGTTTCATGACTTTCCCAGTAAACATCACATCAGCTGGCCGTCTACGCAGTCTCAAATGCTCGCAAGATATGGCCCCTAAGTTTTCGCGTTCTTCAGCCGCTTCACAACCTCTTATTGTGTTTGGAGTGCGTTTGGTGTCCTATAATTATGGCCTAGCGATGAATATTCCTCGCGTGTCTGCAGCGACGACGCATCGCTTTAGGCTGGCAAGTCTTTAACTTGGTGCTTAGTGCAGTAAGGTTATGATTTTATTGTTAAATGCTTGCAAATTACAAGACAGATGAGTGCACTTTTAAACTCACTTAGGAGCTTAGCGGGTTCGTCATCGAAAAACACAGCAGGTATGTTATAGTTTGTTGAAAATCATAAAATCAGATCCTAATTCAATTACTTCTATCTTCATCGTGCATCGTCATGTTTAGTTACAAACCCTAGGCTATCAGAGATAATTGACAAAATTATCAACTTTAGTACACCCTGATGATTTGTATGAAGGTCCATTGAGGTCCATTGAACTACTACGTACCTAACAATTTGTTGTTGCATGATCGATAGTTCTACGAATAATAACTAAGCATCGTATTTTGTGAGTAATTTATTATTATTTATCTTACGGTTATATATTTGTAATTATTCAGTTACCATTAAAACGAATCGTTTTATTCCTCTATTCACTTATTAATGTAGATTTGTATTTTTCTATATCAGAATTCATCAGCACTCATTATTATCATAATCATTTATGCGCAAAATCGTACATTGATGCGAAGTCACGTGAAAGTATATGTATAGTCTTAGTGCTCTAGCCTTATTTCTTCCGAAGCATACCCAACATAGAAGTTTTACTGCTGAAGTATAACAACGATGAAGCTACTGTACTGCTTTTAGCTTTCAAGTTATGAAAAAACTTTGTATTTTCACGGCTTCGTCTGCTACATTTTTAATACCATAAGACTGTGTTACTTTACCCTTGAGAAATCTTTTTTACAACAAACTTTTATACATATATTAGGATGCCAAAAAATCTTCGTTTTAGTTCTTTGTTGCTTCGTTTTGATCGTGGCTATAACTTCTGTTATTGACGGCCTCACTTCTGAGCAGAGTGCGCTCGAGCAGGAACAGCATCCTAAATGTAATTGCCAAACAGTTACACGTGTCCCCTGGTGTGAAAGCTCTCCCAGAGGGCGAAATCGGTTTTAATTATTACAGGGGTTCAATCTTAACTTACTTAGGGGGGAACTTAGTATAAGGATACTAAGTTTTTACTAACACTGTGGACTCGAACTGTTTTAAAAAAATGTTTAGATTTAATTTTTGATTTGATTGATTCAGCTTCCAGATTAACATTTTCTGGTTGCAACATTTGCATACACTGCTAATGTCGATTGTTGTAGCCGGTGTAAGCGGAGCCCGTTTCGGTGTGACGCCCAGCGGCAGCGAAGGCCCCGGTGAGGGCGGCTATGCCGAGTGGCACCAGGCGATGCGGCTGGTTGCACGCCTGCCCGCTGGCGTTCCGCATCATTTCCGTAGAAAGGTAAACGAGGGACATACATTAACAATCCTTAATAATTTAGTACATAGGGGAAGCAGGGGTCATGGCGATCGTGTCGGGCGCTCACTCCAATAACTTATTAAATAAGGTGCCTTGAAACACAGCAAGCACGCTGCAACGCAGGGGTTGTGACGCTTGAGCAGGCAGAGTCTCTAAACCTCAAAAGTAACATAAGACAAACGAAAAAACAAATAGAGGATTTTTCTCTCAGGTGATCGGCATTCCCCCGTCTTCCTCTACGACTCTACGTATTCGTGATAAATTTTCAGCATGTAATATAACATTGCCTTGAATTAAAGCGTGTTTCCTCTCATAAGTATACGAGCAATTGGTTGAAATCACCAGCAAACAAGGAAAATAACACATTAAATTTATAATTCGGAAAGCGAATCAGAGTATATGAAACATTCTTTAATTTTGACCTGAATATTATTTAACACTAGACTATTTAGGTACTGTGGTTAAAACGAATTCATTAGGTATTTGTCAAAAAACCACAGAAAAGAAAATATATATAGCATAATTACAAATCACGAAAAACCGCGACTATGAACTTTTTACCGTCGCGGTTTTTCGTTAAATATACTTTCCTGTTTACCTAGGAAGACTAATAAGCACAATGGCTTATGTTAGTCATGCTGCTTATTCACAAGTAATGTAGTCTCAAAAGTAATGCTTGGCCATGATTTGTTTGTTCTACTTCTTACAGCTATGGTTAACATTGTCCGAGCGTCATCTCACGGCGAGAGGGGTGGACTGGCCTATAGCGGAACGTGCTTGCTTCAGGGGAACCGCTCAGCCAGACGACACGGAGCTCGGCGCTCAAATCATAAAGGTACCTGCTTCATAAAGATACCTACTTCATAAAGATACCTTGCCCGAAAAATATCACCTGCTTTTAAAGCAGCAAATACGGCATTCTGACAGACAACCGCAAATGTTGTTGGAAAGAGACAGCCATTTTATTTTATGATAATAATTTACTACGTGCAGGAGGTTTGAAAGCAGTGTGCAGTGGAGCGTAAATCCAAACTTTTTACTTTCAAGGTACCTATTATACTTTAAACTTTAAAAAGTAAACTGTGAGTTTAAAGTATAATTTGAGTTTTATACTTCGAAATTGCGTTTCAAGTCCTAAATACTAAAATCTTATTTGATTAATGAAATCCAATTTTAAGGTAGAAAAAGCTTGCAAGATAAAGCTAATAGGCCTTACTACAAAACGGTGTCTAACTTTAAACAGTGTCTAAAATTAGCGCTGTCTCTGTTTGCCATTACGCAATGGCAAGAGATGTCAAAAGTTTAGGCAGTGTTTAACGTTTGCCTATTTTTTTGTAGTAAGGCCCAATATGTTTATCTTCTCGGTTGGTCTTAAGACAGCTTGCAGAGGGTATTTTTTGCATTCTTAGATTGCAGTAGGTACCCACAAATTAACGTACAATAAGTATTAAAAAATGCCTTAATTAATAAAAATTGTCTCTTGCTGAATCCTGAAAATAATTGTTGGATAAACGCAAACTGTCTTCGTAAGGAATTGATTCATATGAACGCTTGTTTTTTTATGTTTCACGGCTACATAACATAAGAACAAATAATTTACTTCGCCTATAGTATGTATTAACGTTGTGAATATATGTATACGTTAGTTGAGTCTACCCAACTGTCTAGACGTAAGTGTACTAAATCTCGGGCATTTATTCGTAACAGTCTCAATCTGGGTCGGCCGCGTCTACTCCTATAATTATAGTATGGCTGCTGATCAATACTTGTAGAAAAACGTGCTAAAGTGATTTAGCATTTCTCGCATCAAAACTGCAATTTATTCGTGAGTAGGTCCTGTTATAAAACCTTTCTAAACGTAGCGTAGGCAAGATGTATACCGCCGCCGAAGCTATAATTATAGTTTTTAAATCGCACAATTTATGTATTCATAGAACCGTTTTCAAATAGGTTTTCGAAGTAAGTACTGGGTAAGCCATTAATGTTAAACAGGTTGCTGGATACAGTAATTAAATTTTTCACTTTTGTAATGATATTTATATTATAGGACCTTTGCCATGATTTTTAAACTAGTGGTTGGATAACTGAAATCCCGTAGACTCATCTCAATTTTATTTATTACGACCATGGTAGCGACCATGCCCTTTTCTCCCGCCAAGCAGCAATGTGTTTCGGTATAAAGAATGTTTTTGCCGGTGAAATTACAGGCACATGAGGCTGTGTGTCTCAAGTTGATGGACGCAGGGCAGTGTATCGTAGGGCCCGTTCCTATTGTGCGTGACCTACGAGACAATAGTTTTGTTATTGGTGATGGTTACCACTTAACATCAGATGGGTCATCTGCTTGGTCATCAGCAACTAACCTAGTATAAATATTAGAAATAGACATTTATCAGTCAGTCATTAATCATTTTATACAAATATGACCTATTATTATGTTATAGGATCTTCATCGCACTGGTTGCTCTCTCTTCTGTGGCGCCGAAGGACGGGAGAATCAAGGGATGCTTCGCCGTGTTTTGTTAGCGTACGCGAGGTAAGACTCCAACGACCTTTAGCATGTCCTTAGACATTATAATGAAGATAATAAGGTTTTCCTCCACGAATAATGGCCAGAATAAATGCGGACTGTACCCACCTGTTACCGGCCTTAGGCGTTTTTATGGTTTACTTGTGAACCTTCCTAGGCAAATCATGTTGTCAGACTGGTTAATTTGTTATCAGATACTAGCTCATAGTTCACAAACATTTATTTTTTTTATTTTGTTCTGCGTCTCTGTGTTATGAAGTAGCGTATGTATTTTCAAGAAAAGAGTATTATCAAATATTATAGTGATAATTATTTTTGTAACAGCAGCAAAACGCCCTTACGGCTATTGTCTCTCTCTGGCGGCAGACGCGGTGTCATTAAAACATCCTAAAATAAATACATAGATAAAATATATTTTTTTCAGATGGAACAAAGATGTAGGTTACTGTCAAGGATTTAATATGCTGGCTGCAATTATTTTGGAAGTTATGGATAAATCTGAAGCGGACTCATTGAAGGTACAGTAATATTTTACACGCAGACAACCGTCAATCAACTTCTCTCACAAATTTTAACAAAGGCTCAGTAAAAATTTTGAAATTAATAATAAAACAACAAAAACATAACAAGTTAATAATTCAGTTCAGATTTTATATCTTCAAAAATGTGTTTGGCGATTGTCAGTCTTTTCAAATTTATAGGAGTAAACTTATGTGAAACATGCATAGAATTGTAGGACTTAGGTACCAAGCAAATGGACGCAAAACTGAATTTGAAACGAAGAAATCTGTTTTTAAAAATGAAAAACGTTTTTATAAATTACTAGGTTTGTGACTTGTTCATGTATAGTAACTTTATTTAGGTGCATAGATACTTTGTTTTTTTTTATGCTCATGTATTGCTTGATACACAGTATTTTCTTGCAAGTCAGGAACAATAGGAAAATGCCGTGATGCATTGCATTGCTGCGTCCATAGTCCATACTTGAGGCATATACATAGGCACCATTCAAACAGAAACACACCAACGCTGCAGTTTTAATCACAAGTGTAGAAGGACGCGACCTTCATTCAACCTTCGTCTTTTAGGTCATGATTTACTTGGTCGAAGCTGTTCTACCCGAAGGCTACTTCGCTGACGACCTCCGTGGACTGTCAGCAGACATGGCCGCTTTCAGAGATCTGCTGAAACTGCGCTTGCCACGTCTCGCTCAGCATATGGATTGTTTGCAGAAAATATCTGACGGTAAGTCCTTCACACCTCCAGAGCTTGCCATTCTTCTCTATCTTGGGCTTTTTCTGCCCATTTCTCTCCAAGCTCTGGAGGAGGCCTTCACCCAAAGAGGGGTCCTCAAAAGAAAAACGATGTAGAAAATATAAAACTCCTAAATAGGCAGTCAATAGGTACTCAAACTTTAAATTCGTATACTTTCATATTAATTATTATTTGCGATGTACTACGATGATAGAGGAAATAAAGGCTATTTTATTTTTTATTTTAAGTCTATCACACTAATATTTATGTAATTTGGAATACAAATCTCGTAACCTGAAGAAGCAGGTTATTTTTACCCACGTTTTTACCCGGGTACAAAGCCACCTCTATCTATTTAATTATCCATTATTTAAATTGATCCTTGTAATAGCTCTGACTAAATAAAGATCGTTTTGTTATACGCCCTTGACAAGATGAAATACTTTTGTTTTTAACCGACTTCAAAAAAAGAGGATGTTCTTAATTCGTCTGTTTTTTTGTTTTTGTATTTGTTAGGTTGGTTTTATCTTGAAAGAGTTATTGAACCATCGACTAAAAACAGGCGGTGGTGTAGAGCCCCCATTGCCGGACGTGTTCACGATGCAATGGTTCCTGACTCTGTACGCGACTTGGCTGCCGCGCGACTCGCTGCTCCGGATCTGGGACCTGGTGCTGCTGGACGGGAACGAGGTGCTGCTACTCACTGCGCTCGCCATCTGGGACTTGCTGCAAGAGTAAGATCTTGTCCTTTATTATACTTTTTACGTAGGCACTTGATAAGCTGAAATTTATAGAGTTCTAGTTCATATTTTTAACGAAATTAGCTCAAACTAAATGCGCTCTATTTTTATTATCTCATAACTATGTTTTATTTTAGAGAGAGAGAGATCTACCGGAAAATTGTTGTTATAGCTGTTTCCGTTTCAAAGAAATTATGAAGTAAGCTAACTATCGTGAAGTTAGCATATTTCTTAGAAGCATCACTGTTATTGAAATAATAGCAATGTTATAGAATGAAAAATGATAGCTACAAACAAAAAGTCAACCTTCTAATTTGATTTAAAATACCTAGACCGTTCAGGAAATCATTTTTCACTGATTTAAATTATTTGAGCATTTTTTGTCTTAGTCGCATCTTATCAGCGCGTTCTGCCGATGAGTTCTACAGCTGCATGGGCGGTGGAGTGGGTGCGGTGTGGGAAGCCGGCGATTCGCTGGTAGCGCGTGTAGTGGCCTTCGGCTCGGCACCCGAACTGCCTAAACTTCGCAGCTTCCACCGCTACCGGGTTGCACCACCCGCACCGCCTATCACTGCCCCTGTCTTTCAACCACCCCTACATTCCGCCGTAAGTCAGCTTATTTTTGAGACAGTGACCGATACTGGTGACGGAGTTTATTGGTATCGGCCATGGACTTACGACTGACATCAGACTAACGTTATATGACAAATGCAACTGCCTGCAATAAAGATCACATAAAAAACACCACAAGAAAAATAACAAAAATCTTAATGGTACATAATTATAATAAATAATAATAATAAATAATGCTGGACAATCCACACAACACTATCTAGCCCCAAAGTAATAATGTGACATGTATTTATTTTAATCAAATTTCAGGTGCAATCTATGACTAAACGTGGTCTTAGATTATTTTACTCTGAAGACGAGGGAGACTCGAGTGATGATGGCAACAAAATGGCTTTAGCAACGGTAAGGCATACACAAAAAAAAACACTATAACATCACTCATTAATATTAAGTATGAATGTTATACTACTACATTGTTATAAACAACTACTCACTTTATATAACGTGACTGATGATGACGATATAATTTTGTAGGTAGTATTATTTTGTATTGTTAATAATAAACAAGAAATATCTCGGTTTTGACTATAGGTATAATATCTTACTGCCTGATTATTGTTATAGGTTATACCCAGAAGAGAAACTCGGTCTGGGACTGGAGACAGACTGTCACTGGATATAGGCGCATTAAAGCGTCAGTACGCAAGGCTGAGAGAGAGACAGAGACAAGCTCATGTTATTTTAGCAGCAGCATGCGCAAGACATGCCGCAGGTAACTTAACCAGTTACTTTATACGCATACTGCTAAGCTTTATGAACTTGGTTGCTTTGATGTATATGATCTACATTTCTTGCAGTTGGTGTGCCTACGTCTCCTACTTCACTAACTGTCAACAGCCTCCTCCTAGGCAAAAGTGCCATTGTCAGCTCGCGAGGTAGAAGACTCGGTCCTCCCCCTGGAGCCGTCCCACCTTCCAGACAGTCTAGAAGTCACGACAAAACAAGTTCTCGGTCTCGAGTCCGCTCTACCGAAACAATAAGTTGGCAAGAAGAGAAAAGCCGCAAATCGCTTAGCAGACGCAATTCTGTAAAATGGAAAGATATTAAAAATGATAAATCAATAGGAAATATTAGAAAAGCGTCAATCGACATAGATGAAGTTGGCGATGGTACTATAGTATCAGAAATAGAAGCAAATCAGATGCTAGCTGCCATGAGATCTAGAAGTTCCAGTGAAACATCATCTTATTCCTCACATTCAGATTCAAGTACAGATACTAGTCTTTGCGACGAAAATGAAAAAGGAAGTGACTCTGACGGAGATTTACCAGATGATGGCATGAAAAACAAGAATGTTAAAACGAAGATTGATAAATTACCAACATCACTCATGCCTAAAGATAAATTAGTAACTGATTTACCTATATCTAAGGATTTTAAGACAACAAATCCAGCAACAACTGGAAATTATGAACCTACTTTAAATGTTGTCAAAGATATAACTGACTATCTGGACTCGGCAGCTGGTGAACCACTTCGTACGTACATAGATGAATTTGATACCAAGTTAAAAAACAATGATGTAGCAAAGGACGTTAATAGTGACAATCTCAAAACATCGCCTCTTCATCAAGGTAAGATAACTGTGTACAGTAATAGATTGACTAGTAGTCCACGAGAAATGTCACTGTCTCCTTCCGCTCCTGCATTAGTTTTGGATTCTCATAGCACTACTACGTTACCACTTCTGTCCAAATCTCCTATTTTTAGAACAACCATATCTCATGGTAACGCTCATCTTACGAGGTCAACTCCATCACCCTTAGATATCGAACACATTTCCAGAATACCAGGACTAACATCGACTGAAACAAGAACACTTGAAGCCAGATTAGCTTCATCAAATGAAATTCCTCGCATTTCCAGGACGCCTCAAGTAACACTATCGTCTTCATACACTCCCACAACACACAGTACATCTGAAATAATCCGCAGACTTAACTTAAATAGCAAAACTGACTCTGATATTGTGAATGACTTGGTATACATAAGCCCTGTTGACTTAACTCCTAGTAGCTGTGAGTTTTTATCCAAATTCAAGAGTCCTACTCACTTAACACATTATACGAGCTCGAGACCCCCGGATATAATTGATAGTCTAACCATGTATGAAAATTTTGTCCCTGATATAGATTTATCAGACAACACTTCTCCGGATCCGAGAAGCATGCCTCGAAGTCCCGATAATGAGAGTATCACTGTAAGTGAAGACGAACCTCCGATACAATTGAAAATTGATAAATACTTTGAACACAGTCCTGAATTTTTTGGCGCTCGTGTAACCGACCCGAACAACACTGATATACCTAACCGCCGCTCAGCAAAAAGACTTTCTCGTCTTCCCAAAAAGCCAGAGTCTCTAACCTTACAATGTAATCACAGTGACAAAATACTAAAAGAGGAAGTTGAAAGAGCATCGTCACTACCACAAAGTCATAGTTTCACAAAAATAAAATTAAATGATGACTTTGAAAATAATGACGTTTTTCAAATGGTGAAGCCAAAAACACCAGAAAGCAAGAAAGAAGTTGTAGCAGTTTCACCAAAAGATTTTATTCTGAGATCAGGGCGAAAAAATAGTGAAAGAGCTTTACAAATTATTCAGGAAAATTCAAAAATATTAAGCAGAATTTTAACAAAACAAAACACAGCTGAAACAACTGCTTCCAGTGAATATGTTGTCGCAAAAAAAATAGACAATTCTGATAAATCAAGGTTTTACTCTACAGTTAGTGAAAAATCAACTGAGAGTAAGTTAGTTGATTCGCCATTACTGAAAGAATCTATTTCTGATTCCTTAATTGGGTGTAGAAAAAGAAATGTAAGCGACAGAACAGTAGAAAACCATGATTTTGTCAGGATAAGACCAATTTCTATTGATGATCCTTTTTCTTTGGAATCAAGAAACACCTTTCAACGGAATGAAGAGTTTCTAAATGCAATAAAGAATCCAAGTACAGATTGCTTGGGCAATAAAACAGATATGTATGGATGGGTGAACAAAGCCTTTTCAGCTAAATGTGATCGTCCGCTATTATTAGACAAAACAGAAAAACAATTTGACTTTGATTTTAAAAAGCAAAACAACGTACCTTTAGGCGAAGACCACATCTCCGAGTTGAAACCAGCAGTGTCTTCTGAATGGGGTAGACATCCATTTTCAGGTGAATCAAGGACTTCAGTTACTTTACCCTCGGCGGACACAAAAGACACACCAACATATGGAAGGCGGTTTACTTCAGGCGATTGCCATCATCCTCTATCTAATAAGTATAGCGACTATGTGTTATCGGCAGCTAGCGACATATGTCGGAAAACATTTAATGAAGGATCAAAAGCCAGCGATAATATACAAAAGACTGATGAAAGCCAAGCTAGTGAGTTTTCGCAAAATGTAACTTCTTCTATAAGTTTTACTTACGAACCATCTGTGGATGATGATTCACTTACAGGGGCGAAGAGTAACTCTAGTGACACCTTATGTCAGATTGCGTCACTTGATCAAGTGTCGACTCCTATATCTCCCAAGATGTTTCCCATCAAAGATACCCCTAGTTTGCCGAAGGATTTTGTGGAAAGGAGTGATAAAATGCGCTTTGAGTCGGATGACACGTGTAGTGCGATAACGTCCCTTCTGGAGACCGACACTCTGTCTTCGCTGTCGTACCCGCGAAGCCCCTCCACGGGGTCCTACCACCCGTTTCCCACTCGCCCTGTGATGCGAATGCCAAAAGAAATAGGTGTAAAACTGGGCTTGTACCCTAAAGACACAATTAATTCCGCTCCAAAATAACAGAGGTCTATGCATTAATTAAATCGGTTTGATTCACTATTTTTACGATACACTTACTTGATTTATTATCAAACTCTATTGCTGTAAGCTATTATTAGTATTTTTATACCTAAGATTTTATGCTTTAGAGAGCAATTGTATGAAAATGAACTAATTTACTAGAGAGAAATCTTAATACACTACTTACATATTAATTCTTATGGTTATTGTTTATTAGCGTTTTATATTGCATCTTTTTTGTCTACTTATGTAGATACGACTGTTTATACGCGAAAGTTTTTTTGATCTACAATATGTTTAGTTACTAAATGCTGTCAATATGAAACCGCTTTGAAATAAAATGACCTTTGACTGTTTTGAAACGCAGATTGTTTAACAATATAATACTTAGTTAGTAATTTTAGGAGTAGGTAATAACTATTTACTACATTGTTGTGAAATACGAAGCTCTGTATTTCCGTAACTTTAGCAAATACAAAACAAACGAGTTGCCTTGAATCCAAAAGTGTTTTATGCGTAACCTCTTGCATTATGAAAACGTTTAGTTGGCGCGGTTCTTGATGTATAGGGTTACTCTTTAAAGTCAATAAATAGAAAATGTTGTATGTTTGAAGTGGCAATGAAATTGTAACTATAATTAAATAAAAATGCTACGTGAGTCTATTTCTGCGAAATAAAATGATTTTGTTGAATAATATAGCTTTTTATTTCTTCAAGGGGTATTTACAAATTATATGGTAAGTAATTAAACTTAAAATTAGACATTACTGCTGTTTACATAGGTCATATTTTCACTTAGAAGTCATCGAGCACCGGTGGACAGGTACATACAAGATGTTTGTCGCCGTACATGTCGTCAATGCGGCTCACTGTTGGCCAGATCTTTGTCTCACCTTTTACGAATGGCTAGAAATAAAACATTTTGTAATGAGCGTTATTTATAATCATGAATACTGGTAAAAAAGGAAAAAAAGATATAGCTTACTGCTGGGAATGCTGCTTGTTCTCGAGTGTAGGGTCTGTTCCAGTCCTCTGAAATAACTTCTTCTTGTGGATGTGGCGCCATCTACAATGACATAGAATAACCCTGTATAATTGTATTTTTCTAAAAGATTTTTCTCGATTTGCGAAATTAGCGCAGTTTTTAACAGACTTTAAAAATGGAGGTGTTTAATTGAACTGTAAGGTTTTGTTGTTGTTAATAAATAAATAAATAATAAAATACTTTTATTTCGGACAACATAAATCCATAGGAGGTTAGTAACACAATAAATTACAGTAAATAATGGTTAGTAAGATAATCAAAAACATAAAGTAAAAACAAGCAAAATAAACGACAGCCCCATTCTCAGAGCGATCTCGCCAGAGCAGCGAGACTTCTCCCGGGATGTTAAGCAATTAATCCGCCAATTATAAATTTATTTATAAGATTATTTTTTTGGTCATACATATGGGACTACCCTTACAATTTTTTGTGAAATAGATTCAGGCCATTTCTCTAAAATCAACCATAAAACAAAAAAATGCACACTAACGAAGTTTTGTTTTGTGCTTCTCTTCTGCAAAGTTTTGTTTAATGTATTTTTTTTGTGTATTTGAGTCAGTTTTTCATCTAAATTTCGTGTTCGTGAGTGTGGAAGTTCGTGGTCGTGGGTTCAAGTCCCACTCGAATAATAACTTTTGAGACAATATAGAAATCTTTGCGAAAAGATTATTATTCTCAGGTCGCTTTTACTAGCGCAATAGTACCTATCACTTTTTTTTTTGGATAATTACCTTAAGTGGGTTCAATCTTTTATCTATAAGTCCGTCCTCGATGTCTTTGATTTCTTTCCTAATGGTGATCAGTGCTTCACAGAATCTATCCATCTCCTGAAGATCCTCAGATTCGGTTGGTTCAATCATGAGGGTGCCTGCTACGGGCCATGACATCGTCGGGGCGTGGAATCCTAAAACAAAAGAATTAAGAGCTTCAAGAGTAGTTAGAGCTCTCTGTGGATTTCGTCACTTGCTGTATTATGTTTAAAGAGTGTGGTTTTCGATGAAATGAGGTATTTAAATAAATAAATAAATAATGCTGGACAATCCACAAAGCTACTCAAAGATCGTATTATGGGTACTAGATGACTGATATATTTAATACATTAAGTAATTAAGTTGATGGACGCTAGGCATCATAGGGCACATTCCTATCGTTTGTGACTTACGAGGCTATGCTTTGTTATAGGTGATGGTTACTAATTAACCATCTGCTTTTAGGTTTTAGCTTGTTCGCAGCCTCTATATACAACAAAAACTTTAATTAACTAGGTAAGTGCTTACCAAAGTCCATAAGTCGTTTTGCAATATCTCCAGGCTCAATATTAGCAGTCTTCTTGAGATCGCGGACGTCAATAATAAACTCGTGGGCCACAAGACCTCCATCGCCTTTATACAAAGTCTTGTAGTGGCTTTCCAGCTTCTTCGACATGTAGTTTGCATTTAAAATGGCTACTTGAGTAGCGCGCCTTAAGCCTTTAGGACCCATCATCTGAAATGGATTTTTAACCAACTTCAAAAAAAAAGGTTCTCATATCGGTTATTTTAATGTTTGTTACCTCATAAGTTCATAACTTTTTTTTTCGACCGATTTTGATGATTCCATTTTTATTCAAAGCTGGTGCTTGTCATAATTTGGTCCCATTTAAATCAGAGTCAGTTCTGACGAGTAGTTTTTGAGTTATATATAGCGTGTAACGGAAGGGGGTATCAACCCTGAAGGAGGTGAATGTGCTCATGAAACTCAACAACTTTCCCCAAAGAACATAGGTCGAAATATGAAAAAAAAATTTGGCCCTCCCATAGTAAATCAATCAGCTGGTAGCCAGTTTTGTAAGGGAGGGCCAAATTTTTTTTTCATATTTCGACCTATGTTCTTTGGGGAAAGTTGTTGAGTTTCATGAGCACATTCACCTCCTTCAGGGTTGATACCCCCCTTCCGTTACACGCTGTATAACTCAGACACACTGGAAAATACATATAAGTGTATTTTCCACTGTATTTGAAGTCGGTTTTTTCTTAAAAGAGTTATAACGTACAATAATAATTGTACATACCTCAATAATAAGTTATAATGCCTACTGTGTGCTACGAGTGCTACACGGTCTACGAGCAGCTACGCAATTGCTACGGGAAGAAACAGCTTCTTAATCTTGATCCTCAGGCATGGTAGATATCTTCTCGGATCTTTTACTAACTCGAGACTAATTTAGAGGGTGGCTTAATGGCTTAATATATATATAAATGTCTAAAGTAGAATAGTTACAGTCGGAATTTTTATTTTAAAGTAGGTACCTACTCAAAGTATTTTATCACAATATTATGTTATTATCTTTGGTAAGACTGTTAATTTGGTTAACTATGATTATTATAATCATGCCTGAATGCTGAACTTTCTTCATATGTGAAGAGAATTGACATATTCACCACGCTTGCAACTGTCTTTTTTTTACTACTTTTTATTATGTTTTCGTCTATAAGTCTTCACTATATTTATGAATAGTTGCAAATAAACATTTTTGATTTGATTTAATTTGCTTGGCAAATGCTTTCCTGCTACTTTTCGTTGTGTATGTGCTTGTTTTTTTGTTATAAATGTAGCAATTTTCCTGCAGCATCATCGATTTCAAACATACCTTGATATACGCCCAGGAGATGGGGAGAATGGCAGAGGATCCATAGGGCGCGGCACTGACGGAGCCGAAACTGTGTGCTGCGTCTCCTAAATCGGCCAGCGGATCTACCACCGGGTGAGATGGTAGGAACGGCGCCAAGTGAGCTTTGCTGTAAAAGACAAATAAAATACATAAACTTTATTTATATTATACTAGTTGCGCCCCGCGGTTTCAATCGCGCAGATTTAAATCCCGGTATTCCCATGGGATAAAAAGTAGCCTATGTGCTATTCCAAACTATAATCTATCTCTCTATCTATCTCTCACAATCTATCTATGTCGATTGCTTACTATACTAATCATTCTGTGTTTATTGTGTTACTGATATGGATTTATGTTGTCGAAATAAAAAGGTTTTTATTTTATTTATTATTAGTAAAATTTTAATAAATTATCTTTACAGAGCTAAATATACTTTTTGGCTGCTGATACAATAAACAGACTAAAATTACAGTGATTCGAAAGTTGTGTTTGAGCCTCATTCAAAGTTGACTATTCATTCGTGCTACGAAAGCTACGACGTAGCAGTAGAGTCCCTAATCATAATTATTAGGTGACTAGTGGCCCGCCCCGGCTTCGCACGGTTATTTAACAATAATTTCAAAATTATAATACACACACATAAACCCTTCTATTTGCGTTAGGTTACTAAAGAAAATTTGAACATTATTATTTTAATGAACTTTTATTTTTATTACTTAACTTTTTACCGTTGCGTAGGGGAGCCGACTTCATTTCTTGACATTGACTCCCCACCTGTACGGCCCCTTTTTTTTTTTTTTTTTCGTTGGGAAACATGCGTTACGCATTCCCCCCATTGGAGGATGGGGGGGATATGTGGGACTCCCCGGCCTGTGAGGGCCGGTATACCCACTAAACGACCCAGTGGCACTCCCGCGTCGTCACCATGGAGGGGAACTGGGAAACTGGCAGAGCCTTTTCGTCCAGTTCCCCGCCGACGACCGCCCGCCTTGACAGCGGGGCCTACACGCCCCTCCTCTGGAGGGAGAGGCCCGGGAACGACCGCGAGTGCTCGATCATTCCCGCTCGACGGAGGTGGCGAATAGTGCAATGCGAGAGATGGCGCCTCCACGCCTATCTTCCGCTATTCATCACCTTGAGGGGAGGGAAGACGTCTTCTCCTACCCCTCCTCCGCCTGCAGAGCGGCGCCTGAGGGTCAGCCTCCCGCGCGCGCTCTGCTGCCTCCTTCTGGGACATTACGTCCTCACAGAAGGAGGCGACCGCTGCCCAGCCTGTCGCGTCCCTCAGCATGGAGTTCACCACGCTGGGGAGCGACAGGTCTGGCCCAACTACCGCCACCAAGTCGCGGCGCGGCTCGGCTCACGACGGGCACACCTCGAGGGTGTGCTGTGCCGTGTCTTCCACCGCGCCACAATGGTGGCAGGACGGGGCACCCTCCTTTCCGATCCGGTGCAGGTACGACCCAAAGCATCCATGCCCGGATAGCACCTGCACCAGACGGAATGATTAAAAGCCGTGAGGCCGGGCGAGCCAGTCCTGCAGGACTGGCCCGAGTGCCTCCAAGGTTCGGTGGCCAAACGCGGCGGAGGCGAGGTCCACCTTCCAGTGCTGGACGATGGCATCCTTCGCCTCCCGCTGGACAGCTTCCCGCTCCTCCGAGGCGGGGCACTCTCCGAGCACCCTACGCCTCGCCGTCCACTCGTATACTCTGGCGAGCACCCACGCCTCGAGTTCCCAAGGAGGGGTGCCCGCCAGAGCGCAGGCCGCTGCAAAGCCCACCGAGCGGTAGGCTCTTGCGACCCGCTGCGCGATGGCCCTTTGGGGGCTCCGGAGTGCGGCGGCGTTCTCCCTTCGTTGAAGGGAGTCCACCCAGATAGGGGCCCCGTAAAGGGCCATGCTCTTCAAGATGCCGGCATATAGCTGCCGGCATCGCGCTTTTGGCCTGCCCAAATTTGGGAGGAGCCAGGAAAGCGCTCCCGCAACCTTAAGAAGGCGCTTTGACAGCCCGCTGAAATGCGGGCCGAAGCGCCACCTGCTGTCAAGCACCAGGCCCAGATATTTCATCTGGACCTTCACCTCGACCCTGACGCCCTCCACCATAATGTGAGCGTCACTGGGGATGCGCTGCCGAGGCCCGTGGAAAAATACGGCCTCGGTCTTGTGCAGCGCCACCTCCAATCCAAGCCAGCGGATCCTTCCTGCGACCAAGGATCCGCCAGCCGAGGCCAGGCTCGCTGCCTCACTAAAGCTCCTCCCCCGACCCGTGCGGCTCCTACCCTAAGGTGCTGCCTAGCTCGCCAAGCAGGGTGAGCGGCTACCACGCGACCTTTTTCTAATACTTACATTTTTAAACTTGTGATATCTTTCGAATGGAATGTCCGAATTGAATAATTTAAAAAGTTTTATAAAGGTATTAAAGCAGTTTTGAATATGAAGTAATTTATTTTGATAAGGATTAATACCAAGATACAAATAAAGAGCCTCTTATAGCGGCGGCATTTCAATTAAAATTTTAAAATAAAAAAACACTTATTGTGGCATAACTATAAGAGTTAGACATATACTGTCCCGACATTTTTTGTAAATAATGATGTGTTCTGCAAAGTTGTAGAACATTATTTTATTCTATCATCAATAGTTTTCGCAGTGCACGCGATGTAAAGAATATTTTACGAATTTTTTTACACCTTGGGTTACATTATTTGAATTTTAGTAAGGATCCCAAATTTTTTGAAAATTTAATATAGCCTATGTTCACCGGGGATAGTGTAGCTTCCCAATGGTGAAAGAATTTTTCAAATCGGTCAAGTAGTTTCGGAGCCTATTCAATGCAAACAAACAAACAATCAAATCTTTCCTCTTTATAATATTAGTTTAGATGGATGATGAATGACACATTTTTTACTCATACAAATAATTTGAGGTTACTGTGCTGCGTGGAATGTCCACCACTGTTTATTTATTTCATTCATAATGATAAAATTATAATCATCTTCCTGCCCTTAGCCCAATTGCCCAATAAATAAAACACTATGTACAATTACTTACACACCAATAGGGCCCATTCCAGGTCCACCACCGCCGTGGGGGATGCAGAAGGTCTTGTGTAAATTGAGATGCGAAACGTCACTGCCATAGTCTCCTGGGCGGCATAGCCCCACCTGCCAAAGAAATATTCATTTCATCAACTAATTCTTCTTATTGTCTACTACCACCCAATAATAAAATTATACACATATAATTAACACAACACACATGTCGTAGTGGTCCCGGCCCATAGAATATCTTCGTTAATGTCTTTTACAAAATGGTTTACGAGTAAGTGAACAAAGACCTTTTGAATTTAACATTATCTTGCCTTCTTCAAGGCTTGATGTCGTTTACTTCAGCAGGCTGATTGCGTGTCAATTTTGGCAGTTTTGCGATCGAAAAACTGCCAAAATTGACATAGGCAACCGGATTTTAAATGCAACAAATGTTACGTGATCAGCCTGCAGCTCTACACTGGTTCGTAGCTTCAGCTAGCTTTACGACATTTCAAAGTAATTCTCGTGATGTACGTCAGGTAGGTGAAAAGCCACCGCAATAAAAGTCTTGCCTTTTTCTGTGGTTCTAGCTGTCAGGAACTAAAATATTCTTTAAAATGCGGCCTTACACGCTAGTAAACAAAGCCATTCTGATGAGGAGCTTGTTTACTGCCAATTTTTGCTTGATTTCTGCCGTGTGGACGCTGTTTCCCGACATGACTTTCGATGACTTTTATCGAATGGCGTGGATTTTTAACTGCGGTCAGCGACCATGGCTCAGCTACCGTGTGAGTGCTCTCTGCCACCACGTACGACAGTTACACTTTTGATTTGCGAAAATCTGCTTTTTTGATGATTGATTGAATTGGCAGTAAACAAGCTCCTCTGCAGGGGTGACCTCTGAATGGCGTGTTTACTGCCGTGTATGACCACTTTTACACTACACGTTTTCGAACTCATGCAAAATTTGAGAAGGAGAACTTGTTTGCGAAGCTTGTATCCCAATTATATGTTTGCCGAATTGCACACAATTTGGTGGATTGTGATTTTCAGCTGTAGTCTTTGCAATAAGCTCTTTACCTGAGCATTCATATTGGCACCGTCCAGATAGACCTGACCCCCGTGGGCGTGTACTAACGCGCAAACATCTGCGGCGCGCTCTTCAAACACGCCGAATGTACTCGGGTACGTCAGCATCAGGCAAGATATGTTCTCACTGTGCTCTTCCACCTGGAAAATAACACAAACGTATTTTTAACCTGTACTTCAAAGCGGCGATGGGCTTGCAACCTGTCACGTATGGAATACTAACTACTGCAAAATGTGGGTATGTGCCAAATGTAACGTTTGGACGTACCTCTGACTACCCCTTAGACATCCACAAAAAATCTTGAGTTAGTACTTGGTACTGAGCGATCTGGGTATACGTACCGTGTCTGGGGATCAAACTCGTGAAGCTGTTTCAGTACTTCAAAAAAGGAACAGTTGAATTGAGGACTTCCTTAATCCAACTGCATCCAATTTGTATTTATCTTAATACAACTAGCTGATGGAACAAGCAGAGGGTCCACCTGATGTTAAGTGGTAACCATCACTTATAAACAAACATTGCCGCGTAAGTCACGCACAATAGGAACGTGTCCTACGATGCACTACCCTGCGTCCATCAACTTGAGACATACAGATGTTAAACCTCATGTACCTGTAATTACATCGGCGACCACACTCTTCAAACCGAAACACAGCAACGCTGCTTGGCGGCAGAAAAGAAGCGTGGTGGTAGTACTTCCCTGGACTAGCCCTTCTACTAAGTACTTACTCTATTGTATAGGAAGTCGGTTGTATTTAACTCGTATGGGCTATGGCACATCACATACGTGCGCAGACGCAGGGTTGCTAATGATTTGTGACGCTGCAAAGCATTGGCCGAGGCGAAGTAAAGTCAAACATACTTTATCCTTAAGATGTTCCATATCAATGTCCCCCGAGGGTGTGACTCGTATGGCGCATACGAGCATGCCGGCCATGTGCGCCGACGCAGGGTTGGTGCCGTGCGCTGACACCGGAATGAGACAGATGTTCCGCTTCGAGTCTCCACGGAACTCGTGGTAGCGTTTAATGGTGCGTAGCCCGGCGTATTCTCCTTGGGCTCCACTATAAAGAAAAGTGAGAGTAGAGAAATTATAGTCTCTCGCACCCACCCACTCAAAAGTATATAAATTTTATGAGCATAAATAAAATATGTTGTTTTATACTTAGATACACCTGTGTATTTGAATTCGCCACTTACCATGTTTGATCATTTTGATCCATCTAACTTGGCAATTGACGAATCGGTTTCTTTATGAAAGCAAAATGTAACGAGGCTTTGGGCTGAACAATAGGTTAACAATAGTTTTAGTTGTGGACTAGAAGAACTAACAAAACATAGCACAGATGGTATAGTTAAAATAAAAAAATTAAAGATACCTGATATGGAAGAGGCAAGACAATAAATATGTTTTCTTTCTTTCTTTCAAGACTATAAGAACTATAGATAAAAGATGTCCCAGTTTTAACCTGTTAGGTTGAAAAGAAACACGATCGTAGCCAGTCACAGCGCAAAGATCGTTGGCCAACTCCTCAAACAGAGTGTGGTACCCCTGACATTGGTCGAGCGGCGCGAATGGATGGATATCTGTGAAGTGCTTGTACGAACACGGCATCATCTCCGTTGTGGAGTTCAGTTTCATGGTGCACGAGCCCTGGAATCACAAAATATAATGTTCCTAGTCTCGCACACTTTGGTAATATAGGTAAATACTTTTTTTAATTGTAGTACTTTTATAGTGTTTAATAAACTTCAGAACATCAGAAAGATAAAAAAAAACACACACAACACTATCTCACCCCAAACTATTCTATTATAATAACAAACCTAAGCCAAAGCTTGTGATATGGGAATCAGATAGCTGATAACTACTTGTATAAGTACTTTTTTTGTAAATACATACTTATAATATTGTTTAGACACCCAGACAGAAAACAAACATCATTCAATGTTCATCACACAAATGTTTGTTCCACGGTCTACGGCGTAGAACGCTGAGAACTAAGATGTGGAAGGCTGTTTGATTTAACTATGAAAAGTCACGTAAGTTGTTACTTACGAGTGGTATCATCGAGTGCACAAGCGAGATGTCCTTGTTCTCAAGCCGCTTCATGTAGCGGACGAGTCTAGTCTCGGAGTGGTGCATGTTGAACACAGGATGCGTGAGGTACGGGGATGTACGCCGATATGAGCCTTGGAGGATGCTACGCGATCTCACGTCGCCGGTTTGAATCACCTACAAAGTTATTGCGATATTAATTGAATAGGTAGAAGGCTAGATACACTTTAAGGTACACAAGGATAGATAGATACGAAAATAAATAGATAATTGACCGAGCGAGCGAAGCGAGCGAAGCGTCTCAGTTTCCACATTGGCCAAAAATGCGTTTGTCCGGATGTCTGTCTGTCTGTCTGTCTGTCTGTTCTCCTCTACAGGTCGCATTTTTCAACCGATCTGGACGAAACTTGGTACACAGGTTATATGACTTATTAGATTTTTTTTGTCGTCGGGGATTTTTGATTGGAGGGGTACTTCCCCCAAAAAAAGAGCAAAAAGGGGGCTATTTGATATACTGGATATCTCCACCAAATGAGATCCGATTTCGATTATTATTTTTTTATTTGAAAGGTAGTAACTATAAGTTGGTCTCATAAAAGTTTGGCGAAGATCTGATAAGGATCTTCAGCATGATGAACAGGATAGCTCATCAAACAATCGATGGTTTTCAATCAAATTTGAGAGAAACACAAAGGACCTCATTCTACACAAGATGATGCAAAAAAAATCAAAAAGATCAAAAAAATCACAAAAGGGAAAATGCACTTGCACATTACATTCCTCAAATAGCTCACTTTTAGTATGCTCGCGAGGTCTACAGCTCCCAGAGCCACTAGTTCTATATTGCTCAAATAAAACACAATGTACATAGGCGAGCTACATCATAAACCTAAGCATAAGTCAATAAAGTTCACTATGCGTAATGATAATGATAATAGGCTTACAAAACCAATGGATTAAAATACTTGGACCTTTTTTTTTTTTTTTTTAACTGAATAGACCGTCCTTTGACTACAATCTCACCTGATGTTAAGCGACGATGTAGCCTACGGTGGAGCAGAACGGTCTAGAAGACACCTATTCACTCTTGCCTTGAAGAGACTCATGTGTCCTTTTATGTGGTGCGACAAACGACGAACGAGTTTTTGTTACCTCATCAACTTTCTCCGCGTCAAATATCCACAGCAAGTCATCGACGTCCTGCATAGTGGTAGTTTCATCGAGGGCCACTCCAATGGCGCCGTCGTCGAAGTACCTTAGATTGATATGTTTTTGTTCAGCTCGTATTTTAATTGCAACAGCATCATGTTTAGCTAATGGTACCACGTGAAGAGTGTCGAAGTAAACGTCGTTGGACTGTTTGTGCCCGCGCTGTCTAATTCCTACAATCATAAAAAACAATTAGTATAGAATTTGCCTAGCAAACTTCAGTAGTATCAGTTTTCAGAAAGAAATAAAAAAAGAAAATACATTTATATATACATACCGCACACGACAGCTAACAGGGCAGCTGCGAGTTCGAAACATATAAAAGGGAACTATTCTAGATAGATATGATAATGTACCTACGTAGAAATGACACCTAGAGAGAGAGTGAGAGAGAAACGAAAAAGAAACTATAAAAAAATTTAGTGTGTGTGTCACGTCTCCGCAATATGAGTGTAGAACGCTGCCCTGTGCGGTCTGCATAAAAAGCCCTGAGCTCAGCATCAGCTGAGAACGAATTCCCAGCGCTGGTTTTCAGCTGGTTTTCACAAACTTTTCCTCCAAAGCATTCTTGTCCGCAAAAGTTCAAAGTTTTGCTAACCATGGTCAAGAACCAGCGTGGCGTTATGAACTCTGGTAGCGATATCCTTCAATCCTTGAGGGCCGTGGTATACTGCAAACATCGCTGACATATTAGCTAGCAGAGCTTGAGCAGTGCAAATGTTGGAAGTCGCTTTATCTCGTCGAATATGTTGCTCTCTTGTTTGTAGAGCTAACCTGATAAAAACAAACTGAAATGTTAAACTCGAACCCAACCTGCTCAAACCGTGTGGTTTATGTTAGTAATGTTGAAAGAATATACCTAATGGATTCAAATGGAATAGTAACCGTTATCCCCAAAATAACTTAGGGCTGGTTTCTCCATAGTCTGTTAGTTACACTAACAGTTTAACTGTTATGGTTGTTTCGTGTTCCACCATGACCAGACGAAGGATTAGGTACCTTCCTGGCCGTAAAATCTAATAACTAGTTACCAGTTTAATTAGATGTCATAAAAGACGCGGCGATCAAATCTTTTGTTAACTTTATTCCATGGGACGTAAATAAAATACATAAAAATACTCGAACATTCTTGACAATTTTGATGCCCTTAGTAGTTAATGATTTCTCAAAGCGTTAGGTGAAATAGTTGGTTCCACGGTTAATAATAAATACCTATAAGCATCTCTTCCGGCTGCGTCCCTCGTTACACCGACCATACGGCCTGGCATGAGTCTGACCAGCTGGTGCTTAGACGCGAAGAATCCTGCATGCGGTCCGCCGTAGCCAAGCGGGACACCCAGTCGTTGAGAGGTGCCCACGGCTAGCGCGGCCCCGCATTCCGCTGGTGGTCGGAGCAGAGCCATTGCTAAAAGATCGGTTGCTACCACCACTAGCGTCTGAAAACAAAAGTAGTAAGCTCTTTATGAAGGGCGTCCGGGGAAATACTATTAGGTACCTACTTTTTCTACCGCCAAGCAGCGTTGCAATGTTTCGGTTTGAAGAGTGGGTTGGCGGTGAAATTACAGGCACCGGCAAGCGGCAGTGCATCGTACGTCATGTTCTTTATGGACTATGTGCCTGTTTCTTCAGCTAGTTGTATAAAAAAGCGGTAAAATAATTATTTATGAGCTTTTGAGCTGTCCAATGCTTTCTCGTAATTTCCAAATTACTTACACCGTGTTCCTGTGCCGTGGCTGCCAACTCCGAGTAATCATAGATCAGGCCCCTAGTGTCGGGACATTGCAACAACACTGCCGATATGTCCCGCTGCGCAAAGTCGACCTGGCGCACGTCCCGTACTATATCCACATCCAGGCCTAGTGCATCCAGACGGGTCTGTACCACGGCCAGCGTCTGCGGGTGGGTCCGCTCTGATACAACGAACTTTTTTCTTTTGTTGTGTCTGAAATGAGAATTAGTAATGACAGCTAAGAATATTAAAGCGCCAAACAAAAAAAACATAGAGTTGCAAGTTTAAGACAGCTTAGATCTTTTACCGATGGCAAAGTGACAAGGCTTCAGCAGCAGCAGTTCCTTCGTCCAACAAAGAAGCATTGGCTACGTCCAAGCCGGTCAGATCACTGACCATGGTCTGATAGTTTAGAAGACTTTCCAACCTCCCTTGGGCTACTTCTGGTTGGTATGGTGTGTATTGCGTTGTCCTGCATAAGTAAAATATCCTAGTTTTATTAAATGTGCTCAGTGCTTACAGTGTCTTTGTCTTCGATCATCAATGATGTCTTTGTCGTAAAAACTGAGTTACTTAACATTAAAAGGTGACTTTCTAACATACCATCCAGGATTCTCGAACATATTCCTCATGATCGAATGCGGAACACAGCAGTTGTGGTAACCCATTCCGATATAGGATCGCCAAATTTGATTCTTCTCTGACAACTTTCGAATTCTTTCTATCAGGTCATATTCACCTGAAAAAACATTTTCAATTGTTTATCGTCATCACAAGGCAGGGTTCTTACTGACTGACTAACTAGCTACTTACTGACTGGTTCGTTTATATTCATAAGACCCTGGAACTGAATCTTTTTCGGAACTGCATCGTTTGTCAGCTGATCTAAACTCTAAAATGTAAATTCATTAATCATATTTTATAAAATAAAACGGTAAGTTGCTGAAATGAAACGGTAAATAGCTCGACGTACCTAAGTACTTCCTAAATAGTGCAGTAAACAAGTGCATATAACAATATGGTTGGTACCTACACTGAGAGAAATTTACGTAGCCGGATTACTTAATTTATGTAGCAAAACGATACAGAATGACGATTGTAGCCGGAACCATGTCGCGTACGTAGCTATACTTAAGTAGCCGGCACCATGAATTTTTTTATTGACCGGCATACTTAATTTACTCCTGTATCATTTTGCTACATAAAATAAATAGCATGCAATCCTCACCTATTTTGCTACTTAAAATAAATAGCATGCAATCCTCACCTATCCTACTAAATACATTCATTGTATACGTACTTTACTGGCTCAGACTACTAACAGTATGGGCTCTCCTACTTGTGCAATGGTGTCGAATACGTACTGTACCGGCTCTGACTACGTACAGCATGGTGTGTCCTACTTATGTAATGGTGTCGAATACGTACTGTACCTGCTCTGACTACGTACAGCATGGTGTGTCCTACTTATGTAATGGTGTCGAATACGTACTGTACCGGCTCTGACTACGTACAGCATGGTGTGTCCTACTTATGTAATGGTGTCGAATACGTACTGTACCGGCTCTGACTACGTACAGCATGGTGTGTCCTACTTATGTAATGGTGTCGAATACGTACTGTACCGGCTCTGACTACGTACAGCATGGTGTGTTCTACTTATGTAATGGTGTCGAATACGTACTGTACCGGCTCTGACTACGTACAGCATGGTGTGTCCTACTTATGTAATGGTGTCGAATACGTACTGTACCGGCTCTGACTACGTACAGCATGGTGTGTCCTACTTATGTAATGGTGTCGAATACGTACTGTACCGGCTCTGACTACGTACAGCATGGTGTGTCCTACTTATGTAATGGTGTCGAATACGTACTGTACCGGCTCTGACTACGTACAGCATGGTGTGTCCTACTTATGTAATGGTGTCGAATACGTACTGTACCGGCTCTGACTACGTACAGCATGGTGTGTCCTACTTATGTAATGGTTTCGAATACGTACTGTACCGGCTCTGACTACGTACAGCATGGTGTATCCTACTTATGTAATGGTGTCGAATACGTACTGTACCGGCTCTGACTACGTACAGCATGGTGTATCCTACTTATGTAATGGTGTCGAATACGTACTGTACCGGCTCTGACTACGTACAGCATGGTGTGTCCTACTTATGTATGGTTTCGAATACGTACTGTACCGGCTCTGACTACGTACAGCATGGTGTATCCTACTTATGTAATGGTGTCGAATACGTACTGTACCGGCTCTGACTACGTACAGCATGGTGGGTCCTACTTATGTAATGGTGTCGAATACGTACTGTACCGGCTCTGACTACGTACAGCATGGTGTGTCCTACTTATGTAATGGTGTCGAATACGTACTGTGCTGGCTCAGTCTACATACAGCATGGTATGTTCTACTTACGTACAGGTTTAGTACAAGTACTATACTGGCCCAGATAACTTACAGCATGGTCTTTTCTACTTATGTACAGGTAAGAGTACACACTATACCGGCTCAAAAATACTGCAAGTTGCATGGATAAGAGCCAGTATAGTACGTAAATAAGGCCTAAACATAAGTGGAAAACACAATGTTGTATGAATACGAGCAGGTATAGTACATGAACAACACCTAAGCATAAGTAAAAACACCATGTTGTATGGATACGAGACAGTATAGTACGTACCTATACAACGCCTAAACATAAGTAAAAACACAATGCTGTATGAATACGAGCAGGTATAGTACATGAACAACACCTAAGCATAAGTAAAAACACCATGTTGTATGGATACGAGACAGTATAGTACGTACCTATACAACGCCTAAACATAAGTAAAAACACAATGTTGTATGAATACGAGCTGGTATAGTACATGAACAACACCTAAGCATAAGTAAAAACACCATGTTGTATGGATACGAGACAGTATAGTACGTACCTATACAACGCCTAAACATAGGTAAAAACATAATGCTGTATGAATCCGAGCTAGTATACTACATAAACACATTTTAAGCATAAGCAAAAAACACCATGTTGTATGGATACCTATATACCAATCAGTTAAATATATAATAATAATACAACATCTAAACTTTAAGTAAAACACTCCATGGTATTGAGTCCGAGGCAGTATAGTATGTCAGTAAACCACATTTAGTACATAAGTACTTCCAAGTAAAAATAATAAAAATATTTAGTGATATCATATTATTATATTTTCATTTTTACATACATAGGTAGGTATTATTATTTAATGTCAAATTAAAAAATTGCACCTTTTTTATAAACAGTACAGTGAATAAAACAGTAAATATGAGCGATGGCTCATAATTTTTGCTAACTAGGCTACTCAACAAGTTCAAAAACGTGTTAACCCTTAACCACCTACCATCCGTCTCATCCGAACTCTGAAAGTGAAGAATTTACTATTTTTTTGTTGAAGATTTGATTATAATGAAAAAACTTTGATTTTATATTATAACTTGTTGATTATTATTCTATGCCATTATTTTTGTAGATCTCATTTTTTAAATATAACTATTTTTAAGCTAGAATTAAGAGTTGTTACAAATTAAGATTTTATGAAAAATTGTTGATTTTTAAGTGCCTTGTTGGCTTTAATAAATACTTTGATATGTCTTTAAATTGATTTTGATTAACAAACAAACCTTACTGCCTTAGATTTTACAAACGAAAGTCATTTCGCTCCCGAGTCACTGAGACGTATATGGTAGGTGGTTGTGTGACTAAATAGGTGGCAGGTGGTAAAGGGTTAATAATAAAATAAATAACTTGTTAAATAAATAACACGTTTGTGAACTTGTTGACTAGCCTAGTTAGCAATATACATTGACCTCACAAAAATTCTCAATTTTATGGATACATATACATATATATAAATAAATATACATATGTATATTTATACATATATATATGTATATTTATTTATTTATTTTTACAACAAACTTGGAAAGCTTATTTACGATTAACTGTGGCGATACCACCTTGAAGTTTGAATGCGTTAGAAACACTGGTAGAAAGCGCTGCTTTTATCAGAATTTCATACATTCTGCCCCTTAACAAAAGGTAGGTTCCATTTCTTAGATTTGAAAAACAAAAAATCAAATTTGTTAAGGGGCAGACTGCCGTCGATGACCTTCTCGCTCCCACATATTGACCTTTTGAAAGATATAAAAACACTGAACCTAAAAATAAAAAATAGCAAGCAACAATATATGTTGTGTGCAATTCAATTGCACACAGTTCAGCAAAAAGCTCATTTCGATCTAAGCAAGTTTGCATAAGTACGAAAACTAGAAAGGTAAACTTTTTCGTATGAAAACTGCTTGAATCAAAGTGATGTTTTTGCTTTCAAACACTGTTGCTCGCGATTTTTGATTTTTATGTTCAGTGATTTTTTAACTTTCAAAAGGTCAATATGTGCGAGCGAGAGGTACATTGACGGTGTCAGCCCCTTAAACTAAAGTAATAATCAAAGCAAGAGTACGCGGGCCGCCAGCCGGGTCCACCATCAAATAAATACAATACATCTTACAAATATATTACAAAATAATAGCAGGAGCGAGCAAAGTGTCTGTGTCTGGTTAACATTTTAATTGTCAGGATTTTTAAATAGTCCCAGATCAGTCAACAGAGTGTTTACAGTCTGTGCGTTTTTGTTAAACTTAGTTTAAAAAATCCCAATTGTATGAATAGCCACACCTCAGCACATTCTTCAGTCAGGGTAACAGGCCCCAGTTGCATGAAATATTTTGCACGCAGTCTAATGCTGTTATTAATTTGTTAAAATGGTACACCGTATCGTTAATCACTACGTAGGCAGCTAAAACTTCCGTCACAGATTTTCCAACATAAATTACAAATGGCTGCAACGTGCGACCTTGCTTGGAAATTTGGTTACCTCTGCTTCAGAAGACACTTGTTTGATGTAGGCATCGCAGATTTTTGCACGGGAGAATTTAAGTTTCTTTTTGCATTTCCGTTTTCTTGCAGGCGAAATATTGATCATGTATGCTAGAAGCAGAAGACTTACGTTCTTAATGGTCTCTGGGTCGCTTTCTGAAAAAAATAAAAAATAATCAGGATGACTTTAAACGATCGTCTTGTACGCTAGGGAATATAGGATTTTACGAAATGAGGCTATAAGGCTTAGTTGGGCAGCTGTACCAAAATCTGTCAAAAACATGACATTTAAGTACTTTTTAATTCGTATCAACCGATAAAGCTATACAAACTGACGTATTTAATAATACATATTTATGTATTATTAACTATGCTGTACCAAAAATATAGGTACCTACCTAAAATAAACCTATGTAAGAGCGATAGAAACAGAGACGACGGAACAAAAACCGATAAGTAGGTATATATTTAAGGACAGACAGACAGACAGATGGACAAACCAAAACTATAAGGGTGGGTAGTAAGTAATTTTTTTTTATATATATTTTATAAATATTTTTTATGGGGATATTATGAGCGGTCCTTTTCAAAACCATCCACTGGGGAAACCACTGGTGATAGACGTCGGGACACTTGGGAATAACCCCTCAGATACTACTTACCCTGGATCAGGCCAAATAAAGTAGAAGAGTAGTATTTATCTCTACTTTGTCGAGCTTTTTGTTTGGCGTAGTCTATTATTTCTTCTTTCTTCAGATCAAGCATAGAGAAAAGACTGTTCTCTTTCCCGGGTTACATTGATTTAAAATCTTCTTGAAGCTGTAACAAATTTATTACTTTGTTAACAAAAGTACATTCTCGCCTAGTAGCTACCTGTATACCTAAGTATACCTATGTAAATAATGTATGTATGTATGTAAGTAGGTACATGGTGGCAATAAAAAAATTAATAAGAACAGAAAGTAAAAAATTTGCAGTTCATCTACTTGTGTTCATAGTATGAACACAGAACAAAGTAGACAAACTTCATAGAAATATCCACACAAACTTTTACATTTATCAAAGTCATCATCATCATCAGCCTACAGAAGTCCACTTCTGCCCTATACATTTCTAGGAATAACGATTCTGAGCCCTTTCCATCCACCGACTTCCCGATTAAACAAAGTGTGTTTTTATAATAATATTTGTAGGATAGATAACCTACCAGGGTATATCCTTGGGGTTGTTTTAAAGCCGGAAAATTGTTGAAGTATTCTGCTATTTCTTGGCCGCTATTATTATTAATTTTCAACAGGTAATTTCTTGTTTCAGCCCACTTCTCTTCCACAGTCTTCCAGGGGTCTACATAATTTTTCAACCACGTGAGATTGTCATCATTGATTTCCTCTGTGAATGATATAACTCATGTTTACTCAATTTATTGTCCATTTCATATATCTACCTGCCGGTTATAGAATATCGACGAAAAAAAAAGATAACATAGGTAGTTTCAAATTCATCAACTACTTTCAAAGTTAGTTAGGAAAAATAATTATGATTAGTAATAATTTGACCTTAGTCATAGCTAGATATTTCAGTCAAGTACCTAGGCAAAAAGTTTAAAAGTAGGTACCTAGGCTGCGGCCTAGTCATACCTAAGGCTGTTTTTACTTTAGAAAGGTTATTATTATAAGGTGGAAATAAAGTGGCCTACACTCGTAAAAAACATATATCTGGCATTGCATTTATATACTACCTATCTAATCTTAGTGCTTAGCGTAGGTACCTAGGTAAAACAAAATGCAAGTCTGTCCCGCAACGTGAAAATTATAGCTGGAGGCGTTCATTTTAGGTAGGTAGGTATTTGACCTAAGACGTAAAATCTAGAAACAAAATAGCAAGGGTTGAACATTTCACTGCAAACTTACCGCGAAATACTTGTCCGTAGGTCTCCAATTTCAGATCTGATAAGAAACTAAGACCATTCTTTTTTCTTGCGCAGTCGCCGGCGCCGTCGGCATCAACAGTGCGCACCGCAACGACAGACACTGACACTTCGCTCACTTCTGCCATTATTTTGTACCTACCTAATAATGTGTACCCTAGATAAATGTGGAACTAGAATTTTATTTGAAGCTAATAACTCAGAATAATATATGCGCGCCGGCCGCCTCGCCGCACGGCGCGGCGGCGGCCCGAGAAAAGAGTGTTTTGAGTGTTTTGCTAAAACTTCTAATTGCAAGCCAGTGTTGCAAGACCAAGGTTTCAAAATCCAGCCAGATATCCAAAAAATATGCAGATTCATTACACGCATCGCATCGTTGGTAAAATTGTCAAGATTTAAAGTAAATTACGAAAGAGATAAAATATAAACACACAATGAATCTTATTCTCAACAATGGCTAAGTTGTGATTTACTTTTTCTCAGTAAACAAGATGTCGCACGCCACCACTGTGATCACAGACTGTGTGATACATTAGTACTTACAATAATATAATTTGAAAAAGTTCGCAGTAAATAAATTAAATAAAAACCGGGCGTCTATAGCCAGCCAACCTTTCAAAAAGGTTTAGACTTTAGCAAATTGGATAAAAGGTAATGTACCTAATACAGAAGTTTTATTCTATTCTCAAACATCATTATTTTTCATCAATAGTCATAAATCTGATGCATATTTTTGGAACCATCGGTCACAACTCACAAGTTGCCGTCGCATTGTCAAATTGGCAACACTTACCTACACTAATTTGGCGCCTACAGGGCTAGGTACTTATAAGTAATCGGAATACGTATTTTAATGATCCGGCATACTTACTACGTAGCTAGGTAACAAAACATAGAGGGCTAGGTATGCTTATAAGTAATCGGAATACGTATTTTAATGGTTCGGCATACTTGTACGTAGCTAGGTAACAAAACAAACTTCTATAGACAGGTAGGTAGAGAATAGGTACTAGGTAATAAAATTACCAAATTATGTGGGTACGGCTACGGCTTAAATGCCGAACTTAACTTTACTAAGTAGGTTTTATAAAAAGGCATAGGTACATGCAAATAACCTACATTAGGTACCTAGTTGAATGGATTATACCTACCTACGAAAATTGGTAATATCTAGGCAGGTAAGGTACATGGTACATGCGTTTGATCTTTTCTTTCCACTTATTGTTTTTCAAGCAGAGTGTCTGTCCAAGTTTTTACAGCACATTATTACACCTGTGTACCTATGGTGTACCTACATGTTTTTGTATTGCCTAGGTAGGTACGTCAAACTCAGTTGAATTGGCACTACACTGCAACTCCTGTTATTTTTATTTTGTAAAAGGATCATACAAAATAACGGTAGGAACCAAGCCGTAAGATTGTTGCCTGTTCTTCTATGCTTGGTCGCGTGGAACTGGCACCTAGACTTACCTAGCTATAAAATGTTTCAAAGTGATCATACTCAAACTGCAAGTTTATAAAAATCGGGTACCCGCATCAGTCGGTAGGTAGGTATTCCAGCTTTTAAATCACAAGCGCAACATTGAATCATTGGGCAAGGTTCGCACATAAAACTACTTGAAACGCCTACCTACCTACCTACCTACCCAACAAAAATTACGCGTTGTCGTTATTTATAATATTATTATTATTATCATCTATTGTAATAACCTACACTAGTGGTTCGCTGGTTCGCCCCGAACTGAGATCTTGTGATGTTCGCTACAGACTTGCATGTTTCGACTCATAGGTACCTAACATACCATACTCATACCATACATAAGTAGGTAGGTACTAGGTACCTACCTACTTTCGACTTAAATTCTGACTAGGTAAGTACTTAAGGCGTTGACAATACCTAATATTTCTCTCGCTCGCACGATTCGACATTTTGTGAAACAAACATCGCAAACAACCATTTTGTGTGCAATCACATTGCGCACAGTTTAGTAAAAAAATCATTTTGATTGATGCAAGTTTTCCTACTCAAAAGTTTGCTTGAGTACGAAAACTAGAAAAGCAAAACGTGCGAACGAGAGTCACATTAGCTCTTGTCTTCGTCTTAAGTACCTACCTACTTCCTACTAACTTGGTGGTAAGGTAACCAAGTTTCAATTCAACTTAATTGGACCATTTATTGAAGAGTTCCGTTGAACAGACTTTGACTCCATCAGCAGACCAGCTCGCTGTCACCACTAAGTACTAAGTATGTATGTACCTATGTAGAGGTACTTAGCTATACCTAGTCATCGCATACCTATTGGTACACACCTAAAGTAATTAAGTAAACTTATTTTTTTGTAAATACCTACATAACTACTTGAAATATTTTTTTATCTGCTTGTGTATGCTGTAATCTATTTAAAATACGTAGCCATCAACCTTATTGTACGCTTATTGTACGTGGCTGTCATCTTTATTGTACGTATTTCCCTTAACGTTGTAAGTATACAGATACTGTGTAACAGGCTACTTATAATACATATCTCTCTACCTTTTGTAAGTAGGCGGAATACGTATAATGGTAAACCACCGACTCCTTAATGAATGTAGCTAGTCACATGCTGTAACTATGCCGCGTGCTGAAATAATGATGTCAGCTCTTTACAACACGTAGCTATCAACCTTATTGTACGTAGCTGCCATCTTTATTCTACGTAGGTCACTTAATGTCGTAAGTATATAGATATTGTGTTACAGGCTACTTAAAATACATATATCTATCTAACTTTTGTAAGTAGGCGGAATACTTATAATGGTAAACCACCGACTCCTTATCGAAAGTAGCTAGTCACATGCTTTAACTATGTCGCATGCTGAAATAATGATGTCAGCTATCTACAATACGTAGCTATCAACCTTATTTTACGTATCTGTCATCTTTATTGTACGTAGGTCCCTTATCGTTGTAAGTATACAGATACTGTGTAACAGGCTACTTATAATACATATCTCTCTACCTTTTGTAAGTAGGCGGAATACGTATAATGGTAAACCACCGACTCCTTATTGAAAGTAGCTAGTCACATGCTGTAACTATGCCGCGTGCTGAAATAATGATGTCAGCTCTTTACAAAACGTAGCTATCAACCCTATTGTACGTAGCAGCCATCTTTATTCTACGTAGGTCGCTTAATGTCGTAAGTATATAGATATTATGTTACAGGCTACTTAAAATACATATCTATCCAACTTTTGTAAGTAGGCGGAATACGTATAATGGTAAACCACCGACTCCTTATTGAAAGTACATGCTGTAACTATGCTGCGTGCTGAAAAAATGATGTCAGCTCTTTTACAACACGTAGCTATCAACCTTTTAGTAAGTAGGCAGGAACAGGTTATAAGTATACTGATAAAAATGTGACCGGCTACATAAAATACGTATCTGTCAATCGTAGGTAAGTAGGCGCAATACGTAACAGGTAAACATTAAGTAGCCAGATGCTGAATGTGTACCTCATATTGATGCAATGGTGTCGGTTACTTATTCTAAGTAGCTGGCCACCATAAGCACTAAGTATGTAGAATCGATAACATTTTGTAAATACTGAAGCTACTTAAAATACGTAACTATCAACTGCTCCTTGGTTATAAAGATGAAATAAGTATGCAACAACATTATAAGTACATTTCTGTAATGCCATTATGGAACATGGCCCGGCTTACAACTGCGTAAGTAAGATTCACCATTATTAGATAAGCGGAATATTTATTACGTATGCTACACTCGTAGTAAGTAGTAAATTGCATACACATTACAAAATCGGGTCATGTACGTAGCATTTTTTTCTCAGTGTACATAACTACTAAAGTAAAAAATACTTAAGTACACCTACCTTACAGTGACTTTACAAAATTAAATTACCTACAAAGTTGCTAATACAATTGTTAATTAGGTACAAAAAAATTCCTTTACAAAATATGTTAGTGTGAGACAAAAAAATAAGGAATCAAAAAGTTTTAGTGTCACAAAAAAACAACTAAAGGAATTTTATTTATTTATTTTTTATGTAGAGCCTAAGCTCTATATAATTAGGTTTAAGTAAATATTTTATTTTTAAATTCCTCTATATCATAGACATCGAACAAAGCGTATAGGTACCTACTGAGCTTTGATTATTTAGTCCTAAACTAAATAATCAAAGATACAGAGGTATGATGCTGCTCGATGTATTTGAAAGCTTCTCGTGCCCTAAAAGAGCATCTTCAGCGATTCAAACTATCTAGTGGGCTTCGTATACCTAGCATACCTTATATCCCAGAGAATCTAACATCGTCACTATGTCCTGATCTCTGGGTCCGATGTGCCTACTAGGAAAGTCCACTCTTTCGGGAAACAAACTTTCAGACCGAGAGTTTTGAGTCGTCACACATCTTGCAACTTTCACAAATTTTGATTCTCTTGTAGCACATTTTGTTAAATTATGCAGAGATCTGTTGTTAAATAGACCACGATTTATTACTCGGTTCATTGTTCTTGAGCTAAATTCTAAATTATGTTTTGATCATTCTACAACACGACCTACGAAAGGAATGGTCCAAACTCCTGATACGGGGGTCAAAACGTCAAATAATCATTTTGAGATAAACAATGCTGATAGCTACCTACCTAGGTAGGTACATCGTTAGTGAGCAAATAATAAATAAGGATTACATATTCTACCTAAATAAGTGGATAGCTAGGTACCTACGTGCAGCTCTTTGATTGTAATAATCAAAGGTGTAGCTATGTTGATAGATATGTGTCTACCTAGGTACTAGGTAAATTTCTATCCAGCATAATATAGCAAGGGTAGCAAGGTTCCTATATCTACCTTCCTTCCTGAAGGATTTTTAGGAGTTGATAATTTACAGGTATCTATTAAATTGGTAAAATCTTGGTCGTGTAATTGAAAAACTACTAAGGATAGCTTAGCAAGAGCTTAGATCGTTTTTTCTTAAACAACTAGTTGATACAACAAGCATAATGGCCAACCTGATGTTAATTGGTACCTAACCATCCTACTGTTAGTACGGACTAGCTGAACAGAGCAGTTTACGCAGATCTAGCCAGCATAAGGCGTGGTCGTGCTGGAGTGCTCTAGGGTGCCTGCAGGGGATGGGTGACTATTACTCACAAGGAATAAAACTCCAAACTGCAACGGTAGCTATTCTTCTATTACTTGTATCAACAAAGTATATTACAATAGTACATTATTGCATCGTCAATTACATAAGGATAAGATTAAATTAGAATATATCAGGTTAAATAAATTTAGGAACGTCTTCACAGCATTATTGAATTTTGACAAGAGGAAGTGACACAGTCATTTTGTATAGACTAAAATATGTTGGTCTTCTTTACTCTATGAAAAGTTAAAGCGTACTATACACGTTTCAACACTTCCCCTTACGCTTTACATCATTACTTTACATAATAAAGTCAATAAAAACATGCTTAGAGACATACAGACAACTACATATAACTTATATCTATATGACTCTACAATATTGAATGACTCTATTATGTCTCTACAATTTAGTACATACATAGTCATGCTACACAACACATACATTCATTTTCTTAATAAAATCTACATGTTTCTTAGAGCTAAGCGGTTTGGTTAGTACATCTGCTATCATCTTTTCAGTTTGTAAATACTTTACAGTTACAACATTATTTTTTATTAGATCCTTTACATAATGGTATCTGAGATCAATGTGTTTAGTTCGTTTATGACAAAACTCTTTACATTCTAACAACTTAATTGCACTTTGATTGTCATTATAAACAACTGACTCTAGATCCAAGCAAAAGATCTCAGATAACAGACTCTTAATAAAACTTATATCTTTACAAACATCACAAATCGAAAGATATTCCGCTTCTGTAGTGGATAGAGCCACACAGCGTTGCTTACGTGACTCCCAATTTATTGCATTATTACCTAGCTTCACGACATATCCAGTATAAGACTTACGATCAGTTACATCATTAGCCCAGTCTGCATCAGTATAAGCGACTAAACTCAATTTATTACTTCTTACGAATAGTAAGCTATAATCAATTGTCCCCGCTAAATAACGTAAAACACGTTTAGCAGCTTGCCAATGACTGTTATCGTGACAGTTATTAAATTGACTCAACTGGCTACAAACATAAGCAATATCAGGCCTTGTACATACAGCTAAGTACATTAATGAACCTAACAATTGCCTAAAATTATCATTGCTCTCGCTTACATTTACATTTTCAGCTTTTAGTAATTTACAATTTAATGGCATGGGTGTAGATACAGTTTTACAATTACCCATACCAAACCGCAACAATAATTTCTTAATATAATCAGTCTGGTCCAATTTTAAAATACATTTTGATCTATCTCTCGTTACATTTATGCCAAGACAGCTTTTTAATGGACCAAGGTTCTTTACATTAAAATCTTTTTGTAACAGATTTACCAAATCTTTTTGAATAGCACTTCTCATAGTGGAATGCCTAACCACAGGGGAGAATGTATCATTATAATCTACCCCGTGTTTTTGTGTAAACCCCCTGGCAACTAATCGCGCTTTGTACTTGCTAAAGTTACCGGAAGCATCGTGCTTACGCTTAAAAACCCATTTAGTTTTAATGACATTTTGTCCTATAGGTCTATCGACGATCTTCCAAACTTCATTCGCGATTAATGAGTCATACTCACTCTGCATTGCAGCATGCCATTCAGTGGCATCTGTACAAGAGATAGCCTCTTCGTAACTAGATGGTTCCTCAATATTACCAACATACATTGAAATGTCATAATCACAATACCTCAATGGTGGAATTGATCGAGTACTTCGTACAGGGCGGGTATTAGCCGCGGCCCGGGGTACCTCTACACTCGTCACTCCTTCCCCTCGAACAGACGCGTCCGGTGATGACGAAGTCACAGACTCGTGGCTCGCCGACGATGAGTTTGCACAGCGGGACTCATCCTCACTGCCTGTGCAGTAATGCTCCTCATCTGTGGTATCTGTAATGTGAGAACCATCATTTATTTCTAAAGAATTGGTTTCATTATTAATACTGTCTAAATTACTATTTTTACCTAAATCTATTAGACTAGAATGGATTCCATTAGTATTATTATTATTAATCAAATTATCATTATTTAAAACCAATTCAGTGCTCATGTCAAAATAATTACTATGCAACATAACTTCATCAAGTTCTTTACGTTCCTTTTCATTGATATCTTTATTATAAAACCTGTCTTCCAAAAATGCAACATTCCTTGACAATAAAATGTTTCTAGGATTCATAGGATCAGACAGCCTATACCCCTTACAGGTCTCACTGTATCCCACAAAGATGTACATTTTACTCTTAGCATCAAGCTTACCACACTTATGCTTAGGCTCCAACGAATAAGCGATGCAACCGAAAACCTTTAAGTGACTCAGATCAACTCTAGATCCCGACCACAGGTGCTCAGGAATCTGTCCATCTAAAGCTTTAGTAGGGGACCTATTTTTTAAATAAATTGCAGTATTAACCGCCTCTCCCCAATAACTCTTACCAAGACCTGATTCCTGCAGCATGCAACGCGCTTTTTCAATGAGCGTCCGGTTAAGGCGCTCTGAAACACCATTTTGTTGAGCCGAGTAAGGAACTGTAGTTTGATGTACAATACCTTCTTTACATAAGAATCCAGAAAATCTATGATTGACATACTCTCCACCATTGTCCGAACGTAAGCATTTAATCTTCAATCCAGTTTGTCTCTCAACCATAGCCTTGAATATAATAAACTTGGACATTACCTCGGATTTACATTTCATTAGGTATCCAAATGATTTCCTTGTGTGATCATCTGTAAATGTAACCAAATACTTTGCACCTCCCAAGCTGCTCTCACTCATTGGCCCACAGACGTCAGAATGTATCAACTCCAATGGTCGCTCGGCCCGCTTGCCCTCTCCTTTGGGAAACGGCTGTGTTGACAGCTTCCCCTCAAGGCAGGGTATGCAGTCCTTCAATTTGTTCTGGTCATCCTGAAACTTAACACCAGACACATAACCTTTTAGAGTACACATATTCCTTAGACCTAAATGTCCCAACCTGCGATGCCATAGCTCAGTAGAAACAGCTACTGCAGTACTCTCTGTCTTTTGCCCATTACTCAAAAGTTTGGAAGAATACACCAGCTTACTGTGCAAAGGTTTTTCAATTTTACAATTTAACTTATAAATCCCACTTTCACATCCCACAAGAGCTAAACGGTTGCCAGAGACTTTACTATCATAAATACTGCACCCATGGCTACTAAATTCAACAGTAAACCCAATTTCTACTAATTTACTCACTGATATTAAATTAGTGGCTATCTGTGGCACAAATAAAACATTTTTGAGTTGTCTTACCTCATTTCCAAAGTTTACCAATAAATCTCCTACACCACTACATTTTAATTTTTCATTATTTGCTACAGCAACAGTAGTGTGTTTAGCATTACAATTAAAGTCTTTATAATTCACTAAATTGTCTTTACATTTTGTCATATGAGATGTACAACCGGAGTCGATGAACCAAGCATCATTTTGATGAACAAACAGAGCTGAAGCGAAGCTTGTAGAATCTGTCTGGTCACTCTTCTTCTGGTCATTCTTCATCTTGTAGCATTTAGCCTTCACATGTCCAGGCTTACTGCAGTAATGACAGATCACAGTCTTTTTCTTTGAAGAGTTCTTCGCAGCCAAAGCTGTGTTGTTATTATTCAATACACCATCACTCCTTCGCAGCTCTTCTTGTAGAAGTCGACATCGTACAATCTCGCTGGTGAGATTACTGGTTAAACATACTGTCTCCAGATTAGATACCAAGTATTCAAACTCCTGAGGTAGACCACTCAATAAGATCTCTGCGACTTCGGCATCATCCGTCTTCCGGCCAATATCCGTGAGCTGCTGTACAAGGGTCATCACACCCTGTATGTATTCAGACATACATGAAAATTGAGTATAATCTATTCTGTGTAGTTGTCTCAAAAGCAGCACACGCCTTAGTAAGCCCTTATTTTCAAAAATATCAGCTAAGCTTTTCCATGCTCCTTTAGCCGTAGTAGCATTTCTGATATATTGATAAAGCGCCGGCTTGATGCACAAAGCTATTCGCGCCAAGGCACGCTGATCTTTCACAGGATCAGGCTCGGAGCCTTCGATTGTGTCCCACAAGCCATCCATGGTAAGCAGCATTTTTATTGCAAATTTCCAATTCAAATAGTTGGATACACCTTCCAACTTTTCTATTGACGATGCCAAGCCTTGCAAAGTAGAATTCCCATTGCTCGATTCTTGACGGCCAGGCGTAGCCATATCGAAGCACGTGTCACAAACCACCGCACCACGTAGCAACTCACTGAGGTTAGTTTCTAGGTTATCCAGCACGCGTTAACAACTCTCCTTATAAAATCTCTGGGCACATAACCTGTTAGTACGGACTAGCTGAACAGAGCAGTTTACGCAGATCTAGCCAGCATAAGGCGTGGTCGTGCTGGAGTGCTCTAGGGTGCCTGCAGGGGATGGGTGACTATTACTCACAAGGAATAAAACTCCAAACTGCAACGGTAGCTATTCTTCTATTACTTGTATCAACAAAGTATATTACAATAGTACATTATTGCATCGTCAATTACATAAGGATAAGATTAAATTAGAATATATCAGGTTAAATAAATTTAGGAACGTCTTCACAGCATTATTGAATTTTGACAAGAGGAAGTGACACAGTCATTTTGTATAGACTAAAATATGTTGGTCTTCTTTACTCTATGAAAAGTTAAAGCGTACTATACACGTTTCAACACCTACTACCTACTATAAACGCGAAAGTTTCTATGGATATTTGGTACTCTTTCACACCGGAACAGCTGAACGGATCTGGATGAAACTTGGCAGAGAGATAGATTATAGTCTGGAATAGCACATAGGCTACTTTTTATCCCGTGGGAATACCGAGATTTAAATCTGCGTGGGTGAAACCGCGGGGCGCAACTAGTAACGTAATAGTAGTAATAAAACATTGTCTCGTAGGTAAGATGCCCACGATAGGATCGTGCCCTACGGTGCACTGCCTTACGTCCATCAACTTATATGCATACATACAGATATTGCATTCAAATGTGATTCAGATGGAAGCCATATTACTGTGATAAGCTGTGCCCTCATATCATACCCCCTCTCCCCACCCCCCGACCCATCCCATTTGAAATGATGGTACTAGGTACATACGGTCATCGTGATAGATTTGACCGAAAATGTTGAAGAAAACCCAAGGATTATAGATTGTACGTAGTATTCACATTCCTTGAGAAAACCCAAGGAATTTGAATACTAGAAATCCGCCACCATTTTCTTCAAAACAAATTGTGACGGCCGACTTTACTTGACTGGACTGATTTGACTGCTTCTACGGGTACAGAGAGCAAGAAATTTGAATACAAGTACAATTTTAAGTATGGTACGGTACAGCGTTGCCCGATGAACAGCTTTTCCGCTTTTCGCCTAAGGCCGCACCGCTGCGGTTTTTAAACCGCAGCGCCAGGTGCGGCCGCTTGTATTAGTTGTCTAGGGGCACAAATTCACGCGATTAAAAACCGCAACGGTTTAACCGTGGTGCGGCCTTAGCCTTACCCCGCCTTTTTGACAAGGAATCCGCCCTCCGCTTTTAGTCCTTTTCGATTACACAAGAACAAACCCTAGTTCGGTCCTCAGCATGGTCTCATTCTCTAACATCGTTTCTCATAAATAGTTAATCGGTCTGCTGCTGTTAATGATAATATGTAGAAAGAATTACTGTCTTATTTGTTTTTACCCAAGTGCGAAGGACCGGGTTATTAATTATTAGTTTTGAGATTCCTTTGCCTTTGTGTAAAAAAACAAAGAATAAGTGCACGAATTGAGAGAGAATAATCTTTAACAGATTTAAATGATAAACAAGAAATTCCGCGTTTTGTGTTGAAAATCCGCTATTTTGAAACACAGTTACCGCATTTTCAATTGTTACATCTGGCAACACGGAAGGCATATCCCTTGACAAGTTGACACTGACAAAACTACTATTTATAATTGGCCGCATTCCGAAATAGCTATGACTAGTTTATGATCAACCTGGAGCCTTATGCACTAAGACCATTTGCAGCGCGAGCTCGGCTAAGACAAGGCAGTCGGTGTCATACGGTCAGGGCAAAGTATCTCCTATGTCTTAAAGAATAAAGTCCAACATCAAGTTTTGACGTTTCACGGTTTGGGGCAAGGAATCTCCTTGGAATCTCTTATTGTCATAGTGAATAAGGCTCTTGTCGTAATACATAAAGATAAACCCTATTTTTTTTGGAAGGTATTATATGTACCGACTTTTTTTTTTCTCACAAATCCGGTATTTACTGTCAAAACTGACATTTCATATTGTCAAATAACAAACTGCTTGCTTTTGATTGCTAGGAAGTTATTCGTCGAGCGAGCTCCCTCCCTCCTCTCCCGAGTCCTCCCTCCATTCCAATCGGCAGCATAAAGGCCCATTTACATTATTCCATTTTCTTGTACGTACAAGAGCAATAATTGAATGCAATAAATGAAGCGCAATAATGACCTTCGAGAATTGCAAGCAACTGTTTACACGCGGATACTAATATAAAAGTTGAATGCAATTATTGAATGCAAATCTTGACAAGAAATAATTGCAGCTGTCTTTTGTTTACACCAATACGATAATGTTTAGGAGATTATTGCTTTCAAGTCTTGCTTTGTCTAAACACAGACTTGTACGTGCGTGTACAATTTTTTGGTGCGTTCGTTCAAGTATAGCTCGTATTTGCGTTGGCGAATTTTTCATTCAAGTGTTGAACGTTTTAGATTTTTTTTTCATTCATATTTTAGAATTCGGTTCTGCTGATTTACCCCTGATGTAGATAGGTAGGTACCTACCTAGGTATTTCTTCGCCCATCAACAAGTTCACCAAAATCGAAAACATAAGTAGGTAGGTAACAAGCTTCAGAAAATACCTAAGTAGCATTATACATGTACAAACATTCATTGCGAAAATGTACTAGGTAGGTACCTACTTAGTACTGAAATTTCGTAGCTAGTAAAAAGTACCTAAATATCACGGAACAGAGAAAACCCATAAATATCTAAATAGGTAGGTAGTTAACTAAAATCTGGTCGCGGGGCAGGGAGAATTGCGTAGGTAGGTACCTAGGTATGGTTGCAGAACAGCGCGGCGGTCATTGCATCAGTAGGTACGAGTGTGACGCATTCGCTGTAATGACAGCGATAGAGCTACTATCAACTGAAGGCTGGTCGAAATGGAACTATCTGGTATTCTGTAACTCATCATAATAATATTCCTACCGACTTTCTAGATCATCATCATCATTTCCACATACTAACTATGTTAAAGTCTGTGTATCTCTCAAAGCTAATGCAGTAAGATTTATACCTCCATATATAAATGTTTGCTAAAGTGCATTAAATAAAATGTCATCATTTTATAATAATTTCTTGACAATGCATGCATAAACATTATTTAGATAACAATTAGTTATGAAATTATGCTCACATTTTTGTTTTACGAATCAGAAAGTATAAAATGTGAAAAAATACCGAATAAATGTTGAAAGTCGGTGAAAATAGGCGCCCCGATTTTTTTTATCAAGTACAAGTACGAAGCCAAAAAAAAAAACGCTAAATGTATGTAAATAATATCAAACATCGATTAAAGGGGCTTTCCCTATGTTCTTTCCTATGTATGTTCTAGGAGTAGTGGGTCGCTTCAATTACTACATGAGCAAGGGTTTCTTCACTCCACTAAAGTGGCACTATGACTTTATCTGAATTTTCTCAGTTAAAGAAGACAGTGGTGCATACCGTTGCAACGAGTGATAACCACAGTGATGTCATTCATTCGCTGAAAGAGCTATTCAAGGAAGACATCAACTCAGTTCGAAGGTTTGAAAAAATCTGCACTATTGGGCAACTGCTAAGTGTCTTGGAGCTAAGAGGTCTGCTGTCAGAAGACAATGTTGAACCTCTAAAGAATATCGCACGAAAAATCAACAGCGATAAGTTGCTGATCAAAGTGAGCCAATATGAAGATTCTCATGTGCCAAGAGAGCATGGGAACTTTTATGGTAAGTTATTATATATATATTTTTTGGCTATAGCCAACTCAAGAACAGAACTGCTGGGGAATAATGGTTCTCAAATGGCGACCACGAAAAGGAATGTGAAGTGTGGGACACCCTCCTACCCGATGGACAGACAACATTGTTAGGGTTGCGGTAGTTGGTGGATGGAATGGGCTCAAAAATTTTCTTCCTGGCTGGAAATGGATCGAGGCCTATGTCCAGCAGTGGACTCCTGTAGGCTGATGATGATGATGATTAAATTTATTTTATATTATTATTTATTTGCTTAAACATTACCTACAACATAATTTGTTTTATTTTAAATTTCATAATCAGGTAAGTACTGCTGAGAAAGAGCAACACTTTCCATACCGGTGTCTCAAAATAAAAGGGATAAATGTTGAGACTACCAAGTAAATTTTGATCTGTTACTAATGATGAACATAATTTTCTAAGTACATATTTTGGTAGGTAGGTATAAACTTATGCAGAGGAAATCAAACTTTTATTTTAAATAATTACAGATTCGGAAAAAGGGAACAGATCATTGTCATCAGAAACTCTAATAACTTCCAGTCCTGTAGAATCAAACACAGTGAAGAGGAAGAAAGAACGAATTATGAAGACTGTTGCTGAAGAAATTGGTAGTTTTTGGAAAGATCTTGCAAGGACTTTAAAAATCCGTGAATATGTGATTGATGATATTGATCACAATTACAGAACTTTACCTACGAAGGCATTGAAAATTATGGAAAAGTATGATACTATGGCTGATAGGCAGAAATGGTTCTTTGTTTTATGTGATTCATTGGACAAAATTCACAGAAAAGACCTTGTCATCACAGTACAGGAAATCATGACAATGAATATTTAATAATAATTTAATTTAAAAACTGCACACTTTATTGGAATTATTAAAACTAAACAAAGTTTATACCTATTTCTATAATTATTTATTCATAATCATAACTAATAATTTAACATAGGTCAGAGATGTACCCTTTGTATTGGTTGGTATAATACATGAATGTAATAAAAATTATAAACACACAATAGTTTTCACTAATAAATAACAATAATGGCACCTATTATATTGTATCACAATTTCTGGAATATTCAAGATGGATTTTTGAAAAAGGATGAAATAGCCAGAACTACTGTATACAAAAGTACTGTACAAATCTCCTCAGATCTATATAAGCATGCAATAAAATGTATAATTATTTCATTACTTCATAAAATTAACATAACAAAAACACTAAATAATATTCAGAAAATATGTATGATTTCAATACATAACAATAAAAAAACATTACAAGTACATAATATGCTATTAAAAAATACATCAATATTAAACATGACCTGTTGCTTTTACTAAGAAATGTTTAGTAATGAATCATTGGAATGAAAAAATATGGAATACAAACAATTTTTCATCCTTTGACCAAAGGCTGAAATATAAATTTGCTCAGACTGTGTGGTATGGTACCCTAATATTCCCAATATTTATTATTGTATGAGACCCCAATATTCATCGATATCACACACATCACCTAACTATCAAATATTAATAATAAAAATTGTGATAGTTTCAATTCATCAGTGCAAGTAGAAGAGCAGTTCCTGCTAAAACATTGTTGTCTATTGTTGAGAGGCCCAAGTGTAAGCGTTCTGGAAGAGTCTCTGCCAGGGCGAAGCTTGGCTCTGGGCGTCAGTAGGGTGGGCCGCGGTCGGTGCGGGAACAGGGCACTGCCAGCGAAGTATGCAGCGCTCGGGGTGCGGCATCATAGCAACGTGTCGACCGTCGGGTGACGTCAATCCCGCAAGACCGGCTGTTAAAAACAAACATTTACATTAAAGTCATAGATATACATAAAGATGGGACAGGAAAGGCCGGCACTTCTGAATTGTATAGTGCGCGTCACGCAAAAAGAACGCCAGAGGAACGTGTGATGGCGCGAGTATTTTATACGCAAACACATCCCCCCACCGTTTTCCAGCGTTATTTTTAGTTGCCGCGCATTATACACGTTATTAAAAACAATAAAACGTCTTTGGTCTTAGCGCTCTTACAGAGGAAAGGCACTGGCACAACTATAGCCGTCGCCACCTGTCAACTGCTGCCATGATAGATAGAAAACTCTTTATTGTACACCACAAGAAAATAACAACATGCCACCATGCCATGTCCACCAGTCGACTGCTGTTCGTCTGTAAGAGCGCTTAAGTCTCCTCATTTTGTAATTGCTTACCTGGACTGCCGTTGGGGTTCATCGGGTAGACCTCAGTAGGCTGGCCATCATCGTCCACATACTGCATAGCGAACTGGCGGTTGGTTTTCAAGCGGGCGAGGAGAGAAGGCTCGGCGACCGTGAAGCGACCTTCGCCGTGCGCTACCCACACGCCCAGCACGGAGCCAGCCATGCCAGAGAACCAGACCGGAGACGCCTGAGATGATATCTTAACTGCGCTCCAGCGGCATTCGAACCTATAGATCATGTCATGTTAGTGCATTCATAGAGGTAACTTAAAAGTAAACAGAACTTTGCAACTTTAAACGATGTTTGAAATTAGAAAAGCGCGGAAAGGATGCGTACGAGGTTGTAGCATAAAAAAATCATACCTCACGGTAAGAATTTTGAAGTTTATGTATATATACGCAAATAATATCTCATGTTAAAACTACTTTATCAAATAGATTTCTGCGTAACAGACGTCGCGTCGGTCGTAGTTTTTGGAGGTGTAAAAGAAGATTTTACAATACATAATGAAATGTATGAAATTAATGTATTCGTGTAATAATAAAGTATACTATTTTCTATGCAAATGAAACTGTACCTCTCCGACTGGTTGTGATCTAAGAAGATTTGTGTCCTGCTAGCTCCCTTTGTGGTGGTGTCTGGGTCGATCCATCCTAGCATTGCCATCAGCTGGCACCCGTTACACACGCCCAGAGAGAAAGTATCGGCTCGCTGTTTGAAGTGCGCGAACTGTGACGTCAGCGAATCGGAGAAGAGGATGCCGGCTGCCCAACCTTTAGCTGAGCCCAGCGTGTCTAAAAACGTTAATAACAATAATAAATATAGATAGACTTTCCATGCAGCAGTATCTAGCCCCAAATCAAGCTAACAAGCCAACGCGTGTAATATGGGAACTAGATAACACCTAGACAGAGAACGAACATCTATGTTCATCACATTAATGTTTTGTTTCCGGTTGGGATAGAACCCACGGCCTAGGCGCAGAAGGAAGAGCAACTACCAACAGACCTGTGAAGGCTGTCATTTTAAGTATAGGATTTCTGGAATAACAAAACTATACCTACGATTATTATATCTACGCATACCTGCATAACTGAAACCACCAGGGAACACCAATCCCTGGAAAGCGTCAAGGGTGATCTTCTTGTTTTGCAAATCGCTCATCGTCACATCGAAGACATCGAAGTTTGCCTTCATCAGGGACGCGATCATTTCTCTATCGCCATTGGTTCCTGTACATGTAACTGGCATGAGTACAACCCAAACACGCAATTAATTGAGTTTTCTTTGGAATGAAGCTGATAAAATTAATATAGGCCTTCCACATTGTGTCCCCGCCGTATACTATTACTTCGGTTTTATAGCAATGCGCAGCAAACCTCCAAAAGTTAGTCATTGTTGGTAACATGGAGGGAATGCGTTCTCGAGGTAGGGAACCAAATAAATAGGAGGATGGACGGACCCACAAGATAAAGGGTAGTTAGATGCCAGTTTTACGATTTGATCGGAATTTTAACAAATAGAAAGCGCTGCCCGCTGGGGACAATAAGTCCACTTCAGTAGAGAAAAGACATTCAATTCGTAACAATCGTTATTCAAAGCTACGAATTATACCAACGACCTACAGTTATGTAGTCCCGATCACAGAAAGATAAAGGTGGCTAGATAGTTTGGTACACATTGATATTCTGTGTACTTCTTCTTCTTCTTCTGTGTACTAGTATTTAGGTACGTATTTGGATTCTTGGATAAATGACCATGAGAACCGTTTATTATCACAGCGTGTATATTATTACTTGTATATATTACGTGTATATTATTACTGCTAAACTGATAAAGTAAGGTACCTTCTTCTCGGAGGACAGCAACTTTGACGGACTTCGTTTTCACAACTGCAGCTGAAGGGTCGAATGTAACGTTGTACTTCACGCCCTTTCGATTTTCAAGACCTGTCAAAATTCGGAAATTTTTACTTTAGTGCAATATAAATCATCTTGAACTCCACACAGTGGAAACGCACCGAAGCAGAACCGTTTAGCGAGCCACATTTTCTAAGAAGAATAAAGTGTACCTTTCCATTCCTGTTCCACGCACTTCGTGTTCGCTTGTAGGCCCTCAAGCCTGTAACTAGTTTCCTCCCACATTCTGAACACATCAATCAGTTGCGTGTCCACCACTTTCTGGCCATTCAGGTTTATGACGATCTGCAAAGAGAAATGTAGTATATTATTTCCATTGTGGTAGAATGTGAAGGTAAAAAAACTCGTCGTAATTAGATGACATGAGTGTAAACAGTATTAACCCTGACGGTGTATAAATTAATGTACAATAGATAGCATAAAGGCCTGTTTATTTTTAAGCCAACCGAATCAATAAATGATAAAGGGGAAACAATTTTGGTAACAAATATTTCTAAAAATTCTATGTGATATAGGTACTTAATAAAGTTCACTCGGGCAGTACAGCGGATTCTAAAACTTAGTATCGAGTGTACTAAAAATAAAATACACACCGGCGCGTTCATTCCATATTTTCCGGTGCTGCCAATATGCTGTGCAAAGACACCGTTAGCCTTGTACTCTCTCAGTACATAATCCAAGTTGGGCTTAGAAACTTCGAGAACTATTCCCAGCTCCTCGTTGAAGAGAGCTTCGATGGGCGATGCGCCGGGAAGGTGAATGTTGAGGTTCAGTCCACGAACACCGGCTATGGCCATCTCTAGGAGAGTGGTGACGAAACCGCCTTCGCTTATGTCATGGCCGGATAGTAGCATCTTTTCTAGAGAATGCATCAAGTTATTTACTGATACTTGACCAACATCGTAGCACTAAGGAATAAATGTATAAAAATAATCTGAGTTAATTACTGTACAGCTCATAAAGGGCTGTAATTAATAAACCTTTGGTAATCAAATCAATTGGTGGTGGACCCAGGACATTATGCAACTAGTCAATTCTTATGTACATTGGGATGTAGTAACCATTCTAGATAAGTACCTTTCAGTAGTTTCTGCGTGATCTTGAACAAACTCTTAAGTTCCTTAGGCTTGTCTAGATCCGGAGGGGTGTCACCAAGTTGTTTGTAGCACTGCGCTAAAGCTGATCCACCGAGTCTGCAAAGAAAAGTATACTGTATACTTCCGGATCATGGTTCAAACTCGTTTGCCATGATAAATAATTGTAATGAAATTCTTACACAATTAGAACATTCTGTAAACATAAGATTTTTTTCCATACGGCATCCTAGATGGTGGTGGAATAGGCAATAGGTAGAATTCAATTAGTAAATGCATTTTATTATGTTGTCTGTGCACTTTCGTTTCCCGTCAACTTCAACGCCATCAAGCTATCCAATCAATATAATTAGGAACGGTTTTTTTAAGAATGATTCTCATTGTTGTAAAATGACAGTATGAGCTTCATCACCAAATCACTATTAGTTACTAACCTATGCTTACTTTTAATTCTTTTACTAAAACTATGGACCAATTTTATTGTTGTCTGAATAAATAAATAAATTATTATTATTATTAATACCTGTATTTTCCTGGAGAAACGCGAACATAGACGAGAGCAGATTCTTCTTCTTTGACCGCGGGATCTATCTTGACCGTTATATCAGGGCACGGAGCGTACGTCGATACAACTAACGTGCCGGGAGATTTCACTGCAAATAAAGAAAATATATTATTAACTAGCTGGTACCCGCGACTTCGTCTGCGTACTTTTAATTTGAATATTATGCAATAAAAGGTAGCCTATGTTCTTTCTCAGGGTCTAAAGATTGTCTGTGCCAAATTTCATCAAAATCGGTTGAGAGGTTTAAGCGGGAAAGCGTAACAGACAGACAGACAGACACAGACGAGTTACTTTCGTATTTATAATATTAGTTGGGATAGTTGGGATAACAGGTATTTATTTTCAGAAAATATTCATACAAGATGTTTTACATAAAGTAGATAGGTAACATGTGTGTAGAAAGAAATTTTTGTTAAATACTATGTGCAAATTAACAATTTGGTCTCTATTCTATAGGGTACCACTTTACAGTGAAAAACGTTAACCTTGCTCTAACTACAAACTGTGTAAAGACGCAGTAAACAGTGGAGGGGATGTGCTTGCGCCTTCAAAACACTTGCGCCATCACACCCCGTCCCTCCTTCCAGCGTTCTTTCTTCGTGAAATTACCTGCGGCCCGATTACACTAATGTCTGTCTATCGAGATGGCTTTCAGTTTGACATTTGATTCCCATCCGTCCAAGTAATTTAGATACTAGATCCATCCATATGTTGCTATTACACTATAGGAATCAAATGCTCTCGTCAGAGTATTATATTCCTTGATAAAATGTCAAATTGAAAGCCATCTCGATAGCCAGACATTAACGTAATCCGGTCGCAGTACCCCATGTACCTCTCTCGCCGCCGGCTAGTTGCGCGCACATCGACAGCGAGTCCTTCCCGCCGTCGACGGCGACGCCCAGTGTCCGCATCGCGCCGCAGAGCGCCTCGCAAGCAACCACCAACGAGCCTCCTTCCACGCCGGTCTTGCCGCCCCACATCCAGTTACCGGAGCATTTCACGTCTTCTAGCTCGGAGATGCCGGCGAATACCTTTGCAATATTAGATTAGATAATTCTTTATTGCAAAAAACAGTGAACTTAATGCTAGTTAGCATTGTCTTCCAGTTAACCTTAGGAGAATAGCCACTTAAAATCGTCAACTAACATTATATTTGGGAATATAGGTCGCATACGCAAACACGAATAGCGATGTGAAGTGCCACCATTACAAAAATAAACAGGTCTGATAAATATAATTATTACAACACGCGACACAGAACAATCATAACAACAATAAATAACATCTTGCTCGATTAAGCGAGGCGCGGAGTTTAACAGATCCTTGATTTTCAACGACGCAAGAGGTTGCGGGTTCGATTCCCGCCTCGGAACAAATTTGTGTACGATCTGCAGAAATTTGTTCCGTTGGTCTGGGTGTTTATATATAATAAAAAATATCTATCTATGTAAATATATACCTAATGTATTAAATATATCAGTCATCTAGTACCCATAACACAAGCTTTGAGTAGCTTACTTTGGGGCTAGATGATGCTGTGTGGATTGTCCAGCATTATTGATTTATATTTATTTATTTCAGATGTAGAGGTATTTGTAAGCGAGTGTTATAATTTCACCATCGACTATAACGCATGAATGCGTATGTATCTACTTGTAATAGATGAAACAACTCACCAAATTAGTCAACGCTTCGCCGAGAGACAAGCGAGCGCCGGCAGCAGGGTCCAACAGACCCTTTATGTTCTGAGTGCCGATGGACGTGGCAGACCCCACGAGGTCGTTGTACCCAAGCGCTATGATCGCACAATCGGCTAATGGCGTGTGAAGCGGACCCACGCACTGTTGTTGCGCGACTAATCCCGTTACACAACGATCCACCTGAAAGAAAATAGGTTAGAAATAATAAAATCTCGTGGTGACCTTGGTACACATGGACAAGTCGAGTAAACATATCAAATCCCTAACTCAACAAAACAAAGTCGAATATCGCTAGGATACGTTAACGCCACGAATGTCAATACATATTCATTCATGATTAGACCCCACAGAAAGCCAAATAATAATTCCGATTATTGGCGAAGTGTGAGATTCGTTAACCATAAATCATAGTATGTACATACTTCACGCAAATAAATTATTTCATTTCATTTCGATTACTAAAAAGACAAGAGCGAACATTGTGAACCCTGATGCGTACCTATCGAAACAGCCTAAAGCGTTTTGATCTAAGACTAAATTTATAACCCTGTGCATTACTGTGAAACTTGGTTTATGTCTAATAACTTTAGTTTGAAAAAGGCTTATTCACATGATGGAGCGGAACATACCTTGTTAGTAAGATATCGCTTGCTGGCGACGTTGACGAGTCTCAGAACCCTGTCTAGAGCAGATATAACTGTGATGTCTTCGGGAAGCGATAGCGGCAGCTTAGTCCTCTGTTCTCGCTTCAAGTCGAACGTCTTTCGCGGCATGTTTCCTGAAAATAGTTTTATTTATACAATGATGTCAACAAGTGTGTTTTCATAACTATATGTACGATTGAAATAATACCAAAGCAACACTCGCGCATTGCCTATCATTAGGGACAAACAAGCTGTCCGCTAAATGACGTACCACGTGATCGGCCGGCGCAGAAAGAAAATTCATATAATTATGCGTTCACGGCTTAGTCACGTGATTCGCCTGAGGACTACTTGTTCATACTGAACATAATGACTGCTTCATTTAATGGGAGAAGTCACTGGCTCCTGAAACACAGTTTCTTAACTAGTTCCGAAGCCTATAAGGATTAAAAATATATATTATTATAAAACACATTTTTACTTTACTTATACCTGGTTAAAGAATACCAACTCCTGCAAAAGGGTATTTGCCGAATGTCAGATTTGAACATAGATAGATAGATAACTCTTTATTGATTGTAAGCGCAGGGCAACCTGCGGATGGTAGGCCCCCCTCTTTATAATATTTTCATTCCTGCTACCCACTCACTTACCTGACTACCCCTTAGATATCTTCAAAAAATCTTGATACAAAGTTAGTTCTTAGTACAGAGATCTGGGGGAATAAAATTCATGAAGCTCTTTTAATTTTGACTTACAAATTCTAATGGAATTTCCACTAAGACTTCTAGTATCTTGGTACTTTTTTCAGTTAGCTGTGTAGACTTACCAAGTACAGCTTCCAAATGCAAGTCAAATGGCAATTTAGGCTTCATTTCTGGCTTCAATCTGGCACTCCTGCTTAGATCCTTGTCTGTGTATGAGTCTTCCACTAAACTCATATAGCCATCTCCGGTCACTTCACCCACAAATGAAACAGGGCATCTTTCGCGTTTGCAAATTTCTGAAATAATTATGAGATTATCTGCCAAGCGCGATCCAGACTTATTAAACGTATTAAAACTAGTTTTCGACTTATGGTTTTATTTAATAGCTAATGATGAATTTTATATGAAGTCTTAATTTGACTCACATAAATCACGTTTGAAAAGATTCAATCTGTGACAGACATACATTGAACTTTCCAAATAATCAATTTTGTACTTTAAATAAACAACTTGTATTTTAAAATGAATTGTGTATTTGATAAAAATGTTATATTTAACTTGTAATGGAAAAACGAGTGTAAAAAAAGTAGAAGATAGTATGTATGTATAGGCTGATTAGATAGATTTATGTCAAAACATTTACCTTCAAGAGTAGCTCTGTTATCCTTAGAGCACAATAAAGCGTTGTTCTCCTGATATTCGGCGCCCCACAGTTCTAGTGTGGTGATAGTCGGGTCCCCCAGTTGAAACTCCTTGGTGAATACCACCCCGCCTTCCGGCTCAACTAACTCCTTTAAAACGTTTCCGTTTCCGCCTGCACCTTGATCGTGGATAGCTAGAAAACAAAACACATTGGTGTCGATTCTGTTGTTGCATTATCCTAAACTCACTTAATCTGACAGCTTTAAAATTGTAGCCATCCTTGTCGTTTCGGTCTTTTAGAAAGGGAGAGCAGTATTTTTAGTGCTGTCAAATTAGGAAAACTAAACAACAGAATTGGCACAACTGTGTAAAAAGATCTTACAATATAGGTAAGATAAAACTTACATTCAACTGGATTGATGTCAGCTTCTAGACACCCTCTTACGGCACGATTTAGTCGATTTCCCATTTCAGCATCACCTTTAAAATAAACAAAAAGTTTATGAATGAGAGATGTTATAGTTGGTTGACGAGTGTCAAACAACTAAGTCTTACCCCCGGTTTCAGAGCTTGATCAACACTAATCGGCTGTTGAGTCACTTGCTATTTCAGTTTTTACTTAAAATTAGAGAGAAATAGCAAGTGACTTGACAGTCGATTAGTGTTGATCGAGCTTTCAGAAACCGGGGGTTATAATTCTATATCTTCAAAATGTTGGAATGTGCGAGCAAGTTTCTTATAATTAGGGACAGTTTTTCAACCGACAAAAAAACGAAGGTCTAAATTTATACTTAAAATTAGAGAGAAATAGCAAGTGACTTGACAGCCGATTAGTGTTGATCGAGCTTTCAGAAACCGGGGATTATAATTCTATATCTTCAAAATGTTGGAATGTGCAAGCAAGTTTCTTATAACTAGGGACAGTTTTTCAACCGACAAAAAAAACGGAGGAGTAGACCGATTTTTATAATTCTTTTTTTATTGGAAAGGGTATACCCCGAAAAAGGTCTTGGGGGAAATGGGGTTTAAAAAAACAATCCAACCCTAAGGCTAGGAAAAGAGTTATTGATTGTTCACTCACTGATTGTAATGTATGACCGCTCATAACTGGATAAAATTTGGTACAGAGTAAACCAATTTAGATTTTTTGGATGAATGGAATTGGATAGAGAGATACATTTTTTAACATAATTATAGATATAACTTTTAATGGATATAGATACTCTATCTCTGTGCCAAATTTCATCCAGATCCGTTCTATTGTTATTGAGTAACAAACATTCATCCATCCAAACTTTCACTTTTATGATTAGTGGGATTTATTATATCGAGCACCTCTGTATGTGTGGCACTCGTTTTATTGCCTTTTTTTAAGTACTTAACCGATGTTAAACTCTATTGTTGTTGCGATAAATAATTTCATTTCAAATTATCAACGAACCTCTTTGCACAGCTCCGAAGTCCAATGCATGGTCTCGAGAGTCGCCGCCTTGAACCGCAACGGAGGACGCGGCCCCGCCGCCTACACCGATCCGGTACACGGGACCACCTATTTTCACCATCAACATGCCTGGAAGTAAACAAAAAAAAACCATAAAACATCCAACTATTTTGTGCAAGCGGCTATAGTCTGGTGGGTAATTTTTACGTGATAACCCACTCTCACCAGTCAATAATTTATATGTATAGTCTGGCTGGAATCATAGACCGATTTATATCAAAGAAGATAAGAAGTCCAAAGGTCATAGAGATCCGCCCTAGATTATGCAGTCGGTGAAAAAGGTAGAGAAGAATGAAGAGTAAGAAAGAAGGCAAAATATACTTCATTGCACACCACATAATAATTGCACATAACATAAAAAAAATCTGAGTGATATACAATGAGCGGTCTTATCGCTAACAGCGATCTCTTCCAGACAAACTTGGGTTGGGCTTATTTGACAAGGACGATGGTGTAGAATAAATAATGAGAATAACGCATATGCACATATTAATAAACAAGTTGCGTCCCGCGGTTTTATCCGCGCAGATTTAAATCCCGGTATTCCCACGGGATAAAAGTAGCATATGTGCTATTCCAGAATATAATCTATCTCTCTGCAAAGTTTCATCCAGATCCGTTCATCCGTTCCGGCGTGAAAGAGTACCAGACATCCATCCATACTTACAAACTTTCGCGTTTATAAAATAGTAGTAGAATAATTAAGGTACTTAAACTACAATACAGTACAGGTGCAGAAATACAATATTTACCCTTCTCAGGCTTGTTTTTCTTGATCATTGTGTGAGGCATGTATCCAATGCCGCCACTAAACATGATCGGTTTCACAAATTCTTCTCTGGCATTGTCAGCATTCCTCAAACCGTATGATTGTACAAAACCTAAACAAACAAGATTAATAATTATGAAATGAACACAAATAATAAATTAATTAATCTTTTGACGTTCTTTATTAAATAAATATTGGTAGTCATCACAAAAATGTTTGTTCTCGGCTGAGACCAAATCCACAGCTTACAGCGTAGAAAGAATTTACTAAGAATTATCTATTGATCTGTGAGTCGAAATGGTGAAGGCATTGAACCATAATAAGATTCGACGTACATATTTTAATTATATACTAAATATTAGTTGGTATTGTAGTGACAATCGTCATAGAAGAATGCATAACATTTGATAAGAAAGCATAAAACTATTTACCAAATACAAGCTGATGTAAGATTTTCATAGATTGCGTAGGACCAAAAGTTACCGCGGAGAAACATTATTTGATGATCGATTTTCTGCTGTGATGCTTTACTTTAAGGGGCAGCATACAGCGCACCGCTATCTCGTTTCACAATTAAACATTTTTGAAGATATAAAATCACTGAATGTAGTTATGTAAAATCGCGTTGTGGTCAATAGCATTACAAAAATTTAGCGATAAAAAAAAATTTGACACAAGCAAGTTTTAAGACTTAAAAATGGGATTTTATATTTTTCTAATTTTTATGTATGAAAAAGCTTGGATTCAAAATTTTATTTTCGCTAAATCTTTGTAATGCTATTGACCACGACTTAACCGATTGCGATTTTACATAACTACATTCAGTGATTTTATATCTTTAAAAATGTTCAATTGTGCAAGCGAGATAGCGGCGCGCCGTAGAGACAAAAAGTAGATTAGTATTAAAGCTAGTAATGACGTACCAGTTATCACGGGTTCACCGAACTTGTTTCCGTAGTCAGAAGCACCATTGCTAGCCTCGATGATGATTTGAAGGGGGGACGCGAAGTTGTTGGGGTATTCCCATCCCTTTTCTTCCCATGGTAAATCGTATCCTGTAATTTATAGATGTAATAACTCGTTACGTGAATCCATGAAGGCACCAAGGGCGTTATTCACTATGACCAATTCAATCGCGTTTGGGTTTAGATCACGTTGTGACGTCACATGGTTAGGGCAAAGTATTTCCTATGTCATGAAGAATAATGCTCAAGATCACGTTGTGACTTCACACGGTTTGGTGCATGGAATCTCCTATGGCACAGAGAATAATGCCCCGAGGCAGCAACATAGCTCCGAGTTGGAAGCTACACGGGAAATCGGTTATGGCAGGGGGCCGATCTAAACCCCTGGCAATTCTGATGATTACTTCTGTATAGATATACTAGTTGCGCCCGCGGTTTCAACCGCGCAGATTTAAATCCCGGTATTCCCACGGGATAAAAAGTAGCCTATGTGTTATTCCAGACTATAATGTATCTCTCTGCCAAGTTTCACTCAGATCCGTTCAGCCGTTTCGGCGTGAGAGTAACAAACATCCATCCATCCACCCATATTTTACAAACTTTCACGTTTATAATATTAGTAGGATGTTAGTATGTAAACATACTAGACGACCTCTGTGGCGCAGCCGGCGAGAGCCTGCCTGCGACGCAAGAGGTTGCGGGTTCGATTCCCGCCGTGGAACAAATTTGTGTACGATCTGCAGAAATTTGTTCCGATGGTCTGGGTGTTTTCTATGTATAATAAAAAAAATATCTATCTATGTAAGTATAGAATGTATTAAATATATCAGTTATCTAGTACCCATAACACAAGCTTTGAATAGCTTACATTGGGGCTAGATAGTGCTGTGTGGATTGTCCAGCATTATTTATTTATTTATTTATTATACCGGGTATATGCAAGTTCCCGACGCTGTATCCCGCAGTACCGGCTACAGTATGCCCTCCTCTGCCCACCCCTTGCACGTCCCTGATTCTGCCCCCCGTTCCAGTAGTAGCGCCACTAAACGGCGCCACAGCAGTCGGCATGTTATGCGTCTCAGCAGTAAATATAATGTCGGACTCGGTCTCTTCCTCGACGATTTTAGAAGGAGCACGGACATCGCTGGGGCGCAACTTCTTGTGCTTGAATCCTATGATGGCACTGCAAATTGGTACTGTTTAAGCAGACAACTCTATTGATAGTTTTTTCACATACTGATAACAATAAAACGCTTGCGTAATGCGTTTGCTATCATAGCACACTTTAATTTCAAAGCTAGTGAACTTTATATTTGATACACCCACCAGATTTTTCCAATGCAGCATGAAACCAATGAGTTATCATCAGTTAAGAGGTTCTTAGGTCTCAAATTTCGAAAATGTCAGCCAAAAAAGGTTATACTATTTATATTATTAAGGCCATATTTATCTTATCTAAAAAAAATATTTTAGCAAACATCGTCTTTTTAACAACAGAATATTATTACCTGCTGTTATCTCCAAACTTAATAACATTATTTTTATTTGAAGAATTCTGAGTGGAAGCAACCATATCAATTAGAGATTCATCGATTTCTTTGCCATCTAATATTATCTTGCCCTAGAAACAAACCATACAAATTAATTATTATTATAAATTAATTTCATTGTGTGTAACTTTAAGCAGGTAATTTAAATTATGATATGAATTACCTTGAAGAACCAATGGCGGGAATGCTCGCTGTTGCTCTGAGCAAGGTCAAATAACTCGACACTAGTTGGGTCTCGTTTCAGTTTATTGACAAACAGATCCATGTACAAGTCCATATCCCAGGAATCAAATGCCAAACCTGTAAATTTAAAAATGAAAACTACCACCTTCTAACATATAAGATTCAACATAGGACTTACTACTAGGGATAATTTAGCATTTTTAAGAAAATAGTGAAAGAATTTTTAAAATAGGACCAGTAGTTTCACAGGTTTATTTGTTAGAAACATACAAATTAGGGTTTGGGAATTCCCGACAGTCTCAACGTCCCGGGACACGAGACAGCCTACAGTCAAAGTCCCGGGAATTCCCGGGACTTCGAGACTAAGCTTTTTAAAGGTTTTTTGAGGGTAAGCTTTTTTGAAGTAGGTATTTGAATTGTTTTAATTTCTGGTAAAACGTATAAAAAGAAAATTTGTAAAAATTAACATTTAAAATTAAAGCTTAAATCTCTTATTAGTTGCTTTGTTTACTTCTTTTAATCACACATAGATTCATTTTTTCAATCACAACATAGATAATACTCTAAACTTTTTTTCATTTGTTTCATAATTAAATAATCCAAATAAATAATAACTAAACAGACTTTTATATCAGATAAAAAAAAATTTATCGTCAACAGATTTGTCCGACAATCTGTTTCTGACTAACAGATATCGGTTTAATATGTTTAAAGCTTTAAACAGTACCCGGTTTTAAACTTTCTGTACGTTTTCTGGTTGCTTCAAACAACTAAAACTCCTTTTTTAATGTTGCTTTTGTTTTTTAATTATTTGTCCTTTAATTATTTGAAAAAAAATGATTAGGTACCTACTTACATAACAATTTCGACAATCTTGTCTTGTCTCAAGTCTCGACCCGAAAGTCCCTGGACTTGAGACAACTAAAATTACGAAAAGTCCCGGGACTTCGAGACACGAGACGTCCTGGGACCCAAACCCTAATATAAATCTTTCCTTCCTCTATAGAATTAGTGCAGATTAGTGTAGTATAGGTACAAACTTACACTAATTAATTACAAATTTCACAATCAAACTATCCAATGAGTTTTAGAACCCACCATTGGTCCATTCTGTGACTGTTTAAGAAACAATTCTTGATCTTGCCTAGCCTGTCTTATGAGGCTATGATATCCTTGTGCTATGAAACTACTACTACTGAACATACTTTTGGTAAACCAGCTACATATTGCGTACAATTTGGATGTTTTCAAGAGACGAGTGAATAGGTTTCTTCTAGGTAAGCGTGCTACACCGTAGACCGCATCATCACTTAACATCAGGTGAGATTGCGGTCAAACGTTTTACCTATAGATTGTAAAAAAAAACACTTCTAATACTATGACTTACCTAATTTTTGGTTGACATGCTCCATTGCAGGCCTGCCTTCTCTCTGCAGTGGTACTACATACCAGGGCTCAAGATCCTTTGGTAAGCCTTCATTAAAGCTATGGCGAGGGAGATTTGCCTTTGTGTAGACACATTGTGTCATCCTGTCATGCAGTGGAGCAGCCAGGGCTTCAAACTGGTTGTTGTTAACATTCTTTGAGCCTTCAAAGGTGACAAGGTATCGTGTTGAAACCTCCAGTCGTACCACATCATGTAAGCCAACACTATCACAGATCTGTACAGAGTTACTAGAATCAGCTGTAGAGAAATTGAACCTGAAAATAATAACATTATGTATAAAATCATAGCATTTAGACAACAAAAAAGTAGAACATTAAGTACTTTAAACACAATCTTTGTCTTGTAAAGAGAATGGTGTGAGTTTTTTTATTCTTGCATTTTTCATAAGATAAAAAAATACTCATACCTGGGTCCAATTTCAATTATAATTTGATTTCCTTGAACACTCTTGTAGTTGGTTTCATTCCGTAAGGCATAAGGCTGAAGGGGAGAACTAAGCAGCCATTTGAGAATTTTGATTTGATTAATGTTGAGGTAGTCACATCCTTCACTTAGCTCCACATGGTAACAATGTTCGGTAGATAATTCAGACACATTAGAATCAACCTTCTTGAGTTTATTCAGTATCTCCTTTGTTTTATGTGCACTAAATGCTTCAGATGAGAAAAATCTTATCAGGGTCATTTTGCCAGCTACACTTGTTGAACAATGTTTGAATAATTACTGAACATCAAAGTCATGTGGGTAGGTATGATAGTACCGAGTTGAAGTTCTTACATCAATGTCAAAGATCAGTTATAATCAGTTGTGTAGGTAGGTAATGTGTGAACCCAGCTCACTATCTGAAACAAATAAGAACAAACAACATGAGCTTATGCAATGTCAACATCAAAATAGTAGCTCAGGATTAAATACAAAATTCATAATGGTTAAACTATAGCTACCCTGGTACCTGAGTTGAGGGTTGGGGATAGGGGGGGATGCAAGTGGGGGTAGATGGCAAGTCTTTGCCTATAGTTAATTTTTCTAGGAAATGAAAAAATATTTCTTCAAATGTCTTCAATTTTTTTCAAAAAAAAAAATAACTAACCTAATGGGAATCCTTCCCTTGAGTCTTTTTGTCTAGGAGATGAAATATTATTTCCAATTTTCTTCACTTTAGTAAAAAAACCCTAACCTATTAATTTGAACTATAGGGAAAGACTTGCCACCTACCCCCACTTGCAACCCCCCTATTCCCAACCCTCAACTCAGGTACCAGGGTAGCTATAGCCAACCCTTCATAATATTTATCAGTTTTTTAACTAAGTTGATATTCTTATTTCCATAGTGGAAATGTGTGGAATAATAGTAACCTACTAAACATTGCATGAAATAATTGACCACTAATAAGGAAGGAGTAGGTACCTATACTAGCAGCTAGTAGGCAGCAGTAGGCTCCTTGTTGTCTTGCAATTTTACTTCTCTACCTACTTACAATTTAATTGATTAGAAAAGTTACAGTAAAAGTCCTGAGTTTTAATTTCATAAGTTTATGGATGTCCCATTGTATTTCAAGCATGAACTCTTGAGATTAAAGAATTAATTGAACAAAAACAAGTTTAAATTTGGAACTGTTTGGAACCCTTATGTCATAATCACATAGGTCTCTTATAACCCGTTTGTATGAGGCTTGTAGTGAGGCAAGTAGCACCTCCGACCACAGTATTTTGGTGTTGTCAGCCAACCAGTGAACATGGATGTGTGGTGAGAGGTGCTACTTGCCTCGCCTGTATAAGCCTGAGGTTAAACTATAGCAATCCTTAGAGGATATTATTCTCCTAGAAGGCAAGTCCTTCCCTTGAGCCCTTTTGTCTAGGAAATGAAAAAAAAAATACTACAAATTACCTACTCCACTTTAAAAAAAAAATTTTTCTCTAGATGATTTTTTTTCATTTCTTAGAAAAAAGGACTCAAGGGAAGGACTTGCCAGCTACCCCCAACCCTCAACTCAGGTACAAGGATTGCTATAGCCAACCCAACAACCATATGGTGCCAAGTATGAACTTACGTGATCACTTAGGGCACGACAAAAACTTTTCACTGTCTCGTGTCTCACTAAGTGTGCAGCTAAGTGATCAGATCACGTAAGTTCATACATATCTGGCACCGGGCTATGGTGCAGCCTTCTGAGCAGTCCTGACTCACCCAAGCAAGCTTATTCATAACTTCCCAGGAAGTTCCCAGGAAATAAATAAATTTAGAATAGTGTTCAGCTAGTCAAATTCGAAGATACGAAGGAAATCCTGAGTAGCATGAGCTCTACTTACTTGAAATTACCTTTTATTAAGTTCAGCGACTTTATGCAAGGATTACACTGTAAACAAACATGCAGAAGAAAATATCAACAACAAATCCATACCATCGTTCGTGGTGACTATGTGCCTGGCAGGTGAAAATGTGCAATGATGAGGGTCCGTTATTAACCTCTCGTACGTTTTGACACGGATCCGTGTTTACACCGTCAACTGTTTTGGCACGGATCTGTGCTAGAGTGACTTTCGCTAGTTTTTACACGATTTTAATATTTAACCTAATGAAAACAGTGCTCAGAATAGCTTGAATCGAAGCAGGATAAACTAATCTACCACAGACAACATTCACTTGGTATATTTGAAGCACCAGTACTTCATACGAGTGCATTCAAATTGACTCACTTCACGCGGCTGTACTGTGCGAAGCGGTGCGAAGAGTGCTACAGTGATTTATCCAATTTTAACCACAAAATCAAGAAAAAGGTAAGTAAATGTTTTGATAATTGTTCTTTAGTATATCTAGATGCTACTTGTTCAAATCAAACATGTAAAATAGGTACAACTTTCGAGTATTCCTTCGAAAAAACCTCCTCATCTAAGTACCCGTTATTGCAAACTTTATTTTCTTTATGTTTACAATGATTTTGCGTAAGATTGTTCATAGTATTTTATATCATCTAAAAGGAAATTTCAATAGGATTACAAATTCGTTGTCATAATTGCGCATTATTCATATTTTTATGATAAAATTACGCATTTTACGTACCAAGTGTTCAAATACACGCACACATATGCAGTTAAAATGGCGGATGTTTTGTGTGCGCACATACTCTTCGTCATCTGTTATAGAGGATGTTCAAAAATTCTTTGATTTTTTTATAATGCCATGATATTTCATACCTATTATTATGATTGATAAAAAAATAAATAATTTCTCTAGAAATAATCAAAATTGAAGTGTCTGTAATGTCGAAATATCGAATCTCGATAGAGATAGGTGGATAGGTATCCTACCTAGGTGCGGTAAATATATAGGTACGGTGCTAAAACATTTATATAACTATCTGATGGAACAAGCAGATTTTCCACCTGATGTTGAGTGGTAACCATCACCTATAACAAAGCATTGCTTCGTAAGTCACGCACGATAGGAACGTGCCCTATGATGCGTGCCATACTGCATCAAATACTTTTTTACTGCTAGGTACTACTGACTAAATTGTAATTTGTCATACCTACCAAAATAAGGTCCGTTTTTATATTTTTTGCGTAAGTAGGTAGGTAGGTACCTATCTACTTTTTGCCCTCGCCAGTCACTACCTATGTACCCATATGGTGACCAAAATAAATCCCGCTTTGAGTTTGCCGACAAAAATAAAACAGCCAAGCAAAATTTTACCCAATGTTCACGAAACTAGGAATCACCGATGACATACCTACCTACTGCCTTGTCATCCATTCCTTTGAATTTGGCGAAAAAGATTAGACAAAATTGGACCTAATCAGAATACGGATAACAATTGAATTTGGTTGTTAGTTCCGTAAAAAATCGGCACCACTTGCGGCAGGTGCTTTACACAATAATGAGCTTCAATGTGCCAATGTTAAGGTGCATAATAGAATGTCGAGATTACATGTCGGCGTTTTAGTAAAGGGTTTATGCGCATGCGATGAAAGACATTCTATATTACACCTTGGGTTACATATGGATGTTTTAGTAGGGATCCAATTTTTTCTAGTGATAAATATAATAGTACATATTGTTACTCAGGGATAATGTATTTAGCTTTGTTATGGTTTAAGAATTTTTGAAATTGGACCAGTAGTTTCTGAGCCTATTTGTTCCATATACAAAAATACAAAGGATTCCTCTTTATTATTTTGGTGTAAAATTAGTAAGTATAGGCAGTGTAATTTTAAGTACTAAAATAAACTTTTTTGACGATTTTATTGTTTTATTTCTATAGAAACCTTACAATACAACCTAGGAAAATTTTGCTTTCTTTTCCATCACAATGTATACCAAAACGTGTTGGTACCTATATTGTATCAAATTACAGAACAACAACATATTATTCATACTTTTTTATCAAACACAATATTTTTGTACTCAGTGAAGCGTCTGTTGCGGCGATTGCATTGTCAAGAGACCACGTCACCAGACGCCCGTTTATGTATAAGAATATTAACTATATTTTTTTATGTTATAGCAAAAAAAAACCTACAGAAAAGTTGTTTGGTAAAAAAAAAATTGTTGTTATTTTTATGATATAACTAATATGTTAAATTATAATTTTTTACTACCTACAACAATAAAACAATACAAAAGATAATATTACAGTAAGTAGTGGGTAGGTAGTAGATACAACTACAAAAGCTATATGTTTTCACGATTAGGTAGGTACACTTCGTAAAATATTCATAACTAATGTGCGCTTGAACGAACCCAAAAATAAACATACTGTATAGTCTGCCAGATACGTGACAAGACAGACTAAGGAACTAATGCACTAGCACAGATCTGTGTCAAAACAGACGCGGTAATTTGGGATCGCACAGATCTGTGACACGCCAGACGCGGGGATTTGCGATCCACGCACACATGCAAGAAATTATGAATTATTGCTAGTTTGGAACCCCACTTTATTTTACCCTTTTTCTTTAGTATTTTCTATAAAAACAGTGGTGCTAAATACCCCAAAATAAAAGTAAATTTATTCTACTTTATGGCAATACCACTTTTGTGCGGCACAGATACCAAATATATTCAGAATAATCGGATGAAGTGTAGCCTATGTAAACTGGGTATAGGTCTAGTTTATTTACTCTAAAATTAATTTCTGACGTCTATTCTGCAGTGTAATCAATTTTATGTGGAAAAAGATATACTAGTTACGTAAATAAATGCTTTTCACTAGCTCAAACCAAGTAATTACGTGATTGGGAGGACCAAAAGTTCAGTTTCAAGACACTGTCAGCGGCGTTCATTGTGTATCTCATTTGTACTTTTCAAATTGGAATTGATCTTTCAATTTATTCTAGACGTTCTATTGTTTTCATATCATTGGATTCGTATATCAATTACCTTTGTTTCTAAATAAAACAAACCACTTTGAAATAAAGTTTTATTGCAAATAACAGCAAATTCATACAGCGGAACCATTTTCAACCATTGAGTCGGCGTCAAGAGCCTCTGGAATATTATTTTAACATTATTTACCAATGAAGTATAGTTAAAAACGTACATTAGGTATCTGACTTTCGATACCATTTGCCAGATTCATAGTGATTCATACATTTTTATGCAAAAAAAAAATATAAACGGGCGCCTGGTGACGTGGTCTCTTTACGTGCAATCGGCGCCACAGACGTGCGTTTTTTCTCGCGGGCGATCTCAACGTACGAGAGGTTAATACATTTTGGCCAATTTTCACTAGAACTGAGACTACTAACAACCCTTGACCGTAGGATATATGTGTTCTGTGCCCTTGAGGCCATGTTTCGTTCAAAATTAGATTTTTGGTTTCACCTGCCTGGCACATAGTCACCTGCCTGGCACATAGCCGTCACCACGAACGATTCGGTACCTACATCCCCCGCGTTCCGAAATACGCTATAATCCACAGAACACATATATCCTTACGGACTATAATCGATTTGAGCGCTCACAAACCAGCAGTGCAAGTACCGTTCTAATAGATCGCTTATTTGACATTTAGAATCGTGAAAAATTCGTTAAAATCGGTTTCAACTTTATCAACAATGGATAAAACCACTTTTAACGAATTTTGACGATTCTAAATGTCAAGTTAAGCGATCGATAAGAACGGTACTTGCCCTGCCGTACCGAATTAGCGTGAGCGCGATAACGATGACCCATGAAACGTCATAGATGACGTCATGACATGCGCCATCTTGCGATTACGCTGACCATGCCATATTCTAATATCACTGTGAGCGCTGTCAAAAATGACAGTTGTGCATTTGTGTTTTGTTGTTATTTGTGATGAGGTTACATGTTTTTAGTCGGATTATAATCGTTATAGGGTATAATATGTTCTGCGATCATAAAATAACAAATCCAGAAAATATCCAAGCATATTATATCATAGCATATTGCTATGATTAGCATAAATAGTTTGTTATTTTTGTTACACAAGGTTTGAGGTTATGATTCCTAGGATGTTTATGTGAGTGCGTTTACGAGCGTTCCGAATTGTTGACAGCTCTAATCTGCTGTCATAATCGTAATATCTAATTCGGAACGCCTGTGAAATGATGTGAGTGATGTGAGCGATTATAGTCAATTCGGAATGCGGCCTTTATTTATTGGAACCAAGGATCATCGTCAAAAGGGGTTCTTGTGATTCGAAAAAAGCGGATCGGCGTAGGATAGATAACAGCGGCAGGCGGATTCCTTGTCAAAAAGGCGGAGAAAAAGCGGAAAAGCGGGGCATCTGGCAACCAAGGAATATAGATGCTGGCAACGCTTCATGGCTCATTCCACAGACTAGTAGTATTGTAGGGATGCTATGCTATGAGCTTAAATTATGTGTATTTAGTATACGATTGATTTATTTATTTTTCCTTACTACGTATGTACCTACATACACCATCGCTAATCAAAAAGAAAATAGAACTATAAAACTTGCAATAGCTGGCAACCCTGGCGCCAGCCAGAAAGTAACAAAAGAAGAAAAAAAAAAAAACAAATGCAAAACAAAATGGCGGCTGTTTCTGCGTATTCGGAGCCACATTTTGTTTTCGTTTTATTGTGAATATTGTGTAATATTTGTATAAATTTCTTGAAATTGTAGAGCTCGACTAATTGGCTTCCGGAAATCTTCGTTCAAGATCCTTCATTAACATCGAAGACGGTGAAAACTTGAGATTGCTTCGGTTGGCGTCCTCACGCCTGTTTCGGGGGACTCCTAGCCTTCGCCCTCGGCGAAGTGTTGATTTTCCGGCGCAATCATGATGATGATGTACACGGTAAATACTTGCAAATAAATGAAAGCATTTCAACGACCTATTTGTAGAAATGCCATTTTGAAAGGTTATGTTCTATTGATTAGGTACTTTGATGTGTGAGAAGTTAGTTATGTACCTATAATTTCTCCCTTCAGGGCACGAGTACGGAGCAGGACACCCGCTTCAGCGACAAAGAAAAAAAACTTATGAAGCAAATGAAGTTTGGGGACTGTTTGGCACAGCAGGTATGTTAAATGAAAACATATATGGTGAAATTACATTATATCAATAGGTACAAATCATATTTAACATCTTATTTAGGGTTGCATACTTAAAAGGTAAAACGGGGCCTTAAGACTCCTCCATCCATCTGTCTGTCCGCCTGTCTGGCTGCATCTCATGAACATATATACCATGGATAGTTAGACCATTCAGTCCATTCCCAACACTCTTCTCGTAATATGACTTTCTTCCCTCATGTCATGCCCATACCATGCTAACCTATTTATTTGCTGCTTTCCTCTAATTATTCATTCCTTATTTTATCCATCCTTGTCACACTGCATATCCATCTCAACATTCACATATCTTCTGCATGCAGTCTTCTCTCGTCTGTCCCTTTGGTGGCCCAACACTCAGATTCATAAAGCATGATAGGTCTTATGATTGTCTTGAAAACTTTCCCCTGTTGTTCCATTAATAAGTTGAATAATAGTTATCTTTTTTCAAGTATGCTAGACTTTTTTCTTTATACAGCAACATAAGCTAGTATGCAACATAAGTAGTGATCATGGTGCAGTCACCATGATCACTACTCTGCCCTCCTTAGGAGAAAAAGCATAAGTGACAAATTTTGTGAAATTGAGTTATATACATTCCCGGGCTCACAAAAAAAAATGTGATTTTTCTGTCTAGGAATATTGGCGATATTCCCCATAGAAGCCAAGTTAGACAAGCACAAGTGCACTACTTTTTCTCAAAAGTACCACCTGTGAGAGAAAGAAAAAACATAACCCTGACATCAGAGGCAGAAAACAGCTTAAGTAACCACAAACGATTTTTTTTATTCGTATGTGATCCGAACGAAATGACCGACTTCTACTATGAAAAAGCATAATAATTGAATACTAAGCAAAATAAACACATATATGAACAAATGCTTTTTCTTTGTAGTGGTAGAAACGAATAACCATAACTTTAGACTAGGGAGACTATCAAAAGCTTAAATATTTCATTTACCAAACTCGGGCATGAAGAATGTGATCGATGCGAATCCTATAAAATTCATAACCCGGATTATAAAACAATACGACATTTAAAATGCAGTATTTGTAAAGAATATGACCAACATTTAGATAAAACTGTAAGTGCTCGAAATGCTTACACGTCCTCCAGGAGTGATGATGAGACAGTATGTTATTCCGCGGACTTACAAAAAGTAATTATGTTACCAAGAATGGAATCCATTAAGTCAGTCATATTTTGTCCCCGCATAATTGCCTTTAACGAAAGTTTTGTCCCGGTTGGAGTTAGTAAGAATCCTCCATTCGCAGTTTTATGGCACGAGGCAGTTTCAGGTCGAAAAAAAGAAGACATTGTGAGTTCATTCAGAATGTTTTTCATGGAAGTTAGAGACGTAAAAAATGTCACATTGTGGCTTGATAATTGCTCTGGACAAAATAAAAATTAGTGCCTCTTCTCATACCTCAACTATTTGATTAACTCAGAAGAGCTATGTACTGAAACCATTACTTTAAATTATTTTGAACCTGGGCACACGTTCATGTCTGCGGATAGCTTTCATCATCAAGTGGAACTTTCGATGAAAAGAATGGTAAAGTTATACGACTTCAGAGATTTCAAAACCGCAGATGAAAAAGCAAACAGGGGCAAAGTAAAAATTCATGAAATGAAAGTCAGTGATTTTTTCACATTTGAAGACTGTGCGGCTTCCAGGAAAATCAGCTTAGCCAGACCACACCCTTATCTAAGCGATATGGTCCAAGTAAAGTTTACAAAAGGAAATAATAAGATTCACTACAAAACATCTTTTGAAAATGAAAACATTGAACTAGACTTTATTAAACCAAATATATTAAAGAATGGCTTCCCTTTGATGAAGTTTAAAGAGGAACCCAGAGGAATTACTTCCAAAAGGAAACATGACATTATTCAACGTCTAGGAAAACTGATGCCACCAAATAGGCTAAAATTTTGGGAAGATCTTCCTGTTAATGACGGGGTTGCTGATCTTATCAATGATTATGACACTTGAGTGTGCGTACGAATACTACGTAAAAAACAATTATAAACCTAATTATTATGTAAAATTTCATGCAAAGTTGATTAAACATTTTTTAAATTGTTGTCAAATCTGCTCTACATAAAACCTTAAAATATAGTAGTGCAAACAAATAGATGCCCTTTATGCGATTTGATTTAAATAAATACTTTTAAAGTTACTTATGTTGTTTTTGTTTTATTATTTACTTAAGTTACATCGAACATAATAAAGAATAAAGCACAACTACGTAATTGTGTTTATTTTGCTTCTTAAAATGACTTCATAGAACAATAAAAAAACACATGTGTGTAGTTGTGCTTTTTTTCTTCCTACCTTTACTAAAAAAGGATATTAAATAGGAGGCAGGAATGGTTTTTTCTAATTATTAATTTTAATATTAATTATAAACAAACAATTATTATGCAGTAAAATTTCTATATCAATAATACATACGATAATAAAAGATTCAGCTTCGTAACTCATCTCTAAAGCAGTTAAACAAAAGCGCAAAGTTTTTTCAATTTTTCTCGAAACTTAGGTTTCAGCAATTGTGCTTTTTCTCCTACAGAGGGCAGTACTGAGGAACTGCATGAACAAATAATAGGTAATTTATGTTTTATAGTATTATTGGCCACATAGATTGAATAATTTTTACCTAGGTGGACATGTCTAAAGTGAAGCTTGATGTACTGAAGCCATGGATCACACAGAAGATCACTGAAATCCTGAAGATGGAAGATGATGTGGTCATCGACTATGTCAACAACCAGCTCGAGGAAAAGGTGACTAAGTTATTCATTTAATTTTATCACACTATTTAAGAGCAGATGTAATCATTGCAGTTTCTTTGCAGTAGATTGTAAATCTATCAGAGGAAATTAACTATAGTCCAAATCTCTGTAAAAGAAACTGCAAATGAAGATGCTGTATCATAAATGTATTTTGATTGCGTATGGATATTTCTATGGTCTCCTCCGGTTAGAGCGCCGTCGATGCCGCCAGCCCGCCGCAGCCAGTGACCGGATGCAGCCCACACCGGCTCTGCTCTATGGAGGCCCTTAGCATATCAATCGGTATTTACAGGGAAAAATTAAATACTTAAACCAATGCTAACTTTATAAAGAACAATGTGAGAAGAGGAGTTCTCTAGTTCATGAAACAAATAAAACAAAAAAATTCTTCAGTTTGATAAAAGAATGGAAGTTTTTAAGGGTTTGAAGTGACTCGAGGTAGGGAAGTTCTCTCTCGTAGGATTGTCGTTCAGCATAATGGTTGTGTTGGCAACACCCTTACAGATGCAAGAGTGTGAAGAATGAAGCGGTCCCTGCATTTCCGTCTGCCTGTTGCCAAGCCGGTCGCCGTAGCCGCCGCCGTGCGCCGCGGCCACCCACCGTCGCTGTCACCACCACCACAGTCGCTCAACATGCTTCCTCATCAAGAACACTAATCATTTGATCTTAAATCTCTCTTTTGATGTTGTTCACTTCCCTACCCGAGTCTTCTAAACAGTTTGTTTTCACACATACACAACATTTTCGAATTAAATTAGAATGCCCTTGACGACTTCCACTAAATCATTGAAAAGTTCAAATAACAAATGCATTCCCTGCAAAAGAAGTTAGGGTGTTAGTGAAGAGAATGATGAAGATTAATAACCAAAGATTATTTCTTTCCGATCCGTTTCCTCGAATCCTAGTTCCCATGTCCCAAGAAAATGCAGATCAATCTGACCGGATTCCTAAACGGGAAGAATGCGCGTCTCTTCATGGGCGAGCTTTGGGAGCTGCTGCTGAGCGCTCAGGCAAGCGAGAATGGGATACCGGAGTCTTTCACGCAACAGAAGAAGGAAGAAATAAAAAAGAGAATGGTATGTAAGAATACAACGACGATAAAATTGTGTAGAGTTGGTGGCGCCCTGGTCCCGTTTTTTGAGCCGTTTCGCGGCATTTCAGTCCTTAAAGACACAAAAAAATGTAGGCGCCGCCCCGCGGTTTCACCCGCGCAAATTTAAATCTCGGCATTCCCACGGGATAAAAAGTAGCCTATGTACTATTCCAGACTACAATGTATCTCTCTGCCAAGTTTCATCCAGATCCGTTCAGCCGTTCCAGCGTGAAAGAGTAACATACATCCATCCATCCATACTTACAAACTTTCGCGTTTATATTAATAATATGTACTAGTAGGATAGGATTTATACATTTTGTGTTGGCAGGAAGAGCAACTGAATAGCAAGGAGAAAGAGAAGGATCGCCGCAGGTCGCGGTCTCGTTCGCGCTCGCGGAGGCGCTCCCGGGAGCGGCGCCGCTCGCGCACCAGGTCTCGTGACAGATCCGGCGATAGGAAGTAACTACATCCTTATTTAACCATGACCATCATATGGTCTAATCTCACATTTTAAAAGGTTGAAATTAGCAGTGCAACAACATGCCAATGACTTATAATTCCCTCTATGAGATGCAAACCAAACTGAGCACTTACTTGCTGCTATCTTTCACGTACTCTCAAAATATGGTGTATTCAGATTCAAAATAATGATTATATGTTATATCTCAGGCATCGCAACGGTGGAAGTCCACGGCGTCGCGAGTCACGGCGGCGCAGTCGGGACAAAAGCAGTCCATCGAAGACTTCTCAAGATGATATTAAATCTGAACATAAAGGTATGTATTTGACTGCTGGAAATGTAACACACTTTGGTTATAATCAGTCATCAAACACTTATCAAAAAAAAGAGGTGTTAGTGTATGTGTAGGATGAACAAGACTGTCATGTGCATTCTTTTCTTCCCTTATAATTCTGAAGCTAAAATCAAGTTCAGAGGTCTTTAATGAACTTTTTAATTCTCTTCGATAAGTTTTTATTAAACCTTTGAATTTGAGTATGATCGGGATTGTTTGGTTGAATATTTTTTTTTAATAAAATTAACTTCAGTCTGGAAATGATAGAGATCAAGACATAGGACTGAGAAATATCATGGCTTGTGATTGCATTTTTTTTTGTAAAACCTTATTTTGTTCTTAGTTCTGAACTTTTTATTCAAATATCGTAGTTAATACAGTTGTTGCAGAAAATGGCAAGTCACCTGAGAAAAAAACTGAAGCAGAGGAAAAATCCAAAGATGAAGTTATTGACACTACCAATGAGTCCATCAAGGAGGACAGTAAGGATATTTCCATCAAAGAAGATTCTGAAGTAGGCAAACCAAAGTCCAGATCAGCTTCACCTGCTAAGTAAGTGTTATGGACTGAATTATAAAATTTTGCATTACCAAAAAATTTTTATTGGTTGGTCCCTTGGCTCATCTGATTTGATTCTGATTTGTGCTGAAAGCTAGAATAAAAATATAGTCCTAAACTAAGCAAAGCTTGTATGGGAAACACATAGCTCATTATGATATTTATATGCTTCATAATAATGTATATTTATTAATATTACACCCAGACATTGAGAAAACTTTTATATCATTTATCAGTTCATCACACAGGTCCATAGTAGGTCCTAAATCTCACAAGAATTGATCATTAATAACATTCAACAATTTACTTTCAGGTCAACCAAAGGCAAAAGTGAAGATAAAAAAGTGGACAAATCTCGACGTTCCTCTAGCGCAAGGAGGTCATCGTCTGCGTCCTCTCGTAAGTTTAATAGCAAACCTATAAATCTGGCTTAAAATTAGTATTATGATGAAAAACAGCTAAATAAACGCAATGATAAAAAAATTTGACATTCTGGAAAAATCTTCAACTTTTGTGTCAGACTAAAAAATTGTATGATATCATTTACAAGGTAGTTGTTTGTATAATCCTCAGTGTATCCAAAGAGTGAAAACCCACTTAGTTATTCATCTACTATATAGCTCTTTATTTGTTTTCATAGGTGGCAGTTTAAAGAAGAGGGAGTCCTCAGCTTCCCATAAGAAACGTCATTATCGCTCCAACCGGGATTCGTCTAACAGTGTCAGCCCTAGGCGCAGTTCCCGCAGAGAAAGGTATGAAGTCAAAAGAATTCTTTGTTTATGTACATATGTTATTAATAGCATGTTATCTGGTTGTTCACCAAACTGTTATGGTACCCAACAGAAAAGCCGTTTGTAATAAATATTACCAAGTTGAAACATTGCTGCACTATTCGCCAGTCAGTATTTGAAAATCAACGTTCCAGTATTATGTGGACAGTAGTGAATTGGCAATATGGTAACACCACAGTGGTCACTACCATGGAATTAGAACGCATATGTACTGACTAGGGCGATGTTCACTATGACCAAACCAATCGCGTTTGCGTTTAGATCACGTTGTGATGTCACACGGTTATAGCAAAGTATCTCCTATTTCAAAAAGAATAATGCCCAACATCACGTTGTGACGTCAAATGGTTTGGGGCAAGGAATTTCCTTGTTATCACTACAGTACAGCAAGTGTAAACCTGAGTAAGAAATACCGCCAATTGCGATAACATTTATTTTACAGATATGACGTCATTATATAATAATCAAATATAAACCTTCAATCACTTTATTACGGAATTGAAATTTGTGGGTTAAATCGTTCTAGTGGATCTCACTAACTGTCTGATTTCAGAAGCAAATCTCGCCGTCGCAACAGTCGTCGCCGATCGGTAGATCGTCGCGAGAGGGAGAGGGAAAGAGATCGTGAGAGAGAGAGAGAACGCGAGCGGGACAGAAGACGACGCGAGCGGGAAAGAAATGAAAGGAGGGATAGGTGAGTACTGTACTTGTTACTAATGTTACTGCATATTCCCTCATAATATCATTGAATGTGTATCAGTACATAGTATGAATTTTACCAATTGCAAACTTAGCTAAAAAGTATAATTAGGAAAAAATTATAAAAACATTTAAAATACCTATTTTAAACATTTTACATCTAACCTCGAACAGGAAAGCGAAGTGTGGGACGCCCTCCTACCCGATGGACTGAAAAATTGTTAGGATCGCGGGTAGTCGGTGGATGGAAAGAGCTCCAAATCATTCTTCCTGGAAACGGATAGGGGAGGCCTATGTCCAGCAGTGAACTTCTGTAGGCTGATGGTGATGACATCTAATCGGAGGATTGATCTTTATGATAAATTGTGACTTAGCAGCCATCTGCTAAGTCAATATCAGAAGGACCATTCCTTCTGATATTGAGCAGTTACTTCTGCCTAAAGATTGCCATACCTCACAGAGTACATACAACTAAATTATAACAGCTTTAGCAAATGGTCCTTCTGATATTGAGCAGTTACTTCTGCCTAAAGATTGCCATACCTCACAGAGTACATACAACTAAATTATAACGGCTTTTGCAATATCAATCAATGCTGGAAATCAGTACTGCTGTTACTGTGTGCTTCTGTAGCAAATGCTGAGTGGCCTTTTTTGTCGTCATATTATTGTTGTTTCTAAAACTGTAAACCTGGTTTTTTTGTATGAAACATATTCACAGCAAATAATGCTGCTGGATCTATTTAATGCAGACCTCTTTTTTATTTTTTATTTAATTGCTTGCATCAAATATTATAATATTCATAATTTCAACTTCAGTAAAATGTAACGTTTTTGTTTTATCGAAAATGCATTAGTTTACATGATCACTAGGTCGCGCGAACGTCGCCGATCGCTTGAAAGGCGCCGTCGGACGCGTTCGGTTTCTCGCTCTCGTAGACGTTCGAGGGACAGGTAATTCGTCTTTTCCTGGTTTCTAAGTTGTCTGCATGGCTTCGAGTCGTATTTTGCCGCTGGGTGTGAACTGTTAATGCTGCTAACACTGCACCAGTTTACAAGCATCTTATTTACCCAGATGGCTCATTCGCATTTTAGACGCTGAGGTTTCATTGCCGATAGAAGTTTTAGTCATACCACATGTTCCTTTACAAACCTGGGGATTACAAAAAGATATCATGGTTATTAACCACTGCACCATTTTACCGATCCATTAATGAAAATATCAAAAGCATCATGGTTATTAACCACTGCACCATTTCAGCGATTCAATAATGAGAATATCGAAAGCTAGTCTAGTTCCTATTTCCGAGCGCTGATCTCGTCAGTGTCGTGTATCTGTGTGCTTTAGATGTTGTCACAGTTGTCTCGTTCGATAGCATAGCAGCTTGTAAGTGTAAATGTATGTGTGTAGGTCGCGTGACCGGCGCCGTTCGCGCTCTCGCCGGCGGTCCGGGTCGCGGCGTCGCTCTGGGCGCGGCTCCTCAGTGCGCCGCTCCAAGGACCGACGCTCGAGGGACAGGAGATCCAGGTCCAGGTAATAACAGGATTGCATTATAATTGGACGCCGCGCGAGCCCGTTTTTCTAGCGGTGTATGTGTAAGGTCTAGGCACGATAAGCACAGCCCTCAGCTCACTTGTTTGGTAATACCTCCCCAATGAAGAAAAACATGTGTGATGATTTTGATGTTTATATTGCAGTAGCTCTTACCCCCGGCTTCGCACTATTTAAAAAAAAATTCTACATAGTCTGGCGGGCCGCTCACTTTAGCTATATTTCTGTTAGCGTCAGAACCACTGGACCAAGTTCTATATTATGTTTAGAAACTATGAATATTTAATACCTATTTGGTATGTGTGGTTGCGTAGGTGTGCACAGCGCTATAGTAAGGTATGAATAGCGTCCGCCGCGCGCAGACGCTTCGCTACGCGGTCGCTTTGGTCGTGCAGATGTGGTGATTGATCCTTTATATCAGTCTAGTGACACCAGTATAATTATTATCCTAAACTCTTATCATATTAACTACTTACAGGGATAAAAAGTCCAGAGACCGTTCGACAAGGGACAGCCGAAGATCAAGGGATAGGAAATCCCGCGACAGAAGGTCTAGCGACCTGATCAAAGAACGTTTGGAGAAGTCTGTCTCCATACCGAGAAAGGGTTAGTATTAGCACTGCACCTCTAGTCTTCTGTTGTATTAACACCTTTTTTTGTAAGACAACTTTGTTGTTACGTTGACTTCTCGCCAATGTAGTAAGTACCTGAATGATTTTATGTAATTTCAGAGAATCTTGATAAGTTGCGGAAGAAGTCGGTCGAGCGTGTGTCTATCCCTCGAGCCCCTTCCAAAGAGCGCATCATTTCCAGCACAAGCAGGGAATCGTCCGTAGCAAAAGAGAAGCCCCTGTCACAAAAAGAAAAGGAAAATGAAAAGAAGACGGCTCCCACTTCGGATGATGAGGAACGAGCAGATTTCATACCCATACCGAGTTTACGTGAGTATTCTAAAAGCCTATCACGTACACCATCACCGTTTCTTAGAAAACATGAAATGGACAAAACAAAGAAGTCAGACCGATCCGGCGACGATGCGTCCGGAAAAGAGCAAGCAGAAGAAGTCTGCAAAGTTAAGGAGCCCAAAAAAGGTAAGCGTAAGACCCATCGTTCTGAGTCAGAAAGCGAAAGCAGCGAAGCGGCTGCTAAGTCTAAAAGTAAATCCAAACCTAAACGCAAAGATAAGTCAAGCTCAAAGAAGAGTAAGAAACCTAAGAAGGAAAGCTCCTCGTCCGACAGCGAGTCCGAGGACTCTTCTTCTAGCGACACTGATGATGACAGGAAGAAGAAGAGCAAAAAGACCTCCAAAAAGAAGTTGGCTAAAAAATCTCGCAAAAAGAGGTCGCGTTCATCCAGCTCCGAATCCAGCTCGGAGGAAGAAGTCAAACATAAAAGCTCAAAGTCTAAACAAAAGAACATTCCGGAGGAATCTGATGTTGATAAAAAGAAAAAGAGAAGCAAAGATGCTAGCAGCGAACGCTCGAGGTCTGATAAGGTAGATGATAAAAAACCCAAATCAAAGAAAACTGACGATTCACATGATGACACTTCAGACTCTGATGAAAAATCTTCTAAAAAGAAATCGACAAAACGAGATTCCTCTAGCTCTGAAAAAGAAGTGAGGCGGGCTAAGAAACTAGATGCGAAGGAAAAAGCACCGTCGCCAGATAAATCTAAGAAAGTGGAGGAAAAGGAAAAACCAGTAAAACCAAAAAATTCTGATGAACCCAAGCCGAAAACACGAGAGGATGGTGAGAAAAAAGCTAAGAAGCGAGAGAAAGACGAATCCTCATCAGACAGTGACCATGTGTTAAAAAAGAAACCCAGAAAGAAGGTTTCTGAGTCAGAGTCGGATTCGGAGAGTGATGAGCCTAAGAAGTCAAAGAAGGCCAAGAAACATAAGAAGCACTCTAAAAAGCATAAGAAGCACAAGAAACACAAGAAAGTGTCAAAGAAGAAGGACGATTCTTCAGACAGCGATGAGCCAGAAGAAGAAGAGGAGGAAGGAAAAGTTAACAATGAGGATTTGGAAAAAAAACTCCGCGAAAGAGCTTTGAAATCTATGAAAAAACAGACAAGCGTTTCTGGTTCTGATTAGCCAGTTAGAACTAACAATTTGTCCACCTCACTAGATCTGGCCATGCTAGCAATGATTACTATTTTGTCTGTTTTTCTTCAATACTATTCAATTGTGTTATAAAATGAAATAGGTATGTGTATGATTTAGCGACTGTGTGTCTGTCACGTTAGAAATAAAGTTTTAAACTATGCAGAATACTTGTTTTATTTATAGGTACATAAACAGCATCATTGAGAAAAACATTACAAATACATAAATTAAATAATTAAAAAAAACAGAGAAGTTTTGGTTATTACTTTGGTTACTAGTTACACACTACATTAACACTTAGTAAACTTATTATTCACACTGCAAATACTCGTGTAGAATCTAAAAGATACAAGTAAAAATATCATTTTCTTGAATAGCCTCTGTACCCAGTGACTAAGCTAGGAGTGATGCCACTGCCGTAAATGTTGCCGTAACCGGGTCTCTTATTATAGTACCCATATCCTAAATGGCCGTAACCTTGGTAGCTTGGACTATTGTACCCATAATAAGAGTTCAGTCCTCCATTGCCGGTGTAACCGCCGTAACCGCCATTACCACCGTACCCGCCGTTGTTATAGCCACCAGTGCCATAACCTGAGTTTCCATAGCCACTATTTCCGTATCCAGCATTGCCGTATCCGCTCCGGTACCCGTCGTATCCTGAGCTGCCGTAGCCGCTGGCTCCAGCGTATCCGCCGTAGGCATTGCCATCGTACCCTCCTAAGTTGCTGTATCTATCATCCAATATTCCGTATCCTGTGACTCCTCCATATCCACTGCTGGGATAGCCCCGAGATCCGGTATCCGAGTAACGGTCATAATCTAAAACAACACGATATTATTTACTTGTTAATAAAAACAGGCATGTGACGATGGTTGTTGGGCTTGTAACTTGTCACTTTTTTATTTTGATAAGATTAGTGCTGTGTGGATTGTCGACTAACGGAACATCTTCAAGAACAAAGCTGGTAGCTGTTGTTTTGGGACCAGTTTGCTTACCTACACCCTTTTATGTTACACCTATATGCATAGGTATACTAATAAATTATTGTAGAATGGATACGTTTGTGACTAAAATGTTTCTATACTTACATGCACTAGCGTCTGTTTTGAGATCAGTTTCTTGGTTGGCCTCTTGAGGTTCAGTGAGAGCCGCCATTTTCGGTTCTACATTTCCAGCAGGTGCGGCACATGCGTGGCCGAGTATTAGAAGTGACAGTATTCTTATCGCCATCTGTAATCGCCATTTTCAAGAAACCTTTTAAAAGCGCATTAGACGGTATCGCGTGAGCACTACAAAGAAATTAAATCAGTGAGTCAGCCACAGTCAGCGTACTTAGCTGACTCACTGACAGAAAACCTAGATAGGTCGTCAGTAATTAATTACGTACAAACTTATTAGATCATTTGCCGCGGAATCATACCGTAGGCGTAGCACTAGCGCTACGCAGCTACGAGCTACACGAGACGCTAATTAACCGACAGAAAAGTTTTCCAAAAAAACACGATTTACGAAAGTAGGACTAAGTAATTACCAAGATATGAGGCTAGTAAGAAATTGTCTGATGGTTGGTCAGCGTCTCTTGATTTACGTGAAAAACAAAACAAAAATCTAAACCGAGATAGGTAATCCGGGCGGGGCGTTTGTTATTATAGGTAGATATTTTTAATGGGACAGGAAATCTTTAGAGAATATTAACATGTATTTTGCAAAATACGTAAAAAGTTTTTTTTAATGAAAAGCATGTGCGTTTAGCGTTTACATTACTATGACTTGCACTAGCTAAGAAAATTCAGTGTCTGGGGCAGCATACGGCGCGCCGCTACCAATTGAATACTTTAGAAGATATAAAATCACTGAATGTATTTAAGTAAAATCGCAATCGGTTAAGTTGTGGTACATTATATGCTGCCCCTTAAAATAATTTTAACTTTGACGCACAACACCAATACCAAACTGCAAAAAATCTGTTCGGCACTGATTAGCTAGTCTTCAAGGAACTGGTAGGTAAACAACACATAATAATGCATAAAGAAAACCTACATAAACGCAAATGAAGGTAATATGGTAGGTATTAGTCAGCGATACCGTAGCCTATGACCCTCGCAACAATAATAGACAGTAATGTTATTCTCACGCTACTCTACGTTAGGATGTTTCAAGAACGAGGTAAAGGTAAGACACGTTATGTCAAAAATTATAGTCACTGCCCTTGAGCCGACTGCCGTTAGTAGGAAGGTACCATAGAACACTAATATCCTGTAGGTAGGTACAGTCGTCGGGCAGTGCCGCAGGTCACTTCAAGGGGACACGCTACATAACCCCATTAAATATAGTAAGTAGGTTAGTTGTTTTTTTTACCACGGATAACTAAAATATAATATAATATTATTTTTTTGGATAATATTTAAAAAGACTAGCATGACCGAAGAGATAATAATTGTTTGACATTGGTACACCCTAGATAGAAAATAATTGCAGTGTTAGAGGTCGCGAAATTTAAAAAGAACGCTGGAAAAAAGTGTAGGGGATGTGTTTTGCGCATACAGACCACTCGCGCCATCACATCCCTCCATAAAATTCAAAAGAAATTTAACGCTTTATGTATGCTTCTATAATCATATTTTAGGGAAATGCTTTACATACATAGTTCGGGAATAGAGATATTTAATTGCCGACATTTTCTCTTTCTCTAATAATTTATCCAATTTTCTCCTGTCACGTATGGAATACTAACTACTGCAAAATGTGGGTATGTGCCAAATGTAATGTTTGGACGTACCTCTGACTACCCCCCTTAGACATCCTCAAAGAATCTTGAATTTGTACCTACTTGGTACTGGGAGATCTGAAGGGATATCTACCGTACCTGGGGATCAAAGTCGTGAAGCTGTTTTTTTTAAATTATTTGTATTAATTTTGCTGAACCGATAGGATTTTATATAAATTTTACTTAAATCGAACCTTTTTTACGCGAATATCTTTTGTTTAGTTTACTTTAGGTTTCATAATTGAATTTTATAATTATGTTGCATGTCGGTCATCGACGAAGTGTGTGAGACCAATTAGATGTAGGTAAGACTTTATTTTACCATACTTCAGGCAAATAAATAAATGGGTCCCTATTTTTTTTTATTTCATCGACGTTTTAAACTTGAAAGATTTTGTAAAATAAAGACGAGGTAAAATGGAGCACAACAGTAACAGTAATGTATGTTTACTTTACCTAATTAGGTAACACCTATGTTAGTTACCCAGAATAAAAATTGATTTATTTTAATTTTTGCATTTTTCGACTAAACTCTTCTCAACAGTCAGTCCGTTTTCAGGATGTCTATTCACATAAGAACAACTCCTGAAAACTGGCGGGTTCCTTTCAAATGAATTGAACGTCGTGGTAGAGAGGCTCACCGTTTCAGTTTTTATGACGGCTGTAGGTACTGATTGTTTTCAGAAGATAATTAAAAATTCCGATTCAGCCATTGATTTATTGAAGACCTCAGTGGCGCAGTGGGCGAGAGTCCGTCTGCGACGCAAGAGGTTGCGGAGTCGATTCCCGCCTCGGAACAAATTTGTGTACGATCTGCAGAAATTTGTTCCGTTGGTCTGGGGGTTTATGTATAGTAAAAAAAATATATCTATGTAAGTATATAATGTTTTAAATATATCAGTCATCTAGTACCCATAACACAAGCTTTTAGTAGCTGACTTTGGGGCTAGATGATGCTGTGTGGATTGGATTGGATGGATTGTCCAGCATTATTTATTTATTTATTTAAAATCAATGGATTTAGCCCCGTTATTTGAATGTTTATTAAAGTTTTTAACTTACAGTTTGTGAGATCCAAAAGCCAAGTTGTCTAATAATATTTCCTCGGTTCCAGTAAGGCACTGTCGCAGGTCGATCCAGCAGGTTGTATACGAGCGGAGATACGCTCTGCGTGAGTGCTCGCACGGACAAACCTTTATAAACCGTGGGAGTTTTTGTCTTATAATTGACAATGGTCACTGGGGAGGTAATGAGTCCGTTTGTAGTCAATGCGTCCTTCTGTCAAGACTATGTATGACGCATTTGCTCGTACGATGCAATGGTTTATCACCTTCCGAATATAATAGAACTCCCAGGAGCAGCAAAGTATTGTAAGTACTCTAGAGATGACTTACATTTCCGGGAGCGAAATTTGTGATAATTTTTACCAAGTTTTTAAAGTGTTTAGAAGTTAAACTAACAAGCCAAACTGGTTTAGTAGGTACCTAGAATTAGAAAAAATCCATTTAGGTAGGTAAGTACTCCCGGCTTAAAAAGTCTTGCCATTGTGTGTGAGGCCTTATACAGAAGATATTCTCTGGCCCTGTAGCTTAAAAAATAACGCTGAAAAGTTAATGTCTTTTTTTGCGGCTAGTCGCATTTCTTGGAAACTCAGTTCCTGTGTACAATCCAAAGTGGCGTCTTCTACGTCAGAACGCAGGAAACGTGATGTAAGTATGGATAATGTTGGCGAAATTAGTCTATGGGATGTCTCAGAATTTAAACGCTTCGCTGGGCGGTGTGGAGGCCATCTTTGCAAGGTCAAGCTATGGCTTTTTGCCAAATTGTCACGTGCAGACTAGGTACTTACCTACTTAAGTCTGATAACGCAAAATAAAGATAAGTACACCTGTTTATTTAAAACTAACAAAATTGTAGAAATACAATAGGCGGCCTTATCGCTTACAGCGGTCTCTTCCAGGCAACAGACAAGACCACATACAACTCTTCTTTCTACCCTTATCCCACTTTATGTGGGGTCGGCACAACAGGTTTTATCTCGCCACTTTCCTCTATCATCCGTCATCTCAGTAGTCACTCCTTTCTTATGTCATATTTCACACAATGCATCCATCTTTTCTTTGGTCTGCCTCTACTCCTTAATCCATCCACATTAACCCCTAACACCCTTTTCACCCTTTTCGTTACATGACATTCATCCCTTCTCATAACATGTCCATACCACGCTAACCTATAATATTATGCTCCTCATTTTTTCGGTCACTGGCGCCACTCAAACTGCCTATAATAAATCGTCACTCCACACATCAACCTTCGCATTTCCGCTGCATGCACTCTTTCATCCGTCCCTTTAGTGCCCCAACACCGTTTTTTACAAGACTAACATACAACATGAACATAAAAAAGATGGGGGGAGGGGGCAGTTCTTAAAATCTTCTAAAAATAATAGCCATATAAAAAAAAAAAGAAACAGAAACAGCTTCAAGACTTTGATCCCCAGGCACGGTAGATATCCCTTCAGATCTCCCAGTACCAAGTAGGTACTAATTCATGATTCTTTGAGGATGTCTAAGGGGGGTAGTCAGAGGTACGTCCAAACATTACATTTGGCACATACCCACATTTTGCAGTAGTTAGTATTCCATACGTGACAGGTTGCAAGCCCATCGCCGCTGTTAGAATACTAACTGGTTTCCTCACGATGTTTTCCTTCACCGTTTAAGAGCACTGGCATTGCGCACATAAATTAAAAAAGCTGACGATTATTCGTTTTTCCTAGGAGGGTTTTTATTATTATTCTTTATCTACCTGGTCTAAGCTTCTTACCGGGCTTCCTCTACATAGGTAGATTTTTAGGCATTTTTAATCCTAACCTTTTTTTAAAAAATACCTAATAGTCCAGATTTATACCATTATAGGTACCATTATACCGCTTGGCCCTATCTTATCGCAACCTTTGTTTCTTTCTGTACCAAACAATTTCATGGACCCGTTGGGAAAAAATATTATTAAATTTAAAATGTCGTGACCCGTTGGGAATCAAAGTGTGATTTTTATTTTTGAAAACAATGAAGTCGTGGACCTCCGGGAGTACGCCCTCTTAATTAAATAAGTACTTACTCTACACAGTTACGCATCAGGCTATTCCTATCTACCTGTGGTAGGTACTACTATTAGTTCTTTTGTGATGAAACTGAAACTAACTTTCCATTCCCTACGAACGAAGATGATGATGACCTAGCAGTTGGATCTAGTGAGCTCTATCCATTAGAACCAAGACTGTTAAAACACTCGTTCATGTGGAAACAGCAACCTGCATTGGTTCCTGTCCTGGGGTTAAAGTCTTCCTACAATAAGTAGGTACTACTAATTTGGACAGTAGAAGAAAAACAACCATTAAATTATTACTTATATTTTATTATTACATTTTGATTTTATTGAATGCGCGTACCTACCTGCCTACTTACATTATTATTTGACTGTCTCATTCATCATCTCATTATAATTCACGAAAGCGCTCATTCATTTATTACGTTATTCCATAAGTAGGTCGGTATACATTAGTATAAATTAAACATAAGTGACGATTATTATTAATAAATACCTATAAAAAGGCCATAAATACAATTTTGAGATCGTCTAAGAAGAAAATCAGACAGTCTCAAAATTATCGACTTCATTCAATAGTTTTTGTGCACCGCTCACCGCACTATGTACCTACTTATTAATTAGAAGTCTCTGGCATAATCTTAGTTTATTCATAGATTTAACTAGTAGGTACTAATTACGCTGTTGCTTTGATTTTCATCTTTTTCCTATTTTTATCGTTCGTATCGCTTCGTAAACTGGCTAAGCCGGCTGAAAGTTTGCGCATTCCTTTTCTTGAAGGTTTCACTGCGTTTTTAAGGAAGTGTTCGAGTTCTCCTGGAGAGCTGATCTTCTTTAATTCCCCGAAGTCCACGCTACGTCCATTGTTAAGTCTGCCAAAGTAGCTGTTAAAGTCTCCACCAGCTCCTCTTTGCTGGCATTGTTTACAGCTATACGGCACTGAGACAGCATTGGGGAAGTTTTCTTGTGCGGTATTCATACCGCTGGCGTTTCCAGGGCAGAATGGGACGAACAGTACGGGGACATAACCAATGATACCGTAAGGTGCATAAGTCTGTCCATGGCTCGGAGCGTATGGCGATTGTCCTTGTTGTCCATTAGGAGCTTGTCCTTGTGGCGACTGTCCTACAGGTGACTGCCCTTGGGGTGATTGTCCTTCAGGTGTTGTATTATTTCCCGGGTTAACTAGATAGCAAGGGCACGATCCGGGACTAGGCACAATCGGTAGAGGGTACGGTATGACGAAGATTGGGAATGGTGGCATTTGATATGACGGATAGTATGCAGGTGGCTGAACTCCTGTACCTGAGGGTTGTCCGGTTGAGTCTGTAAAGAAAGACACATAGTTTAATAATAAGACCGTGAAATATAATATACAAAAATAATATAAATTAATAGTGTAAAATATTCATTATATTTTTTTGTTTTGATTTTACCCACCCTACAATATTACTATGTTTTCTTTGTCTTTACTTTTGGATTATAAGAATTAATGTACCTACCTACTATGTAGGTACCTGTTGTTTTTATTATTCCTATCTTTGACTGTATTTAACCTACCTTTGTTTAGTCTAGTAGTTTTTTGTATTGTTACCTTGTGAATTCTCGTCCATTTTATACCTTGGCTTAGAATAAGTACCTACAAGTATCATCTCCGATACACAAGACACGAATAAATTCGGAACTAACGGAAGACCAGCGTGGGTTATTGCCATGTCAACTCGCATTATGCTGAGTTAGGTTCCATTGTACTTGGGTGGACGCCCTCAATCGTGATAACAAGACCTTGCTGCGACGGCCGCAGCGAGTTATCACGACGAGGGCGATACGCGGTTACCGGACGGTGTCCTGGACCGCAGGGTGCGTATTAGCCGGTGATCCCCCCTGGGAACTCCAAGCAGAGATACTCGCCGAAGTGTACCACTTCGTGACGGCGAGGAGATCCCAAGGAAACCCTCCAGCGTGGGATGAGGTAGCCGGCATACGGCTGCAAGCTAGGGCTGCCCTATTGCGGCGATGGACGGAGGACTTGGTTCCACCAGTCCCTGGGCAGTGGACGGTGGAAGCCATCCGCCCGGTCCTTGAAGAGTGGATCGGTCGGCCGTTTGGGTCACTGACTTTCCGACTGGTGCAGGTACTCTCCGGACACGGATGCTTCGGAAAGTACCTGCACAAGATAGCTAGACGTGAGGCCACTCCAGCCTGTCACGAATGTGGGGCGCTAGAGGACACGGCGCCGCACACGCTGGAGGTGTGTGCAGCCTGGGGCCCGCAGCGACATAACCTAGTAGCGATAGTGGGGCCGGATCTCTCTCTGCCGAGCGTAGTCAATGCCATGCTGGTGGACGAGAGATCGTGGCAGGCGGTAGTCTCCTTCTGCGAATCAGTTATGGCGCAGAAGGAGGCGGCGGAGCGAGTTAGGGAGGACGATGTCCAAGCTGACCTGCTCCGGCGTAGACGGACAGGAGGGAGGCGGAGGCGGTTCGCCCGCCTTCTCCCGCCTATGTAGTAGGGTCACCAGTGGAAGATCGGGGGAATTTCGCTGGCTAATGTGGCCCTAATGACTTTGAGAGGCCTTGGTGAGCAAGGTTGTGACGCAAATGGCCCGGTTTAATAAATACGGGCCCATCGCCGTGGCGAGATGGTGAATGCAAACGCGACCCCATCTCGCTACACCTTTAGGCGGAGGATGTCTCACAGGGGGGTTTTTAGTGGGTTCGAGCCCCACATACCCCCTTCCGTCACCCCCATGGCGGAAGGGAAATGCGAAGGCATTTTCCCCCTTCCAAAAAAAAAAAAAAAAAAAAAAAAAAAGGTTCCATTGTACTACATCACAAAAATTTGGTATTATTTTGCTCGATACTTTTTTAAGATAGGAGAAATCAACAAGCTCCTATTGCTCAACAAACACACCTAGGATGAATTCTTTGTGGCAAGATGCAAACTTATGTTCTAGTTGACTTTAACAGCACGAGCAGTTTCTCGGAGGGGAAGGACATCACTCAGAGCAACAAGGACTACCTACTGATGTTGTCCTTGTTGCTCTGAGTGATGTCTGCATCATATTCTTCGCACTGATCGTCTCTAGTGATCTAGAGACGATCAGTGCGAAGAATATGATGCAGAGACCGTACAGCGAGCCTCGGAAGGAAAACACCTTTTGGCCCTTACATGCCTTTAGATTAAAAAATACTGTTTCAATTTGTTTTGTTGTAAATAAATAATCGTAAGTAGGTAATTCTTTTTCAATTCTTTTCTAAATGCGAATCGAGAAGTTATTGAAATATATTTTTCAAAAACCTTTCAAATGCACTAAAACTGCATACTCGAAGCATGAGACGAGCAGTTTAATATTTTATCACCCACTATTTAGACACTGAAAATAGGAATTGGGATTAAATAAATATCTCACCAGGATATCCCCCTTGCTGTCCATGCTGCCCGGGTTGCTGTCCAGGCTGATTACCAGGTTGCTGTCCAGGTTGCCCAGGTTTTTGTCCAGGATACGTTCCAGGTTGCTGTCCAGGCTGTTGACCAGGCTGCTGTCCAGGCTGTTGACCAGGTTGCTGACCTGGTTGCTGTCCAGGATATGGTCCAGGCTGCTGACTGGGCTGCTGTCCAGGTTGACTACCGGGTTGCTGTCCAGGATACGATCCAGGTTGATGCCCTGGTTGTTGTCCGGGTTGTTGTCCAGGATACGTTCCAGGTTGCTGTCCAGGCTGTTGTCCAGGATATTGTCCAGGCTGCTGACCGGGCTGTTGACCAGGTTTCTGTCCAGGTTGACTACCGGGTTGCTGGCCAGGATACGATCCAGGTTGCTGACCAGGTTGCTGCTCTGGTTGTTGTCCAGGATATTGTCCAGGCTGTTGACCAGGTTGACTACCGGGTTGCTGGTCAGGTTGCTGACCTGGTTGCTGTGCAGGATATTGTCCAGGATATTGTCCAGGCTGTTGACCCGGTTGACTACCGGGTTGCTGGCAAGGATACGATCCAGGTTGCTGACCAGGTGTCTGCCCTGGTTGTTGTCCAGGATACATTTCAGGTTGCTGTCCAGGCTGTTGTCCAGGCTGATGACCAGGTTGCTGACCTGGTTGCTGTCCAGGATATTGTCCAGGCTGTTGACCAGGTTGACTACCGGGTTGCTGGCCAGGTTGCTGACCTGGTTGCTGTCCAGGATATTGTCCAGGATATTGTCCAGGCTGTTGACCAGGTTGACTACCGGGTTGCTGGCCAGGATACGATCCAGGTTGCTGACCAGGTGTCTGCCCTGGTTGTTGTCCAGGATACATTTCAGGTTGCTGTCCAGGCTGTTGTCCAGGCTGATGACCAGGTTGCTGACCTGGTTGCTGTCCAGGATATTGTCCAGGCTGTTGACCAGGTTGACTACCGGGTTGCTGTCCAGGATACGATCCAGGTTGCTGACCAGGTTGCTGTCCTGGTTGTTGTCCAGGATATTGTCCAGGCTGTTGACCAGGTTGACTACCGGGTTGCTGGCTAGGTTGCTGACCTGGTTGCTGTCCAGGATATTGTCCAGGCTGTTGACCAGGTTGACTACCGGGTTGCTGGCCAGGATACGATCCAGGTTGCTGACCAGGTATCTGCCCTGGTTGTTGTCCAGGATACGTTCCAGGTTGCTGTCCAGGCTGTTGTCCAGGCTGATGACCAGGTTGCTGACCTGGTTGCTGTCCAGGATATTGTCCAGGCTGTTGACCAGGTTGACTACCGGGTTGCTGGCCAGGATACGATCCAGGTTGCTGACCAGATTGCTGCCCTGGTTGTTGTCCGGGTTGTTGTCCAGGATACGTTCCAGGTTGCTGTCCAGGCTGTTGTCCAGGCTGTTGTCCAGGCTGCTGACCGGGCTGCTGACCAGGTTTCTGTCCAGGTTGACTACCGGGTTGCTGTCCAGGCTGTTGACCAGGCTGCGGTCCAGGCTGTTGACCAGGTTGCTGACCTGGTTGTTGTCCAGGATATTGTCCAGGCTGTTGACCAGGTTGACTACCGGGTTGCTGGCCAGGTTGCTGACCTGGTTGCTGTCCAGGTTGACTACCGGGTTGCTGGCCAGGATACGATCCAGGTTGCTGACCAGGTGTCTGCCCTGGTTGTTGTCCAGGATACGTTCCAGGTTGCTGTCCAGGCTGTTGTCCAGGCTGATGACCAGGTTGCTGACCTGGTTGCTGTCCAGGATATTGTCCAGGCTGTTGACCAGGTTGACTACCAGGTTGCTGGCCAGGATACGATCCTGGTTGCTGACCAGGTTGCTGCCCTGGTTGTTGTCCAGGATATTGTCCAGGCTGTTGACCAGGTTGACTACCGGGTTGCTGGCCAGGATACGATCCAGGTTGCTGACCAGGTTGCTGCCCTGGTTGTTGTCCGGGTTGTTGTCCAGGATACGTTCCAGGTTGCTGTCCAGGCTGTTGTCCAGGCTGTTGTCCAGGCTGCTGACCGGGCTGCTGACCAGGTTTCTGTCCAGGTTGACTACCGGGTTGCTGTCCAGGCTGTTGTCCAGGCTGATGACCAGGTTGCTGACCTGGTTGCTGTCCAGGATATTGTCCAGGCTGTTGACCAGGTTGACTACCGGGTTGCTGGCCAGGTTGCTGACTTGGTTGCTGTCCAGGATATTGTCCAGGATATTGTCCAGGCTGTTGACCAGGTTGACTACCGGGTTGCTGGCCAGGATACGACCCAGGTTGCTGACCAGGCTGCTGCCCTGGTTGTTGTCCAGGATATTGTCCAGGCGGATGACCAGGTTGACTACCGGGTTGCTGGCCAGGTTGCTGACCTGGTTGCTGTCCAGGATATTGTCCAGGATATTGTCCAGGCTGTTGACCAGGTTGACTACCAGGTTGCTGGCCAGGATACGATCCAGGTTGCTGACCAGGTTGCTGCCCTGGTTGTTGTCCAGGATATTGTCCAGGCTGTTGACCAGGTTGACTACCGGGTTGCTGTTGACCAGGCTGATGACCAGGTTGCTGACCTGGTTGACTTCCGGGTTGCTGTCCAGGATACGATCCAGGTTGCTGACCAGGTTGCTGCCCTGGTTGTTGTCCAGGTTGCTGTCCAGGCTGTTGACTAGGTTGCTGACCTGGTAGCTGTCCAGGATATTGTCCAGGCTGTTGACCAGGTTGACTACCGGGTTGCTGGCCGGGATACGATCCAGGTTGCTGACCCGGTTGCTGTCCAGGGTATTGACCAGGCTGCTGTCCAGGCTGTTGACCAGGTGTCTGTCCAGGAAATTGGCCAGGCTGTTGACCAGGTTGCTGTCCAGGGTATTGACCAGGCTGAGCGGGTTGCTGTACCGGCGGCTGGCCAGGTTGCTGTCCAGGATATTGCCCAGGCTGTTGACCAGGCTGTTGACCAGGTTGTTGTCCGGGTTGACTACCGGGTTGCTGTCCAGGCTGTAGGCCAGGTTGCTGTCCAGGGTATTGTCCAGGTTGCTGTCCAGGGTTTTGTCCAGGTTGCTGTCCAGGGTATTGTCCAGGTTGCTGTCCAGGGTATTGACCAGGCTGCTGACCAGGTGTCTGTCCAGGTTGACTACCGGGTTGCTGTCCAGGCAGTTGGCCAGGTTGCTGTCCAGGATACTGTCCAGGCTGTTGACCAGGTTGCTGTGCCGGATACTGTCCAGGCTGTTGATCAGGTTGCTGTCCAGGGTATTGCCCAGGTTGCTGTCCAGGCTGATTACCACCAGGATACTGTCCAGGTTTTTGTTCAGGCTGATTGCCAGGATATTGTCCAGGTTGTTGTCCAGGCTGGTTAGTAGGATACTCTCCAGGTTGTTGTCCTGGCTGATTACCAGGATACTGTCCAGGTTTCTGCCCAGGTTGGGGCTGTCCGTCCGGTATGAAGGGGCCACTAGGTCCTGGTGCACCTGAACCACCTGGTCCACCTGAACCACCTGGACCGCCTGAACCTCCTGGACCACTAGGACCACCTGTAACAATAAAAAAAGCAATGAATTAAATCTAAAATAGTCCATTTTGTGTCACAAGAACATTATGCGAAATACAAACAAAATACTCATAAGTTGGTGAATGTAGAATAGAATAATAGCAATGTAGCATTTTGCTGAGACTGGACCTGTTTGTCGCACTCGGCATAAGGAGGACTAATACTCTCTGTACCATAGCACCTTCCTTTTTTACCTTTTACTTGTCTCTAAGTTTCACTAAGCTTGTAAATTTTTGATCCTCATAATGTTTAAACAAAATTTATTTTCATTTTTTTTTTATTAGATTTATAGTGTTTACTACACTTAAGGAAATCACAAACATAAACAACATAACATAACATAATATATTTTGGGACATTATAAAATTTATTTTCTTTATTTCTAATATTTTTTTTGATTGACAGGCCAACCTAAGAGTAGAGAGTAGACAGACACCAACCCAATGGCGTAACGACAACGCCATTGGGTTGGCGTTGCTTTGTTGAAATTTATTCATGATAATTGAACCAGGCACTCAGTGGGGGAGTGCCCGGTGAACTAGGCCAGCTTTGAGGGCTAGATGGGCTAGGGTAATACCAGGATAGGCAATTTGCGAGAGGGGCACCGATATGTTCTTTTAAGAGTCGACGGAGCCCCTTGACATGCAAGGAGGCCTGCCACCGGAGTAGTTTTAGTGAGACGACGAGTCCATCATCCTCAAACTACCCTATCGTATTCCTCGATGCGGTAGGTGTGTCTGTGTGCAGATTTCCCCTCGACAACAAAAAAAAGGGTATTACTAGGATATTGAAGGTTACCTCCTGTTTGTTGTCCGGGTTGGTAGCCAGGTTTTTGGGGCTGTCCACCAGGTATTTGAGGTTGTCCGCCAGGTAGTGGTGGCCCACCATGACCACCTGGACCTCCAAGACCGCCTGGCCCGCCAGGACCACCTGACAACAGAAATTTATTTTAATATTTTTGCGAAGTAACTTCCTATTTATCATTTTACATGACATGTAACTTTATTTTTTTGTGAAACTTTTTTAATATTTGCCCCCTTAAAAACCCCATATTTTAATAACCCCTCATTCGATTTTACTCATATTATTCTCAAATTTCATGCAGATCGGATAAACGGTTCTCAAGTTATCGTTGGACAAACATACAAACATACATACATACGTACGTACATACATACATACATAAAATGCCAAATCGCCCAAGTTGATTGTAAGATTTTCGATAGTTAATTGACTCAGGCGTGACTTTGCGGAAGTCCATTGTTTGTTCAAGTTAATTTATATGTAAGATTTTCGTTCGCTTCGCTCACTCAATCAATAATAGTAGGACAATATAGTGGAAAGTACATTATTATTGTTGTACCAGCTGCGCCCCGCGGTTTCACCTGCGCAGGTTTAAGTCACGGTATTCCCACAGGATAAAAAGTAAGTAGCCTAAGTGCTATTCCAGACTTGGGACAGCATATTTGTCAACTTAGTATGTGATTTTTATATTTTGTATTTTACTTATTCTACGATAGAACATCACCAATTTGTCAATATGATATAAGTTTGCATTTAAAAGATTTACTAAGGTGGTATCTGGGTGCAGAAGGTCCACCAGGGCAGCTAAGACTACCCGGAATGCCTGGAAAATCAGGCCAGCCTGCAGAGCCATGGTCTAGACTTACAAGTACCAAGTCGTCAAGGGTTACCTCCTGTTTGTTGTCCAGGTTGATTTTCAGGTGTTTGGGGCTGTCCACTAGGTGTTTGAGGTTGTCCGCCAGGTAGTGGTGGCCCACCAGGACCTCCTGGACCGCCAGGACCGCCTGGGCCGCCGGGACCACCTGGCAACAGTAATTTAAATTAATATTTTATGATATAACTTTCTGTTAAATCTAAATGAAAACGGAGTTTACGAAAATGTATGGCCATAAATAAATATAGGTACATATAGTTTAAACAAATGTTACCTGGTCCTCCTGGAGCGCCAGGGAGGCCTGTCGATCCTGGGTAATAACTGCCTGATCCGGGGCTAGAGGGTCCAGTGGGGCCTCCTATAAAATTCAGAGAATTTAATATACGTTCGAACTTCTCACATTAAGATATTAGTAGGACAATAAATGGAAGTAAGTAAATTGCCATTGAAACAGTTAATTTGTTAAAATTGTGTGTAGATAAGGTAATAAGTCCTTATTCGGTTCATACCGTTCACACAGATAAATAAGCGTATTACCACCTCAATAAGTATTTTTCTGTTTAGTTGTGGGTACGTCAAATAAGGCAGCACTTATAATCGTGATGACTAAATCGACGTTGAATTCTTTTATAATATTGCATCTCATTTTTAAGACATGTCATGTTGTTGAGGGTTACCTCCGGTTTGTTGTCCGGGTCGGTTGCCAGGTGTTTGGGGCTGTCCACCAGTTTGAGGTGGGCCGCCAGGTAGTGGTGGCCCACCAGGACCTCCTGGACCACCTGGACCGCCTGGGCCACCGGGACCACCTGACAACAGTAATTTAAATTAATATTTTTATGATGTAACTTTCAGTTTTTTATTCGGCGGAGTACAATCTAATTTAAATCAGAGGTTACGACAATGTGTAGCTATGGATAAATATATAGTTTAAACAAATGTTACCTGGTCCTCCTGGGGCACCAGGAGAGCCCGTCGGTCCTGGGTAATAACCGCCTGATCCGGGGCTAGGGGGTCCAGTGGGGCTTCCTATAAAATTCATAGAATACTATATCTGTTAACATTTCCTACATTTAGCCGCGATAATATTAGGACAATTAGCGAAAAAATTTTATGTACGGAACGCGATGCTACATCTCTGATATTGCATGTCTTTCTTGAAACACAATGCATGTCTAAATTAGTGGTTTTTCGATATCGTATTTTAGACTCCCATGTTAGATAATACTATATTATAAATGTTCAAGAACTTGTATAAAATAAATTAAATAAACAACAAATTTTCATGTCCAAATTCGTGATTATTCAATATCGTGTGTAATATACATGGGACATCATTATTATGATGAGTTTGATTTATGAAAGTTTGCACTTAAAAGGCCTTCTAAGGTGGTAGCCGGATCCTGTTATCTACCAGGGCAGCCGTGATAATCGGGAATGCTTGGAGAAACAGGCCAGCCTGCAGAGCTGGGTGGGCCGGGGCTAATAGGTTGTTGAGGGTTACCTCCGGTTTGTTGTCCGGGTCGGTTGCCAGGTGTTTGGGGCTGTCCACCAGTTTGAGGTTGTCCGCCAGGTAGTGGTGGCCCACCAGGACCTCCTGGACCACCTGGACCACCTGGGCCGCCGGGACCACCTGACAACAGTAATTTAAATTATTTTTAAGATGTAACTTTCAGTTTTTTATTCGGCGGAGTACAATCTAATTGAAATCAGACTTTACGACAATGTGTAGCTATAGATAAATATATAGTTAAAACAAATGTTACCTGGTCCTCCTGGGGCACCAGGAGAGCCCGTCGGTCCTGGGTAGTAACCGCCTGATCCGGGGCTAGGGGGTCCAGTGGGGCTTCCTATAAAATTCATAAAATTCTATATATGACTAGCTGAACCCGCGGCTTTGCTCGCGCCAAGGAATTCAAAGTTTCATACAAACTTTCATCCCCTATTTTATCCCCTTGGGGGTAGAATTAATCAAAATCCTTTCTTAGCGGATGCCTACGTCATAACATCTACGTGCATGCCAAATTTCAGCCCGATCCGTCCAGTGGTTTGGGCTGTGCGTTGATAGATCACTATGTCAGTCAGTCAGTCACCTTTGAAAACAGAAACAGAAACAGCTTCACGACTTTGATCCCCAGGCACGGTAGATATCCCTTCAGATCTCCCAGTACCAAGTAGGTACTAATTCAACATTCTTTGAGGATGTCTAAAGGGGGTAGTCAGAGGTACGTCCAAACATTACATTTGGCACATACCCACATTTTGCAGTAGTTAGTATTCCATACGTGACAGGTTGCAAGCCCATCGCCGCTGTTAGAATGCTAACTGGTTTCCTCACGATGTTTTCCTTCACCGTTTAAGAGCACTGGCATTGCGCACATAAATTTTTTGATAGAAAAATCCATTGGTGCACGACCAGATTCGAACCTGCGACCTTACGATCGGAAGGCGAGGTCACTCCCACTAGACCACCGGTGCTCACCTTTGAGTTATATATATTTAGATAACATTTCCTACATTTAGCCTTGATAATATTAGGACAATTAGCGAAAACATTTCATGAACGGAACGCGATGCTACATCTCAGATATTGCATGTCTTTCTTGAAACACATTGTCATGTCAAAATTCGTGATTTTTCGATATCGTATTTTAGACTCCCATGTTAGATAATAGCATGATATAAATGATTAAGAACTTACTTGTATAAAATAATATATTCAAAGTTTAATTCAATTTTTTCCCGTTACCTTGAATGTTGACGGCTACGGTTGTATTTAGGTCTCAAGTTTTCCGAATACGAATAAATTAAATAAGCAACAAATGTTCATGTCCAAATGTGTGATTATTCAATATCGTGTGTAATATACATGGATCATCATTTTTATGATGAGTTTGATTTATGAAAGTTTGCACTTAAAAGGCCTTCTTAGGTAGTAGGTAGATCCTGTGATCTACCAGGGCAGCCGTGATAATCGGGAATGCTTGGAGAACCAGGCCAGCCTGCAGAGCTGGATGGGCCGGGGCTAATAGGTTGTTGAGGGTTACCTCCAGTTTGTTGTCCGGGTCGGTTGCCAGGTGTTTGGGGCTGTCCACCAGTTTGAGGTTGGCCGCCAGGTAGTGGTGGCCCACCAGGACCTCCTGGACCACCTGGACCGCCGGGACCACCTGACAACAGTAATTTAAATTAATATTTTTATGATATAACTTTCAGTTTTTTATTCGGCGGAGTACAATCTAATTGAAATCAGAGTTTACGGCAATGTGTAGCTATAAATAAATATATAGTTAAAACAAATGTTACCTGGTCCTCCTGGAGCGCCAGGGAGGCCTGTCGATCCTGGGTAATAACTGCCTGATCCGGGGCTAGAGGGTCCAGTATGGCCTCCTATAAAATTCAGAGAATTTAATATACGTTCGAACTTCTCACATTAAGATATTAGTAGGACAATAAATGGAAGTAAGTAAATTGCCATTGAAACAGTTAATTTGTTAAAATTGTGTGTAGATAAGATAATAAGTCCTTATTCGGTTCATACCGTTCACACAGATAAATAAGCGTATTACCACCTCAATAAGTATTTTTCTGTTTAGTTGTGGGTACGTCAAATAAGGCAGCACTTATAATCGTGATGACTAAATCGACGTTGAATTCTTTTATAATATTGCATCTCATTTTTAAGACATGTCATGTTGTTGAGGGTTACCTCCGGTTTGTTGTCCGGGTCGGTTGCCAGGTGTTTGGGGCTGTCCACCAGTTTGAGGTGGGCCGCCAGGTAGTGGTGGCCCACCAGGACCTCCTGGACTGCCTGGGCCGCCTGGGCCACCGGGACCACCTGACAACAGTAATTTCAAATAATATTTTTATGATGTAACTTTCAGTTTTTTATTCGGCGGAGTACAATCTAATTTAAATCAGAGGTTACGACAATATGTAGCTATAGATAAATATATAGTTATAACAAATGTTACCTGGTCCTCCTGGGGCACCAGGAGAGCCCGTCGGTCCTGGGTAATAACCGCCTGATCCGGGGCTAGGGGGTCCAGTGGGGCTTCCTATAAAATTCATAGAATACTATATCTGTTAACATTTCCTACATTTAGCCGCGATAATATTAGGACAATTAGCGAAAAAATTTTATGTACGGAACGCGATGCTACATCTCTGATATTGCATGTCTTTCTTGAAACACAATGCATGTCTAAATTAGTAGTTTTTCGATATCGTATTTTAGACTCCAATGTTAGATAATACTATATTATAAATGTTCAAGAACTTGTATAAAATAAATTAAATAAACAACAAATTTTCATGTCCAAATTCGTGATTATTCAATATCGTGTGTAATATACATGGGACATCATTATTATGATGAGTTTGATTTATGAAAGTTTGCACTTAAAAGGCCTTCTAAGGTGGAAGCCGGATCCTGTGATCTACCAGGGCAGCCGTGATAATCGGGAATGCTTGAAGAAACAGGCCAGCCTGCAGAGCTGGGTGGGCCGGGGCTAATAGGTTGTTGAGGGTTACCTCCGGTTTGTTGTCCGGGTCGGTTGCCAGGTGTTTGGGGCTGTCCACCAGTTTGAGGTTGTCCGCCAGGTAGTGGTGGCCCACCAGGACCTTCTGGACCGCCTGGACCACCTGGGCCGCCGGGACCACCTGACAACAGTAATTTAAATTATTTTTATGATGTAACTTTCAGTTTTTTATTCGGCGGAGTACAATCTAATTGAAATCAGAGTTTACGACAATGTGTAGCTATAGATAAATATATAGTTAAAACAAATGTTACCTGGTCCTCCTGGGGCACCAGGAGAGCCCGTCGGTCCTGGGTAGTAACCGCCTGATCCGGGGCTAGGGGGTCCAGTGGGGCTTCCTATAAAATTCATAGAATTCTATATATGATAACATTTCCTACATTTAGCCTTGATAATATTAGGACAATTAGCGAAAACATTTTATGAACGGAACGCGATGCTACATCTCAGATATTGCATATCTTTCTTGAAACACATTGTCATGTCCAAATTCGTGATTTTTCGATATCGTATTTTAGACTCCCATGTTAGATAATAGCATAATAGAAATGATTAAGAACTTACTTGTATAAAATAATATATTCAAAGTTTAATTAAATTTTTCCCGTTACCTTGAATGTTGACGCCTACGGTGGTATTTAGGTCTCAAGTTTTCCGAATACGAATAATTTAAATAAGCAACAAATGTTCATGTCCAAATGTGTGATTATTCAATATCGTGTGTAATATACATGGATCATCATTTTTATGATGAGTTTGATTTATGAAAGTTTGCACTTAAAAGGCCTTCTTAGGTAGTAGGTAGATCCTGTGATCTACCAGGGCAGCCGTGATAATCGGGAATGCTTGGAGAACCAGGCCAGCCTGCAGAGCTGGATGGGCCGGGGCTAATAGGTTGTTGAGGGTTACCTCCAGTTTGTTGTCCGGGTCGGTTGCCAGGTGTTTGGGGCTGTCCACCAGTTTGAGGTTGGCCGCCAGGTAGTGGTGGCCCACCAGGACCTCCTGGACCGCCTGGACCGCCGGGACCACCTGACAACAGTAATTTAAATTAATATTTTTATGATATAACTTTCAGTTTTTTATTCGGCGGAGTACAATCTAATTGAAATCAGAGTTTACGGCAATGTGTAGCTATAGATAAATATATAGTTAAAACAAATGTTACCTGGTCCTCCTGGGGCGCCAGGGAGGCCTGTCGATCCTGGGTAATAACTGCCTGATCCGGGGCTAGAGGGTCCAGTGGGGCCTCCTATAAAATTCAGAGAATTTAATAAACGTTCGAACTTCTCACATTAAGATATTAGTAGGACAATAAATGGAAGTAAGTAAATTGCCATTGAAACAGTTAATTTGTTAAAATTGTGTGTAGATAAGGTAATAAGTCCTTATTCGGTTCATACCGTTCACACAGATAAATAAGCGTATTACCACCTCAATAAGTATTTTTCTGTTTAGTTGTGGGTACGTCAAATAAGGCAGCACTTATAATCGTGATGACTAAATCGACGTTGAATTCTTTTATAATATTGCATCTCATTTTTAAGACATGTCATGTTGTTGAGGGTTACCTCCGGTTTGTTGTCCGGGTCGGTTGCCAGGTGTTTGGGGCTGTCCACCAGTTTGAGGTGGGCCGCCAGGTAGTGGTGGCCCACCAGGACCTCCTGGACCACCTGGACCGCCTGGGCCACCGGGACCACCTGACAACAGTAATTTAAATTAATATTTTTATGATGTAACTCAGTTTTTTATTCGGCGGAGTACAATCTAATTTAAATCAGAGGTTACGACAATATGTAGCTATAGATAAATATATAGTTAAAACAAATGTTACCTGGTCCTCCTGGGGCACCAGGAGAGCCCGTCGGTCCTGGGTAATAACCGCCTGATCCGGGGCTAGGGGGTCCAGTGGGGCTTCCTATAAAATTCATAGAATTCTATATCTGTTAACATTTCCTACATTTAGCCGCGATAATATTAGGACAATTAGCGAAAAAGTTTTATGAACGGAACGCGATGCTACATCTCTGATATTGCATGTCTTTTTTTAAACACATTGTCATGTCCAAATTCGTGATTTTTCGATATCGTATTTTACGTAATATACGATGACAAGACATCACCATTATGATCAGTTTGATTTATGGAAGCTTGCTTAAAAGGTTGTATAAGGTGATAGCCACCCCCGGCCACCAAGATTCTTTGGTCTACCAGGGCAGCTTGGACCATCGGGAATCCCTGGAGAACCAGGCCAGCCTGCAGAGCTTGGTGGGCTCAAGGAACTAGGTTGTTGAGGGTTACCTCCGGTTTGTTGTCCAGGTCGGTTGCCAGATGTTTGGGGCTGTCCATCAGGCAGTGGTGGCCCACCAGGACCTCCTGGGCCTCCAGGACCGCCTGGTCCGCCAGGACCACCTGACAAAAATTATTCAAATTAATTTACATGTACGAAACGAAGTATATTTTTTGTTGTTTATTCCGAGGAGTAAATTCAAAATAAATCAGAAGTACCTGAGTATTTTTCAAACAAAATGTATGTAACGAAAGAGGAAAACGTTACGAAAAAGTACTTTTTTGTAACTTTTCTTCCTTAAGTTCCTAGAGCTATGTTACGAAAAAGTACTTTTTACCCGAGTGCCGCGAGGGTTGTTTGGCGTGTATCTATCCATGTATATAATGTATCCTTCCTTCGATATTTCCTTTATTACCACGTAGAAACCAAACGGCTGGATGGATTTTGATGATTCTAGTATCAAAAGATTCGTCGCAACTTTCCAAGTGTCCTTAGGATAAAAAAAACCGAAAAGTCACGTGGGAAGATCACGAGCGATATTCTCTCACATTAAAAAAAAACTTTTTGCAATCAAAGCAATATGGGTGTCAAAATCAAGAGAATGATAGAGTGTTTTCAAATAATGTATTAGTTTTTGATTTAAAGTAAACACTCAAAGATAAAACCAGAATGCAAAATTCGTTAAGTCACTTTAGCGAACTAGGCCATGAGTGATACTAAAATATATCATAAAACCTTCTCTAAGGTCATACAAATCGTTTAAAAAAAACCGCATCAAAATCTATGAAGCCGTTTTGAAGATATTAAGAGTTTTGTAATAAAAATATGTGATTGCTGGTAACCCCAAAGTGATCAAAATGAGTTATACAACCACAGGCGTCAGTAAACTGCTAGGACATAGGTACACGAGCCTCCGACTATCTGCGATCATTACATTTTTATCATTCGTCAAGACTGAAGAAAGGATTTCAAAATTAAAAATACCAAATTTAAAAAATTCTTATTTACCTACCTACATAGGTACTTTTAGTTCGGGCACTCGGGTTTTATTATTTTTAATAAATCTACTTGTTCGTAACGTTTTCCTTTTTCGTTACGTACTTTTTGTTTGAGAAATACTCACCTAACTAAAGAAAGTGAAAAGCATAATAAAATTTGCCACACCGCTCGGAAATCTAATATACCTAGTTAAAACAATATTGTTACCTGGTCCTCCTGGAGCACCAGGGACGCCTGTCGGTCCTGGATGATAACCGCCTGATCCAGTGCTAGGGGGTCCATTGGGTCCTTTGAAATAAATAGTTACTTTATTAAATCTACACAGGGTAATGGGATGTCAACCAAGTTCGGAAAATGAGCGGGCGAACGTAGGTACCTATCGTGTAGGTTCGACACTAGTTTAACTCAACCCTTTGAAACCTTCGTTTTTGCCTATCACCTGGTAATTTATTTTATTTGCAATATATTTTATTAAAATAATATAATACCTATAATTATCTTCTCAGATAGGTAATCAAATTGATCGAGTAGGTTGTTCCTAAGTTCTGAGGGTCTAGGCGGGCTTAATGCTAATGTATTTTCTTACAGTCAATCTGGTGGTTTTGTAAAAGAGTGCAACACAACAAATACAAGAATAATCCAACATTGCTTTGGTAAATAAATTAATTAGTTTAAATTAATTATATATTGATGATTGTGATCTTCGGACTCAATTTTATTCATCCATGACCACACATTAGTGTCCAGATCCACACACTTTTACTAGCGTTTTAAAATCGGTAATACTTCTCAAATTGTAAATCCCGTATGACAAAATCTACTTCCTACATTTTGTTTTCAAAAAGATTACACTCACCAGGTCCGCTAGGGTAGTTTCCGGGACTTCCAGGAGTGCCGGCAGTTCCTGGTGCACCGGGGTAGCCAGGTGTGCCGGGTGTGCCAGGGTAGCCAGGACCACCAGGTACGTAAGGCCCATTTGAACTGCCTGGGCCGCCTGGACAATCATACAGAAGTATAAAAAAGGGGTTGGATTCAAATTTCACCCATTAAGATACAAATTGTAATTTCCCGTATGACAAAATCTACTTCTTACATTTTGTTTTCATAACAATTGCACTCACCAGGTCCGCTAGGGTAGTTTCCGGGACCACCTGGACTTCCAGGAGTGCCGGCAGTTCCAGGTCTACCGGGGTAGCCAGGTGTGCCGGGTGTGCCAGGGTAGCCAGGACCACCAGGTACATAAGGCCCATTTGAACTGCCTGGGCCGCCTGGAAAATCATACAAAAGTATAAAAAAGGGGTTGGATTCAAATTTCACCCATTAAGAAACAAATTGTAATTTCCCGTATGACAAAATCTACTTCTTACATTTAGTTTTTATAAAGATTGCACTCACCAGGTCCGCTAGGGTAGTTTCCGGGACCACCTGGACTTCCAGGAGTGCCGGCAGTTCCAGGTCTACCGGGGTAGCCAGGTGTGCCGGGTGTGCCAGGGTAGCCAGGACCACCAGGTACGTAAGGCCCATTTGAAATGCCTGGGCCGCCTGGACAATCATACAAAAGTATAAAAAAGGGTTTGGATTCAAATTTCACCCATTAGAATTCAAATTGTAATTTCCCGTATGACAAAATCTACTTCCTGCATTTTGTTTTCGAAAAGATTACACTCACCAGGTCCGCTAGGGTAGTTTCCGGGACCACCTGAACTGCCAGGAGTGCCGGCAGTTCCTGGTGCACCAGGGTAGCCAGGTGTGCCGGGTGTGCCAGGGTAGCCAGGACCACCAGGTACGTAAGGCCCATTTGAACTGCCTGGGCCGCCTGGACAATCATACAGAAGTATAAAAAAGGGGTTGGATTCAAATTTCACCCATTAAGTAACAAATTGTAATTTCCCGTATGACAAAATCTACTTCCTGCATTTTGTTTTCAAAAAGATTGCACTTACCAGATCCGCTAGGATAGTAACCGGGGCTACCTGGGCTGCCAGGAGTGCCCGCAGTTCCAGGTATACCAGGGCGGCCTGGAGTGCCAGGTGTGCCAGGTGTGCCGGATTCACCAGGCCCGTAAGGCCCGTTTGAACTGCCTGGGTCGCCTGGAAAATCATACAAAAGTATAAAAAAGGGGTTGGATTCAAATTTCACCCATTAAGAAACAAATTGTAATTTCCCGTATGACAAAATCTACTTCTTACATTTTGTTTTTATAAAGATTGCACTCACCAGGTCCGCTAGGGTAGTTTCCGGGACCACCTGGACTTCCAGGATTGCCGGCAGTTCCAGGTCTACCGGGGTAGCCAGGTGTGCCGGGTGTGCCGGATTCACCAGGCCCGTAAGGCCCGTTTGAACTGCCTGGGGTACCTAAAATGGTAAGCATTGCCGTTGTTTGTTTATTACCTTTCATATGGGTAGGTACTTTATTATTAGGTATATTTTTTGTAATTACCCTTTTAGTGTTGAATGTTGGAAAACGCTGATATAAGTACGCTACTCATTCTAGCTGCTACTTGCGGCTTTGCTCGCGCACGTAACTTCTTTTAACCTTCTTTTTAGGTACCTACCTACTTTATAAAAAAAACTACATAGATACTTTGATCTCATATGTAACCCCCTTGGGGCTTGAATTTTGAAAAATCCTTCCAAGCCTACGCCATAAGAGGGCTTAATCCCACAGGTCCATGGTTTCTTTTGTTTTCTATTTTTGATAATGTGTTATATTATGTGGATTAGTTTTCGAAAACTAATCTACATAACATATAGGCACATAAAGACAAGTATAGGTAATAACTTCGTTATTCCTTACACGGCTACATACCAGGCTGTACTACGGGTTTAGGGTTCGTAGTCTGTGCAGTGCTGTCGGGGGCGGGGCGCGGTGGTTTCGGTGGTCCCGGAGGAAGGGGCTTTGAGGGAACTCCACCAGGAGTCCTTCCACAGCCCTTGGGAAAGAAGGCCTTGTTCCATGGTACTTTTTGTCCAGGTTTCGAAGTTTGAGGCTGTTTGTCCGAGCTGAAAAATGTTATAAGTAGATATAGGTATGCACGTAGTACGATGAATGATAATATTATCATTCATCGTATGTACTACGTGTACTACTACCTATATAGGTAATTTATGGATTTTAATAACTCGCGTCTCGTAGCTTCAAAATGTCAGTGTTTTTAAGAAGAGAATTGAATATCAACTCGATAAATTAACAAAAAAAGATCATTAGTATGAATATTTTAGCGTAAAATAACACATTAAAAATTAAATGCGCATTTAGGACATGCAATATCAAATTACATGCAAATATAAACTTCCTCTAAAGTTGCAGTAAATAGTTTCGGAGACAACAGATTGCCTTGCATGACACTTATTTTTATCGATAGTGGTGTTATTAATCGTTAGAATATAATTCAATGGCGATACTATTGACATAAATATTATATCAGCTACCTGGTTACCATATTACAAGCTTTGGCTTAGTTTGGGGCTAGATAGTGATGTGTGGAAAGTCCACCAATATTTATTATTACTATTATTATCTCTCACTGGATTTTAAGCATAGGCACTGAGTTATAAAATTAGATGTTAATAGTTAATTAACATCTAATTTTATAACTCTAGTACTTTATTGGTTTCGTGTTATAGAAGTTTACCTACTGATTGAATTATTATGTTTCAAATTTAGATGCTAAAAAATAATTACCATCATGCTATTTATTTAAAGTGGGTTACATCGAAGATATTAGTGGCTAAAATAGAACTTTTTAGATGTACATCGATGGTGGCTGACTTATTAATTCAGATGACAATGTAGATTTTTAGATGAGAACAATGCTACCTCTTATAGAAGTCAGTTTAATTAGCCCCTTATCAATACATCCAAATCATTATTTTGACCAAGAACTTACATTTCATCATACTCATATTTGTCGTCTGGGTAAACTTCGACCGGTTTTTCTGGTTCGACTACCCGATAACCGTGACTGTCTGCGACGTAGTGCGTTGCGCGCAGGTAACCTTCTGTGTCGACGTAACCATAGCAACCGTAGGTCACTCCGTCGGGGCCTCTGTTCTCATGGTGGAACTGTCCGCTGGGTCCTACGTCGTATCCGAAACCGTATGCACCTGGAAATAATTAATCGTGCCATTTCAGAGTAGCTGCATGCATTTCGGTGTGTCAATTGTAATATTTTGGGGTTCTATCTCTGACTACCTTTCTTACACATCCTAAAATTACCATGAGTGGGAAAATATGAGAAGAAATCTATAGTGTCTAGGGATTTAAGGATAAATCTTTGACGCTATTTGTTCGTGGTTCCCCGAGGTGCTCCTGAGGTCTTTTTTTGAGGATTGAATATATATACTTAGTATATATTATAGTAGCTAGGGCAAGGGGCCTAATTGTCTTGAAGCCCATTACCATGGCGATATTCTGGGTTTCAAGCATATCAAGTTCATCTGTGACATTACCATACAACATATTCCCTCATCTGTGCCGATTACGATTACCAGCGAGTTAGACAATTAGGCCCCTAGCCCTAGCTAGGTACTTTGTATTTGCTCTGAGCAAGCAAAATACGAACATCACCGAGTTTTGTTTCATACGGAGAAAAAAAGGCGTTACTCACTTGTATCATAGTTAGTTTCGTAGTACTGAGTCTTTTCGCCGTCTTCAATATCCACCACGACATCATTGCCGTCTTGACTTTGGTAGTATGGACTTAATTGACGACCTTTTCGTAAATCGATGTTTTCTGTCGCTTCAGCATCTTTCACGCTTTCTTTCGTCGGTTTTGAATTTTTTCCTTTAACGCTAAGCGCAGGTGTTTTTGTTAGTTCAGATACTTTGCTACTCAGCTCTGTGGGTTTCGTGTTCTTTTTTGGTATGCTGTCACTAGCTTGTATTATCACTAGCGATGCCTGTAACAAGAAGAAAACTATGGTTAGCCACTTAAATCAAAACGCAATTATAGTTAGTTCGCCATTGGCGCCTCGCAAGTTTTCAACCCTTTTTACATCCTTAGGGGTTATCAAAAATTCCTTCTCGCAAATACTATCTACTCCCCAAATTTCAAGTCTCTAGGAACAGCGGTTAAGGCTGTGCGTTGTTTAACTGCCAGTCAGTCAGAAATTTGATTATAAGTGATGAATGTGTCCCTATTGGTCGACTTGAAGGCGAGCGTTGCTTCATAAATGCATTACTTGTGTTTCACGCAACCTCGGTGTTACTTAAATATTATTGCCTAGACACGCCTTAATGATGTCACTTTTGTGTATTTTGCTTAAAAATAAATTAGAATCCATCAAGTGTGGATAAAAGGTTCATACAATTTATGAATGTGACTCGTAGAAAACTGATATCAAATGATGTTTTCGATTTTTCTTCGTGTTTAGGTAATATTTCAGATTTCAGACATTCCGCATGTAATAATATATACAACTGAATACTCTCAACTTTTCGGACACAGGACGTTTGTCTTCGTTTTGTCGGTATTGTTTTTATTTCAATGTTTTATTTCGACTAGAATGCATCTACTATTAGGTAGCTGTTCGCTTCTGACAATGTTGTTTCTCATTAAATAAACAGGTGATTTGCAAGCAATATTTGAAGAACGGATGAAGATAAACTCGGTCAAAGTAAAAGGAACATATATTCAGAAAGTGTTACGGCTTATACCAAATTTAATCGGTATTTAACATGCAGTTCGCGTAAAGTTCAAAACTTTGGCGATGTCCGCGAATGTCCGTGACCGTAACCCGCTGAGTCGTCGGCTTATATTTCAGTCTCACGTACAAGACAAGCATCAGAAATAAATTGTATTTTGATCTGGGACATAGCATTCATAAAAAGTCAGGTCGCATTTTAAAACGGCAAAAGTTCGCGAACAATGCCCCCGGCATAGAAACCCATACACTTGATCCTCTGTCTCTTCGGACATGACGCGGAATAACTTAATTTTCTGATCATACAAATAAACAAAGATACCACATCTTAGATAGGTAGGTACATATAGGTAAATAATCAATCAATAACAGTTCCTTTACTGCTTCTGAGCAGCTCGGCGATCTTGTACTAGGTTGGCCCACCTATTGGGACACTAGTTTAGTAATAACTTTCACTAAAGACGAATACGTGATGTAGATACTAAAATTGGGTTCTACTCTTAAGCATCAACTCCAAAGGCAAGACCGGAATAAATATTTAACAGGATTTTACCCAAATAACGTTTCAGGTTTTATAAGAGCCTGCCTCAAATCACCTTGCATCTTTATAGCTCAACACTTACTCATCAGTCACAATTCTAGTATTCTATTCAAACGAATCTCAATGTAGCCTATGAAATAATATGAAATAAATTATTTATTAATGAAAAACCGCAAGATGTATATTTTTTTATTTGGGCTAATTATTTTCACCTTGTGTAACTAAATAGATGAGATCATTCCAGTATTTTTTTCGTTTAGACAAAAATGAGAAAATCTGTTCATTTTAATATACACAATAATAATTATGTAGAATTGTTCTTCCTGGAAATGTATAGGGGAGGTCGGTCCAGCAGTGGACTTCGTTAGACTGATGGTGATTTAGGCAAAACATGCAGCTACTTAATAAGTTAATAACTTTTTGCAAGAAAAAACCAAATTCAAATGTAACTCAAATTTAAATGGGACCACATGACAGCACAGCTTTCGATTAAAAAAAGATTCGCTGAAATCGGTTTACCCAGTACAAAGTTATAATGTCACAAACATAAAAAAAACAGTCGAATTGAGAGCCTCCTCTTTTTTTAAGTGGGTTAAAAAGAGACAGTTACGAGTAACAAACAAAATATATACATAGCTTTGATTTACAACGGGAGGTTTACCATGATTTGTGAGTTTGATGCTTCCCGATCATGGTAAATATATCCCGTTGTAAATCAAAGTTATGTTCGTATGTAGTTAAAAAAAATATACAGTCGAAGTAAGAACCACCTTTCTTTGAAGCCGGTTAAAAAGAGCTCTATTGTTTTGTATCATATTTAGTAAAGTTAGTAATGTTTGCTTATTAACATTAGCTGTTGAGTTATATGTCAAGGTGCGGTCTCATGACTTCACTAGCAACACTAGTTTGTGTCACACTCTCCGACGTCCAGTCTAGGCGATAAGTAGCATCGCATACTGCGCTGAAGGTCGCTTGTATCTGCCATAGACGTATTGTACCAAGTACGATTGATAGCGAAAGTGTTTGGGACGGAACTTTATGTTTACTGGTTGCTTTTCTAGAACTAAATATACCGACACACTTTTATCCAAATTATTAGTATGTTTAGATCTAAGTGGCTGCAAATAAATATGTTTTCTTTCTTTCTTTCAATTTACATAAAGTTATCTGTGCTAATGCTTCACGTTTATAAAAAGCTATGCCTATAAAAACCTATTTTATTGTGCAATGAAGTCACTCAATCAAACCATCTGAAAAATTGAAACAGCTTCACGAATTTGATCCCCAGGCACGGTAGATATTATACCCAAAGATCTCTTGGTACCAAGTTCTGACTCCAGATTCTTTGAAGATGTCCAAAGGCGGTAGTCAGAGGTAAGTCCAAACATTACATTAGGTAGACACATACCCACATTTTGCAGTAGTTGGTATTCCAATACCCAATACGTGACTGGTTGCAAGCCCATCGCCGCTGTTAGAATACTAACTGGCTTCCTCACGACGTGTTTCTTCACGTTAGAGCACTGGCATTACGCACATAAATTTTTCGGTACGAAAAATCTATTGCTGCATGCACGACTGCATTCGAACCTGCGACCTTACGATCGGGAACAATCAGACTATATTTAAATATTATTACGTTGAAATAAACAAAAACTACTTCAAAAATAATATTTATGTTATTCATATTGATGCTAAATATTCAAGTAGTTTGTCACATTTACCAAAACTGGTGGTTGGAGGCCGAATCAGATTTGCAATACTATTAATTATATAATATTATATATTTACAAATAAAAGTATATAAGTAAGCAGGTAGTAAGTGTGTCAGCTATCTGTTTCCTTTATCACAAGCTTTGGCTTATTTTGGGGGTAGATAGTGCTGTGGGGAATGTCCACCAATTCTATTTATTTATTTTACCTTTTTGTGCCTTGGATATAAAACAGCAAGATGCCTGAAATTGCAAGATGTCATCCACAACCGATCTTTAAACTTTTATGCAAAAGGAATGAGAAGATGTAAAAGCTAATAGAATAGACTCATGCAAACGAAGGAACTTAGAATTCTTTAAGTAAGTACCTACAGGTACTACATACACGTACTTTTTACACAAACATTAATGTGTTGTTATATAAATGTATATATGTATTATTTATATGTATATATAAATAAATATAAATTAAGATATATGGCTAGTCGAATCCATATTGGACATGGTCCATTAATTAGCGCTTAGATTACATAACGATGAGGCGATGAGGTTACATAAAATGCAATATTTTAATTAATGTTTTCGCAACGATCTATCCATTTCGGTGTCAATACATACTTCCGAATCTGCAATTTCTGCAAATGTATCAGCTCAACCTACTTGCAATAGTATTTTCAAGCAGCAAATATTGTATAGGTACTTAACTATTTAAGAATTTTAGCTCGCGCAATATCAGCCGAAATATATAAAAATGCATGTCTACTATACATCATAGGTCAAAAGTTTATCAATCTTGTACTGGTGGTGGCCCATTAATTACTTGTACTAGGTACAAGTAGTTATACAGGTAGTGGTCCCACTCATTTAACAATATGTCATAAAAATGTCTTTAAATAATAATTACCTTAGCAGGGTGTTTCAGAATATAATAACAATAACAGTGAGCCAAAATATTTTTTTAAAATCGATCTTAGGAAGACTCAATTCAAATAAAAACGGTTTTAATTCTGTTTTATCACAAATATCACTTTGAAATATCTTATAAGCTAGGTGAAATAGAAACCAGAAAAATATTTTACTAGAGGCTATAATAACAGGAAAGAAACTTATAGCTACACGACGTCTACTTTTCATCAGTCTGAACTTAATTTAATCAGTCGAAACAGTGTTTCCATAATTACACTTATTTCATAATCAACAAAATTAGAGGATGAGTAAAGTATCGTGAGAAGTAGACTATTGCCTAATCTGTCTGATCACGATAACATTCCGAGCAAAGAGCACATCTCACATTGATTAGTCTTTGCCGAGCATTGTCCAGCTCAGTTCGACCCACTAAAGGTGAATGGGGTAAAGAAACGAGAGGCGACAGCCCGTGAGAATAGGAACAAATTGGCTAAGTGTCCTATTATCCCTGAAATTCTTAATCAATTTGCTTGGACCCCTATACAGTTACCTATTTAGAAAATTTAAAGGACGTTGCGCGGCCAAGATTGGTATGGGCGACCAGCAGTGGCATTTTACATCTATAGGCTACTCTATAGGTAAGGGCTTCTGTCCTTGTCAGTCACGGCAACCTTGGGGCATGATTGAGGCCTTAGGCAGCCTTAACTATTTCTTCATTCATTCATACCCAGTGGTTGGATGCTAGCCAATACGAACTAAGATTCTTGCTGTATCTGATCTCTGCCCTCATTTAAAAAACTTGGGTACCATTACTGGCCACATCTTCAGCTTTTAACAAGTTTTTTATTAAATTATTAGAAAAAAAAACATAGCTTCTAAGCAACCAAATAAGACAAGCGGTTGCACGCACCACATAGGTATTGCTTACTCTACATAAACATATTATCAAATGTGCAGGTAAGTAAAAGCTACGTAGAAAAACTTCGATCCATGGTTCTCAAAATACGGATATAAAAATAAAAAAAAAGATTAATGCATATTATATAAATTTAGATGTTTAGGGTGAATTACTAATTTATGTAACTATTTGGCGGTCCACCAATTAAATCCTTAAAAACTGATTACTAACTCCGGTAGGTTTGGCACCGCAGAACCACTAACCGTTTAAATTTGAACATTCCATAAAACTAAATTCTCGATTCGATAAAGGGCTTAGGTACGTGAGGGAAGTTTTTTCCACCATGTAAATTATTGTTATTCACGGAGTTATTGGTGGAAATATATATTGAGAGTGGTGCGGTGAAGGAAGAAATTGGTTAACTTTCTGTCAGTCTGAGTAAATACAAGGAGTAAAACTTTAGAAATCAGCGATGTTCTGAACAGATCCGAGCGATCAATCACATTAAGGATTCTTTAGATAATAATATTGAATATAACCATTAAGGGATTTAAATTTGTTTACTAAACAATTTAACATTGAGCGGTCATTAGCGTATTTGTGTAAGAAATTCTCTAAACTGCGTTTACCGCAGTTTAGTAGAATTTCTGCAGTAACGTAAAGCATGCACCTAGGTAGGTACATCTTATCCCACAAAGATGTGTGAGAAGAACGTGACTGTGAACCAACAGTTCCGTTTTAACAAGTAGTTAGCATTAAAGTAAATCTTTGTTTACTGATGGGGACATTATTACATCTTGTATTTGTTGCTGCAACTTCACGTCTTGTCAAATGCGTCGCAGAGCATCAAAAAATGGCGTCTGATTTCCTAAACCTTCAATAGTATTTTGGAAAGGCTATAAATTACGTCATAATAATGATACGAAGTCTGCATTGAACCGAGCAAGCGATCTCAACCTTTAAACTATGAATTCCTGAGCACATTAAAGAATTCTCAATATTTATGTGTGCGTCCTGGTTAAACAACCGGTCATCAAACCTGCTAAACATTAATATAAATGTTTAAATGTAGAGATGACTCATTTCATTACACATTCTTAAAGGTCATTTTGTAAAATGTGAAGTTTTTTATACATAATAATATGAGGGATTCTTTGTTCGTTGCATCAGCTTTTTAGATGCTCTTAGTTTGATTACGTTTTGTTTCTTACTTTTGTAAAAAAATATATGGAAGACATATTCTTAACAGAAAAAATAGAATACAAAAAATAAAGGTGTAATGGTATGTAGTGAAGTTTGCAGATATTTTCTATAATTTTCATTATTTTCTTCGAAAATATCTCGGTGGGGGTCGAACTAACAAGTGAGCTTTGAGGGCTGTTATAGGACCATCTGCTTCCCATCAAAAAGTAATAATAAAAAAAGTACCAAAGTTCATAAGCAAAAGAGTAGGTAGGTAGCTACTCTGCGGTTCTTGTAAAAGTACTTATTCGGAACTTATAAAAGAAAGTTATTTTTGGAGCACCTCCATCAGTTTGACATGTTATTCAGTTTGATGGCGAGCTTAGGGGTGTCATAATTGATAGATTTGAATGACAGGACAATGGGCTAAGCAAAATCTCCTTTTGTCCAAGATCCACGCCTATTCAGGGTTACTTCCGAGTCACTGAACTTTTATGCTAACATTATGCCTATGTTGTGTTGTGACACTTGCAACTTGTTTTTTTTAGGCGTTGACAACACCCAACATTTCTCTCGCTCGCACGATTCGACATTTTGAAAGATATAAAATCACAAATTCCAATTTTGAAAAATCGCAAACAACAATTTTGTGTGCAATCACATTGCGCATAGTTTAGTAAAAATTACATTTTGATTGATGCAAGTTTTCCTACTCAAAAGTTTGCTTATGTACGAAAACTAGTAACTTTTAAGCAGGAAAACTTGTATAGATCAAAATGATTTTTTTACTTAACTGTGCGCAATGTGATTGCACACAAAATAGTTGTTTGCGATTTTTCGAAAACGGGTTTAGTGATTTTATATCTTTCAACAAGTCAAAACGTGCGAGCGAGAGTCACATTAGCTCTTGTCTTGTGCAATCGCATTGCGAACAGTTTAGTAAAAATTTCATTTTGATCGATAGTTGTTTTCCTACTTAAAAGTTTGCTTTTCTAGTTTTCTTACATAAGCAAACTTTTGAGTAAGAAAACTTGCATCGATCAAAATGAAATTTTTACCAAACTGTGTGCAATGTGATTGCACACAAAATGGTTGTTTGAAAGATTTCTTAAAATTGTGTTTAGCGATTTTATATCTTTTAAAATGTCGAATCGTGCGAGCGATAGGTAAATTAGCTGTTGTCAACGCCTTAAGTGTACTTTTCAGATTTTTTGTTATAGCGCGACAAAACAAAGTAGAAGGTAGACAAACGAAGCGTTTCACGGGTTTTTCACATAATTTTGTAATTTGTTGTGTAAATAATTAGCTCTTCAAATAAGTACAAAATCCCGATAAACCTTACTACCTATTCGATTTTTTTTATGTACTTGTACTTTCCTAACTCTAGTTGTTCATCCTGGCTCCTAAAATTAGAAATAAAACATTTTTTTTCTAATAATGTTACTCAGATATAATGTAACTATAATGTAACCTACCTAGCAATTTAAAGGTTTAAGAATTTTTGAGATCAGACTAGTTTTTTTAGTTTATCCCTACAATATAAAATTTCTCTTTATAATATTAGTTTATAATGTAGATTTATAGCGTATATTTACAAAAGTATCAAAAATACCGAGATAAAATTTTATATTCTGAGTAATGAAGAGAGCGCCGAACGTCCTTGATGAAAAAGCTTGAGCTATGAGGGTTTTGTTTTTCAATGGAATACCCTCATGTACGGAATTATTAAAACCCTTTTTGATAGACGATATTAATACGATGATAAAATACCTATATTAGAAAATTCTCCACCTTTTTAATTTGATTTATTGAGGTTGCTTTTTGGTAGGTTTTACGTGTTATTGCGTCCCTAACGCGCTTGCAAAGTAGGTTCTAGGTATGTATAAGCTGCATACACATACGCTATATGTGCATACACTTTGATCTATTAAAGGACCACAGTTTATAGTCCATCCACCACGTAATACTGTTACACCGTGTAGAGAAATCCATATAGACTTAAAACTGTTGATAGGCTTATAGTCCGTTATTCATTTATTAAAACTATATATGGTACATACACCACTCATTTAGCTATATGTACGTACTATATACTATACAATACATACAATAAATTTGATACCTACTATTGCTTATTTTGTGCCTTGGTATTTAGATGAATCCAACTGAATTGATCCAACATCACACCAAACACATGTGACAGGCTTCCAGTGTCAGTGAAATTTCATGGATTCGTATCTCAGGCGCTGGAAATCTGTTTTCTACTTGAATGTGGCCTATTGTTATGTAAACCAACAATGTGCTCAATGTCTACTTAATGTCTGCCCAATTGTAAAGACTAACCCGGTTCCTAAATTGTTTTACGGAATGGTGAATGAAGTTCTCGAAATAATTTCTCGGTCATGATATGTAAAGCGACAACTTTCCGCCTAGACAAGTGAGTACTGTTAAAATAGTAATACCAGCGCATCAGCATTGCCATTCAGCGTGGCAATGCAGCCAGTGCCTTACGCTTCCGATTGGCACTAATTTGGATCAGTTGAGCTATATATAGATCGTTTGCAACGGTCTGCTGATAGCTCAATTGTTTCATATGTATTTTGTAAATAATTTTACATTATTAATTGAAATTTTCGCTGTAAATAAATAAATAATGAGTAAAACCTGGAGATCAATCAACAGATTTTAGGAATAAACTTATACAGCCTTATTATAAACAAATCAAACCTGGGTTTAAACCTAGCTCAAGTCACGTTTTCTTATTATAAACAACTTAAACCTGGTTTATCTCATAAATTTAGGATCATCTCAGGTTTATCATTTTCGTATTACAAAAGACACTTTAGTCGAAGACTACATAGTACCTGAGATAGTCCATGATTCATCATCACAGAACATAATCATTCAACAAATATCCACAGACTATAACAAATTATGGCAATCAATCGTTCATTCATTTTGGAATCACCAACTTATCTGAGCCGGTCTGAAGTTAGCCGCTTGTGCATAAATGGCCAATAGTGAATCGAGAATTCTCTAAACAGCTAACTTCAGACCGGCTTAGATAAGTTGGTATAACTGTACTCTCTTGCCGCAGGCTAAAGTCATATGCGCATACTACCTCGTCTTTCGTTTTAACGAATCAATTTTTAGTTTCTCTTCTTGACTCAGATCTCCGCCTTTTTGTTTTAAATCTCGTTATCAACTTGATATTGACAAATTCGTGGCAACCCATGCGTTTTGACATTTCAAATTTAGATCGGAGTCTAGAGTTTGAAATGTATGTTGGATAATGCAGTGCTACAAGTTGTTTTATTGAATAAACTTATGTGGGAGACCAAATAAAATTTGGCAAAATGAGATTTTTATTAGTTAGACCATACTTAAACTAGGGGTCGTTCGGGTTTATCTTTAAACCGTGGTTTAGGGGATAAACTCCGTTTTATAATAACGTCTGGTCTAAGTCTTTGATTTTTCTATAGAGCAGGGACCAACTTCGGTATCAAAGTTAGACCACGGACCAGTTAGTCCTGGCTTAAGCCTAGTCTAACTCACATTTTTATAATAAGACGGATTAGGTCAAACAATTCTCGGCGGAGTTAATTGTGCATGACCAAATTGAAGTACATCGTAAATAAATACGGAATAATGATCCCGTATTCTGTTGAGGTCAAACCTCTCGTGCAAAAAGTACATCGGTCGACGAAACCAGCCCGTAATTAAGCAACAAATCCAGTTAAGTGAGAGAGAACTGGGTTTAGCGAAAAAGGCCAAGAGCAATTTCTGTAGTGCCGGCTTCCGTAAGCTTTAGTACACGTTGTATTGTGTTTGTCCGCCCCATTATTATTCAAAGTAAATGTTTTCATAACTACTCAATTACAATAAATTAAAATTATTTGAGAACAAAAAAGGAAGTACCTTCTTCAGTATTTTATTTATCTACGATAACTGGCCGCATCGTGAATAACAGGATAATGTGTATTTAGTAACGTGCGTAATTTACGTAAGTAGGTAGGTACATTTCCATGCCTTGATCTACAGTGTTTAGATTCATTCTGTTTGTGATACATTGTTCGATCAAATCCTGCTAACTAAAAACATTTATGTACCTACTCCGTGACCAAGAAAGGTTGATCACAGAGGATATTTGTTTGGTTAGTGTTCGTGTTTTCCCTATGTAATTATTTAATAAAAAAAAAGCTTTTACATAGTTTATAATGTTAAATAAAAAAAATTAAGAAGCTCCTACTGGGCGATATTTCATCGAGACCGCTCGTCGCCACTAGCACTCGTTTGCATCCAAAAGTATTTTTAGTAATAAAATCTGATCACACCAACAAAATGCTGAAGAATATGGACATGTTGAGTTCAAGGCAAGCACCACTGACTCATTTTATTATCCAAAAAAAAAACCTGTAGGTAGAGATTACTGAATTGGTGCAAGTTAAAAGTCAGCTCTGAATATTTAATCACGCAGGGCAATGAACTCTATCATAAACTTTTGATTTATAGTGAATTTAATTAGTACAATTTTATTAGTACCAAACTTTGTTTGACTGTTAAACGATACAATACAATAAGAAAGACATTGCTCTTGAAATAAATCATTGATAACATCAAATTGGGCGTAGTAGAGCAGCTAACTAGGAATCGGTCTTGGTCTTATGCAAAAAAGAAATGTAGTCTCCGCACGTTTTTTACTATACAAATAAAAAGCAAAATCTTGATCTACGTCCGCATAGTTGCCAGCATAGATACATGTTTTTTTTAATTAGTAGGAAATCTCGGAAAAATCCGTTATTGCCTTAATAATGAGAAAATATCCTTAGGACAACGGAAAAAGGAACGCTTTAATTTTTACAAAAATTTTTTTGTTTGTCCTTTTATTTCTATCTGTTTCTTTTTTTGATAGATGGTTTTTGTAAATAAAATTGGAAATTCTTTTTATCCCACAGCAGGTAATTTTACTTCACATTTGGTATTCTTTCTTTATTCTTTATTCTTTATTGTACACAAACAGATTTACACAAAAAATACATAATAGTCATGTACAAAGGCGAGCTTAACCCTATATAGAGTTTATATATATATATAGATATATAGGTATAGGGTCGAAACGGCCATTTTATTGGTACAGTGCTCAGCTTTTTTAACATTATTATATTTTATTAAATTTTAATTTAATAAAATATAATAATGTTAAAAAAGCTTTACGTATCAGACTTTAGTCATGTGAATTAACAAATCAAAAATCCGTGGAATTGCCTCAAAAGTCCATAACTCCAATAGGTAATACCAAAACCTGCGGGTATGTCTGGCAACAATGTTTAAGCCTACGTTTTTAATTAGGTAAGTTTCAAAAATTTACTAGGTTTAGTTTTTTACTAACATTACCATAATTATATCTGTTTTCAATTTATATGTACTAGCTATACTTTTTTATTTTAGTATAATCACACTATGCTAATTTTAGCCATGAAAGAAAAGATAATACACACTGAGCTGAATAAGTAAAAGCTCTGCAATATCCCTTCAAAGTTCCACGCATGATGTCCTCCTCAACGTATCTGTTAACGGCGTCCACGCATACGAAGTACTTAGTAGGTATTTTATCACTTGATATATATTTGTTAATATCACATGAGTAGGTATTTATATAGGTATCTTTAGGATAAATTTATTATTAAAACTTTCAAATCCGACAAGAATTTCATTCATTTACCTGTGTCCACGTGCTATATATACCTAGACTATCAGGATTTCAATGCTGGTGTGGTCGAATGCTCATTGTGATTATAAAAAAACCAGTTCCATCGGAAAATTTTAAAATACAACCTGGATAGGTGGGTAAATTTATTGTTAAAAAAGATACTCTAATAGATATTTTTTGCTTTCTACTTTTAGTTGAACTAGATTCTGCCCGCGGAACTACCAGTTTACATTTAATCAAACATATCCAGGGCAACCCAGGCTTTGCGACATCTACGCTTAAAAAATCCGTAAAAATACAAAATTAGAAATAAATAAATATTGGTGGACTTTCCACACAGCACTATCTAGCCCCAAACTAAGCCAAAGCTTGTAATATGGGAATTAGATATACTTTTTATTGTAAGTATACTCGTACTACTTATTATGATAGAGAACAAACATCTATGTCTATGTCATCACACAAATGCTTCTATTGGTGGGGATTGAACCCACGGCCTACGGCTCAGAAGGCAGAGCTACTACCAACTGAGCTGAAAAGGCTGAAAATCCTAAAAACTTTCGCATAATGTGTAATATTATTGTTAGTAGGTACAATAATAACTGCAACGCCAATACAATACTTATCACTATCACTACATAGTACAAAACAAAGTCACTTTTTCTGTCCCTATGTCCCCATGTCCCTTTGTATGCTTAAATCTTTAAAACTACGCAACGGATTTTGATGCGGTTTTTTTAATAGATAGAGTAACTCAAGAGGAAGGTTTATATGTATAATACATGCATGATATGTGCACCCGTACGAAGCAGGGGCGCGCGGGCGGGTCGCTAGTTATTAATACAATAAAAAAAATATTATAATGCATGCAAATGCATTAACAAACATGAACAACGAGGCGTGGGTAGTTGAAATTCCCCTGTAAACAAAAGGTACTAAAATATCAAACAAATATCGAGTTAAGTACTCGAATCGAATCAAATTATTAATATCGAGATCCTAATACCCAGTCTACATCGAGAGAGCCTGCGAATGTGTTAAAGTTCATGGCTTAAATTCAAATATCATGATTTTGTGACATCATTAAACTAATAATAACGTCTTCTTAAATAAAATGTTAATATTTATTTGTGTAATAATATTCTGGATGGTTATTGAGCAACCGACCATAACAACTAAATCGGCTATTGATGTTTACACCACACTTGTAAAGTAAAAAATATAATGGAAACAGGATCGTTTCAGTTTTATGATCTTTATTCAGTTTAATATCCGAGCATACTTTTTATTCAATGTTTACCTTATTTGCAAATATAAAACAAATGTTTGATGTTGAATTAATTATAACTAATTTTGGATTTTACGGTTTCTTGTATTTTCATGGATTCGGAAAAACATTGACTACGATGATTTGCATCTGGTCATTTAAAATGTATGTCGTTTGTAGGAAAACCTGCAACTTACCAAAAAATAAAAGAGAATTCCCGGCGCCATGGCCCGAGCGGCGTCCCTCAGGACTCGCATTCGCGTGTGCTACGGCAACAGCCGCGCCAGCCTCACTCCTGACAACACAAAGCTTGCGACGCCGATTAAGCTCGGATTTCGCAAAAATCCGTTAACATGACCCGCCCGCTCGACCGGCTTTTAAAACTAAAATAAGCAAACTCAAAGATGCGCCTCTTATATGACTTCTTACGTTTAAGGCGAATACCGCAACGTTTTTCGCATATACGCGTACGATCCGCGTATGTGTGTGTTTTTCGGCGGCAAAGCCTTTGCCTCCGTTTGTGATACAAGCTTGCTTCTCAGCGGTACATTCGCTGACACGTCCTATGTGTGCGGTGTGAGTCCTTTTACCATATTTTACGCCTGGCTTCCTCTAAATTTCCTGACTGATTAATGTTTAATAGGTTCTCTAAATTTGTTTTCCATTAGTAAATTTGGCCGATTGTACGATCTAAAAGGTCTGGGAAAGATTTATTGATACTACATTCCCGTTCACGTTTGAATAATAAACACAATTTCAGGATACTAATCCCAAAGCACTTATACCTACAAGGTTCAAAAAATTAAACATTATGTTTAAACAAAATTTTAAACCCTTACATACCATTAAACAAAATTAAATGTTAAATATTGCATGCTGTTTCTTTTTAATTTCATGCAAAATTGAATACTGTCATGTGCCTTACATGATTTGAATTTAACGATACTTATTTAAGGATTAGATTAATAAAAGCAAGAAAATAAATTAATAAAAATATTAAGTAATTTTTTTCCAAGAACTACAAATATAACTTGTCACAGTGTATGTGCTTATGGGCTAAATTAACATTCAAAAGACATAGGTATGCATCATACATAACATCTACCTGGATGTAATTTACATTTTAAAGACCGTGATAAAGCATAGGAAGATGATGATTATAATTCCCAGTGACAACACGGCCTTTATTTTGACCGATATCATTAGCATTTTGTGTATTCACTCCATGGTCAAATGATTTATCCCGACAAATCCAGACTAGAGTAGTTTTTTTATATAAATATTGCTGGACATTCCACACAACACTATCTCTCCCCAAACTAAGCCAAAGCTTGTAATATGGGAACCAGATATCTGATATAACACTTGTATACTTTTTTGTAAATAATTTTCTATAACACCCAAACACATAAAAAACATCTATGTTCATCACACAAATATTTGTCCTTGGTGGGAATCGAACCCACGGCCTACGGCGCAGAAGGCAGAGTTACTACCAATTAAGCTGTGAAGGCTGTCAAAGTTAGTATAATATCCAAACACTATTGATCTGACTTATAAAAATCTGTCGAAGATAAATAAATCTTCTCAGACGCATCAAATTTCTCAAATGGGTATTGACTCTGACGGGACAAATTTTTAACAATGTTAAAATGTTTTCAAGAAGACCGCCACCATTTTCTTCCAGACACCTGACGGCCGACTTGACTATGGTATGGCTGGAATTGCTTTATATTGGAATGAATTTAGTTAATAAATTTATGGTAGGTAATTCAAAGATCACCCAGACACAGATCACTGACAGACATACGTCTAGGTACATTTTCAGGGTGCGGGAATCAAGATCAATGAAACCAAAACAGGAGTTTACTACCGCTGAGCTGAACAGAGTAAAGCTAGACAACAGCTGTAAATACTCTTAGTAACTTCAAAAATGTTTTCCTCTCAAGCTTAATGCAAAATTGTGTTTTAGCAAGTAGGTAGAGCTTTTGTGCGTCCCTCGGGCATAGGCGGGCGGCGACACCGCACTGCCGCCGGCGCCGCCGGCTATGTTATATTGATATATAAGATAGCTGCTACTTCATTATACCGTACATACTTATCAGATTACTCTACATAGCAAGTCTCTAATTTGAATAAATGACACTTGATCTGCGTAGCTTCCTCCCAGTCGAAAGGGATTATGCGGAGTGGGGGCTCTTTCACTGCCAGAAACACACTTTTCAAGCATTTACCGATCTTTTTTCTTTGTTTTACTTTGTTTTGGTTTGCGTGTATTTTTGAACCTATCAAATTATATGTAATCCTGGCGTCGTTGTCCATAATCATTAAAGAGAGTAGAGCCTACAAGGTCCAGATGGCGCGTATTCTTACGCGCGTAACCGAGATACTAGAAACGCGCTTTGTAAATGCTTGTGAAGGCTCGTCTGGGGAATATCATCCATGCTTATACTGATGCAGCCAAGTTGCTGTGTTACGGTTTGATAGAGATACAAATAGAGCATTTTTCTCTGGTGATCGGCATTCCCCCGTCTCCCTCTACCACTCAGGTACGTCATCTAACTTTTTTAAATCAACAAATAGGTTAAAAATCCTCCTTCAGTATATTATAAGCTTGTTTTTTGTATCTGTACGGTATCTTAAAATATATGCAGCAGAAGTACCAACATATTAAAATATAATCGATTCCTGACAGTGTTTATTAGCTCAAGTTTTAGTTAATTTAGTGTTATTACTGTGAATAATAGGTATATTGAACTTGAACTAACGGACGTTGCCGGTAGCGGATTTGCTGAGAGAAAATTGGCGAATAAATTAATGATAAATTATTGATTTCGCTATTTCGCAAAACGATTTTTTTAGTAGTTGGAATAGTTTCACAGCTCAGTTAGTCGAAGCTTTGGCTTGTGTTCGATCCTCATGGAAACACTTAACATCAGGTGGGGCATCTGGAGCCATATTCACTATGACAATAGGAGATTCCAAGGAGATTCCTTGCCCCAAACCGTAAAACGTCAAAACTTGATATTGGGCTTTATTCTTTATGACATAGGAGATACTTTGCCCTGACCGTATCACACCGCCTGCCTTGTCTTAGCCGAGCTCGCGCTGCAAATGGTCATAGTGCATAAGGCTACTGCTTATTCCAATAGCTAGTTTTATAAAAAAACATTCGTGTGTGTTATGAATATAAATACAGTTTTAGTTTAGCTATCTATCTTGTTCTCTACTACGAGAACAAGATAGATAGGTTTCACAGGTTTCTTAGGTCGGGGCTATATAGTGCTGTGTAGAATGTCTATGAATAAATAATTCGAATCTTCATTATTAGCCTGACAACCGTCTAACAACCTCTCGCCCGCACATTTACCTCAACATTTTTGAAGACATGTAATTCATTTTTAATTAGTTATCGTGTTTAGAATGTCCATGCCCATGCTTCTACATATTACTCAGACTGCTAGATAGATAAATTGATGAAAAAGTATCAATCATCATGAATTATTATTTTATAATCATCGCACGTGACGTCCTTACACTAAAGCCCACCCATCTGCAGGGACATAGCAACTCGTATACGAAGGGTTTATATATACCTACATAGTCCATCAAACCTGATTGCGTCGTCCCGTCTTCATTTCATGCTCCAACTGATATGTAGGTAATAATAACTGTGGTGAGCACTGGTGGTCTAGTGTAGCGGCCCCGCCTTCCGATCCTAAGGTAGTAGGTTTGAAACCGGTCGTGCACCAATGAGTTTTTCAGTTCAAAAACTTATGCGAACAATGCCAGTACGGTGAAGGGAAACATCGTGAGAAAACCGGCATATTGTAGAACTTTACAAGTTCTATAAACACGTGTCAAGTGCTCAAAATGAGCCTTTTGAGGCGCACTTGTAATCCCTCATCACACAGTTTCGAAAGAAATTAGTGACTTTACAAGAAGAAGAAGACTGTGGTATAGCACCAGGGGATATGGGAAAAACCAAATATGTAAAATTCTTAATTTCGTATTCATAATATTTCGTTTAATTTTGTAAATATTAAATACTAAGCCCTCAAATAAAATTATGTATGACGTAGCACATTTATTTTTGGAGGTAGCGGTATTTCTGTGTGAAAAACACGCAGTAAATTTGGCCCGCGTACATTCTTACAGGTACTCGGGGACAGGATTCGCAAGATTCGATAAATGCCAGAAATATTTTTTTCCCTCCTCGCGATTAAGCAAAGAAAAAATTCAGTTCAGTTCAATGAACTTGTCACCACACACTGATGGGAGCTTGCAATTTAATGCTCCTGTCAAACAATGCGAGGTACACGCAAAGTGATATAAGCATTGAAAATTGAAATTAGGCTAACAACTTGTCGTTTAAACAATACTGGACACAAAAATAGAATCGCTTTATATTTTTTTTATTTTTAAGAGTGAGTGGATTATAGCTAAGCGTGCTCCACCTTAGACTGCATCTTCACTTTCCATCAGGTGAGATGGCAGTCAAATGAATAGCTATCTTGCAATAAAAAAAAAGCACCGTAGCGCTAAAAACTATCCAATTCTCTTCTGAAAAGACCAACCATTATCGGCTTCTCATTAGTTACACTGCAATACTGGAAAGCCTGTGGCTAAGGCATTAGGCGACCTTAATTCCGATACAAAAAACAAAACCTTATCGCACAATTGCTTTCTTGTCGCATGTTCAGAGAAATTGCAGCTTTTAAGTGCATCAAGTCGTTATCATGACTATCAAGGTCACCGCGTTGGATGTTGCATAATATTTTTAGTGAAACCATTTAATTGGTACACTGTTTAAAAACAGGAAAGAGAAGTGTGGGACGCCCTCCTACCCGATGGACTGACGACATTGTTAGGATCGCGGGTATTCGGTGGATAGAAAGGGCTCAGAATCGTTATTCCTGGAAGCCGATAGGGGAGGCCTATGTCCAGCAGTGGACTTCTGTGGGCTGTTGATGATGATGATGACTGTTTAAAAATAGGCCTTTACGAGGTTTTTGAGGATAATTTTAGTTTTAGGATAAAATAGGATTGCTCGCTCAGTAACATACCTTCTCAGCCAGCCTAGCGGGTCTAGAGAAAAACATGGTCAATATGTGCGGAGCTTACAAAGCGCTCACGATGTTTTCGACTATGTAATTTGAGTTTGTGTTTGTTCGTTTGCCAACTCAAGAAGTCTGGTCAAATAAGTATTTACAATAAATAGAGGTGTAGGTTTATAATGTGTAGACGTCCTCTATAAACGATTCTCGTATAATTTTCAAAATTTAGTTACAAATTTAATTAATAACAATTAAACTGGCGTAGAACACAATTAGGTATAGGTCGCATCACGTAAAAAGAACGCTGGAAGTATGGGGAGGGGGTGTGATGGCCTTCCTCCACGTTAGGCTGCTAGATGGATAAATTGATGAGAAAGTATCAAAGCTTGTGTTATAGGTAACAGATGACTGATATATTTAATACATTATATACTTACATACATACACACAGATAGATTGTTTTATTATACATAAAAAACACCGAGACCCAACGGAACGAATTTCTGCAGATCGTACACAAATTTGTTCCGAGGCGGGAATCGAACCCTCAACCTCTGCGTCGCAGGCGGGCTCTCGCCCACTGCGCCACCGAGGTCGTCAATGCGTGATTGAGAAATATTTTTTTGATTCGTCAGATGCTCCTTTTTCTCCTGATTCTGAATATGTATATAACTCAATTTAGAATCTTTTAGATGTGCCCTATTGCGGTAAGACGGCAGTATTATTTTTATACATCTTACAAAATTGTACCATTGTACAAAAACACATTACACTTTTGTCACTGTATCCATGTTATATTATCATTATATTTTGAGGAAAAGAGGACGAATGTGTTTAAAAAACCGTTAAGAAATGCAAACTGCGTGTTTGTCGAAATCCTGTTGAATCTTTTATCAGTAAATATGAAAGTGGCATCATTTTGTTTTTGACTGCTTTTGATACGAGTAAATTAAATTAATTTCTACCCAACAACTGATTTGAGTAGTTCTTTTAAACATAATTGTTTATTAGGTATTTATTATGTATGATAATATTGTTTATCGGCAGTTTGCAAAAATCACAAACAACCATGTTTGGAGAAAAGCATTAGGTTAGAAAAATATAATTACTAGCAGTGCCCCGCGGTTTCACACGCGTAGTTTGAATCCCGGTATTCCTACGGGATTAAAAGTCCAGACTATAGTCCATCTCTATGCCCAATTTTATCAAGATCCGTTCAGCCGTTCTGGAGTTATTGAGTAACAAACATCCATCCATCCATCCATACTTACAAACTTTCGCGTTTATAATATTAGTAGGATCATCCAAACAATTTTCCTGTATTTTACTAGTTTTCTCTTTTAAATGATTTTTTTTTCTGATTTTATATCTTTGATGATACTGAAATGCACGATCAAGAAGTTGTTTGACGGTTAGAAACAGAAACCGAAATAGTGACTTCGATCCCCAGGCACGGTAGATATCCTAGAAACAAGTTGTAACTCCAGATTCCTTGAGGCCGTCTTAGGGTAGAAGAATCAGGGAGTAAGTACTTGTTTCTAAGAATACTTGTTTTCAGAGATACTTAGGTCCAAATATTACCATTTGGTACAATAACACATATGACAAGCGATATTATTAGCGAGAGTAGGCGGGTTGGTTTATAATATTACGGTGCGATAAATTACCACACATTAATTTAGGTAGGTGTACAATTTGTAAATTATTATGTTTACATCTGAGGTGAAAAAGTAGGTGTTAAGTGTTTACTCTTTGTGCAATATTAACTCTGTTGACTTTGAACGAGTAATACTCGAGTGGGATACAAAAATAAAAAGCTTCTGAATTTGTGTTTTCCTTATTTTCACAGCGACTTCCGAAGAAGTGACACAGATTATAAGATCGTACATTTGGCCACCCGCAAGCCTTCGACCTTAAGGAGTGTAGTTATGTACGACAGGCTTCTAAGTTATTTATTACCCAATGAAAAATTTATATGGGGCATGCTTGACACTTGTTATCCTGTAATAGGAATACATAATTTGAAGACAGGTTCAAGCTAGCGCGTGTTTTTTAGTTATGATTGATGAACAAATCTCGTGTAGATTTTGTGGTGGAAAGTATACGCATATCTTTTAAAAAAATTGCACCCCTACGAGTCATGCTTATAGTGAATCTAACATATTTATTAATTTAAAACCTATAGAAAATTCAAAAAAAACCATTATGTTCAGCTGTATCTGTAATGAATAAAGTTAGAAATAGGTGTGCATGTCTCCAGCTTCCTCATATTGAAAATGTAATTTCTATAAATGCCAATATTTAAAGCATAATTAGTGCACTCATAGATTTGAATCATAATTTAGCTGCCAAATAAACAACGATGCTATAAGCTTATAATAGTGTGTAAGCTGGAGTAACATGTCTCCAGCTGCCTCAGTCAGTGTGGGCAAATGGCTAATGATAGAGATATATAGTAAACGCAAGGATTTAGTACCTATTTAGTGCACCTGGTACCAAAAATTTCAGGTCTGTAGCTAGGAAACTCTTCGAGTTATAAGACTTCATTAACGTGTAAGCTGGAGTAACGGTACGTGAAAAAGCATATGCTCGTTCTCTGGAATGGCTGGAGCTAGCAGGTTGCTTTAAGTCTCCAGATTTAGTACCAAACGAATTAGCGAGGTACCAAATATTTGAAGTGTTTCTGTTCAAAACTCTATGAGTTACAAGCTTTTCCAGCTTTTTTTGTTTGTCCAGCTTGCACATGTTGGATCTCAGCAACCACAATAGGTACAGACTCGGTTGATGTCTCTGAACCGAGCTATGAATTAGTGCACTCGGTACCAAAAATTTGGAATCTCTAGGACAAGCAGTTCTGTTGTAATCAGCAAAATAACATTTAACCGCCAAAAATTCAAAGCATTTCGACGCGACCATAAAAATGATGCGTTGCCGCTCTGAAGGTGATATTACGCTCTGCGGATTTAAACGTATTTTACCCGCGATAAGAGTCTTTTTTGTATGCACTCAGTCCTTTAAATTTCTGAAGGCATAATTATTATACCCTTCTCTTTCCCATGTGCGTTGAAGAGCGGGGCGTTGTATGTTGCCATATCTCATCAATTAAACAGTTTGGTATGGTTTGACATTTTATATTTTTTTTTTGATAAAATATACCAATTATATTGCAGAATTTGCAGGCAAGGCAGGGAGCGAGCAGCACGTCCGTCCGTCCGTATTTTGACAGTTTGACAGCCAATCTAATCTTGCTAGTGTCATGTCAAGTGAATCGTCAACAAACTAAGTCAAGTCATTCGAATTTGAGAGGTTAAAATATACCAATTATATATATTGCAGAATTTGCAGGCAAGGCAGGGAGCGAGAAGCATGTCCGTCCGTCCGTATTTTGACAGTTTGACAGCCAATCTAATCTTGCTAGTGTCATGTCAAGTGAATCGTCATCAGACCTAAGTCAAGTCATTCAAATTTGAGAGGTTTTCGATTTGCAAAAACGAATCCTTCCTACCTATATAAACCAGTATTATGGTAGGTAGCAGTTAAATAAATAATTAGGTAAATTTAGATTTACGTAGGTACCTAATCATTTATTAGTTTTACTACTTAACTTCTCCTATGGGTACTGTGGTAGGTGTTAAAGAACTGGCGCTTTGAGTAGGTACCTATGTAGATACAGATACAACTCCGTTATTTTAACACTGCCAAAAAGGTAAAAAGAGGGGCTACCTACCAGTAAAAACGCACCTCTTGTATCTATGTATGTTTCTTCCGCATCGATTTGGACATCCGCATCGCACTAATAATGCGGATGTTCATGCGGATGTGACAAAAACAAAAAATAAAATAGACGCAACCAGTGACTGGCGCGTAGTATCACCTTCAGAGCGGCAACGCATCATTTTTGTGGTCGCGTCGAAATGCTTTGAATTTTTAGCGGTAAAATGTTATTTTGCTGATTACAACAGAACTGCTTGTCCTAGAGATTCCAAATTTTTGGTACCGAGTGCACTAATTCATAGCTCGGTTCAGAGACATCAACCGAGTCTGTACCTATTGTGGTTGCTGAGCTCCAACATGTGCAAGCTGGACAAACAAAAAAAGCTGGAAAAGCTTGTAACTCATAGAGTTTTGAACAGAGACACTTCAAATATTTGGTACCTCGCTAATTCGTTTGGTACTAAATCTGGAGACTTAAAGCAACCTGCTAGCTCCAGCCATTCCAGAGAACGAGCAAATGCTTTTTCACGTATCGTTACTCCAGCTTACACGTTGATAAAGTCTTATAACTCGAAGAGTTTCCTAGCTACAGACCTGAAATTTTTGGTACCAGGTGCACTAAATAGGTACTAAATCCTTGCGTTTACTATATATCTCTATCATTAGCCGTTTGCCCACACTGACTGAGGCATCTGGAGACATGTTACTCCAGCTTACACACTATTATAAGCTTATAGCATCGTTGTTTATTTGGCAGCTAAATTATGATTCAAATCTATGAGTGCACTAATTATGCTTTAAATATTGGCATTTATAGAAATTACATTTTCAATATGAGGAAGCTGGAGACATGCACACTAGAAATAGATATTTCTAGATTTAAATATTTTCTAAGACAAATAAAATGAAGTAGCATTTTTATGAGTGAAAGTAAAGAAATTAGCATTGCAGCAACATTAGTGGGACACCATGTTGCATTTTAAAATATACTTAAAAAAAAACGCGTGCATTAGATTTACAAATTGGATTAAGTCTTTTAGTTTACTAAATGTATTAATACATAATGTCTAAATTTATCACTGCTTTATATTATTTGCTTATATGCTATCAAGATCCACATCGTCAACGTCTAGAAGGAACATCTACTCCACCGGCTCTAGACGACTGTCACACCTAGGGAAAGGGTATCTAGTATCTAGATCGTCACGTCATATCATTTCTGCGGTCACGTCGCCGTTGTGTCCGTTACAGTGATAACGACATCTTAGTAGTCCTATACTCTTTGAAATTTTAATGCTCGTGTCTGATACTACCTACTCGTAGAGAAATTAATGCCGGGTAAATGATATAACGATACAGGTTATTTTTGATACAGCCGAAACATTTTTACGAAGGTTCATAGAATTGATCGAGTGGAAAGAGATCTTCAAATTGAAAGCCAGTATTGGCTCTGTGTAAGCAGATTTTTTTGAACATAATTATTAAGGCATGTTATATTTCTTAAATGTGTGTTTTTTACTAAGGCCTGATTTTACCATCTCAGAGTAATATTATCCGACAGTTAAAAATATGTCCACCTTTACTTGAGACTGACAACCTCTGTGGCGCAGCGGGCGAGAGCCTGCCTGCGACGCAAGAGGTTGCGGGTTCGATTCCCGCCTTGGGACAAATTTGTGTACGATCTGCAGAAATTTGTTCCGATGGTCTGGGTGTTTTCTATGTATAATAAAAAATATCTATCTATGTAAGTATATAATGTATTAAATACATATATCAGTTATCTAGTACCCATAACACAAGCTTTGAATAGCTTACTTTGGGGCTAGATAGTGCTGTGTGGATTGTCCAGCATTATTTATTTTATTTATTTATTTACTTGTCACAGCCAAAGAGGGAAACATTTTAAATCGGAAAGGACACTGGAGATGGTAAAACGCGCCTAATGTTGGGCTTAACTGCATGCATTAAGTACGAACGCCCAGTTCGGTGAAACAGCCCTGTGTACATTTCTAATTAAGCAGAGCCGGTACGGTTGAGACGACCGATCAGGTATCAAAGACACATCTTTGAGAGATTGAAATGATCTTATTGGTCGTTTGGACTTAATAGCTTGCTCCATACTGCTATATGTCTTTGAAAACCAACATGCTTTCAAAAAACCACCATCTACCTGTCTCAATAAAATTGTTTTCTACCTATATATTTTATGGCTAGGTACACATTGCAGTATTCAACGCAAATATACCTATATAATAAGGTTTTTTTAATATGTTCTACTTTCGTTTATTGTAATACTGAGATTAGCACAGGTTTCTTTTGCCAGTTTAACCCGGGATGTATACAAAACCTGTTTAAAACAAACAACAATAGATTTCATTTGCTTTTGTTTTTTGGTTTAAAAAGCTTATTCATTTGGAATTTAGACCATGAAATCAATTCGTTCTAGCAATAAAGCAGAGCAGGAGTCGCCACAAAATAGACTGACCGGTTTTCGCAAATGATATCTCGATCAAGATTTTTTGTACGGTAACTAACTGCTGTTTATATTTAATTCTAATTGATTCACAAAACAAAATGTAACTACGCTAGTGTAGGTGTTTAAACAATATTACTATTGTGTTTCATACAGCTAGTAAAAAAATATATAAAAACTTAAGCAAGGCAAAGTTGTATGAGTACCAAGAAGAAGAATACAAAAAAATAAATAAATTTACTCGTATAGATGCACAAACTATTTTTGAAACACATAAAATTCATATTGCTGTTTGTTTATATAAATAAGTAACCTTATTTATTAACATAATAATCTTATAATTTACTTTGATTCTTTTTTTATTTCTCTGAAACGTTGGTTGATCTATATTTAATTTTATTATAAGCAGGTAAGTAGGGCCCAAATAAGGTTTAAATATTGCAATAAAAATACCTTACGTTATAGCCACTTAGTGCCGGTACACATAATCAATAATCAATAATCATTTATTTGGTAAGCATATTACACGTCATAGTAGATACAAGCAGGGTGTGCTAGGTGGAAAACCTAAAACACATAAAAACTTATAAAAATTAAATTTAGTAAGTAGATATTCTAAATAAGTTACATCACAGTCAAATATATCGTCAATTGCATACCTATATATTGCGTCTCATTTGCGAAATTTTGCGACGTGCATTAAATAAACTTACTGAAGTGTAATTGTGTGCTATACACACAATTATATATAATATATATATCTAATTATGTTAGAATGAAATATTCAATAATGAGATATTGATAGAACTGCGTAAGTTAGTAGCTAATTTTATCAATCGCGTCAATTGACGTTATAAAGTAAAAATTCCACATTAGTGGAAACTGCCATGTTTTTGGGGTAAAAAATAAATTCATAAATAATATCATTTATTAAATATTACCCCAAAAACATAGCAGTAGTAGTAGAATAAATTCCATGTTGGTATCAAAGAACCTCACAAACATCTAAAGTAGGTAAGCCACGAATAAATAATCAAAGAGTATCATAACAAAAACGTCAGATTTCTGAACCCTTAATCCTGCGGTTTTTATTTACTCGATTTCATTATACATGCTTAATATTAACGGTACGTTGAGTTGCCTAAATAACACTTGTGATGCATGTCAAACCTTCATCCTCTTAAAATAAACTTTTAAAAATATCGTGCGCGTCATTTGAAATTAATTTCAGTATCGAAAAAGCCTTTTGCAATTATTTCGTTAATTTTAAAAGAGCGATATATGTAATACTAGTTGCGCCCTGCGGTTTCACCCGCGCAAATTTAAATCCCAGTATTCCCAAAGGATAAAAAAGGGCCTATGTGCTATTCCAGACTATAATCTATCTCTCTGCCAAGATTCATCTAGATCCGTTCATCCGTTCCGGCGTGAAAGAGTAACAAACATCCATCCATCCATACTTAAAACTTAGAATTACTATTATTCTTAATTACTATTTTTAGAATTTTACTTATATAATTTTATTTTTAACTCGCTCTCGCTCTAAATTTTAATTTGCACGCTGTCTGTCTCCTGTAATTATTGTAACATTTAGCATGGTTAATTATGTTTATTTTTAATTTGTATGAATGTAATTGATGTACACGATGTTGGAGATTCGAAATAAATAAATAAATAAACTTACGCATTTATTAATAAGTACAGATAAGATTTATGCAAGCCGAAAAAAAATACTGATTAAAAAAAATGACTGATGCTGAAAAAGGGCTGATTTATGGTTGATAAATTCAAGAACCTATCGCAGACTAATTAATTAATGTTGATATCGCATGAACGCATCCCGAAATAATTTCTTTGCATCCTAATGGTAAAACCACTACCCAAGTATTTGCATGTTCAGAACGATCATTTATGTCGATTTATATCACTTGAGGCCAACGGATGAAAAGGGTTCGGTGACTCAACGGAACTTACGTTCAAATACCGATTTATAGAGGTGTAGAATTGAATGTATTTTTTCTTTTTTTTTATGAAATTACCATACAATCTTTGGTGAAAATAAATAAATTGGTTGATTTCGAAACATAAGTTATTAACCATCTGCTGCAAAAAGGTATGATAATTACAGGCACATGAGGCTTAACATCTGTATGCCACAAGTTGATGGACGCAGGTCAGTGCATCGTAGGGCACGTTTTTATTGTGCGTGACCTACGGGGCAATGTTTTGTTTATAGGTGATGGTTACCACTTAACATCAGGTGGGCCATCTGCTTGTTTCATCAGCGAGTTCAAGCGAAAAATATGGGAATGAACATTATTAATAAGAATAAAAATAGAAATAGATTTCTGAGAACAACTTAGTCATAAAAAGCTCGTAATTAAATTATCGATATTCCTCTTATTCAAAAAAATTCCTGGGAGAATAAACTAATAGATGTTCGCCCATCGGATTAAGAAGATCAAAATCTTCTGTTGTCTAAATTTTATCCTCATTATGCGACAGTTTCATTGAAGGAAAGAAAGTAAATACTTACTATTTTGGATACAAAACATGAATACTCATTCAAATGATAGCTGTTTAATTTTCCAAAGACAAAAATAATAAGTCGTGATGCGTAATGCTTTGGATACCATTGAACATCAGGTGGGACATCTACTTGTTTAATCAGCAAGTAGTATAAAATAATGCCAACAATCTTGGTAGCGAGCTGCACTGGTCGCTTCAGACTTCGAGTCCTGAAAACGTACTCATCTATCTTACAGCTCGAAAATTATTCAGAAATTAATAACCTTTTAGTAGGTTAGTTTTACAACGAAAATAATATTAAAATGTATAAAAAGGCAGATGTCGAACACCCAAAAAATGAACACCAACAGCACGGAGCTTCAAGTTGAAAACCTAATGTTGCATCCGATTCCGAACTATATGGACACAAACATATCTGCTTGAAAGCTTTCCTTCCAAGTTTATTTATGTCTTACAAAACAATCTCAGCATCAAACACAAAGATTTCAAGTTATCAAGGACTTAATTTCTAGCCGATCGAGTTTCCAAGCATGATTTAATGCCCCATTAACAAGTTGTTGTATCCGTTAAATCTAAGGTGAATGTCCTAAAAATGTATTATGTATGACAAACCAACCTCCTTCATACTTATACAGACTAGAATAAAAAAATGTGGGTTTTTATTTACAGCAACTATATTTATACCATTTGACCATTTGTTTACAAAAATGTCGAATACAAGATCTATTTTGGTAGAGTTGATACATATGAGGATCAATATTGAAACCAAGATCTACGCGGGTTAGATCAAGGTATACAAGAATTTAAATTCAAACCATAGACATAATGTTTTAAATAAATGTAATTTATCATTACTAGCATCAATAATGATGACCCTTTTAAATATCTTCTTGTTCATATCTCTTTAAAATGTACTCCAAACTTAATTAATTTTATAAGAATTGATAAACTTGCAATTTCCGGGAAGCAGGTTGTCGTCAAATTGTGCAGATAAAATGTCATAAGAAAAAACTTTAGACATTTGGGTTTTTGCGTGTCTTCCATAGCTATTAAATGCAGGACGCGAACACGCTAACAGTCGCCAAAGAAATCGGATTATTATCGCTATGAGTATAACGATACTAAAAATATTAGAGCCCGTCTCAGAAGTCCGCTTCAAAAATTGCAATATAGTTTATATTATTCGTACTGTGGTTGTACACACTTGGAAGTCAAATTGGGTCGTACGTCAACTGATATCAGAAAATAAAACTAAGTAGACAAAACACTAAACTTAATTTTTTCATGATACTTTTTTTAGAGTACTTAGGTACCTCCGCGAAGGGTTATGAGCGTGTTAATTTTGAAGCAAAACCCCAAAGGAAAGATTTTAAAAAGTTATTATGAGTGGGATAAAAACACGTAGTATTTTTATTCCTTGGGATATACCATACCTTAAATGTACTTTTTCACTTGTACATTTTAATATTTTGAGACATAAAATTACTGAACTAAATTATGTGTGTTTTTTTGTACCAAGATCTAACGCTGTAAAACGCGAGTTCTTACTAATGCGATTTTCAGTGTTCGGCCTACTTTAGTATGTATTAGTAGTTAGTGAAAAATTGTTATAAAAAACGCTAATATAATATAACATTGCAGTAAATTTAATTTCGAACCAAAAAAGTTTTCCTACCAAAAAGTTTGCTTTACTAGATTCTATTAAAAACTTTTTCGAGGTGTTGAAATGTTGAGAGGAATTTAGGTAGAGATAATAATATTGCATCTATACACCTCATTTGCTTGTGTGGGTGAAGGCAGGTAGAGGGGCGTGCATTTTTAGAATGGTTTATCTTCTACAAAGATTTTCTGAAATCTGGAGTTCAATTTCTCTTTGATTTCCCTGAGATCCCTTTCGTGTTGTCTTTGAACGATTATCTTTTTGATGGATTTTAAGAGCAGTAGAGCTTTTTCTGAAGGGCTCGTCCGGGGAAGTACTACCACCACGCTTTATTCTGCCGCCAAGCAGCGTCGCTGTGTTTCGGTTGAAGAGTGTGGTCGCCGGTGTAATTACAGGCACATGAGGCTTAACATCTGTATGCCTCAAGTTGATGTACGCAGGGCAATACATCGTTGAGCACGTTTCTATCGTGCGTGTCTTACGAAGCAATGTTTTGTTTATAGGTGATGGTTACCACTTAACATCAGGTGGGCCATCTGCTTGTTCCATCAGCTAGTTGTAAAAAAAAATCTGTAGATCCTGGTTTCATAACATTTTATTAAACGTGATGCAGCCTAAAGTAAACAACTACTTAAGTTTATCGATGAATCGTCAGAAACGTGATAATTCAATTGCCACACCATACGAACCCAAGGCTAAATTATGTAAATATTGCCTAATTTTACTTAGTTCCTTTATGATTTTTGCGTTTAAATTTTTCTATATAATAAGATGTTAATAAATGTATTTTTATTATCATCATGACCTCACTTGATGACTTCTAATATTCCTAACTTATAATATTGTCTACTTCTAATAAATATTAAATTAAGACTACTCTTTTCTCAAAACATATACTTATCCTTGGCAGCGGACAAACATTTGTTCAACCCAAAAATGGTGCAGATCAAACCTGCAAACTAAAACGCAGAAGCCAGAGCTACTAATGAATAAGCTTTGAGGCTGCATGAGGCTAGAAAAATAAGTATTTTTTTATAAAAAAATTACTTTATGCCTACATAATAATACATAATAGGCAACATTTGTAAAACATTTGTTACAGACTTACGTAGGGTCTTAAAAGCCTTATAAGGGTCAATTAAAGACATTAAATGTAGCTTCCTAGTCTGGTTCCTAGTATGCATTTATCAACCTTTACGTAAGAATTTAGCATCATAGCGCTATAATAGTTATTCCTAAACAATCGAATAAGATCATTGAGAAACATGCTAATAAAATACGATGTTTTTTATAGTGTGTGATATCCCTGTAACATTTTATTTATGATTGTATTTAAAAAAGGCTTGTGTTTGCGTTATATGACCGTATTCTGTTTTCCGTGCCTTCTACACCATATAGACTGTGGGTTCGATTCCTAAAAAGAATTATGATGATTAAAGATGTTTGTTACGTTTTTGAGTGCTATAGAAGAGAAGAATAAATATTATGAACTTTCGTAAATAGTGGCAATAAATATAAATATTTTAAGCACAGTAGATTTCATATCTCATATCGAAAGCACTCAAGTTGTGCTCAAAACATTTCAAGTAAAGTTACCTAGCTACCAATAAGTCTGAAAGCTAATAAAACCAATCGAATTATATTCTGGTCTAAAGGTGTTGACTGCCACTAAACTCAACTAGCAAATATAAAATTCTAGTGGAATTCCACGTGACTTCTCTCATGTGAAGCAATTTCAAGATCATTACTTAGTTTAGAATGCATTTTTTTTATATTGTTACTGAGCACATACCCCCCATGGAACACGTAAAAAGTATGGTTACCGTGGGATAGATTGCGAGGGCGGGGTGGTAGAGAGGGGATCGAGAGAGGGTAGGAGGATAGGGGGAGTCGAGGGGGGGTCCGGGATGGGGGTTGAAAGAGGACATAGAGGAAAAGGACATACTTTTAATCGAGGGTAACAACGCGGGGCGCAGTAAGTTATTATTACTTAGAGATCTGGGGCATTATTCTCTCTATAAGAGATTCCTTGCCCCAAACCGTGTGAAGTGACAACGAGATCTTAGGCTTTATTCTTTATGACATAGGAGATACTTTGCCATAACCTTTTGACGTAACAGTGTGATCTAAACGCAAACGCGATTGAATTTGTCATAGTGAATAACGCCCCTGAGGGGATATCTACCGTATCTGGGGATCAAAGTCGTGAACCTGTTTCGATTTTTTTCTTGGCGTTGATTGCGATATTACAAAATAAAGGTTTATTTAGGTATTAATTTTTGTTGTTGTTTTCTGTGAGCGAAAAGTTCTTCGACGATTGTCAGCTCTATTATCAGTCGAAGTATAGTCGCCAAATTCCGTGGCTCATTTTAACAATATTTTATGCTAACTGGTCAAGAATGGTATATTTTAACCACCAAAACCTGAAATTCTAATCTCACGTATGGACTTTTACGGCTGTTTGTGGTTGCAAATTTTGCTGTTATAACGGTGTCGCTGCTTTAAAAATTCAAATAATAGACATTAACCTAAAAACGGACATCTTTTAGATAAACAAGTATTTCAAAGAATGATGTTCGGTATCCTGTTGTTTCTGGGTGGGTGTAGGGTGCATCGACCCAGCCTCAAATGCACTGCATAATATACAATTAAACAAGCATTTTTCATGTTTTAAAAAAACAGACACTACCTGCTTAGGGCTCACAGCAGCCGTGACTGTGATCCCCAGACATGGTAGATATCTCCTCAGATTTTTTAGTACAAGTAGGTACTAACTCAAGGATATTTTGGAGGATGTAGGTAGCCGTACCTCTAAATATTACATTTGGCACATACTAACATATTGGAGTTGTTGGATACTGGGTATTTGACCATAGAATTATAATGCTTTATCACTATCACTATCACTATCATCACTACAAAGTATAAAACAAAGTCGCTTTCTCGGTCCCTATATCCCTATGTCCCTATGTATACTTAAATCTTTAAAATTACGCAACGGATTTTGATGCGGTTTTTTTAAAGATAGAGTGATTCAAGAGGATGGTTTATATGTATAATACATGCATGATATAGTAGAAAACAATGTGCACCCATGCGAAGCAGGGGCGCGCGGGCGGGTCGCTAGTTAGATATATAAATAACTACCACCAAAGATTCATCATCATCAGCATCTACAGCCCGACTTCACCCTGCTGAGTATAGGCCTCCCATAGTTTGTGCCATCTACCACGATATTTTATTTGGCAGCGAATTAGTCCATTTTTTTCAAATACGTATATAAAAGCTACTTCATTTACTTAATAAAATCCTTTGTAATAACTATTAGTTTTTCAGAAGTAAGAAGATTTTTATACAACTGATTGCCATGGTAATTTTCTACAGTCCTAATATTAGCAATAAATAAATAAAATAAATAAATAAATAAATAATGCTGGACAATCCACACAGCACTATCTAGCCCCAAAGTAAGCTATTCAAAGCTTGTGTTATGGGTACTAGATAACTGATATATTTAATACATTATATACTTACATAGATATATATTTTTTATTATACATAGAGAACACCCAGACCATCGGAACAAATTTCTGCAGATCGTACACAAATTTGTTCCAAGGCGGGAATCGAACCCGCAACCTCTTGCGTCGCAGGCAGGCTCTCGCCCGCTGCGCCACAGAGGTCGTCAATATAAATAATAATGGGACCGTTACGCGTTGGACAACTTAATTGCCCGAATAAAATGTATCATTTATCTATCAACAAATTATAGAGAAACATATTCTTTAAAAATATGTATAGGTACATTTATTAGAAGCTCGTCTTTGTAAAGCTTTATATTATATTTATGTTGACTTGTTATTTTTACTGAAACTGAAACAGCTTCACGACTTTGATCCCCAGGCACGGTAGATATCCCTTCAGATCTCCCAGTACCAAAGTAGGTACTAATTCAAGATTCTTTGAGGATGTCTAAGGGGGGTAGTCAGAGGTACGTCCAAACATTACATTTGGCACATACCCACATTTTGCAGTAGTTAATATTCCATACGTGACAGGTTGCAAGCCCATCGCCGCTGTTAGAATACTAACTGGTTTCCTCACGATGTTTTCCTTCACCGTTTAAGAGCACTGGCATTGCGCACATAAATTTTTCGATAGAAAAATCCATTGGTGCACGACCGTATTCGAACCTGCGACCTTACGATCGGAAGGCGGGGTCACTCCCACTAGACCACCGGTGCTTACCGGTGCACCGGTGTTATTTTTACTGTGTAAAATAAATAATAAAAAAAAGTTTGTTCTTCTTGTCGTGCCACCAGCTCTTTCGAAACAGTGTGGTGGAAGGGATTATAAGGGCAAAGAGGCTCTTTTAAGAACTCTTGACACAACGTCATGTTTTAGAACTTTTAAGGTCCTTCGACATGCCGGTTTTCTCACTATATTTTCCTTCTCCGCCTGAGGCATGATAACAAAAACTCATTGGTGCACAACGGTTTTGAACTCACCTCCTAAACTGTAGGTAGGCATCGCTACCACTAAACCACCAGTGATCTGCAAAATAAGTTGAAACCTAACCTTGTTTTTTTCAATCTGCTTGGTTTCTCAACATCATTTGATGAACTAAAAAACCACTTTCGTAATACGTTGTGTAAAAGTTCAGGAAAACTCAAATACTTCTATATTTTAATGTTCTACTGAGGTTTGGTGCTGCGATACATAAAAGATATAATATAAATTTTGATATAAAATTTTGAAACACCAACCACAAATATCTATCAAATTATTTTATTGAGTGCGATATGCATGTACATTTAGTGGCGGCTCGTTCAAAGAATCCAAATTCCTTGATTCTAAGGTTAAACAGGAACAAAGATATGCGTTTCATGAGAGTTAAAAACCTAAATTGACAGTCAAAGTCAAATTGTATTTTTGCTGGCGAAAAGGGTACCTACCCACTCACAGTCGTAAAGATAGAAAGGTGTTTTATAACCAAATCTCTATAAATAATATAAATGCTATATAGCGCCACAGAATACAGTTAATTTTAAAAGTGATGATCAAACAACTTTTAAAAAGCTTTTTAGATAAAAACTATACATACCAAAAAAACTCTTTCTTGATGCACAGCTATTTTTACTCCGCTCTCCTCACTGCATGGCTCATTTCCCGCTAATTACTTTTTTTTAGTGGAAGGCCGGCATTATAATCAAATGTAATTAATTAGAGCCAGTATTAATTATTCGAAGTCCTGAAAAATTCTATTTACCTGTGATACTACTACTACTGACTGTACAATTAAATATTTTTTTGTGTAATTAATGAATGTAACGAATGAATTTTTCTGCTTATGTAATCATTTTCTTTAATATTCATTTAGATATAGTAAAGCTAGAGTAGAGCTCTTTGTGAAAAGCGCATATCAAATCAAAATCAAATAAAAAAATACATTATATGTTGACTGCTGCTACCAACAAAAAAATTGAAAATAATAGGTACCTACTTGAATATAACATTAAAAGATGTTCGACCGATAACTGTAAATACAAGTTTAGATGTAATATTATTGTATACGAAATTAGCAGTCATGGACAACTTGGTAAAATGGACATTTTCGGAATGGTCTCAGCCTTAATTTATTGGTACTTAGGTAGGTTTATTCGCCAAGCTTTACTTTGAAATAACAACGACCAAATACAACAGTTTTAGTATTTTATGATATCAATCTTGTAGTGTATGAAATACTAGGATCCCAGACAACAACTTTTCCATGTTTCTGGCTCCGAAGAGAGCCAGTGGAATTTCAAAGATTTATTAGCTTATAATTTTTATTTTAAATGCTACGAATTGTAAATAATTGTAGATGTATGTGCTCGCTCTTTACCTACTAACTTGTCAAATGGAAAAATTGACGCATTTGCCAAATTCAAATGTAACGAGGCATGTCCGCCCATAGAATACAGAACGAGGCGTGGTTCTGCGGGCATGCAACACCTGTCTTTCTATCTCCATAGACATGTTCGAAAATTATTACTTTTCAACCACTAGTACCGCACATTGACTATTTACCTCGAATAACTTAAATGCTATTCTAGGTCACGAACTTTGTTTTATCATCATCATCACCTGGGAAGTCCCGTGCTGGACATAGAAAACCTGGCGATCTGAGGATATGTATTATATTCATGGGGAATTGGTATGGTCGTGACGTAACGTTATGGTTTATTTGTTGAGTCATAACAGCTATTGTTATGACGCTCATGTATATAAAAGGAAACAAAAATTGTGTAGGTGTAGGTACATTAATTCAAAAAGACAATTCTTTACCCCTGTGAAGTTCGACTCTTCACTCTGCAACGTAAAATTTTATTTTGAAGCGCGGAGGAGCTAACTCATGCTGCTCTGTAGTAGGTAATTTTATATTTCTATATCTACTTTATTCAGTAATTACTAGTGCTTCTGAGAGCCAGCGCTTTTGGTATAATAATAGACAAAATAATTTTTTTCTATTATATTTCATTTGCCAAATAATTTACTGTGCGGTATTGTTTTAGGTGAGTATTTGAAAATAAAAATTGTATCGAGTAGGTATGAGTATTTATTTACAAATATTGAATGAACCAGTAGTGTTTGAATACCTTATTTACAATTTATAAACCTCAAAGCCCGAGAGTGAGCTTGTGTCTCCGGCATTAAAGTCTTCCACGTGAATGATCTTTTCAACGTTTTCATTGAATGTTACAACAGACTTTCTCTTTGGCATCATTCTTTCACCGAACTCGTCGTCTGATGATTCATCAGCTGCATCTTTCAGCTTACCTATTGACTGAATAACAATAGGAGCGTTTGGGTCAGACGGAGATGGCATATCTAATACGGATTCTTTTTTTGACGACGTTGGCTCCACTGTGACTTCTTGAATTGGCGCATCTAACATTTCCTGCAGTCGCCTTTCGCTCTTCTTCAGTTCTTCAATGTTAAGCCTCGGTTTCGATGCAACTTCCACTGGTTTTGGACTCTGATCCTCCAACTCCTGCCTTGACGCTATGCTATTTACGTCACTGAATTGGTCATAATTTTGTTTCCTCCTCCTGTAGACAAATTTTATACTCAGTACGTGATTTTTGGAGGACAATGATAACGCAATAAAATAACAGGAATGTAGAATAACGGTCTTACCATCTAAGGAAAAACCATACAGCTATCAGCACCATTACTATGAAGAGAAGGACACTTAGAACAATCGTAGCGGCTAACAAGCCTGTATCACGTCCCGGAATGACGCATATCTCTTGGCCAGCTAGATGATCATCTAGTGATACTGTACTCGCTATGTTGACCTGTGCTACATCAGCGTTAGTTATATCACTGAAAAGATGAAACATTTCTCAATTAAAACGTTTTGTGTTGGTACATAACAGTTATTATGTAAATTAAGTATGATAAATAGTTACGTTATCAGTTGATCAACAGAGACTGGTTCCCGATCTATAAGTCCATATACATAAAGTTGAAGCGAAGCTCCCGTAGTGTTAGTATTGGCAGCTTTGTTTCTCTTTCTTGTAGCTGTTTCGTTATCCTCATCGTCTGGTATAACTGCAGATCTAAGTACTTTGATGTCATAGCCAACAGATTCACTCAAACTAGTCAAAACATGTATTTCGCTGTCCAAGAATGCGTCTCTGATTGTCACTACAATTATGTTGTTATCGTTCAACAGTTTCACCTGAAAATAAATAAAAATGTTACCGACAAATGATTGTACCACAACAGTGTTGCAGGTTATTGCTCTATTGTACAAAATGTTTGTAACTTTTAAGTAGACAAATATAACATCGGTAAGTCGTGTATAAAACCGTATACAGTTATGTTAGTCAGCCATTTATGTAAATGATGAAGGATTAGTGGTTGTTGTCTTCCTAATTTGCATGTTTTATTAGTTTTTTTGTCATACGCAAAACTTAAGTTAAACATTTTATGTCGAGTTAAAAACGTTTTATTAACAGGATGTTGTATCACCTGGTATAGGTACTTTTGACTAATACGTTATGATGTTACTCCTAAGCTAATTACTTAAACAATAGAAAGCTTTGGACGGAGATAGAGATAATATACTTATAATAAAATTGCGAGTTCCCACACGAAGTGTTAGAACTCCATCCCTTTCTCTTTATGTTCCCCATTGCACGTCAAATTATAGGCAACATTCATTCTTCATCAGATCTGCGAACTATTTCAATGAACTGGTTGGCTTCCCCCAACTAGACCTCTTCTCATCCAAACCTTATGCTTACAAACGAGCTCTCTCTAACCACTGGTTCGAACTGGTTCTTAGCTAATTACTCTCACTTTCAGATTTTTATTTATTGTTAATCATTTAATTGTTCTCTTTAAACTCAAACAAGCTTTCTTTAGTTTCCTATGTGCGAAAACATGTAATTGGTGATTAGTTTTTAAGTAATTTTAATTATTGAATGTAACACTGTTTGTTTTCCAAATAAAATAAAATAAAATAAAATAAAATAAATAAAATATCTGCAAAGGTATAGGTACGCATATTGTCAACAATAAAATTTAGAGGACTGTATAATATTAAGGTCATTTTTTAACAACAAATAACCATACAGTCACCGTGGTTCAACATGGAGCTAACAAGCCAAGCCAAAATAAGATATTTTGAGTGTAAAGAACGATTAAAATATTTAGATTTGGCTTTTTGAGCAATTAATTGGCCAAAACGATGAAATGACGACAGTCATGCGGTCATAAACGGTAGTCATAAAAATGTCTAAACACTTTAGGCGTATACTTAATATAACCCTCAAAATAATGATCAGTGACTCAACAGTCCATAAAATAGCTCTAAAATGAGTATTTATCTAGTTATATCTTATCAATAAATACCTAGATAGCTAGGGCTGAGTATTAATTATAAATTGAACACTTTGCATCGCACCATCAATTAATAGTATCATCTAGTAGGATTAAGGAGCTGGCTACTCAATTAACGAAACTTTTCAAAAGGTTCCCCAAATATTGTGTCTCCATTTCTCCGAATCGGGCTTATCGCAAACATGCAAATTGAATTTAGTAGTTACCTGGTATCGTTTCTTGTCTTTTATGTCGTTTTGTGGGTTTTACATTATTTTTAACGAAGGTCCAAAATACGGGAAATTAATAAATAAATTGGCTGCGATTGTAAACTACAGCACGGTATATCTACCTTCAGATAGCTGTCAATAAGCCTTCTCATAACTCTTTACAAGAAAAAACCCACGGAACAGAGAAAACTTATATTTCTGTGAAAAAACCGAATTCAAATACATAGAAAATACACTCATACTAATATAAATCAAAAACTAATCTTCAGATCTTACTCAAATTTATATGGGACTACACGAGAAGCACCAGCTTTCAAATAAAAAAAATCATCAAAATCGGTTAACCCAGTTGAAAGTTCTAAGAACTTCTAACAAACATAAAAAAAACAGAAGCTTTGAGAATCTACTCCTTTTTGAAGTCGGTAAAACATACAGTCGAATTGAAAACCTCCGCCTTTTAATATAGATCATTTTAATATAGTTAGTAATCGAAGGATTTTATTTCTTTACTTCAGGCGCGGTGATCCTATATAGTTGTCAAGCTACAGCGATTTCATAATTATTGAAACCTACGATCGCATGGTAACATTATGCCCGCCTAGTTCGTATTTTTCATTGGATCATTACTTAAATAATTTTCTACAGATCTTTTTTCAAATAGGCACTTACAATAATATCAACAGAACCGGTTAAGCCCTGTCCGTTTTGATCAGTAGCGTGGACGGTGAAACGAGCGTTATTTTCCAGTGTGGCACCTTCACGAATGTGAACGAATCCAGTTAAAGGAGCGACAGCCAGGGCTGGCTCCGAACTCCAATATAACAGTTCTGCGTTTTCTCCAATATCTGCATCGGTTGCCTGTGACAAAACTGGGAATTTTAGTTACTTATAATTTAAAGAAGGCAGAGTATCTTTGGCATATAAAATTGGCATTGTTATTTACTCTTTCAAAAATTTGGGATTTATAATAAATTTTATCCCAATTCCACAGATAATGAAAAAGCTGATACTAATTCAAAAGTTCAGTAGTACTTTTAAAAAATAATCCTTTTTGAAATGGATTGAGAATATATTCTTCATTTATTGAATTTCCAATACACACACCAACTTGAGTGCTGTTGGGGATCGACTTAATAATGTCCTTTATTTCCTATGACAGTGATTGAGGATCCACATTCAGGATAGTGTAAATACATTCAGGACGGTCAGTTTCTTATATGGGCAATTCACATGATCAGAAGCCATCGTTCAATTTATACATTTTTTTTTACCTACCTACCCTTTGTGACGAAAGAAATTTGCATTTTAAGCGAATCGAACCCAACAAAATGGAAAAGCTTTGCACAGACATTCACAATTAGAGTAGCTCAAAATAACCACATGCTAAAATGAGTACGAGTAGTTTAAACTGCGAATATTTTAAATGTCATCCAGGCATTGAATAAAATTTCATAATAAATATTGGTGGACGGAATATTCACCAAAATTTCTTTATCTACAAAGCACTATCTATAGGCATCCCCGAACTAATCAAGCTGAGTAATTGTTTCTGATTAACCCATTGAGAAATGTTCTTACTTGTAATTCAGCCAAAGATCGTGGCAGCACTCGCTCTTCCAGATCAGCCAACGGATATCCCACTGCGATCGGCTCTTGCTCCTTACCCAAGAACACCGGCGTGTTATCGTTGATATCGTTTACAATCAGATTCACCAAACTTCTTCTCGAATTGTATAGAATCGTATCCGTTAGGACCCATCTGCTAGACCCGTAGTCATAAGGATCAGACGTTTTAGAGTTCAAGGAACGCTTAACGCGAGTCTCATCGCCGTTGCAATGCAAGATGACTTCCACCTGAACTTGAGATAGAGCCATGAAAGCAACAGATTCGTGCTCTCTGTCGATAGCAGCTGTATGTAGTCCGGTTTCGTTAACGTATACCCAAGTCTGATCTATGGGATAGCGGTTAGAAATTTCAAAATGACATCCCTCGATTGCGCTCATCAAATTGTAGTGGGGCTCCTCTTCGTCGCGGTCTAATACGATCAAAGGTGGCATAACAATTTCGTCACCGCATACTGTTATCGCTTCTGATGACAAATATACCTGCAAAAATACTTGGACGTGATTAAACAGTAATTAAAGAAACAACATAAAACTTGGACAAGATAAGAAGTTGGTTTAGAAGCCGACAACAGCCGAAAACCCTTTTTACTCGCACTAATTTGTGACTCTTTTTTATGAAAATGTAATGTTATTACTAAGCTTTAGCAATGTTATTCTCCAAAACTTCTTGGTCTGTAATTTTTCTTGTATTTTAGTTTAACAGCTGGTTGTCAGTCCAATAATTGATTTTGTGTAGTTAAATAAATCAAAAGTCAACTACGTAAACGTTCCTTTTGCTAATGTTATTTATAGTACCTACTTACAAGCTTGCTAAAGTTCAAACAATCATCATTACCCACAAGAACATGCGCAAGAATAGTACCGATGTACCTACTTATTTAAAAGTCAATGCCTTTGCACATCATTTCAGACATAGGCACTAAACGCTCCTATCATGATATTATCAGCTAAGTTGTTGCAATACCAATGCCAATGTTAACTTAGTCTCTCAATATTGACTAAGCTAATATTAAAAGCCGATTCGTCTTTAGTTGGGAGTAATAGCACACCACCGCCGGTTTGTTTAGTGGCATACCACATCATCGATCGGTGGCAGTAACTGGCAACTGCCCAGTACCTCAAGTTCGAGATTGTTTTATTTTTTCGTTTTCTGTATTGCGAGACGAGATCGTTTTTGCATGGAGACGCGAAATCCGCGTCTATAATATCTTTCGAGCATACCAATTATTACCGACTAGTTGCGGCCCGCGGATTCACCCGCGCAGATTTAAATCCCGGTATTCCCACGGGATAAAAGTTATTCCAGACTATAATATATCTCTCTGCCAAGTTCCATCCAGCTGCGTTCAGCCATTCCGACGTGAAAGAGTAATAAACATTCATCCATCCATCCATCTATCTATCCATCTATCCATCTATCCATCTATCCATCTATCCATCTATCCATCCATCCATCTATCCATCTATCCATCTATCCATCTATCCATCCATCCATCCATCCATCCATCCATACTCACAAACTTTCGCGTTTATTATATTAGTAGGATGTTAAATATAGGAGGTGCTGAGAAAATCTGGTAGGGCGGTGCTTATCCCTTCTCCATACAAAACCGCTAGAAAAACCGGCTCGCAATACAGAAAACCAAATACTAAATAAAAACACGTACTAGAGATAAGGATTGATAGTTGCCAGTGGCAACTATAAAACTCGTTAAACTTACAAACTGTGGACCAGAGGTTGTAACTTTAACGAGTTCCTGAACTTATTCCTAAAAAAATACCGTAGCAGATCCTGTTTCTTGCGTGAAAACGGTAGTTGCTACCACTTGGAATGTGTAAACCCCGCTCATGACAGGAGCAGACAAATGTAGTTCACCTACATCGTTAATACTGAGTCTTTCCAGGAGATGAGCTGAAACAAAAATAAAATTGAATTTTTATATCAAGCCTGGACTTAAAAGCCGTGAAGCTGGTTCTGTTTTCTAAATAATACTAAACTATTTTTTCGTCATAATAATATGTCTCAAAAAGTATAGTAAAGTGCCATTTTATTTTATGTGGTTTTGTGATTGACTTTGGATCAATATCCGGCCCTAAAATACCTATTACTGACGTTATGGTGTACCGCACAATATTGGAAGGGTCTAAGGTAGTTTGGTAATATTATTGCCAGTAATTTTGCTGGTGATCAATGGTAATACCCAGGTATATCCTTTTCGGGCATAGTGCAAAGGTACATTAGTAGGAGGTATAGGTATGGCTGATGGAAGTAAATAGAGACAGGCTTTGTTTCATTACAACAAGCTCCATTGCTTTTGCAAGCAACTTCATTGAGCTTCAAAAGTATAATACTTTTACCAGTTGTGTTACATTTCTACTATAAACTTATAACGTATACGCCTAAAAAGCGCCTTGAAATATTCTCAGACTCAGACTCAGACTCAGAAGTTTTTTTATAGTCGGAATAATAACTTATAAGGCGTTGTTTTTTAGCGTTGGCTTAGAAGGAGTTTATTTTTACCTCGTTCTGTACCTAAGCCTAAGCCCAAACAAAAAAAACAGAAACCTTAACATTAAGAACATCAATAGAGCCTATCTGGAAACAACAAAAGAGTAGCCAATATGTAAATTTGCTCGCAAAGAAGTCTAGGCGTGGTCATTAGGGCCTTTAGTTGGTGTATCTTTGTTTGGACATGAGCAAATATGAACAAAAGCCGTGGCCTAACATTAGCTGTGAGAATTACGACTGTGTTCTTGCTGTAACAACCTGTTAGGGAAATTCATAAATTGTATTATTTTGCCAATGCAATACATAACTATTCATAAGTGTATTTATAAAAAGTTACAAGATTGAACCAGGAATCCAGAAACTCTCAACGAGCAACAAGATCTTCTGCGGTAGGTATAACAGTGTTCATCAAGCTCTCTGCCTGTAATTGCACCGCAAGCTCCTACAAAATTCTGAACGTATCAATGCAAATATTACTGCTTGGCAACAGAAATAGAAAACAGATCCATAATTAGACCCTACAAATAGATCCTGTAAGATTAAGTAAAGAGTAGAAGAGCTCTTTGTGAAGGGCTCGTCCGGGGAAGAACCTACTACTACCATGCCTTTTTCTGCCGCAAAGTAACGGTAAAGTTGCAGGCACATGAGCCTTAATAACCTATGGCTTAACAACCTTAGTTGATGGACGCTGACAGTGCATCGTAGGGCACGTCCCTGTCGTGTGTAGCTTACGATGCTTTGTTACCACTTAACAGCAGGTGGGCTATCCTCTTCCACCAGCTAGTTTAAAAAAAGCCTTTACGCCATGTGAACCGTATATGTTAGTCGTTAACCTGGTACATTGAATTCGCAAATTTACAAACCATTGCTCAACTGGAGCGAGTAACGCACGGCCTCTCCGGTGTCTGCGGATGCTTGGACCTGTCCCACGAGCCCCGTGCTAGTGATATCCACTCGAACGGCGTACGAAGCTGAGCTGAAAGTAACCACCGACGGCGTAGGCGTTGGAATTTCTGCAAATTAAAACAAAAACAGATATTTGTAAGATTATCGGTCATGTTCTTCTCGCTCGCAAAGTTAATATATTATGTATATTATGTCACAACCAAGTAACTGCAGCCAACATTGCTCACATATCATTTTCATCCGAGCGAGCGAGAAGTACTTTGACTGAAGTAAAGAAAGTCTTCGTCTTCAAAATACACTAGAAAACACAGTCATACTACGTTTAAAATACACGCATACTTCCATAATTTAAAACTAATCGTCAGATCTAACTCAAATTTGATAACCAACACATGACATTTTTAAATTGTATAATTGTTGCATGATATTTTAAGTGGAATATGGAAGAACATTATTTTAAAACCCAGACACCTGTATTGAAATACCTATATTCGCAATAAAGTTATTATGATTATGATTATGACAAACACCAGCTTCGATTAAAAAAAGAATTATCAAAATCGGTCCACCCAATAAATAGTAATGAAGTAACAGACATAAAAAAACAGTCGTTCTCAATTACAGACTCCCTTTTTTAAGTCGAAGAATAAAATAGGTTTCAATCGATATGCTAAAAAGGAGTGACTTTTCTCTCACTGAATATTATAAAGATCTTGAGATAGTTCAACGATTTCATGTGTATTTTGTACATTTACTCATTGTAATTTACTTTTTAATTATGTATTATACTATATTGCAAAGTGTATGTAATACATGTTGTGTATAGGTGTTGAACAATGTTACCTGATTGGCTGACATCCAGCACGAGCACTGCATTAGCAGTTTCAGCTTGGAGTTCCAGAATTATATGTGTTATGTCAGCTGGCAAGGTCAGAGACCCTGTCGCCTTCACAGTCACTTCTCCATCAACAAATTCAGCTTCAAATAACGATGAGTAAACTAAAAGCACGAAAAAAAATACGTAAGTAAATAATTAGTTCACCAGTTGTAAATATGAATTATCAAAAATGCTTACCCCCATTTAGTACGACACGCGTTTCGCTGAATCCAGAAACTGTAATCTTTTCATGACTGACCACACCGTTTTGAATGACTCCTTCAAATAAAACTTTATCGAATGACACATCTGAACATGTTTGTGAATCTGAAACGATAATTTAGTACATCTCCTGGGTGCACCCTTCCTTACTCTTCTCGTGTTTCTAAGATGCGCCACCGTTTTGAGCTTGCTGTCTTTTGTTACAGTTTTTACAGATTATTCGCGACCATTGCCTGCTAGCCAATATAGTACTTGAGGGCCATTTTTTTTCAGTAAAATAATGTGGGCCTCAGTCTGCTTGTTCTACTAATTCCAGGAAAACCATTAGTAGAAGTTTAAACAAAATACACTGAAGGTTCTGCTTTAATCAGTACGTATAAATCATAAAAGTACTTAACTAAACAATAATCTCTAGTTATTATATGAAAGTCGGAAGTTTAGTTTATCAATAATCGTTCTCTTCCTAGCAAATTAATATGCGATTATTAAAGTCGCGTTCTTGGAATCTGGTTTATTTATGTTCCGAATGTGGGAATAATTTTCACTGACTTTATTTATAGTTTGTAAGTCAAAGTCCAAGGGGGCTCCTGAGCTTGAAAGCCCTGGAGCACTGCCCTCCAATAGCTGTCTGTGCCACTGTTTGCCCCACTTTCGTGTTTAATTAACTTAAAAAGCTATTACTATTTATTCTTGTTAACTATTTAACAGTTAGGCTATTTTTAATCCTCATTTAGCTAGGCTAGCTAAGCATATGTATATAAAAATATATATGCCTCAATATGCATGTGGCTTCTGTAAACTCACTGTTTGTAAGAGAGATCACTATAGTGGTTCTAGTTGTTGTACTGCCAGGTCTCTGTGCTGCAACCACAAAAACCAACTGTTGATTGTTCGCTAGTACTGGTGCTGGTATGGCACTTGACAGTACTAATGTTACTAAATTTTCGTTTTCAACCAACCTGAACCATTGTGAATCATCTGGAAAATTTAAAAAATCTAAATATGAATTACTGCTACATTTTACACTTAACACGTAAGTTCAGTAACTGACCTCCTTCGAGAATAAACCGTACGTCTGCATCGTATCCATCGGCCAAAGATATCGGCGTGGTGAACGTAAGACCAGTTGTATCTGTGTATGTTCCTGTGTAGAATGTCTGGGCAAAGATGAGTTCGACGACCGTGGTCACGCCATCTAATGTAAACACCAAGGTGGCATGCGCAGACATTGTCTGAGGAGCTGATGCTTGTATTTCGAGCACTATAATTCTATCGGATGGAATCGATTCTTCTGGGATTATCGTGCGTAATGTTACAGTGACCGTTGCACCATCGGAAGATGTTTCAAAATAATCTTTTAGTTCTGAAAATGACATTATTGTCTGTAAGGATTGTTGCGTTTTTCACTTATTGGTAACGTTTAATTTGGATTTGGCGCAAACGCTGTGATGACTTTGATATACAAACACTAGGATCTTAATACCTCCATGCAGTGTGAACTCCACCCCTGGCACGTATCCTTCGCTCACTATAATCGGCGCGATAGAAGCTTGATCGTTTTCAATAACACCACGGTAGGTAACTCGATCAAATCCAAGATATAAACCTTCGGTTAGCTCTGAAAGAGTCAAAATGCCACTGTAGTAATAATATCACCCCTTTCATATGTTCATAGGATCACCGTGTGCATTTTGACAGAAATAAACAGCTTATTTTTGAGTAGCTCACCGTCATCTAGAGAAATAACAATCGTGCTTCTAGTTGTTGTACTGCCAGATCTGTGTGCTGCAACCACGAACACCAGCTGTTTATTGTTCGCTAGTACTGGTGCTGGTATGGCACTTGACAGTACCAATGTTACTGAATTTTCGTTTTCAACCAACCTGAACCATTGTGAATCATCTGGAAAATTAAAAAAAGACAAATATGAATTTCTGCTACATTTTATACTTAACACGTAAGTTCAGTAACTGACCTCCTTCGAGAATAAACCATACGTCTGCATCGTATCCATCGGCCAAAGATATCGGCGTGGTGAACGTAAGACCAGTTGTATCTGTGTATGTTCCTGTGTAGAATGTCTTGGCAAAGATTAGTTTGACGACCGTGGTCACGCCATCTAATGTAAACACCAAGGTGGCATGCGCAGACATTGTCTGAGGAGCTGATGCTTGTATTTCGAGCACTATAATTCTATCGGATGGAATCGATTCTTCTGGGATTATCGTGCGTAATGTTACAGTGACCGTTGCACCATCGGAAGTTGTTTCAAAATAATCTTTTAGTTCTGAAAATGACATTATTGTCTGTAAGGATTGTTGCGTTTTTCACTTATTGGTAACGTTTAATTTGGATTTGGCGCAAACGCTGTGATGACTTTGATATACAAACACTAGGATCTTAATACCTCCATGCAGTGTGAACTCCACCCCTGGCACGTATCCTTCGCTCACTATAATCGGCGCGATAGAAGCTTGATCGTTTTCAATAACACCACGGTAGGTGACTCGATCAAATCCAAGATATAAACCTTCGGTTAGCTCTGAAAGAGTCAAAATGCCACTGTAGTAATAATATCACCCCTTTCATATGTTTATAGGATCGCCGTGTGCATTTTGACAGAAATAAACAGCTTATTTTTGAGTAGCTCACCGTCATCTAGAGAAATAACAATCGTGCTTCTAGTTGTTGTACTGCCAGATCTGTGTGCTGCAACCACGAACACCAGCTGTTTATTGTTCGCTAGTACTGGTGCTGGTATGGCACTTGACAGTACTAATGTTACTGAATTTTCGTTTTCAACCAACCTGAACCATTGTGAATCATCTGGAAAATTAAAAAAATCTAAATACTAATTACTGCTACATTTTATACTTAACACGTAAGTTCAGTAACTGACCTCCTTCGAGAATAAACCGTACGTCTGCATCGTATCCATCGGCCAAAGATATCGGCGTGGTGAACGTAAGACCAGTTGTATCTGTGTATGTTCCTGTGTAGAATGTCTTGGCAAAGATTAGTTTGACGACCGTGGTCACGCCATCTAATGTAAACACCAAGGTGGCATGCGCAGACATTGTCTGAGGAGCTGATGCTTGTATTTCGAGCACTATAATTCTATCGGATGGAATCGATTCTTCTGGGATTATCGTGCGTAATGTTACAGTGACCGTTGCACCATCGGAAGTTGTTTCAAAATAATCTTTTAGTTCTGAAAATGACATTATTGTCTGTAAGGATTGTTGCGTTTTTCACTTATTGGTAACGTTTAATTTGGATTTGGCGCAAACGCTGTGATGACTTTGATATACAAACACTAGGATCTTAATACCTCCATGCAGTGTGAACTCCACCCCTGGCACGTATCCTTCGCTCACTATAATCGGCGCGATAGAAGCTTGATCGTTTTCAATAACACCACGGTAGGTGACTCGATCAAATCCAAGATATAAACCTTCGGTTAGCTCTGAAAGAGTCAAAATGCCACTGTAGTAATAATATCACCCCTTTCATATGTTTATAGGATCACCGTGTGCATTTTGACAGAAATAAACAGCTTATTTTTGAGTAGCTCACCGTCATCTAGAGAAATAACAATCGTGCTTCTAGTTGTTGTACTGCCAGATCTGTGTGCTGCAACCACGAACACCAGCTGTTTATTGTTCGCTAGTACTGGTGCTGGTATGGCACTTGACAGTACTAATGTTACTGAATTTTCGTTTTCAACCAACCTGAACCATTGTGAATCACCTGGAAAATTAAAAAAATCTAAATACGAATTACTGCTACATTTTACACTTAACACGTAAGTTCAGTAACTGACCTCCTTCGAGAATAAACCGTACGTCTGCATCGTATCCATCGGCCAAAGATATCGGCGTGGTGAACGTAAGACCAGTTGTATCTGTGTATGTTCCTGTGTAGAATGTCTGGACAAAGATGAGTTCGACGACCGTGGTCACGCCATCTAATGTAAACACCAAGGTGGCATGCGCAGACATTGTCTGAGGAGCTGATGCTTGTATTTCGAGCACTATAATTCTATCGGATGGAATCGATTCTTCTGGGATTATCGTGCGTAATGTTACAGTGACCGTTGCACCATCGGAAGTTGTTTCAAAATAATCTTTTAGTTCTGAAAATGACATTATTGTCTGTAAGGATTGTTGCGTTTTTCACTTATTGGTAACGTTTAATTTGGATTTGGCGCAAACGCTGTGATGACTTTGATATACAAACACTAGGATCTTAATACCTCCATGCAGTGTGAACTCCACCCCTGGCACGTATCCTTCGCTCACTATAATCGGCGCGATAGAAGCTTGATCGTTTTCAATAACACCACGGTAGGTGACTCGATCAAATCCAAGATATAAACCTTCGGTTAGCTCTGAAAGAGTCAAAATGCCACTGTAGTAATAATATCACCCCTTTCATATGTTTATAGGATCGCCGTGTGCATTTTGACAGAAATAAACAGCTTATTTTTGAGTAGCTCACCGTCATCTAGAGAAATAACAATCGTGCTTCTAGTTGTTGTACTGCCAGATCTGTGTGCTGCAACCACGAACACCAGCTGTTTATTGTTCGCTAGTACTGGTGCTGGTATGGCACTTGACAGTACTAATGTTACTGAATTTTCGTTTTCAACCAACCTGAACCATTGTGAATCATCTGGAAAATTAAAAAAATCTAAATACTAATTACTGCTACATTTTATACTTAACACGTAAGTTCAGTAACTGACCTCCTTCGAGAATAAACCGTACGTCTGCATCGTATCCATCGGCCAAAGATATCTGCGTGGTGAACGTAAGACCAGTTGTATCTGTGTATGTTCCTGTGTAGAATGTCTGGGCAAAGATGAGTTCGACGACCGTGGTCACGCCATCTAATGTAAACACCAAGGTGGCATGCGCAGACATTGTCTGAGGAGCTGATGCTTGTATTTCGAGCACTATAATTCTATCGGATTGAATCGATTCTTCTGGGATTATCGTGCGTAATGTTACAGTGACCGTTGCACCATCGGAAGTTGTTTCAAAATAATCTTTTAGTTCTGAAAATGACATTATTGTCTGTAAGGATTGTTGCGTTTTTCACTTATTGGTAACGTTTAATTTGGATTTGGCGCAAACGCTGTGATGACTTTGATATACAAACACTAGGATCTTAATACCTCCATGCAGTGTGAACTCCACCCCTGGCACGTATCCTTCGCTCACTATAATCGGCGCGATAGAAGCTTGATCGTTTTCAATAACACCACGGTAGGTGACTCGATCAAATCCAAGATATAAACCTTCGGTTAGCTCTGAAAGAGTCAAAATGCCACTGTAGTAATAATATCACCCCTTTCATATGTTTATAGGATCGCCGTGTGCATTTTGACAGAAATAAACAGCTTATTTTTGAGTAGCTCACCGTCATCTAGAGAAATAACAATCGTGCTTCTAGTTGTTGTACTGCCAGATCTGTGTGCTGCAACCACGAACACAAGCTGTTTATTGTTCGCTAGTACTGGTGCTGGTATGGCACTTGACAGTACCAATGTTACTGAATTTTCGTTTTCAACCAACCTGAACCATTGTGAATCATCTGGAAAATTAAAAAAAGACAAATATGAATTTCTGCTACATTTTATACTTAACACGTAAGTTCAGTAACTGACCTCCTTCGAGAATAAACCATACGTCTGCATCGTATCCATCGGCCAAAGATATCGGCGTGGTGAACGTAAGACCAGTTGTATCTGTGTATGTTCCTGTGTAGAATGTCTGGGCAAAGATTAGTTCGACGACCGTGGTCACGCCATCTAATGTAAACACCAAGGTGGCATGCGCAGACATTGTCTGAGGAGCTGATGCTTGTATTTCGAGCACTATAATTCTATCGGATGGAATCGATTCTTCTGGGATTATCGTGCGTAATGTTACAGTGACCGTTGCACCATCGGAAGTTGTTTCAAAATAATCTTTTAGTTCTGAAAATGACATTATTGTCTGTAAGGATTGTTGCGTTTTTCACTTATTGGTAACGTTTAATTTGGATTTGGCGCAAACGCTGTGATGACTTTGATATACAAACACTAGGATCTTAATACCTCCATGCAGTGTGAACTCCACCCCTGGCACGTATCCTTCGCTCACTATAATCGGCGCGATAGAAGCTTGATCGTTTTCAATAACACCACGGTAGGTGACTCGATCAAATCCAAGATATAAACCTTCGGTTAGCTCTGAAAGAGTCAAAATGCCACTGTAGTAATAATATCACCCCTTTCATATGTTTATAGGATCGCCGTGTGCATTTTGACAGAAATAAACAGCTTATTTTTGAGTAGCTCACCGTCATCTAGAGAAATAACAATCGTGCTTCTAGTTGTTGTACTGCCAGATCTGTGTGCTGCAACCACGAACACCAGCTGTTTATTGTTCGCTAGTACTGGTGCTGGTATGGCACTTGACAGTACTAATGTTACTGAATTTTCGTTTTCAACCAACCTGAACCATTGTGAATCATCTGGAAAATTAAAAAAATCTAAATACTAATTACTGCTACATTTTATACTTAACACGTAAGTTCAGTAACTGACCTCCTTCGAGAATAAACCGTACGTCTGCATCGTATCCATCGGCCAAAGATATCGGCGTGGTGAACGTAAGACCAGTTGTATCTGTGTATGTTCCTGTGTAGAATGTCTGGGCAAAGATGAGTTCGACGACCGTGGTCACGCCATTTAATGTAAACACCAAGGTGGCATGCGCAGACATTGTCTGAGGAGCTGATGCTTGTATTTCGAGCACTATAATTCTATCGGATGGAATCGATTCTTCTGGGATTATCGTGCGTAATGTTACAGTGACCGTTGCACCATCGGAAGTTGTTTCAAAATAATCTTTTAGTCCTGAAAATTGATGAAAATTGAAAATATCCACTGGAACTCAGGGAATGGAACTCACAATGACTGACATCAATGCCGTTAATAATTTGGTAGAGGAATCTTACCTCCATTCAGTGTAAACTCCACACCTGGCACATACCCTTCGTTAAGCGTGATTGGTGCGATGGTTGCCTGATTGTTTTCGATATGTCCGCGGTAAGTGACTTGGTCAAATCTTAGGGCAATAGTTTCAGGGTTTCCTAAAAAATGAGTTTTATATAGTAAAATCATCTTTAGTATCCTAGTTAACAATTCGTTGTTTCTTACTTTGATTTTTTAACAGCGTTATATATGTATTATTCATGTTTTTTCTCCACTGATAAGTAGAGTTCAAGATTGAATTCAAAGCCCAAATGGTATATTTCTTTCATAAAATCACTAGTGAAAAATCTGGGTGAAACTATTTAGGTGCCATAGTTTCACATGACCAAGCTCAGAAGAACACTATAAATTCTTAAGAATTTTAGCTTTATAACACAAAATCATAACTTACTGGTAATTGCATAAACTAAAATTTAGAGACTTACGGTTTGGTAGAGATACAACTATGGTCGCTCTGGCTGTCCTACTACCTGTTTTGTTTGCTATGATCTCAAATACCAACTGATGGTTATTGAGTAGCACTGCTGTCGGGATTGAGTCTTTCACAATTAAGGTGACGAAGTCTTCTCCTTCAACCAAATCAAACCATTGTGCGTCATTGCCTTCCAACTCAAATGAAACTGCATTAAAACTGACTTCGCTAAGTTTAATTATATCATCAAACTCCAGGCCCGTGGCTTCGTCGTATGACCCAACATAGTAGGATTTTTCAAATGCTAGTTCTTCTAAGTCATTAGTATCGGTGCGGATGACTTCCAGTACTATTACAGTACTTATTCTGTTGTTTGCAATTTGAATAACCAACGTTAGTATCATCAAGTTATTTTCTTCTATTATTAAATCCGGTATCGGCTGTCTTAGTTCTAGTGCTAAGTTGCCGTCTTGATTTCTGACCTGGAAATAGTCCGAAAAATCTTAAAGAAACTACAATATAATATTGGTCATATATCATAGACGAAATTGAACAAACATAACAAACAGTTGCCTTACCTCCCAATAACGCAATAGAAGCATCACTTGGAATATTAAAATCTTGTATGCTCATGACTTCTAACACTGGAGTGCCGTTTACAATGTGTCCGTTGTAGGCGTCCTGAATGAATCTCATGTTTCCTAAAATATATATAGATATTATAAAAAACTACTTGCTTAAAAACCTTAACATCCAAAGAAAAAAACAGAAAATTTCGATAAAACAATAACCATAAAGTTGGTCACAGTAGATAGATTAATTAGCATGTACCTACCCAACGATAATGGATAACAAAATCTACCTTGACTTGTCCAAGCTCTTTTTACTGGAGTCCTGATAAAAGTTTTAGACGTATTCGTCCGTAATCTCAAGTTTTAAGTGTAATTGTAACAAAGTGTACACCTACGTTCTATAACTATGACAAACAAAAATGTAGCTACCGTTAGGCAAGTCGATAGTTATAACGGCTCTTCCTCTAACTCCATTAGTCTTTAGGGCGACTATTGTGAAAATCAATTGATTGTTCGCATCTAAAATTGCTTGAGGAATTTGGGAATTTAGAACTAAGGAAGCTGAATTGCCCTCGGTAATGAGTGAAAACCATGTGGAATGATCTGAAAGACAATTTATTTGATTAATAGTACCTACAATAATTATATATGTATTGAATTTATTTCTATAATAAAATACCGCCCATAATTTGTAAACATTCTCATGTAGTTGCACCTAATTTTGTTCTTTTTATCAAAAAGTCAGCATGACTTACCTCCTTGTAAATCAAACGTAACAGTTCCGTCATAACCATATAAAATGTTGATGTCTTCTTCAAATTGCAATACATTATCTACTGTGTAAGAACCTCTGTAATAAGCTTGATTGAAAACGGGAGTTACTACTTCTTCCTTTACAATATCTATGATGATAGTTGACCTCACTGGAACCGCTCTTTGCCTCCGAGCTTCAACTGTGAGGATTATGAACTGGTTGTTTTCGATGACTTCAGACGGCAATACGTTCGTTCGGTTGATTGTTAACTCAATTACGTTATATATGCTTGATAATTCGAAATTGTCAGCATAATCTGGGAAAAGTCAAGTAAGTATAATTAACTATTCATATGTACCTATATATTTCAAAGTACGTAGTAATGTGGGATTGACTGAGATAATATAAGAATGCCATTTTGGTTTAATGCTTAGCACAGGTGGATTTTGTATATTTTTAAATTGAACTCGACTAAGCGTTGTTGTTTCGGTTTGAAGAATGTAAAATTACATAGCCGGTGAAAATACAAGCACATGAGGCTGGCTCAAGTTGATGGACACAGAACAGTGCGTCGTAGGGTACGTTCCTATTGTGCAATACTTGCGAGGTCAAGCAATCAGCGAGTAGTATAAAAAATACGATGCTCAATACATTTTCTTGATCAAAATATTTCCTCTTCAACTCGCGGTTGATAACTTGCACGTAATAGTGGTTTGTTAATCCTACTAATATTATAAACGTGAAAGTTTGTAAGTATGGATGGATGGATGGATGGATGGACGTTTGTTACTCTTTCACGCCGGAACGGCTGAACGGATCTGGATGAAACTTGGCAGAGAGATACATTATAGTCTGGAATAAAACATAGGCTACTTTTTATCCCGTGAGAATACCGGGATTAAAATCTGCGCGGGTGAAACCGCGGAGCGCAACTAGTAATATGATACATATAATTTACCTCCAAATAACTCAAATTCGGTTCCGATATTGTAGCCAGTGTCTAAAACTATATTTTCAGAAAGTGTGAGTTCATTTTGTTCAAATGCACCGACGTAATAGTTTTGTGAAAAACTCATAATCGTGGATTCTGTAAGCTCTGTAAAAATATATGTAAGTATGTGTTATTTAGGTACTGAAATTACCTCATTTTGGCTAACATCAAATTTTCATAATAAACTGAAAAATAAACAGTTTGATGACTTTGTTCTCTAGGCACGGTAGATATCCGAGGGGATATCTACACACACACACTAAGACTACTACTACTAGGGACACTAAGAGATCTGAGGAGATCTCATAGTGCCAAGTACTAACTTTAAATTGTTTGAGGACTACTAAGGAGGGTAGGTCAGAGGTACGTCCGAACAATGCATTTGCCACATATTGAAGTAGTTGGTATTACAAACGTGACAGGTTGCAAACCCATCGCCGCTCTTAGAATACTAACTGGTTTCCTCTCGATGTTTTCCTTCCACATTTAAGGGCATGGCATTGCACACATACATTTTCCTGAAATATGTAATGTATTTTAAGATGAAATACCCTACGAGATGAAAAGCTTGTCTGGCTTATAGAACTTGTACGTAAAATATTTACATTCAAACCGATTTTATATAAACTACTCCTGAAATTCTAATTTGGATAGGTAGATGGACTACATAGATTTTAATAAGAACATAAATCTAATCAATCATGTCTAAGGAATTCAATATGCATAATGGTTAATAATATTAAGCAGACGTTTGTTTAACTTTGACTATTTTCTTATTTAAAATTTATTTTATTTTCATGGTGAAAGTAAGAGCACCTGTGTATTATTTTTACTTGAAGTTTACCTGCAGGAAATCTAATTAAAACGGCAGCATTGGAGCCCACAGTCAACGCTTTGTCAGCTAAAACGGTGAATAGCAGAACCTTTTCGTTAAAAATCACATCGTCTGGAATGGCGGATCGTAATCGTATTGTCGCAACGTTCCCTATGTTGCTGATTTCAAAGTACTGGGCATGGGCTGAAAATAGCAGTATTTTTAGCATACCTAAGCTGTATACTTTTGGAAATATAAGGTTATTGGGTTAATGACTTCGCTCTCCGTTTCTCTCTTAAAGGGAGAATGCAAGGCTTTCACTATAGGTACAGTGCAAAATCGATATTTTCCTCTCCAGATATTTTAAACTTTCCAAGCGATCTCATTAAATAAATAAATAAATAATGCTGGACAATCCACACAGCACTATCTAGCCCCAAAGTAAGCTATTCAAAGCTTGTGTTATGGGTACTAGATAACTGATATATTTAATACATTATATACTTACATAGATAGATTATTTTTATTATACATAGAGAACACCCAGACCATCGGAACAAATTTCTGCAGATCGTACACAAACTTGTTCCAAGGTGGGAATCGAACCCGCAACCTCTTGCGTCGCAGGCAGGCTCTCGCCCGCTGCGCCACAGAGGTCGTCGTCATTATCTTGCATGCGCTCCAATGATGTTATTTGGCCAAGGTATTAAATTGTAATTTTACCGTATAGCATTTTTTTCGTTAAAACAGAGTGGAAGTTGGTATGAATTTAAAAAAGTCTTATATTTGGAAAAAAAAATCTTATCTGTACCTGAATCATCCAGTTTGAACGCAACATCATCGTCGTACCCTTGTGTTAAAAATATATTTTCAAGTTCAAAATTCATTGGCCCACTGTAAGTTCCGTAATAAATGTTCTTATTAAGAACTGGAGTGATCGTGTCTTCTTTTACTATATCCAAAAGTATAATTGTAGTGGTACTTATAGCGTTTTGTCCTGATGCAGTAAGAGATAGCGTAATATCACTATTCTCTGCAATAACATTCTCAGGAAGTGGGCCTAACAAAGTTACAGTTACTTGGTTCTGTACGTTTGTAACGCCGAAATAGGTCGAGTATTCTGAAAATGTACAAAATAAAAGAATTAGGTTGGGCAGTAGTTGAAACCTTACGTACACCCGTCGGTTTATAGCCAATTTGTTACCAATATATTACAGAATCAAATTGCGTTGTTGCAAACAAACTATATTTTTGGTCTGTCCCTGTTGAAAATAATTCTCACTTTATATATTTTTCTACAAATAACAACCATCAAAGCTTATTTAGAGGTTTTTACATTTGCATTGCTAGTTTACCTTCATTACTTTTAAGGACACTTACCCCCACTATGAATGAAACGCACGTTCGGCTCAAACCCATCACGTAACAAAATTGTTTGGAGCAACAACTCGTTATTCTCTATAGTTCCCCTGTAAGAAGACTCTTCAAAATCCAATTCTCTAGCTGTAATACAGAGTGTTAAAAAGGATAGGATAGCCTCATAAGATGCATTAACGGCCTCGGGTAGGATAATATAGGATATCAGAAGATTTACCGCGGGGAAGAACATAAATAATTTTGAAATAGTAGGTTTACTAGAGTAAAAAAAAGAGTAAAAAAATAAAGAACTGGCCTCTTCATTTGCTTCTCAGTTCAGTTGGTGTTTGTTCTACTTTCTGCTCTGGTATTGGGTTCGATTTTGCACCAAGGACAAACATTTGTGTGTTAAAAATGTTTTTTTCTGGATGTTAGATTGAATTATATTGAATGTATTAATAAAAAAATATTATTTAAGTAGTATGGGAGCTCCCTTGTTTCCATGTTATAGTACAGTGCGAAGCTTGATAGCTTATGATTTTATTTTAATTTTTTTATTTAATAAATAGATAGATAGATAATACTTTATTGCACACCACATAATAATTACACATAAGATAACAATAAAAAACATCTGAGTGATATACAATGGGCGGTCTTATCGCTAAAAGCGATCTCTTCCAGAAAACCTTGGGATGGACTGGATTTGACAATAACGATAAAGGACGAATGATAATTTATAAACGATCAACAGGAGTTTTCTAAAATTTACAATAATAATCGATTCAATAAATATTAGTTGACTTTCCGCACAACACTATCTAGCCACAAACTAAGCAAAAACACATAGGTGTAGCATAAGACTGGTGTGTTTACTTATGCCACTACCTATGTGCATACTTTATCGGGGGCTGAGCCCACCGGTAATAATGTTGCTAGTCTTATCTCTAAGAGCTGACCATTATGCCACTAAATTCGAAGAAGCTAACTCTGATATCTGAAAGTTAGAATATACTGAATGTTAGCATGATAGAGGCGTATTATATTTACCTGTGGCTTTCAGGTAACGCTATTCGTCACATAATAATATTGTCTTCTTTGTATATTATTTGTGAGAATTTATATAAGTACTTTTTCTTTATGTAAGATTCTTTATATTATTATTATTATATAAATATAATATAAGTACTTTTTTCTTATAGCTATTCATATTTTATGTTTGTTTTTGACAAGTTAAAAGTACTGATGGAAATATTTTTATCAGATGGCCAGAACGTGATTCGGCGCGAAAAAGTACCTTCGTTAAATATTTTGGCATATCCTGTGGGGTTCTTTCTACGAATTGAAATAATCACACACATTCCCATTGATAACGTGCTATCAAATCCAGAATGGTTAGATTATATAGCTTTGATTTAAGAAGTAAGATTTAATAAAGAATGCACTGTGCACGCTTGTCTCAGATTAATTGTAGATAACAACAGTACCTACATGATAACACAATAACATTATGACTAAGTAAGTGTAATTTTGTTGCCTAACTGCTATTATTAATTTTAATAAATCCGTGGCCCATTGATAAAGACGAACCTCCCTATTTGAATTTGCAACAAAAGAATATAAAAACGAACTTTAAAAATATATAGGTAAGTTTAAATTCAGCTATCTGATTCCCATAGTACATGCTTTGCTTGGTTTTAAACTAGATATTGCTGTGTGCTACGCTGTGTGGAAGGTCCACCAACATTATTATAGAAAGTCTTACAATTATTTTGCGGTCACGAAGGTATTAATAAGTGCCCGCAGACGCGGATTACTCAATCACAAAATTGGTCCCGTTTTGGACAGGGAACCCGCACCTATTGCATCTCAGTAAATTCAATCAATCCAACTAATTAGATTTCATCTCTTATTTTCAGATATTTATTTCACAGTTTAGATAGCAGCAGCATTATCTCAGCTCTTTTTTGTCTATAGCACCAAAATAATAAAATATTACACGTACTTAAAGTAATAACCTCTTCGACTTGTCGTAAAACTAGCTCATTAGAAACAGTGTGGTGAAAGGATTTTATTAAGTTAAATATGTGCTTTATTAACCAATACGAAGTAAGGTGTTGGATTAATCCAGAATGTATACAAAAGGAACCTTACGGCTAGGCTTCTAGACTAATAGTTATGTACTTACCGGCAGGTAAGGTTATAATGACCACAGCGTTAGCTCCGACTGTCCTCGGCTTGGTAGCTTCTATTGTCAGCGTTATTTGTTGCTCCTCAAACAATTCGGGAGGAATGATCGATGATGTGAGGCGTATGATGGGTTCAATTTCATTTAGTTGAAAAAAGTCTTTGTGATCTACAAAATAAAGGTCAATTAAAACAGCAATAGTAACTAGAATGCTACGTCTTATATAAAAGCTAAATGGTTTTTATGTACAACAAATCTGAAACCTTAAAAAGCTTTAATGGCCAGAAACTTTAGCATAGTCGATTATTTTGATGTATGAGATGGTAGTCGTTTGTTCACGGGCTATTTTCATATTGTCTCGATCACAGAAATTTTCTCTGTTCCGTGGTCTCGATGCATTCGAACAGTTTTGTTTGATTTTCTTTGATTACACTTTAGTAATTCGAACAGATTTTGTTTGATTTCATAATATTAGTACTTCATCATCAAAATGTGTCTATCAACTGTTTGCCATGTGATTGCACACAACTGGGTTGTTTGCGATTATTGATATGTTCAGTGATTCAGATATCTGAAACTGAAACTGAAACAGCTTCACGACTTTGAATCCCCAGGTACGGTAGATATCCATTCAGATCTCCCAGTACCAAGTAGGTACTATAATTCAAGATTCTTTGAGGATTTCTAAGGGGGGTAGTCAGAGGTACGTCCAAACATTACATTTGGCACATACCCACATTTTGCAGTAGTTAGTATTCCATACGTGATAGGTTGCAAGCCCATCGCCGCTGTTAGAATACTAACTGGTTTCCTCACTATGTTTTCCTTCACCGTTTAAGAGCACTGGCATTGCGCACATAAATTTTTCGATAGAAAAATCCATTGGTGCACGACCGGATTCGAACCTGCGACCTTACGATCGGAAGGCGGGGTCATTCCCACTAGACCACCGGTGCTTTTTCATTCAGATATCAACATGTTGAAATGTGCGTGAGAAGTAAATTAGCAGTTTTCAGCCCTACATACCTACGAAGATACTAGGTACTTACTTTGTTTTGGATCGATCGTTTTTATTTAGCATGCATATTGAATTTGATATGTAGAGCCGATAACAAGTATACAAAATGAAGAACATACAGTTAAAACTATAAAATGTACCTCCAATAAGTTCAACAGATATAGTTTCATCGAAGCCCTGAACAATTGCGATTTGCTCAACAGACAAACCATTGACAGAGTCGTATGATCCATAGTATATGGATTTATGAAACACTGGGGTCACACTATCGTTCTTTATGATTTCCAAACTGACTATTGTGGTTGCCTCACTGCGATCTGTCGAAGCCACTACAGGCATCGATATAAAGCTGTTTGCTTCTATAACTCCATCCGGTTGAGGTACCATTGTTATAGTTAGTAGATTATTTTGAACAGAAGCCGTAAATCTCGACGAATGGTCTGAAAAGCAATAGAAATAAGAATATTAAACAAAAAACGACTTCAAATACACTAAAAACATAAAACAGCAAAATGTGCAAATTCGCTTACGATGGATGGATTGAAGCCTAACTACTGAACTGAACTTTTAAGGAAATTACTAAGGAACCAATCTGAAAGCATATTTATTTATATCAAATAAATAAAGATTTTTCTAAATAGATTCATAAACGATAAGGTAACAAACAGATGTCTCAGCTCCATTGCTACCTCTAATTTTACAAATGACGTTTTATAAACGAGTTTCTCTGTCAATATTCATTGCAGCCTCAAGGTAACTTGAAAATCCCATCATTGCATGCAAATTGGGATAATCGTGTTCGTAGTCTGTGAGATAAACCAAGTCAATAGTAAACATGCCTTTACACCCAATAGAAGTTGATTTATACCTACAGCGTAATAGTTAGTTTCTCTATTAAGCCGGTACTTAGTGCTTTTCCGTGTCCACGCCTTTATTTCAAAGAAATTTGTTTCTGGGACAAGGTTTTAAGCCAACCGTTCGGTCAGTCAGCCTAACTCAAAACAGCATGAAAAACACGTACGCAGAACTCACTAAAATTCGGGTTTAATAACGATGCTTTTCTTCACCATTTGCGATCATTATCTATGAGAATTCATTTAATACATTCGTGCATGAACGGAAATGATCTTTCTTTGGAAGAAGTAATTTGGTGACGATACCAATGCTCCTAAATAAAGGTACCGAATTGATTGTAATAATACCTTCTATGATTGAAATATATTTACCTCCAGTGACTCTTGCAGAAACTATAGTATTGTCATAGCCTTGACTCAAAACAAGAGGCGTTAGTTGCAAGGCATTGTCTATGATAGATCCTTCATACAGTGCGCTTTCAAACAACAGTGGCTCCTCTGAAATAAATGTATTGTTATTTGATACTGATTAACTACTTTCAGTAATTTAAGAATATACATATAATGATTACACGTAGAAGTTTTTACCTTCTGGTAGAGTTATGACGATAGTAGCAGAGTCACCGCTTGTGTACTCCCTATCTGCTCTTACTACTAGGAAAATTTGTTTTTCCAACAACACATCCACGGGTAGTGGCGTTCTGACTACAAGATACACATGATTTCCTTGTGTTTCTTCAGTGAAATAGCTCTTATGCTCTGGAAAAAAAACAAAACAATCACTTACGCTTTTTAACCACGCTGCTGGTTTTGGAAGATTTCTCATTAAATAATTATATCTAATACCTATAAACGAGCAATTTTTGTAGGTATATTTGTTTATTTGTTTAAAATCTGAATCTCAGATCTTTATGAAATTTACTATGGAGTTTCGGGGACGATTAATTAATCTAGCTAGGATTCAAAGTTGTGTTCTGAGGGTCTGTTCGCATTTTGACCTCTTTCTGATACTTTTTAAAAATCGAATAAGTATGTAATAAAGTTTAACCTACGCAGGGACTTCATTTTATACAACCTTTATTGAAATTGGCGAAGTTATTGTTTCTTGTCAACAGATTCAATTATAAAATTTTACGACAAAATAGTTATTAAGAGTTTTAGAACTTTACTTAACTTTTAATAACAGGATAGTACAAAGAGATCTAAAGCTACAGTGCCTAAGATTGCCGTGAATCGAGTCGTGAGCTTTTATTAATTTGGACGTTCATTAAATTTTTGAAATAATATTTTTTCATTATTGTCAGCCCGGGCAGCTCAGATGGTAGGCAGTGTTAGGCCTTCTGAGCCGTGGGTTATATAGGCCGTGGGTTGCACCCACCGCTAACAGCCTTTTGCTTAATGAACATAGATAGATATTTAATTTTGTTCTCTGTCTGGGTGTTATAATATATTATAGGAATGTATATGCATAAAAAAAGTAAATACGAGTAAGTATTATATCAGCTGCTGTGTGGAGAGTCTTGGTGGACTTTCTACTTTATTCATTTATTATTTACCTCCATCTAAAGTAAATTCCACATGCTCGTCGAATCCTTGCTGCAAGAAAATGGTATCAAGGTGGACTATTTGATGATCGTCAGTGTAGGTCGCAAAGTAGGTTGTTTGGCTGAAAACTGGCTCCTCGGGAAATTCAAACTCTGTGTCACCTGATATAAGAATTGTGCCAGTTGTTGAAAGGGGAGGATCTCCAGTTAGGTCTACATCCTAAAATGAGAATAAAATCAGTAAACTTTCATTATCAAAACGAGATAAGACATTCAGGGAGTATTACGGAAGTTACAGATACTCAAGTCCCGTTTCCTAACAATTAGAATTAAATAGGTATTATACATCGAACTTATTACGTGACGTTCAATCTTAATTAAAATAAAATAAATTAATTTATAACAAATCACAGAATAAGCATGTTGTTTTTTTCCAATTATGCAATTCATACTTGCCGTTGCGGTTATTTTCAAAGAAATAGGCTCTCTCAAATTTCTTATAAACGCTAAGGTCTTCAACTGAGCTTTGTACTCTTTGGCCCCAGCTGCCGCCGATGCCACTGCGTCATATTCAATTTCAACATATGGATTATCTTCTATCTCAAATATTATTCTACTGGTTGTAAGATCAATATCCCTGACTGTGATTTCGTGCAGGCACCCAGTTAGGAGAAAACCCGGTGGTAAAGGCGGCGCAACAACAAACTCAAATGAATCCGTCGGTCGAAATTCTGGATAGTTGTTGTTGGTGTCTTCGATGTCAATAACGAAAATCTAAAAAAATGTTGAAGTACTGTGGTTATTATTAAGTAGAAGGAAAGAGAGGCAGAGGAAGACCTAAGGATAAGTTACACGAGCCAAATAAAAGCGAAGGTGGCCGTTGTGGCTTATAAGGGGGCCATGGAGGTTGCCGTACAGAGAAACACCTGAAGGAATTACATTAATTCGACAACAAGAGCATTGCTCTTAAATTAGAAGAAGAGTCGTTTATCAATGGGACATTGTCTCTGTTCCCAATTTTATTTGGCCATGGAACCCTAATCGATCATACTTTTTTTGGCGGAACCCTAGCTGACGGCTTATATAAGTTTACATCGCCTTCAATAATACAAAGTTGCGCATCTGGAAAGTGCAATGATACAACATACATGTTACCGCTTGCTTATTTTATATCGAGATTAATCTTTATAAAGCCGACACAAAGATAGTGGTAATTTTCTGACGGAAGCCATCAAGCATCAGCGTTTAGTTTAGTAGCTTGCATTCAAAGTCCCAAGGGAGTTCGAGTCGAAAAAATAGGGTATTTTATTTTTACAACTTATAGGTAAAAACGTTTGACCGCAATCTCACCTGATGTTAAGTGATGATGCGGTCGACGATGTGGCACGTTTACCTAGAAAATACTTGTTCACTCTTCTCTTGAAAGTATCCAAATTATTGGCATATTAAATGGCAAATAGGTCATCGGAAAGACGGACGCCGCGGGAATTCCATTCATTAGCGGTGCGCATGATGAATGAAGAAGCAAAGCGCTTGGTGCGGGCAGTTGGTATGTTAACCATGAATGGATGCCTCGTATCCGTACGTCTGGTGGTCCGATGGTAGAATGGGGATGAGGGGATCAAGCTGTGGAGTTCGGACGCGCACTCACCGAAATGTATCCAATAGAATACCGATAGACTGGCAACTTTGCGGCGATGCTCGAGAGTCAGGAGCTTTGACTCGAACAACGCGTCGTTACCTATGAGCCTTTTGGCTCGTCTCTCAATAGTTTCCAAGGCCTCAAGCTGGTATTTAGCAGAGCCATCCCAAAGATGAGAACAGAACTCCATACACGACCGGACTTGCGCTTCACGTATCACTAGTTATTTTGAAACAGTGGGGTGAAAGGAGTTTTGAGTGCGCTTTATAGAGGCACCTTTCGGTCAATTATGATACATGTGCCAGTTTCTTCACGTTGTTTCCCTTCACCATTTGAGAGTAAGCACATAATTGATAAACAGAAAAACGAACCCACGACCGATTTGAGATTGAATGCATGGTCGATACCACTGGACCACCAGTACTCACACCTATTCGATGAGAATGATGATGCCTATAAATAACAGTCACGCTTACAAATGATAGAGGTGCTGTTGCTGACATTGAGTGAGAGAAAAACCATGAAAATACTGTGCTAAACTTACCAACGGAGTAGAGTTTCCTCCAGTGCAACTAAAAGTAATAGTCACGTATATGGATAATGCAGTCTCATACTCCTCATATTGAGCAAATGCAGTACTTGTTTGTATTGTAAATTGTGAGTTTACAAGAGAAATATCTAAGTAAGCGTTTGGTCCAACCAGGGCTCCTCCGTAATTGATATTTGTTATACCTAAAATCAGAATCAAGATTCGAATAAAAAATTACTAATCAAGTGTTTGCGGAAAAAGTACGTAAAAAATTTAAAAATCTACGCAATGATGTAAAATAACGAAATTAAATAAACTCTACTATTTACTAATAATGTTTAATTATTTTCTTAGATATATGTACCTAGTGCTAATGGAAATTTATTATTAGTGCATATCATTTTGAACATAATATTAAGATCCGGTTAGTTGGTGATACGTTAATGAATCATATATATCGATACCATTTTTAAGCACAGATAATATAAATTGTATTAGGTGACGGTGTGATGGTAGCAAAAATATCTACCTACGTCACCAAGAGAAAGAAAACGAAACGAGGAAGCATCCTAACTGTCAAGCACTGAAAATACGGATTAAATAACCGTTAACGTTTCTGAGCGTGGCAGTAAGTAACGTAGTTTCAAAATATACGTACCCTGAATGTTTGCAGTAGCCTCACTTCTTATAATGCCTCTATGTATGTCCTTTATAGCTTCAGCATTTGGGACTGGCCCCAATTGGAGACCGCCGCCTATTTGACACTGACCTGTAAATAATAATTGGCATTATCCACTCACACTATGCGAAATAGTTTGTATTTTTTAAATGAAACTTACCATTGCTGATTTGTAGATAGCCCGCAATATAAATAACCGATATTAAATAATTCTTGATTTCCATTGTCCTTAGAATAAATCGCGTAGCGTGTGAAATAACATCCCTAAAAGAAACAGTAAACAATATCACTAAAATAATAGCACACGCAGAAGTCGTCTAAGGAATGGGGAACTTATAGAGAAAAAATACAGAAACGTGAGGTACTTACCGATGGGCTTTTTTGTAACGCAAAATATTGAATCCACACTTTACAAGTTTCAACAAAACAGTCGAGAATTCGGAAACAACACGTCAGATTATCAAAATACGAACGCATATATGAATAAAGATAAAATATCATTACCACGATTACTTTATCTATTGATTGCTATCTTCGCAAGGAAATAATGCGATATCAATGTAAATAGCTTTGATAAGACGACAATTTAATTCTTGATTAATTATGTATCAAACAAAAGAAATAAATTGTATTAACTATATTCGTAGGAAGACAACCGAATGGTGGCCAAAAACCGGTGGCGTGGGATATATTGTAGTGAGATGGGTGGAAGACATAGCGAAAATCACGAGTCAGAAATTATTCCCGTTGAGTAACACACCTTTCAGTCACACTGTGACACAATGGGACGAAAAATTCCCGTTGACTAACCCCTGTTACACATTGCGACTTTTATTTTCCCGTTCGGTCACACTGTTACTTAACGGGAAAAAAAGGACAAGCCTAATAGCCATTTCTATTTTGAAAGATGACGATAATGATTTCATCATGCGATTAAACTGTTTATCGATTAACTAACGCAATCTACCAACTTTGATGCAGCCCGCATTTTTTCTTCGGTGTATGAATAGACGCGTTAATATTTTTCGTGGACACGCTGCTGGGAACTCAAGAAAAATAGAACCATCCTTTGGGAATAAGCCATTATACGGTTAAACTATTGGAAAGTACCTACCTAGGGTGCTAATTAATGTAAACATCTGTTTAAGTAGATAACAATATCTGGGGGAGTCAATATTGCGCACAAGTTGAATACATTAAAACAAAAAAATCACAAATAATTACTTTATACAGCATTGATGAAATATATACATATTTAAACGATTTGGAGGATACTTAAATCCCTATACATGACTGCGAGAACCTAAATGATAATTACTTACGTACCTAAGCTTTTTCTTACCTATCAATGCCAAGCATCGATAGTTGTAACATCATGATTCTGTTCCATGCTGTCCTGAGGTTTCCTATTAACCGATACATTTAGAGCCAAAAGTTGCTGTATAGGTAGACGAGGAGACAAGTTCACCATACTGGCCCATTGGCCGGAGCAGAGTTCAGGAAATTTGAGCTTCTTCAAGAAATGCCCTTCTAAAAACCACGGCGAGACACACGTGGGCGAGTAATCCCATATTTTCATTTCGTTTAGCCGTACCCATCTGTAAAATAAATTGCAAGTAACTGAGTGATCGAACCTCAGAATGTAAGCTTATCGAAATAAATTATCGATACATATATTAGTAAAACAGAAATGTCGAATTGATCAGTAGCTAATATTCGATATTGATAGGAGCCAAACATTTAGCTTATTTATTTATATTTCATTGTTCTGTAAGTTTTCTTCAACGTGGCAATACTATTCTAAAACACTAATAATCTTGAATGTGAAAGATGGATGTTTATTACTCAATAAAGCCATAAGGGCTGAACGGATCGGATAAAATTTGGCACAGACATAGATTATAGTCTAGAATAGCACAAAGGGTAACTTTTTATCCCGAGGGAACACCGAAATTTAAAATTACGCGGGTAAAACCGCGGAGCGCAGCTGGTCTTACATAGTACCAAATATCTATGCAGAGATGGTAGACAACCAGATGGTCTGTATGCAGTCAATATGCAAATCTGAGCTCATTGACAAACGAATGCTCAGATGCTTATAGATTCAATTTATAGGATAGCGCTAGTAGGTACCTATATTGCTTTTCAAATTTAGTTTCTAAGTAAAGTGAAAATAATTTCGAAGTACGATCATTTTCAAGTCTTCTGATTAAACACGTTTCATGAAACCACTTATAAATGGTGATGAAACAAAACGGTTCAGATTACTTTTTCATTAAGATTCGAAACTTCAGTAAAGAAACAAATTAAGTACCGACGGAAAGTTATGTTAGGTCTTTTAAACGCCAAAAGTTTTGAAAAATGGTTTGCTACCTTACTTTCGGATATTTTGTTGTAATTTATTGATCTTAATAAAGTACACAACATTTACAAAAAAAAAATATCTGAATGTTTTTGAAAAGATTACGGTACTTTAGTCAACTACATATTATTATTAGAAATCTGGCAAGGACGAATAAACCAAAAAATCTGGTTAATTAAAAATTACTTACGCAGAAATGTAGAGAGCGTGACAATCGCAATGCCAAGGGTTTCCTGATAGCTTTACGATTGCCAATTTCGGCATGTAGTCCAATGTCCGTGATGGTAACGAAGGAAACAAATTGCCATCCAAATATCTAAAACCACATCTATAATAATAATAATAATATAATACAGTGTCTAATCTTACAGTGTCTAATCTACTTACAGTGTTGTTAGATTTTTTAAAGTAGAAAATGCTTTGAAATGGACTTCATATAGTTTATTTTCTGTCAAAAGCAGCGAAGTCAAGTTATCCAGTTTATAAAACGCAGTGATATTTATAAATCGTAATTTGTTTCTTGATAGGTCTAGTTTTTCTAGACTAGAGCAATTGGAAAATATCGTGTCTGGTAGTTCAGTTAAAGCGTTCTCCTTCAAGTCCAACGTGCGCAGTAATTTCAGTCTTTCAAATTCAACTCCTGAAAGCTATATAATGAGGGTAAAATAATTGAATAAATAATAATAAGCAAACTTTAATCGCTAAAATACTTACGCTTATTAAATTGTTATTTGACAAGTCCAGAAACGTCAAACAATTGAGATTGTAAAATAATTGATTAGGTATACTTTGTAGTTTATTTTTGTCCAATAATAAAGTTTCTAACGACGATAGGTTCTGGAAAGCTTTTTCGCTTATATTCGATATTTTGTTATCCGACAGTTTCAAAATCTGGAGTGATTTTATTGAAAACGTTCCATTTTCAATTCGTTGTATTTTATTTTTACAGAGATCCAATATGAGCAAGGATTCAAGTCCGACAAAGCTGTCCGATGGTACATACATCACATTGTTGTTTGAGATATCGATGGTTTCCAAAAACGAGTTGTTTATAAATAACCTCTCCGGTAGAGTGTACAGGAAATTATTAGACAGGTCTACGTGAAAAAGGTTTTTCGTCAGTCTAAAAACTTCGCCATCAATTTCTTCCAAATAATTTCTTTGAAGGCGCCTGTAATGGATATTGCAGTACGGTCAAAAGGCACAATAAAGAACAAAAAGTGGTTTATTTTAAGCAACGCTCCATTTCTCCTTTACGTAAGAGCTTTACTTCTTAAATTTTGTCAGGAGATAAATACTACTTATACATACAATCGCCCGCAATCTCTTATCAATTACTGCAAAATAAGTGACCTGTCTTTTTGTAAACAGGGATTGGGCTTATGTTTTTTTTGTATAGGACTGTTTACTATTTTTAAAACCATATGAAAGTACAACCAAGAAAATACAAAAAGAAAATCAACGAAAACTTCAATGTTGACTGAAGGACACTCTCAAAAAGCAATTTTTTAAAGCAAATATCATTATTTTGTCAGCATCTCTCGCTTTTGGGCCGGACAGGACTTGCCACGCAACAGATGCCATCTACAGATAGGAATTATATTTTTGGTTTAAATAACTTTATTATTACTATTGAAAAATATCATTGACAGTCTTCATAGTCCATTTATAATGAATCTTAAAACTATTCAACACTAATAATCTACTTCATGTAGTTTAGGTGTGTCCGTTTACTTAAATCTAATAGGCTCCCAAATAAGTGCTTAAGTCATTTTACTTACAGTATTCTTAGATTAACAAGAGAATCAAATACACCAGCTGGTAAATACTCCACGTGATTGTCAAACATGTCCAGTTCAGAGAGAGAACGCATGCCCTTGAAAGTTGTCTTGTGAAGAGTTCGCAATTTATTCGTTCCCAAGTCACTGAAATAGAAGTCACAAAATTATCTTAAGGTAGGTAGTTGCATCACATTTTGTTGTACAAGAATTAAATAAAATAAACTGAGCCTGGTTCACCCGTTTTAGGCACAGGCAGTTTGGCTCACACACTGAAGACTTAACGATAGGACCACAAACCGCCCTTATTTCTCCTGAAGGAATGCTTCCATGTTTATACTTTCACATTCTACAGTGATCATAATTATGTTCACTGCATTCCACTAGTATTTTCATCTCGATGACACGTGATACTTTACTTATTCCAGGCTCCAAAATTATCAAATGAACAAAAACAAATGACAGACAATGAATTTAAAATAATTTCAATTAAGGAACCAATTTATGTTCCAGACCTACTCAAATAATTTCAAGTAAAACCTAATCATTGTTTTATTAAGTTTTACCTACGAAATAATTATTTATTCGTAAGGATTTACTTAATTTCAGCCTCTTTTATTAAGTACTATACTATTTTATAACTAAGTACTATCTGCAGAATATTTATTTATATCCCAGGCAGGTTGAACTATGAAAGTATAACAATATTAAATGCATTATTATAATATAAATAAAAGAGTTTTTGGTTGTTTTTTGGTATCTGCGACACTCTTTAATACTTCTGCTTGTATTTTTATTTCCCTAATATTTGATTTGATTTACTTTTTTAAGGCACATTATTATACGATCGAAAAGTACGCCTTAACGACCCTAAACAGGAATTTTGAATATCAAGGTAAGTAGTACAATGAAGTGGCTAATTTGGCCCGCAAACCAAGGGGTAGGGCCAACAAATGGAAATGAAATGTTAATTTTGTGCTGGTTTAAGTTTTGTAAGGAAATATGAAATTATATTTTGGCTTGTTATGGCCTGATGCCAAATTTTTCTAGATAGAAAGATGAAGATGAAGAGATTATTATGGAATTGTATAAGTTCTCATGCCCTAAAAAGATTAGCTGGCGCCTGGAAGCAGTGCTAGGTATACGCGCGGATCCACACTACTATAAGGTCCTACGTATAGGTACGTCTGCGTATAATATACATTATTAGCAAAACACTTTTCATCATTAAAATAGTACTTCTTCTTTCTTCTTTTTATGGCTCCTGTCATAGACAATCTTGCCAATGTCAAGTGATTCAGAGATTATACTCTTTGTAGTTATGTTTCTAGTCACGTCAGTCCAAAGTCGAGTCAGTCAATTGTTTTGAAGAAAATGGTGGCGGTTTCTTCAAAACATTTGAAACATTTTCGGTCAAATCACGATATCACATAATACACTTTCATTTCAAATGCTTACACTTTGTGCTAAGACCACAAATAATGTTGGTTAAAATACCACCAAAATTACACAACACAACTCAAAATAACACTAGAAAAACAATTAAAATGAAAATGCTATGTTGCTTCGTTAGATGACAGGAAACGAATCATTAAAATAGTAGTTATCATTGTAAGTATTGAGTTTGACGTATTTGGTACTTGACTAAAAAGTATTTTATCTATTTCATTTGACACTGGCAAGATTGCATGTTGAAATGACGTAGGGTTTTCTCTGTTCCGTGGAAACGACGGACAGGGGCCATAAATGGAGCTCAAGGAATATGGAGCTAAGAAGAATACTCTTCTTCTTCTTCAAACGTGCCTACCGGGTTGCACTGTTATACATACACGCGTAGAAACACGTCCTAACTTATTTAAAGAACTTGGAGTCGAGCGAATAATGACAGCTTGCTATCTATCACCAAATAGTACAATAAACTAAAGTTAACTAGTAGTTCGCCCCGAACTGAGATCTCGTGATGCGATCCGAAAGCTCCGAAAATTTAAGTACATAGATGGTAGTAATAAATCCGTAAAACTTCAACTTTTGAAGTACTTACGTAGGTAGGTACGTAGGTACGTTTCCTTAATCGTTTAAATCTTCCTATTTTTTCTACTTTAGTCTCGTAGTACCTACCTAACTACACTGGCCTGTGCAAATAAAAGTTGTTGAATAATAGACATAATAATACCTACACACATAGTCGTAGGTAGGTATTTGGCAAAAATAAGACAAATACGCGAACAGGAATAGGTAATCCAATCACGCATTGTGTCTTACCTATCTACCTTGAGCAGGTAGGTATTTGTGTCCAAATTTACTGTTTGGCCTTGCCTCTGATTATCCCCCACTAACTTGGTATACTTACCTAGAAAGGTTACCTACTAAATGGTACTTACTTTGTTTCAAAAGTGCGGGCCAAACGACGCTACAGGCCGCTGCGCCGCCCGCCCCCGCGCGTCTTTTCTTGACTTACTTAATTTAATTTTAATTAATAATAATATGAACCAACGTGATGAATACTTAGATCAAAATCCTTTGGTGACATCGAAATAGTGCAGTATTTGTTTCTTCCTTTGTTCAACAGCTGTATTTAATTTGTCCGTTATACCAAACACAATGCTTGGACTTGCGTCTGTCTACCACTGACCGCTGTAACCGCTTTTTTTTGTGTAACTGTAACCCCTGACTGCAACTTTGTATGGTAAAGAAGTTTTAACTCAATTGGCCGATTTATTGAAAAGTTCCGTTGAACAGACCTTGGCTCCATCATCAGACCAGGTCGCTGTCAACATTTTATGAGAACTGAAAACTTTTTCAATTTATTTCAATATTTTTTTTTATTAAAAAGCAAGGGAACTGGCCGACCAGTAGAAAAACCTTGATACCAACGAAACTCTTAGATATGGGAGCTCTTAGTTCGTTGGTTAATTTAATTTAACTTTTTTGTTGTAACTCTAAAAGCAGGCATCCTAGAAAAAAAAAATAAAAACGGTTTTGGAATGTCCAAACCAAGCCCTTTCATATGACATGTAACTTTATTTTTTTGTGTAACTTTTTTAATTTTTGCCCCCTTAAAAACCCCATATTTTAATAACCCCTTATCCGATTTTACTCATATACTTACCAGTAAATTTCTCAAGTACAAGCTATCCACTTACCAAATTTCATGCAGATCGGATAAGCGGTTCTCAAGTTATCGTCGGACAAACATACAAACATACATACATACATACATAAAATGCCAAATCGCCCAAGTTGATTGTAAGATCTTCGTTCGCTTCGCTCACTCGATCAAAAAGTGTCTTAACCAGCTCGCATAGCCGGGCAGATAGTACACTTCGCATGTGTGATATCAAAGACAGAGAACGCCCTATTTGTACCAATAACCTCTGTTATACTTACATAGTCACAAGATCGGCTGGAGCTACCAAGTCAGTGGAAAGTGTAGAGAGCCCTGCCCTCCAGCAGTTCAAAGAGCGTTGCGTCGAGTCGCAGCGGCACATGCTTTTTGCACACTGACGCCATCGAGACTGGCTGAAGCTTATCGTCCAAGCTGTATTAAAAAAAATTATAGATTTTGAGTCTTACTAGCAGTACTATGTCAGAAAGAGTACATCACCCTCGGTGTACGTGCTTCAGATGCATCGGCCTGTTGTATTCACTTTTTCTCATAATACAGATATTGATGGGCATCACCTGATCAAAATTTTAATTTAATTTATAATGATCTTAATTTTATAGAATTTCATACGTATTTTATTTTTATTCCTTTTTTGTTCCAATTTACAATTTTAATTTTCATATGGCATTTTATAAATTATTTATTTTAGGTAGCTACGTGTTAGTTGTAAGTTTTTGTGTAAAGTTATATTTGATCTTGTATGACTTGTATTTGTATGGATTTTTAATCTGAAATAAATGATAATAATAATAATGTTTATTATATTCCGATAAAATTTTTCCACCCTTCTTCTTCCTTTTCATCGTGTCACTAGTTCTTTCAAAACAGTGCGGTGAAAGGACTTTAAATGCGCCTCAAGGAGCCTTTCGAGAACTTGACACGTCATGTTTTTATTAGAATTTTTTAGTTTCTACGACATGCCGGTTTCCTCACGAGGTTTTCCTCCACCGTTTGATAGTACTGGCACTGTGCGCCTACATTTTTGAACAGAACACGAGTATTCTTAGACCACCAGTACTCTCAATCCAATACGTATATAGGTTCGCGGATTGACCTAGTACCTCGACCCCTTACTCGGTTGTTCGATAGCTCTCAGCCGACGCTCCAGCTGCCTCCAGTGGAAGTCTGATGTGCAGGACACCGGCGTTGGAGAGTCTTTGTTGCGTTGCCCGTGCACTAACATCTCAAACACTTCGCAGGCGTTGATGCTGCATTGCGACTCTGTGGCTTCCAAGTCTAGAAAGAAAGTTGCCGTTTGATTAAAGGAATATAAATTGAATAGTAGCTCAAATGACGTTACACGCGGTCACGAGCAGCCTATGGCAGAGAATGATGGTATATTTAAAGACTACTGTCATTTGGTGTTCCAAAGCAAAATGGTTTGTACCTACTTATATTAGGCTTTGCTATAGATATCTAGTAACTGATTTTAATAACTTGATTTAATTCTAATTGCGATTGGTTCTAGTGCAATTACAAACACATGAGATATAAATGAGTACAAAGCACAAAACCAACACAGATCATCCTGACTACAAGTGGCCTATAAGGCCACTTGTAGTTGTAGTAGTAGTAAGGCCCTAAGGGCCTTACTACAAAAAAATAGGCAAACGTTAAACACTGCCTAAACTTTTGATATCTCTTGCCATTGCGTAATGGCAAACAGAGACCGCGCTAATTTTAGACACTGTTTAAAGTTGACACCGTTTTGTAGTAAGGCCCATAGTTATTTGTTATACAAGAGTGCAAAGTTGCTTTTTAACCGCGTGTTCAATTTTGATGACCGAGCAAGCGAAGGATTCTAAAATGTAATCACGAGCGCAGCGAGTGATTCAAAATTAGAATCCTGAGCGTTAGCGAGGGAATCAAAAGAGCACGAGGTGAAAAATCTTTGCACTCGAGTGCAACACGTAACTTTTCATTCCACCTCAGCGAGGAAATGACTAAATGCAAAAAAAAACGTTTACAATCACAAGATAGGTACTTTTATTTCAGTATAGGTATTAACTACTACATTTCACTTGTTTTCAAGTTTCTTGTTTTTAATATAAGGTTTAACAATGACGTGAAAAAATGTCGCGTAAAGAACCGCGTACAAAGCAAATTGAAAAAAGAACACGAAGAAGGTTCCGAGTCTGAGTTTTTAACAAATTAAAAAAAAGTTGTATGATATATTCGGCACCATAGAGGTAGCAGTAAATAGGTTTAATGTTTTTTTTGTTCTTTCACAAAGTTAGTGCACACGATGTTCTAAATTCAATTTACTTTATCCTCTAGAGAATAAAAACGGCTTTTGCACTCAGATATTGAATAGCAAAAATACTCTTTCCGAGATGGTGGGATGAAAAATATATTCTATTTTTGAATTTAAAGTCGTATTTGTGAGTCGTACATTCGATGCCTCAAAACGATGACGAAAGACGAACATCAAGACAATTTTTTTATACAGTTGTATAACATCACATAATATCACATGGGCCATTTGCTTGTTCCATCAGCTAGTTGTATAAAAAAATCGTCTTGATGTTCGTTTTTCGAGCAACATTTCTTATTTCAATCAGAATTGTATTGTGATCTGCAGCTTTGCTCCATGTTCTATAGAAAATTAGAATTAATGTTTTTCCAGTTCAACAACTCTAATTTATTTGATTCATTTTAATTTTGAAAAATATAAATAAATTGGCAAATTCTCTATGGAATATTGTTATGATTTACTTATGCTATTAAATTGTAAACATTAGTAGCAGCATTTTTTTATTCTGTTTGCTGATGAAGTTGTTTGGTCTCCTAGGTCACACTCCTACCTTATGAGGTACGCATGGTATGGTGAGGCCGTTTGAAAGTTCAATCATTGGTTGAACTTTTCAAATTGAAATTGCCTTTTTCAAATTGAAACGTAGGTACAGTTATAAGCCTATAATTCTTATTTTAAGGACATCCACATCATCCAAACCGAAATACAGGAACGTTGCTATTATGCGCTACAAATGGGCATGGTGGTCGTAATTCCCAGGACAATCCCTTCACAAAGCGCTCTAAGTAATTATAGCAGGGCACTTCACGACACAACACTTTCAAATGTCACATTCAGTGTCACGTTCTAAATTATACCTACACAATGGACTAGTCCCGTTTGACCTAAGATTTAATTATTTTCATAAATTGAAAGGTAAGACACGGTCTAAACAAAGGTCTAACCTGCTCCGAACACGATTCAAAATTCTGTAAGAAAACCTTTCAAACTAACACTTCAAACCTATTCAGTGTTCCCAAGCCAATTCCAGTTCAAATTTATCTACACAATGTACATTAAACAGTAGTACGAAGTTGCTTATTCTCACCTGCATTTCCGAATCCATTTATCGTTTCGGTGCCAGTTTGCAGCGATTTTTAAAGTTGGCCTCTGGCGAACGCCCTGACGTTGAACTTTTTATGCGATACGTAGATACAAATTTACCACTACTATTGGTACCAATAAACTATATCAAATGAGAAATTTTATATACATTTGTAATAGCAGTTACACTACCTACTGGTATTGTATACTATATAATAATCACTTTTGTAATGAGTTCCTCGCTCTTACTAGCATGAGCTTGTGTGTAGAAGCGAGGGCTCTTCTTCAGGCTAGCTGCAAGGAGTTTAATGCTAAGGCACTTATTTTAGTAGTAAAATTTTTTTTAGAGAAAAAATAAATAAAAAATCAACAACAGAATTTAATTAAGTATACAAAAAAGTAAAAAAAAGGATATTAGCAGGCAGAACATTAAACAAAGAAAAAGAGTTAGAATACAATACATGTCACCAGTGTCCGTATAAAATACTGATTTTTAATTTTGTTGTTAATTAGGTACATAATTTGAGTAATTATTATGAAAATTTTATCATCGCCATCAACATCATCAACCTATTTCAGATCACGGTTATCCATGAGATTACTGTGTCTCTCCCATGTCGTGCCAATGAATCCGGGCAAATGCAAATAATTATTTACAAACAAACACAAACAGTTTAGTTGCGATTAATAAATCGTTGCAAACGGTAAATAGCTCAACAGATTCAAATCAATGCTATTCAGACCTCAAGACGTTGCGTTGGCTAAGCAATGACACGTAATAAGGTGTCGGGCGCCAGAACATCGTAAATGGTATCAATTGAAATAATGCTACCACTTTGAATAACATTCACCCTTCTAGTGAATTTCCGCCAAATTTACGGCAACGCATAGTAGGATCAGGGCCCTTACCACCATCTCTTGAAGCATTCTTATTTCATCATTACTTTTATGTCAATGTCTTATATCAACTGCATAGAGTCGGCTGTATGATCAAAAAGTAAAGTAATATTGAAATAAAAATGCTTCAAGAGATGGTGGTACGGGCCCAGGCTTACAGAAAGTGTATCCATTGCCTGTCATAGCACAGCACACGGTGTGACCGGTGACGTAGACGCGGAAAAATGGCAAAAAATGAAAATATCACACTATAAATCTCTCATGACATACACGTCCCATACGTTTCACTGGAACGAACGCCTCGTCGCTGTACGTTAAGATTAAATTTTAGTGCTTTACTTCTTTTTACTGTTTCGAAGGAAAAATACATGTGTCACTGGGTATAAAATTCAACGTCTGAATCAATAGAAGGTACTGTAAAGGTAGAAATGTTTACACGTGTTTGCTTTGGTTTATGTAGAGTATTTCATGCAAATTGAATAAAATAAAACAAACAACAGGCCTTATAGTACTTAATAAATTTTCGTTAACTTCTCGTACATCAGCGAAAAAACAGCAACTTCATACTTAAGACCACTTACCAAAATTCTAAATGTACTCAACTCATTCATAACTTTTTTGTCATTGGGCAACTAAATGAGTTTACGCTCTTTATTTTGATTGTTGTATTTTAATTAAAGTAATAACTTATTTCCGAGTTAACTAAGGCACATTAACCTAAAGAATATAAAAAAAAACAATGAAATGTTTACGAACACTTAAACATGATGCAGGTTTACCTATGCCAGAAGCTTGACGCGGCACTCTTTTGTTTTTACTTGTTTTATGGCAAAAAAGTAAAAAAATTGATGTTGGGTACATAAGGAATGAGTAAAATATGCAATTAATGTTACCTCTGATTTTTATAGTTGCTACGACGAGAACTATTACGAATAAATTCATATTATTCGTATGGGGCCTGCCGATTACTGCTCACGAATAAACCTTCACTGCTTTTGTTTTAACCGATAACAGCTTAACCACACGTCAACTTTATGTAAAAGCGAGCAACTCACTTTCTAGTTTTTTTTTTGTATTTTGTGGGTTATAATAAAATATTTTTTCCGTCGTGGCTGTTTATCCGTATAGGCATGGACAGCCCGCTGTGACGAACATGTTTCTTTTCTGTCTGCGTGGTAAAGTACATTTTCCAAAAAAAAAAACTTTTTTTATTACTAGCTGATAGTAGCTAGCGGCAACCACCTCTTCAAACCGAAACACAGCAATGCTGCTTTGCAAAAAAAAACGCGTGGTGGTAGTAATTTCCCGGACGAGACCTTCACAAAGAGCTCTGCACCTTCTTTACCCCTTCAATACAGATCCCACTAAGCAGCTTTGCTTTGTTGGGGCTGGATTAGTGCTCAATAGCTGGATAGTGATAGTGGAAATATTGATAGAGATGTGCAATCTCCATCAATATTTATTTATGCCCTTATCGAGCACTAGCTGAACACACGGCTTTGCTCGCGCCAAGGAATTCAAAGTTTCATACAAACTTTCATCCCCTATTTTATCCTCTTGGGGGTAGAATTGATCAAAATCCTTTCTTAGCGGATGCCTACGTCATAACATCTACTTGCATGCCAAATTTCAGCCTGATCCGTCCAGTGGTTTGGGCTGTGCGTTGATAGATCACTATGCCAGTCAGTCACCTTATAAGATAAAAGATAAATCTGTTTGGTTTATCCAATAATTTTAAAATCACATAATAAAATTACTATCATGAAAATAAAAACATAAGTATGTTTACAATTGTATTTTTTGTAGGAGATAGAAACACATTGCAATAATCAGAATAAATATAATTATAATGTCATGATAATTAATCAGTAATTATAAGTAATTATGTTCTATATTTTAGTTTTTGAAGTTGAATAAAACACATATTAAAGAAATATCAAACACTTACAATTTAAAAATATTGAATAATTATTTTTAAAGAGCTTTGCTAAAATTATTGAACCTACAACTGAAACCACAACGTATGAACTTTATTTCCAGTTTTTCCCATACGATAGTAAAAATAATAAAAATATCATTCATTTATATTGTACGTTTTCTTGACTATACCTTGTATTGTTCCGTCCAATTTTTACTACAGACAATTAACTAGTTAGATAAATTGATTACGTCCGTTAGCCGTGCGTGGGTCTCGTAGGATATGGCATCAAATGCAAAGTTAGTCTAAAAGGCTCGATTTATTCATCAATTTACACAAAAGACGAACAATAGATAGCTTTAAGGAAGTGTTTGCAACACGTGGGCTGAATGGACAACCTCAAGGGTTTAACCAACTTTAGATTTTAATTAAACTTTGCTATTCACTGCCTGTAAATATTCAAGGGGACACTCGCATTCAAACTTGAAGGTATTTCAAAGGTTTTGAACAACTTGGATGTAAAATATTAATATTACATTATGTTATTATATTTATTGAAAAAACACCAAATCATAACATTGCCCAATACGTGGGTTTTATAGTGAAAATGAGGTGCTCAAACATACAACTTACAATGGCATAAAAAATGCAACTAGGTTTTTGATATAATAATAATATTTTTTAGTTCAACTATATAAAATGATAAAAACGGGGATTTTTTAATAAATGAAATGGATCTGTAAGTACTTATTACATTACTAAACCTACTAGAAAAAAATACGGAAAGTAAATTATCGCTCTTTCCTACGAACACCGCACAGATGCCATAAATCAGCTGAGCGTATTATAAATTAAGTATAGTCTATTGTTTTTATTTCAATCGTAATACGCCTGTAACTTAAATGTAGGTACGTGTCATGCATGACATTGGCAGTTGTGTTCACTATATTCCTTCGTAATACACATGAATAGGCTGATTAAAGTGGGGAAAGTAAGCGTATACCAATTGTAGGACAGACGTTGCATACATACCGCCACGTTTTTTCTTATAATTAAATAAAAAAGTTAAGTAAGGTTAAGGACTTTGCCCAGCAATGGGACCCGGAGGGCTCTTATTAATAATAATGATAAGGTTAATTATGTTTGGGCTTATGTTTGGTAATAGTTTCCCGTTTGCAAGTTGCCCTTTTTGGGTTTGGCCAATGGAAGATTTATTTTGGATCCATATATTTTGGGCTTCTTTACTCTCCTTTAATTTCCTGAACAGAAAAAGAATATCGAGCATTTTTGCCATGTTTCGCTTAAGCTTATCACTGCTCCAAAGTCTTCAGCTAAAAGTGGTTTACCGCTAAGTAGTCGCTATCTTTCGAAAACATTCACGAACTAGAAAGTTTTCACTCGAACTTGAAGACCTCAGAATTCGATGTTAATCTGTATAATATTTCACAGCACACTTACTACTAAAAAAAACTGCCCGCAAACCAGGGATAACTTCGTAGAAAATCAAAATCATTTTATCTATTAAAATTAAAATATGTACTTACCTAAGTTGAGACCTTCAATATTGTATTTGTTTAATTCATTAATCTAGATCCATTTACCATTTTACTTGATTTTGCGTTGACATAATATTTGGTAAGCCATCAATACTCCAAAAATTGGAAAGCAAGCAGCACTTCAAATTAAAACGAGGTAACGTTTTGGACAGCTATAACGACGTATAATATCAGGCCGTATTCTGTTGATTAAATAGACGTGACAAAATCGTTCACGTAACATAATTTACGTTCGAACGCAAGATAAGCCCCGTGTTTTAGGGATTTAATAACTCTGGATTAAATTTTTCATTATTAAAATAGGTATCCACTTAATTTTATACCATACTAGTTGCGCCCCGCGGTTTCACCCGGCAGATTTAAATCCCGGTTTTTCCACGGGATAAAAAGTAGCCTATGTGTTATTCCAGACTATAACGTCATATCTCTCTGCCAAGTTTTATCCAGATCCGTTCAGCCGCGTAGCCGTTCCGGCGTAAAAGAGTAACAAACATTCATCCATACCCACAAACTTTCGCGTTTATAATATTAGTAGGCTAGGATAGACCATATAATATTTACCTGATATATACCTAGGTAAATATTTTATGGTATGCATAGGTTCAAATGCCAGCAACTTATTTTTACACCTCTAACAGTTTATCAGCCCACATTATATCCACTAAACATTCTCGCCCATTTAGCCAATATTTTTATTTTCCGCCTCTTATTAGCTAAGTACACTCCTCGGTCGTTACGGTCATTGTAGTGCTATCCTAGTTTACACTGGGTAATTCGCGTGTCCACACGGCAAGTTGACAAATGTTTTCATGAAACGCGCTACTCAGGGTTGAGCTGTAGAGCTCCGTAGCTATACAGTCACGTAGAATGGTGGTGTTCGGGCGGCTTGGGCCATTCGCTTGCGAAGTCGCGTAGCGGCGCCCGGCCCCATATCTGCCGCCCTACTCATAAAACGCGCTTTCTTTTTCCGAGACAATCAACTAGTTTAACATTCATAAATTACCTGTTTAGAATATCAAACTTTTCTGACTTTTAAAGTGTTTTTTGAGTTAGTTTACGTTTAGTAGGTTAAACTTTTATTAGTACAACTTTAAGAGTTGTACTAACTGAAACTTTTGCCTGAAAAAATCACGTGTCAGTTGTTATTCTTAAACAATCACTGCTTACCTTAAATAACTTTCGCGTAAATATACGGTGAAATACGTTTTTAAAAGTGATGTGATTGATGTTTACGACTTGATTCACTCGATGACTAAAATACCGATGACTGCGATTTGTTCAAAAAAATCTACTGAATAAGTTGACTAAAGTAATTTATATGTGAAGGTTAAAAATTGGTGGGTAAATGTGCAATGTCAACTTTAACAGCGGGAACAGGCATGTTAATCGTTCGGCAAACACGGTGTAAGCATGCTGTAAGTCGGCATGGAATTGTGTTCTCTCTGTGTGCCGTCTGTGTTAGCACAGTGAGCTAAGAAGACCTTGTTGAAAAAAAGAACAAAGGATACTGTTATCAGCACCCGCCACCTGCCACCACGGCTTTCTTCATAATGGATACCAGGCAAGTCGTCATTAAAACAACCATAAAATGAAAGACCTCTTAGATAAGCTAATTTTTTTGATCGATCGTTAAACAAACAACGTCCTTGAAAATATCAAAGTTTATTTTCTTTATCTATGCGTAAAAAACAACAAATTCGCTCAGTCTTAAACATGTTTGGAAAATAATAGAACTATTAAAAGACCTAATTGAAATGGTATAATAAGAATATGGTATGAAAGTAGTTTTATAAAATAGTTTATAAATAACAAATGAATATCGTTATCTAATGCGTAAAATCATAATATTTGTAGTTTTGATAGCAGGTACCTATCACGAGATCACGAGTGTTTGGTCAATGCTAGAATCATCAGTTGTTTTATCTAGACATTCTGTACTCATGGGCGCAACCATGTAGTATTTACTATTTGAATAATCAGGTAAAAGTAAGTTCATAGTGGCCTACTTGGCTAATTGATTTTTTAGCCACTAATTGATTTTTTAGGTTGCCCTAAGGCTGTCTGCCCATTGACCCGGAGCAAAGCTGCGGAGCGGAGAATATTAACCAATAGAATTGCATAACTGGAACTGAGCGGAGATTCTCCACAGCCTCGCTCCCGCGTCAATGGACAGGTAACCTAAGGCTTCTGTCAAGGCGCTAAAGCCGGGACCCACAGCACGGAGAAAATAATGGTAGTATATCTGAAGGTAGGTAATCTACGAAACACAGAAGTAGGTAAATAATGAAAACAAACCATATCTATTATTGTTAGGGTAACATCAGTAATACCTAAACCAGACTAAACAACGCTAACGCTAAATAAAGTATAAAAAATGTACTTCAGATTATGGTTCAATTATTTGATTATTATCTGAACTCAGCTTGGAGCGAACTACTAGTAAAAAAAAAGTAGGTAATTATTTAGATCAGTTGGAATTGCGTTTGCCAGCGTCATTACTTCCTTCTTTATAACTCGGTTTGCTAGAAAGTTGAAAGTCCTTCAAGTTAGAGCTAGTTTGTCTTTAGCTTGGTTATATGTACATCTTATGTAGTAGAAGCTGTCATAACAGAGTTCACAGCCTGTTTGTTGAAGAAATTTTATTGTTAAAAATAACCAATATGGTAAAGTATTGACTGACGAAGTGAATTAGATCGAGTGACATAAGCCTGCCGAACAAAAACGACCGTAATCGTGCTTCATTTCGGGCCTTCACATAAACTTGATTGCAAGTTTCAGTTTGACAGTGAGGAAATGAATACCAAATACTTGGAAACCCAAAGCTTTCAAACCCTTATCTAGGAGCTTTCAAGATAATCAAAGCTTGCCACTACTTCGATACTTTACGGTTTCTTCCATTTAACTTACAAATACAGATATTAATTTCCATAAAAAACGTGAGCACAAAATAAATAGTAAATTGCCCTTCTACTTGGGATCCAACATTAATGCCACAAATTTATATATCTTACGAGCAATTTTCAAAACTTACGGAGCCTGATATTTTTTTAGGAACATTTAAATTGTTTTTTGTAATAATTGGTTAGAACTTAGCAATATTTTCTGGTCAATATGGATATGGAAAGTATGTCAATGATGAAATTTTTGTCTATTGGCCGTTAAATTTGAAAATATGAGTGCGACGAAAATCATGGCCATGCTGATTTCGCCCGTGTTAATACATGTTCGAAGTTTTAGAGTACAATGTACTTTGTACTACTATGTACATCCAGGTCAGGCAATCCAACTAGATAGGTCCAACTTTGACAAGACTTAAGTCTATAATCAGTATTTGCTGCCAGTGATGAAGGAACAGAGGCGTTGTTGCTGACTGTTGGCCGAAATCATAACCATAAAGAAGATAGAGCAAATAAGGAAATTAGAGCGGTATAGAAATGAGAAAACAAGTAGATGAACCACCAAAGTCACTGACATAGCCCGCTGACATAGCAAGTTGATTGAAGTAGCAACGGGCAGGTCATATTGCTCGAATTACCGACAACCGCTGGGAAATAAGAGTTTTCGAATGGTGACAACGAACCGAAAGACGAAGTAGAACGCCTCCTTACCCACGACCAAACGACATTGTAAAAACCGTGGGAAGTCATGGAGAATATTCCAACCGTTATTCTCAGAAATATACAGGGGAGGCCTATGCCCCGCTTTTTCAGGCGAATGATGATAAAGTGATAGTGATGACACAGCAAACTATTCAGCATTACCCAAACCAACAATCTTGTAGAATTAGAAGAACATTGAGACTTAGGCGCATAGGGCCTCCGTTGAAAATAAGGTTTCAAGGTTCAAACGTAATCTACAAACAGACTACGGTTAAAACACAAGAAAATAACAGATGGACGTAAAATCTATTTTAGCTTTCTGATTAAGATACAACAGTAACAGTAGTTTTTTTAAGGAATTGGGAACGTAAGATTTTTTTTTTTTTTTTTTTAATATTGGTGGACTTTCCACACAGCACTATCTAGTCCCAAACTAAGCTTGTGCTTGTAATATGGGAGAACCAGATAGCTGATATACTACTTATAATACTTTTTTTTTTTGAATAGACTGTGAATATCTGTAAAAGCTGGCAGACTAGCTTATTTCCTTATTTGATTGAAATTCTGTCACAAGAAAAGGTTAATTAATGATTTTCCGGGCTCATATTTATTTGTTTAGCGTCGATCGAAGCAATCGGGTATCAATAGCCAATAAATTAATTAGAAGTTATTCAATGGAACAATATAAAGTTATATAGTCAGTGAATTTTATCACTAACTAGCTGAACCCGCGGCTTTGCTCGCGCCAAGGAATCCAAAGTTTCACCCCCTATTTTATCCCCTTAGGGGTAGAATTGATCAAAATCCTTTCTTAGTGGATGTCTACGTCATAACATCTACCTGCATGCCAAATTTCAGCCCGATCCGTCCAGTGGTTTGGGCTGTGCGTTGATAGATCACTATGTCAGTCAGTCAGTCACCTTTGAGTTATATGCATTTAGATTTTATTTTATATTCAGTTATTATTAACAAAAATTAGTTATTATGTAAGTACAGTTATTATTTACAAAATAAGGAAGTCTTCCTTGCGTTAAATCACAGATTAATTTATAAATCTGTAAAATGTTCAGCAAAGTATTACCCTCTTATTCACATTGTTTGCTGAGCGTTCCCGTCACGTCCGAGCGGCCTATCAGACCGATAGGTCTGTTACTGTTTCTTTTCGTTTGCATAAGAGTATACTTGGTCAATATCAAGTGACAAGTATATACTCTTGAACCGCGGTATTAATTTTCTGTATATTTTTTCTGTTTTTTTTTTATATTTATTTAAAGGGCTTTATCGCTGGGCGTCCACTCTTGTAGGTTGCGAGTTCAAACTATTCTCCTACTTTCTGGCAGGTAGGTATCAATCAGGACAATATAAAATCACAATGTTAATTATTCAAAGTACCCGTCACCGTACACAAGAGGCGACATAGAAAGTTATTAATGATTTTCAATGCGGGTGATAAACAACCACACGTATATTCGAACCCTCAAAATACCTACTAAGTGCCACTTATTCTGTGGCTTTCAAACAGATTCAAGCTGAAATGAATGATGAGGGGTATTAGGTTCAGTTATCAAGAGCACGTGTATGCAAACGAGCATAACCAAAAGAGATAACTTTTTTATTCCAACAATATTTTCAATTAGTTTTTTTTACGACGTAAAACTGGTGGGCGTCGTTGATGTTAAAAAATATCTTGTCAATTCTGGTCTAGTTCCTAGTAAGCACACTGTGCCTACCTGTTTTTACCGTCACATTATGAATACCCGAATGAATTTGACATTCGCAAAGGGCCATTTTCAATATGTTTGACATTTTATCTACCTTTTATATAATATGTACCTAATTTATCACTATTACTACATACACTAGTCACTATGATAAAACCCTTGAAAATCGGACGCCGCTTTTTTATGATACTAATCGAAACTTTAAGCTGTTTATAGTGGTACAGTAGAACTCCCAGAAGTCAATTCAGTTTTTTAGAAAATTATGGATTTTCAGAATAACGCGAAAATAAAAGAACTGCATAACATATTTGTATATTTATTTCTAGGGCAAAGTGCCATTATATACATGGCATTTTATAAGCTATACATACATTTTATTTTTATATCCATTCCATTTTAATATCGCAAAATATTGTACAATGTATTGGCGCCAAAATGAGAAAACTCAATGAACAATCATATAAAAATTACAGATTCCAAATTCAAATGTATTACTTTGTTTTTTTTAATTGTAACAGTATTTATGGCCAGACTAAGTATAATACATGCATAATATGGTAGACAAACAATGTGCACCCGTGCGAAGCCGGGGCGGGTCGCTAGTTTCTGATATAACGAGTGTCAAATCAAGCCTAGGTATCTAAACGAATACATAATTTTGTCAAAACAAAAAGAGGGCAAACTTAGGGACAATCTACCCGCCCAACTTCCGATCCCATATGGCTTCTAAAACAGACGTCCATTAATGACTTTTTCTGTTCAAGCATTTTAGTGCACAGTGCCAGTTTCGGTCAATTCTCAAACGGAGAAAGATTATAAGTGTTTATGATATCGTTAGAAAACCGGCATGTCAAACTTCTAAACCGTTCCGAAATCTGTGAAAGGGGAGCTTCTTTCAGGTCATCTAGTAACATGACGAGTAGACTACGTAATTCAACGGAGATTTCCGTAATTATATACATGAAGTACAACTTGAACTGGTTTAGCAAAAGTAATATAAGTCCTATCCAACGTAGTATGGGTTAGATACTATAGTATCTAACCCATACTACGTTGAATACGTTGGATAGGACTTTCCTTACGAAAGTTATTGAATTCCAACCCATTTCTTGTGAATATCTACTAACAGTTTTTATCGTTAATCTTTTATCAATATCACTTCCCAGTATTTAATGAAATTTGATAAAGGGGGCTATAAGACAACAGTTAAAAAATTATTATACCTAACCAATTTTTTCACTAAAAAACTGAATCAACTTAACTATTTTGATGGCATAGTAAATGTCCCCTGCAATCTCTTAGTACATTTGATACGTTTGGGACTTGTAGTAGCGTTTTTATTTATTGAATAATCACTGTTTCTTTTAAATAATCCTTGTTATAATTCCATCCCAATATCCCACTATCCCATCTCATCCCAGTAATATTATAAATGTGAAATTTTGGATTTTTGTGAAAACGGCTCTGGATTTGGATGAAATTTGGAACAGAGATAGATTATTGTCTGGAATATAGCACATAGGTTATTTTTATCTCGTGGGGATATTAGGATTTAAAACTATGCGGATGAAACCGCGGGGCGCAGCAGCTAGTGTATACATATTACATTGTACGAACCCAAGTTCTAACGTGACAGCTGGTCCTTTTTACAGAATCGGTATCGAGTTAATACGCCTACACGTCCCTTATTTTTCGTGCATGCAGACAGAACAAGTAGTTAAAGAATTTCTGTACATATGGCTTTTCCTTTTTTTCATGAATATTTTTTTGCACGGTTCAATCTCTTCTTTTTTTTAAGAAGAATCTCTTCGTGAACCAATAATTTTTTTTTAGAAACTGTAATTTCACACACTTTTAAAATCTAAAAGTACTGTCACTGTAGTACTGAACACTGTCCCCTAGGTCAGTCGAAATACGAATTGACCAAAACAGTGATCTAGTTACCTCATCAGATAAACATGAGTTTTAAAAAAAATATCAATAATTTTATTCAGAGCATTTTTTGTATGAAATAAATAAAATTCATTTTTTCCCCGTGTTTCCAAAAACATTAAAAATAACAGTTATTTAATTTTACATGCAGTAATCGATAGAGAATAGCACAGTCGAGAGTAGGTATTCATGTTTTGTTTTGACTTTCATACATTTATCGATGTAGTGTGTCAAATAGCACCGCAAACAAATATTTATTATAAACATTAATTTTTCCTAAATACTTGTAGGGACTTACACCAAATCAGCAATTATTATCATTGTCAGGAGGCTTCTTGCTTGCCGGAGTATGACAGCGGGCATGAGTTTTCGGGCGAAGAGAATAAAACCAAGGGATCTTTATCAGTAGGTACACTATAATCAGTAGGGATTACTATTCTCTCAAAATATTATCACAGGTATACGCAGGATATTCTAATTAACGATATTGAACTGACACTCCGCCGAACACATAATGCCCTTGCGTGATGCAAACCGATTCGATCCGTATCCCATAATGTTGTGAATCGACCATCGTCCATCCGCACTGCACACTAGCGCTCGTAGTTGTGTCAGAGCGAGGGTATGTCACTCTGTTCAAATATCGAACCACCGTCATACTGATGTCTGCCTAAAAAGTTGTTTTTTGTTACAGCACGACAAGTGCAACACAAGATGACGAGGCAGACTGGTCCAGAAACGCGTCGATGGACGAATACATGACACAAAATGTAACAGCTGATACATTAGGTAAATAAATAAATAATTAATATTGGTGGAATTTCCACACTCAGTACTATCTAGCCCCATACAAAACCAACACTTGTAATATGGGAACCAGATTGCTGATTACGTGGTATATACCCTTGTAATATTATATTATCACCCAGACAGAGAACAAACATCTATGGCCATCACACAAATGTTTGTTCTCGGTGAGGATCGAATCACAGCCTACGGCGCAGGAGGCAGAGCTAATACGTGGCTACTACCGACTGAGCTGTGTAGGCGGGCTATGTGTGCCGGTAGGTACGTAATATAGGTCTCAGACTTTCTGAAGGACCGATAAGTTTAAGGCGTTGACAACACCTAATATTTCTCTCGCTCGCACGATTCGACATTTTGAAAGATATAAAATCACAAATTCCAATTTTGAAAAATCGCAAACAACCATTTTGTGCTTTTCTAGTTTTCGTACTCAAGCAAACTTTTAAGTAGGAAAACTTGTATCGATCAAAATGATTTTTTTACTAAACTGTGCGCAATGTAATTGCACACAAAATGGTTGTTTGCTATTTTTCGAAACTGGGTTTAGTGATTTTATATCTTTCAACAAGTCAAAACGTGCGAGCAAGAGTCACATTAGCTCTTGTCTTCGTCTTAAGTAGTTGTTGGGGGCTGCTCGTCTAACCTTGGCAATGAACGCCAGGTTTCTGGGAATCAGTTCTGTGTCCTGCTCTGCACTCACTGCATCACTAATGGGCGGGTACATTCTAGCGTTGTTAAAATCGTACTAACACCCTGGGCTAACAAAAATAAACTATATACTACCTTTAATTCCCAAATAACAAGGTTCCAGGTGGAAAAGCGAACGTTTTAGCATTTACTTTAACTACACGAACGAGGCCACGGGCGGCAGCTATTGTTAAATATAGTAGGATTAAGATTTAAAGTTAGGGTTGGGCTCCCCATGCCTTCTAGCCTAGTTTTTTTTATTTGACTAACATCATTTTTTACCAAGAAATATAATATTCCTATTTTGAAGGATATAGACGTCAACATGAGAAAGAGATTATAATTATTGACTTGTACGTACACGCAAGATATAAAAAAACACTTATTTACCTTAAATTTTTCCTTTTGATGTGGTTTTACAAGCGCCATAAAAGACTTAAAAATGAAATAAAAACGCTAATTTATTTGTCATTACAATGTATTATATTGTATTTATTATTGTATTTAACAACAACTTCGATAAAGAGGTCAGCCGAAGAATCCAACTCGGATGGGCAGCGTTCGGGAAATTACGCCACATCTTCTCGTCACACATACCGCAGAGCCTCAAGACGAAAGTCTTCAACCAGTGTGTGTTGCCAGTGATGACATATGGAACTGAGACGTGGTCGCTTACTATTGGCCTCATCACCAAGCTCAAAGTCGCACAACGAGCTATGGAGAGAGCTATGCTAGGAGTTTCACTACGAGATAGAATCAGAAATGAGGAAATCCGTAGGAGAACCAAGGTAGCTGACATAGCTGTCAGAATCAGCAAGTTGAAGTGGCCATGGGCAGGTCATATAGCTCGAAGAACTGACAACCGATGGGGAATAAAGGTTCTTGAATGGCGACCACGAACAGGAAGGCGAAGTGTGGGACGCCCTCTTACCCGATGGACTGACGACATTGTTAGGATCGCGGGTAGTCGGTGGATGGAAAGGGCTCAGAATCGTTCTTCCTGGAAGCGGATAGGGGAGGCCTATGTCCAGCAGTGGACTTCTGTGGGCTGTTGATGATGATGATGATGAAGTTATTATAGTTTGAAAAGGTTTAACATATTTTTATAACAAGCTTTTTTGCCTGAGGCCGCAAATATCATACATTAGATTTTTCAGCCAAATAAGCTATTTTCTTGCTATTATTATCATTAAGCCTTACCTAACTTTCTTGGTACAGAGCCAACATTCAAAAGTATTTGTTCAGGCCAATCTCAAAATAGAACTTATATAAGGCTTTAGCACTCAGTGAGAGGATGTAGTCTCAGATTTGAAATGTTCCTTTTAGCATAAAAATAAGGTGGTTATTAATAGAACCAACAAGAATATTTCTACCATTATACATAGTCTGTTTTTATATACGCTTTCTCGCTCTTCAATCATTGCAGTATAACCGTATTATTTGTAAATGATATTGATCTGTTAGAGTGTATTTGTTACGTGCTTTTTTTTCTGGTAGAGATCTCTGTTAAATACATTTTTGTTTAACACAAATTTTTGTTCTCGGGTCATCGATATCGCACGGCCGTCTCAGCGCAAAAATCAATAGTTACTTACGAACTACATAAAAGATAACTCTTTCAGGCAGGTAACAGACAGAAACAGGATAACTCTTTATCGCAAGGAGCAACACTATTCTAAGCTCGAGTATTTTAAAAACTCGCTGCACCCAGAATTCTATTTTAGAATCCTTTCGTCCGCTCTAGATTCAAAGAAACACTCTCGGCTTTAAAATCGTTGATTGCTCCCAAGATAATCACTCTATTCTTTTTACGCGTACTGATGTCAAAATAACTTAGCCATAAAATGTAACGATACTCTATAGTACTCGTACATAAATTTTTAGTTAGTTATAGTAGTTTTGTTGTTTATTCATCAGGAAGAAAATTGAGATACTTATGGTACCTAAGTGGCATGGAAGGATTCTATTGCGTACTTATTTCGGTTCTCAATTAGACAGGGGGCAGCGCCCTATTTTTAAAATTTATATCCATCTCACAGAAAAAAATTAAAAAATTAAATTTAGTTTTAGATACATTTCGGTTGAATTAATGCTCGAAAAGATATCGTTTATCAACGAAACGAAATGCCTGAAAACATTCCATGTTTTATTTAGATGCCCAGAGTTTTTTCGCCGTACTGGAGATAAATAAAACACATAAATTATTGCCAGCAGCTGTCATCAAACCACATTGCAAGGGCAAAGTTATTTTTCACAACCCGTAAACTCTACGTAACATTTAAATTAGTTAATTATTACAATGATTATATCGTTAACAGTTATAGCTGACACCAACACTAATTTTTTTAGTGAAGGCATCAGATCTCTTAAAACTATGACGTATGAATTCATTATTATTAAAAGATATCTAAGAAGGTAGCCAAAGGCAAATACCACGAGTATTATTTGAACGTACCTTTGGCTACCTTCTTAGATGTTCATCAATTTCATCTCCCTCGAAACTCCCTGCATACAACATTTCATGAAAATCGTTGCAGCCGTTTCTGAGATTTAGATTATACTATATATCAACTAAATAAATATACAAAATTGCTCGTTTATAGGGTCGTAGATATATAGACAAATATTGGTGGTCATTCCACACAAACCATATAGCATCAAACTAAGCCAAACTAGCTGGGAAAAGATAGCTATGATATCTAAGGAACCAGATATCCGAAATAATACTTAATTAGATATTTTTTTGTAATAATAATACCCAGACAAAGGACAAAAACCTATGTTGATCACACAAAACGTTTGTTTCCCGTCGAAATCGAAACAACGGCCAAAAAAACGACCGCCAAAAAAAAAAAAAAGAAAGGCCAAGCTACATTATTTGGAGCTGTTAGGGCTGTGATAAATAATATTTTAATTGCAAATGTTTGTTTCAGATACGTTATACGACGTGCCTACAGGGATGATAGTGCTGCTCTCAGTACTGTACGGCTCAATATCCGTGCTGGCTGTCGTCGGCAACTTCCTAGTTATGTGGATAGTAGCCACTTCGCGGCGAATGCAAAGTGTCACAAACTGTTACATAGCAAACTTAGCTTTAGCGGACATAGTCATAGGTTTATTCGCTATACCATTCCAGGTAAGCACATCCAACTACTATTATAAGCGCGAAAGTTTGTGAGTATGGATGGATGGATGGATGTTTGTTACTCTTTTACGCCGGAACGGCTGAACGGGTCTGGATGAAACATGGCGGAAAGATAGATTATAGCCTGAAATAGCACATAGGCTGCTTTTTATCCCATGGGAATACCGGGATTTAAATCAGCGCGGGTAAAACCGCGGAGCGCAACTAGTAATGTATAAAAAACTTACAATTTCATTTGTATTATCTTTAGAATAAATAATACGTAACGAGGGGTTTTCAACACGATCTCTTTAAAAAATTATTTATGACTCATGCAGGCACGCGCTTAAGTGTGAACCAAAGTTGTAAAAAAAAACTACACAATACTATAACAAAAGTTGATAGAAATAGTTAGTTTTTGTTTCCCATTTTCTTCTCGTCATTATTATAATATAAGGTCTACTTTGAAACGAATTCTAATTGATCTTCAAATATCTGCCATTATTTTTATCATACCTATGGTTATGGTTTCCGCATTTATTCAAGATTTTACGTCGAGGTAATCAGCTTTCATCGCTGGCTGTACTTTGGTATCATTAAGATCCTTTGAAGATGAAGATGACAGCCTTCACTGCTCAGTTGGTAGCTCTGCCTTTTGCGCCGCTGTAGGCCAAGGGTGCCCATCCGAGAACAAATATATGAAATCTAAAAGGCTAAAAATAACATTTCAAATATACATACAACAGATTTCCAAAACATAAAGTTTGTTAAACATTTATAATTTTTCTTCCGTTTTCATAGCTCCAATTAAGACTTTTCAATAACACGTATTTAATTTATATCACACGAAAACGACTGAAGTTTCTAATAAGTTCAAAGCTATGTCAACTTCTTACTCAGGTCAATCACCAATTTCAGTCTTATGAGTCAATTCAAATTTTAATAACTCCGAGAAACTTGATTTATGGATTTAAAAAACTTTTTATTTCCCAAAACGCTTAGCAAGTAAGAGTTATAATAAAAATCATCGAAATATTTTCTTAAAAAGCTTTAATTTACAAATATTTTCCAATCGTTTTTTGATGAACTCATTTCTATTTTCTAGGGTTCTTAAGTACAATAAAAAACTCTTATAAGGGTGATATGGTCATCGTATGTCTGTCAGTTTGCCAGTCCAGCAGTATTACTCTACATTAAAGATAGAAGAAGTAGGTGAAAATATAAACAGTTTTTTTGTAATAGCCGTTCCAACATCTCACTATATTTATCGTAGACTAGCAGCTGCGCCCGCAGTTTCACCCGCGTAGTTTTTAATCCCGGTATTCCCACGGGATAAAAAGTAGCATTTGTGCTATTCCATACTATAATCTATCTCTGTGCCAAATTTCATCCTGAACCGTTCAGCCGTTTTTCCGTGAAAGAGTAACAAACATCCATCCATACTTACAAACTTTCACGTTTATAATATTACTAGTTGCGCCCCGCGGTTTCGCCAGCGGAGTTTTTAATCTCGGTATTCCCATGGGATAAAAAGTAGCATTTGTGCTATTCCATATTATAATCTATCTCTGTGTCAAATTTCATCCTGAACTGTTCAGCCGTTTTTCCGTGAAAGAGTAACAAACATCCATCCGTACTAGTAGGATGTTAAAGGTCATCACGCTTATTCTAAAAGCAAGTTTGAATACTTATTACAATATCATGATTTTACATTGAAGCAAGTTCATTTTGCTTGTCAATCCAAAAGGTGGTCTAACACGCACTTATAAATATATTTAAATAAAAGTTTAGCTAAAAAATTTGAAACTAAACTTTTATGCAAAGCTTTTAAAGGTAAAAGAATTTAAAATCTTTAAGAAAATCTTTTTGCCGTACCAAACGTAAATTGTAAACTTTTCTAAAGTTAAATTTATGCTAAGTTCGATGCAAATTTTTAAATTACCCACTTAATGGAACAAAGACCTGGCATCTATTTGACCTACCTTGAGAGGCACCGACACAATATCTATTTCACTCCTTAACTGCCTTACAGTGCCTAAATCTATATGCACGTTATATACAGCAGCCACTTACCTGAAATGGCTTCGATTTTAGCGCTAGTCCGCTGATACCATGTGTAAACATTCACATACAGGCTATTGTGGTACTTGCCTTGTAATACATAAAGCCTATTATCATGTGTCATTGGTAAGACGGAATCATTCTCCGACGATTAGCGGATCACACATTGTTGGTAGCGTCACAGAAACATGTTAAATCAATTAGACGCAGCACATTAAAGGAAATCCCAAAATAATTGTATCAATCAATGTTGACAGTTGCTTCGGTGGTGAATAATTAATGACAATGGAAACGTATGAAACTTCAATTAATTAAACATGTATTTACATAATAATCTGCTTTAGGAATTATAAGTGAGCTAGTTGCGCCCCGCGGTTACACCCACGCAGATTTAAATTCTGGTATTCTCACGGTATAAAAATTAGCCTATGTGCTATTCCAGACTATAATCTATCTCTCTGCCAAGTTTCATCCAGATACGTTCAGCCGTTCCGGCGTGAAAGAGTAACCTCCATCCATCCATACTTGCAAACTTTCGCGTTTATAGGATTCGCCCGGCTGGTGCAGGGAAACAATTTAACCGTCAATTTATCCCTAAATAATAATAATAAAAATTGGTGGACATTCCACACAGCACTATCTAGCCTCCAACTAAGCCAAAGCTTGTACTATGGGAACCATGCAGTTAGCTGATAATATAATACTTAAAATTCTTTTTTTGTAAATACATACTCATAATATTATAAAACACCCAGACACAGAACAAACATCTATGTTCATTACACACATGTTTGTCCTCGGTGGGAATCGAACCCACGGCCTACGGCGCAGAAGGCAGAGTTACTACCAACTGAGCTGTGAAGGCTGTCAATCTAATACATATTGATGCAATTTAGCGAAAAGGCAATTTTTAAAATATAATAAAACCAATTCTTATCACGGTTTTAATAAGATTATTTTTTAAATATAAACCACACCATTCTATGGTTGACCAAATTAATATAATTTTCATATAAAGATTGTTTGAATCAGATAGATATACAAATTATGGAACAACCTCATAAATGCCAGATTTTAACTATAATTTTCAAATTGTTTATAAAAAAGGCTTGTGATAATAAACAGATGCATGAAATCATGAAATCATCGATCCGTTATTTTCACTGTAGCCGTTTCGGTATCTGATATTGTTTTTGTGCAAAATCTAAATTAAAACTTTGTTGAGTTGAAAAGTTGTTGAAAGAAAACAAGTTTTACTTGTTTTCTTTCTATATTCAGTCAAATTATAAAGAGAGGAACAAGGAAAATAGCCTTCTGTCACTAAAACTGATGGATGATCGACTATCAATAAAACTATTTAAACACAACTATTTTGTAACAAATCTTTTTTCTAAGAAGAGGAGAGTTTAATTTGCTCATTGCAGTGTCCAAAAAGCTAATTAAAGTGGGATCTCTTATCCCCCTCTAACATTGTTCAGCAGTAACCTTTAAATACCAAGCTTGCACGAACAACAGATTGTGTATTGTTCCTAGATCCCCGAAGAGCTGCTAGGGGTTTTAAGGTTAATTAATGGCGCTATGAATTACTTTATAACATTTGTATTTAACAATTAGATAATTATTGATAAGACACTGAACCGTCTTCGATCACAAATAATTATTAGAATAAATTGGAAATGATTGTCGATAGATAATTGGCAATTTCCCTGAGGCTTCTTTTATTTGAGAAACGGTAGACGAGATCATCAGCTTGCGAAGGACACGAAATTAATTTAAAATCTGATCTATTTATATTAACAAACTCGAAATAATAAATTTCCGCTTTGTATAACACCGCCATTCTATGAAGCTTTAGTAGGTATTTAAACATGAATCCTAACTTATAAAAGTCTTTCAAAAGATCAAAATGACAAACGATTTCTCGTAACAAACGTGAGAGAACTATGTTTAGGAAATTTTTAATAGAAACTTTTATAACAAACCACCTTGGTTTGTATAAAAGTCGGTTGTTGTTTACTGTTTCTTACAGACATGAGTCTATTTATTTTTTAAATCCCGTACGTATCTACCTATAGTGCCAAAGCATGGCCAAGGGTACGCAATTCATTTGTTTTTACGGTGATGATAATTTGATAATTACATAACGTTATTGAATTACAGTTTGGTTATAATTTATTTCCTGAAAATAAAACATAGTGTTTGCCGTGGTTCCAACTATATCGATGTAATGTATACGAATAATACAATATTGGTACCAACGCAAACAAACGTAGTAGTTATTTGTTGTAGCCGTAAGTTGTATGCAATAAAGTATTTTCTCTTTATCTTATTTAGTGCATATTCTGTGCCTCTCGGTACAACCTAAGTGTCTGCTCTAGTCAAGCGCTTGGTGAAGCGTGCGGCTTTAGACTCAATCTCTCAACTCTGCTTGCAAATGGCGACCAATTAGAATTAATAAACGCGGTACACTTCGCTGCACATTTCGCAGAACGCTAATATACTCAGGTCTTACACTAATGTTCAAAAACAAAAATATTAAGAATATTAGTGCAATTTGTGAAAGGTTCATCGATGAGGATGTAGAAAGTACTACCACCAAGGTTTTATCAGCCATCAAGCTTTTATGAATCTGTTTACTTTTCCTTTTTCTGTTAGATTACTTAATGTATTATATAGCTTCAATAGTGTAGGTATTTTATTACATTGTAACGAGGATCATACAAAAGAGCGATAGATACCAAGCCGAGTTTGTTGCCTGTTCTTCTCGGTGTTGGTCGCGTGGAACTGGCACTAGAGTCACCTAGTTTTAAGACGGTTCAAGATGGTCCTTGTGATTTTATTGCATAAAGATATTTTGACTTTGACTTTGACAAGCGGCGTTGCTATGTTTCCGGTGAAATTACTGGCACATAGGCTTACAACATGTATGCATCAAGTTGGTGGACGCAAGGCAGTGCATCGTAGGGCCCGTACTATCGTGCGTGATTTACGAGGTAATGCTTTGAGATGGTTACCACTTAACATCAGGTAGGACATGTGCTTATTCCATCAGCAAGTTCTTAAAAAACGATAATTATATTTTTTGTTCCAGTTCCAAGCAGCATTGCTCCAGAGGTGGTTACTGCCACACTTTATGTGTGCTTTCTGTCCGTTTGTGCAAGCACTAAGCGTCAACGTTAGCGTTTTTACGCTCACAGCCATCGCCGTGGATAGACACAGAGCAATTATTACGCCCCTAAGGTGAGCTTCTCGAATTCTTAGGTTCTTGAACAGCGACCACGAACGAAGATAAATCGTGTGAAACCCGATGACAGACGACATCTGATTCAGGCGTGCGGAACCCAAAATTAGGTTAATGGAAAGGTCTTAGAATCGTTCTTCCTGGAAAGGCCTATTTCTAAAAGTGATCTTCTTCGGGCTGTTTCGATGAAGGTGAGCTTGTTTCTGATCAATCATTCTATTTACTTGTATCACTCCTTAGCGCAACCAACCCCAAACAACCTTTCTGAAACATTAATAAAATGTTATGACTGGTATGCAACAGTACGTCAGCTTTCAAACTTATTAAAGATGTTTCTTTGTTTTATCGCTGTATGACTATAAAAAGGATTGAAATAACATTTTATAACCAAGATTTATGAGGCGTAAATTGTGATTTTGGTGTGTATTAGGACAAAGAGTTATATTATTACTTATTTATACGTACAAGTATAATATTACTATCGTAACATTTAACACGATTTTCACTTTGTTGCTCTAACCCACGTGATATTATGTTTAATCGCTCGTGGGCGTAACATTATCGCACTATGCTGATTAAAATATCACAGAATATGAAGTTGTAATCAGGAATCATAAAACAATATTATTAATGATGTGGTTTTCTTTGTAAAACGTTCGAAAATTTTTAAATTCACTTTACAGTTTCAGCTTTATACATAGTCTGTTAAAGCACCGTATATATTTTCTTTCAACGTGTTACTTGAAACTTCCACGAATTGATAACTCATTAATTCGTTGGGGTTATTTTAGAATCGTACGTTGAACTTTTATAATTATGTAAACGAAAAGGAATAAACATTTTATTGCCACGTTGACCGGTTGTTTTCCATTTTCTGTAAATACTTTTTATACCACCGTAAAGTTAAGATAATTGATAAATTTTGATGTGATTTTACCCGTGTTTTGAGTTGCAAGTAAATTAGGAGGCTGACTGCCGTCAAACCCTCACTTATTTCAAAGTTTTTAAAGGTAAGGGAATGTGGGTAAGAAAAATCACAAACAACAAAGTTTTGGAGGATAACATTATAGTAATTTATTTCAAAAATATTTTTTTATCTGAACGAGTTTTCTTATCAAAAGCTTTGATTAACCACAAAAAGTAGTAAAACAATTTTTTTACATACATTGTTGATTGCAATTTTCAGAAACATTTAAAATCTTCTTATGTACCGAAGTGCGCGAGCATGTTTGACGCTTGTCTTCGTCTTAATGAATGTCATGTGGTTATGACGTCAATACAGCACGCGCTCTTGCCATCAATAGTGCAGTATCGAGTATTGATTACCCATGTAGTGGAGTAGAGTTTTCCAGCGTAAGCTAATTTGCGCCATGAACACAAATCAATCGATATTACCCATAAACTACGCGAACCTCACATTATCTCAATGAACACACTGAGATAGTCAAATATGTAAGGTAACTAATTGTTGCGATGTATCTTCATAATAATAAAGCTGGAAGTTCGATTGAATCTATTCATGTACCCTGAGGTGTATGTCCGAAATGGGTAGACTGCTATTGCTCATATGCTACAGAAACTTGACTTATCCCTTAAAACACATTGGGATAACTGATTAATGATGATGTATCAACTAATATTGCTGAAAGTTCGATTAAATCTATTCATGTACACTAAGCTGAAGTTGGTGATAGTTAAACGCTTTATCGTCGAACGGCTCGTTGAGTGTATCGTCATCACGGCATAGAGAAAACGTCATCGATATAATGTTTCTCGCATACATTTTACATAGGTAAATTTTGTCTCGAAACATTAAATTACGTCCATTTTTTATAATAAGCTTTCGTCATCAATCTCAATTGAATCTATAAAACAAATTATTTTTGTGTACGCTCCGGCAGGCAGTTATGTAAATTTATTCATCGATACAGTTTCTGGTATGACTTCGTACAGACTAAAAGTACCAAAAAACAAAAAAAATATTCCCATACAAATACATACAATCACCGATTTCCCAAAGGGGTTGGCGACTACGGCTTTCTCACTTGCTACGATCCTTACATGTCCGATCTTCTTCTCTTCTCTCACTTTCATAATATTTTTTATACATTCTCGTCGACGCGCAGCATACGGCGCGCCGCTATCATGCTCGCACAAGTGAAATTTTTAACGATATAAAATTACTGAATGTATTTATGTAAAATCGCAATCGGTCAAGTGGTTGTCAATGGCAATACAAAGATTGAGCGAAAATAAAATTTTGATCCAAGCATCTTTTCACACATAGAAATGTGAATTTATATTTTTCAAATTTTTATGTATTAAAACTTGCTTGGTCAAGATTAAATTTACGCTCAATCTTTGTATGGCCAATATTGCCATTGACAACAACTTGACCGATTGCGATTTTACATAACTACATTCAGTAATTTTACATCTTTAAAATATCAATTGTGCGAGCGATATAGCGGCGCACTGTATGCTGCCCCTTAAGGTACGACCTGGCTTTTCTCTACCTAGAATCAGTTATCTGATCTAGATACGTCATCCGAGGTCATTCCCACATACCTACTACTCGCAAAAAAAGTTTTATCAGCAGTTTGGTTCAATCAACTTTATTAATCTTATTATATGTTTCAGTGCTCACACATCAAAACGAGTAGCAAAAGTGATAATAGTATTTATATGGCTGCTTGCTTTCTCACTGGCTGCGCCCATGGCTATGTCCTGGGAAGTGGTTATGGAAGATGAACAGGATCCAGGTAATTATTGCCTTTTATATGAATTTTAAATATAGTTTTCAGCATTGTACTCGTATAGTTGTTTTTTTTTCGTTTCGGTACATATAAAGAATCTCGGATCTGAAGGCCATTCGATATTTTTTCCGGAGATCGGTAACATGTTTTTTCGCGGAAAACCTAATTATTATATTAAATACAGTGGCCTGGTATACACGCCGGTAACACCTACCCAATTTAAAGTCTGCGGTTTGTACGGGACTTTATTTATTTAGGATTGTCAACACAATATTAAAATCTGTTCCGTACACAGAAGCTTATATATGTAGAATGTTTTATATAAAAAAAAACTACAACATGCTCTATTCTATAGTCTAAACTAGAAGGAGTGTTCAATTTATATCTGCTTAAGACACAGACTAAGTACTATCAAATAACTTTTCGCACGCATATTTAAACATTTTAGAATCCAATATAAAAGCAATCAACTTAGTTTCTAAAAATGGTTTCGCAGAATAATTTACATAGTTTAGGCTAAAATATTATAATAATCCAAATACAAGCTGCCTTACCGAAATAACTCGCTAAACATATTTTTGGTAAAACTAGTATATTCCTAAATCTCGTATTTTGTTCTCTCGTATAGGCCCTATTACCCACCCATGAACGTATTATTATATTGTGACTATTTATAATCCAGCAAGCAATACATAAATCACTACATACAAATAAATCATTCTTATTTTATGTATTTGGATTAAAGGAAGAAACTGTTTTAGTGTGAAATGTTGTGGTGATGCTCGTTAAAAACATAAAACTTTAATGTCGATCGTTATGTATTTGTTTGCATTGAAAAGATCGACTCAAACCATCAATTGTAAAAAATGTGGGTGGGTTTATATCGCATTATGGCGCCGCTTATAATTTTACTGCTATGCTTATATTATTATGATATTACCTCTCCCTCACACACTACTGTTAAGTAAGAGTGAGGAGTAACAATCGCGGATTTTTTATATAATTTTTATTAGGTGCAGGTAAAACAAATCAATCCACCCTAAGCTTCATTTTCATTTTTGTTCTGAATTATGTATTTCAATGAGTTTTTCTGTTTGCAGTTACCAACCTATTCTACAAAAAACCATTCTGTGCAGCGAGCAATTTCGGAAACCATTCCTTAGCTATTTACAGACTACTTCTCTACATATTTCAAGTAAGTTCGCCAAAAAAAAAAACAAAGATACTACATATACCTCATTATACAAATCATATTAAAATAAAGTGAGAAAAATCATATCAATAATAAGCATCAGTTCTTACTAGACCTTCATAGAGAGCACCGGTGGTCTAGTGGGAGTGACCCCGCCTTCCGATCGTAAGGTCGCAGGTTCGAATCCGGTCGTGCACCAATGGATTTTTCTATCGAAAAAATTATGTGCGCGATGCCAGTGCTCTTAAACGGTGAAAGAAAACATCGTGAGGAAACCAGTTAGTATTCTAACAGCGGCGATGGGTTTGCAACCTGTCACGTATGGAATACTAACTACTGCAAAATGTGGGTATGTGCCAAATGTAATGTTTGGACGTACCTCTGACTACCCCCCTTAGACATCCTCAAAGAATCTTGAATTAGTACCTACTTGGTACTGGGAGATCTGAAGGGATATCTACCGTACCTGGGGATCAAAGTCGTGAAGCTGTTTCAGTTTTGTCAGTTTTTTTCTTACTAGACCAAATCTAAAACATTAAGTACAAAATACGCTTTGGCTCGTAAAGTGTTTCTTGAATGATTGACTTTGACACCTAAATTTTAGTTAATCGGAGCTAGGTCAGTGGTTATGTTATAATTACTGAAATCACTGAATCAAATCTATCGGTAACCTATTTTTACGGAACTAAGCTTTTACGAAATCATTGTTTCGTAAATAGCCGTGTAAAAGTACCATAAAACTTCACCCTAGCTATTACTGCTAAAATAATGATAAAAGTAGTTTTACGAACTATTCGTCCGATTAGTGGAAAATTTATATTTATACGAGAAACAAGATTAATTTTAATTTTAATTAATAGAAATAGATACAGAGATGGCTTATTCTAAAATAAACACATAAAAAGAGTCTTTTGGAACTACGTAATAAAGTGCAAATCAGCTTGCACGACACTGTTGAAGCTTTGTATTGAACTTTTCTCAGTTTAGATTCTTCTTGATTGTAAGTTATTGTATCAATTATGTAAAAATAATCTAGGTGCCTCTGCTTCCAATAATTCATTGTACTTATTGAAAATTATAAAACGGCAATACGTACGAAGAAGAAAGACAAATAAAAAGATAAACGAAATGTTTACTTTCAAACTCATGTTGATCGAAAGTTGGTTAATTAGGTGAAAAGTCATTAAATTCCAAAACATACATTAATTTTGTTTCGAATTTCGCAAGATTAATGTGGAATATCCTTAATATCGCTTCCAAACTGCTTCATTCTATATACTCGTGAATCACGATCCTTCCTGCAAAGTCATGTTTGACCCTTTTTACTAACAATATGTGACCTCATTCTGTATCAACAACATCATCGCCAGCCTGAATAAGTCTTTTGCTGGACTTATACTCCTGTATCCTTCCTTCCTTAGTAAAAACCATTTTGGGCTATCCTTCACCAACTTCTCCCAACGTTTACAATATTGTCAGTTTCGTTTGGAATTGGAACCTTTGCATTCTGTATCAGTATGAAACACATAGGCTTAGGTGTTGCTACGTACCTACAAATGCTGAAACGGGGTAAGTTATTGTAAGAGGGAACTTATATAGGCGATTTACTTGTAATTGTTGAAGTTTCGCTTGAAGCTTGGGAAAGTTGCGCGATCACGGATAAACGAGACATTAGTCGGTGAAGTCGACTGTATATCGGTTGCGGATTGAGATTTCAAGAATCACGATCGTTAGCTCAAGTAAAAAACTATCGCACTGAATTAAATTAACCATTTATTTTACTTAGAATTCGTAGTTAAGAAACATTGCAAAACTTTTAAACGCAAAATTATTTTATATCAAAAATATTACTTTATGAAGAATTGTAAATAAATCTACACAACAAAATATTTTGTTAAATTTGCGAGAACAAAGCTCTTTATAAGAATCGCAAAATGATCAGAACAATATTTTGTTAAGATAAAAAAGCAACAAATTGAAAAAAATATACATTTACTTTTTGATACGCAGTTTAACTATTGAGAGAGAAAAAAACTGAAAGTCTGTGTGAGAGTTCTTAAAATATTGCACACAACATAATACCAAAAGATAAAATCGTTATACCCCGTAAAATAGACACCAAACTTGCAAAACAAGACAGTGATCAATCAGTACGTAATAGGACAACAAAAATAAAAACAGCACAAAAAAGTCTAAAGCCGAAAAATATTTACTCATAAAAATTTCACCGTGGACGTATGAGGATAGAAAATTTAAAAGGATTTATTATTAAATGAAATATACCTAATCGACAGCATTGTAAATCTTGAACCTTTGTTCCAAACACACGTACACTAACCCAATAACAGAGCCAAGCGAAACAGCTTGCTTGTGTAAGCCAACCTTTAAAAAGCTTTTGATTCCCATTTTGTTTCAGTATGTGATTCCATTGTTTGTTATAACATTTGCGTACGTACACATGTCTATGAAACTGTGGGGTGCCAGGGCGCCGGGCAATGCCCTTGAAGCCAGAGATGCCAATCACATGAGAAACAAGAAGAAGGTATGAACAAATATCTTACTACACAAATAATAAATAAATAAATAATGCTGGACAATCCACACAGCACTATCTAGCCCCAAAGTAAGCTATTCAAAGCTTGTGTTATGGGTACTAGATAACTGATATATTTAATACATTATATACTTACATAGATAGATATTTTTTATTATACATAAACACCCAGACCATCGGAACAAATTTCTGCAGATCGTACACAAATTTGTTCCAAGGCGGGAATCGAACCCGCAACCTCTTGCGTCGCAGGCAGGCTCTCGCCCGCTGCGCCACAGAGGTCGTCTATACACAGACAGTCAACGGTCTAGTGTTCTGCGTTTGGCTATTTTAACGGCCTGACTGGTAGTATGTGTAAGATCTAAGTCATCGTTTAGATTGTAGTAAACGTGGAATGCTAGATCACAAGCTGAGGATAGCCTAAAAGAGTCATATTCACTCATATTTCAAGTAAAATTACTCAAACTTTTTTTTTCATTTGTCAATTAATTGTTCATTCATTGGTATTTGCCTACGTACCTATGTACCTACTTACTAAACAGGCATATGGTGGTAATAAATAGAACGTAGTTGTTTAGGATTTCGATAAAATAATATTTTTTATTATTATTATTCAATAAAAAAGTATCTAAAGTCTCATAGATGTTTCTCTAAATAACTTCTCTTCCTTTCCAGGTAATAAAAATGCTGGTGTTGGTGGTGGCTCTTTTCGCAATCTGTTGGCTGCCATTACAGAGCTATTTACTGCTGCAGTCCTTCTTACCCTCGATAAATGAGTGAGTTGTTATTGGTATTCATTCATTAACTACTGGTCATTAACAAATCGCTGTATTGCATGTTTATGGACAATGAATCGAGCAAGACGGTTTTTACTATAAACTATTGGTTATTACATAAGGGCTACTTCATCCGTGGGGCTACCCTTCTCACAACGTTCACATAATCATATTGACTGCGAGTCTGTACATTTAAGAATCAGTATTTATTACCTACTAGCTGAACCCGCAGCGTTGCTCGCGCCAAGGAATTCAAAGTTTCATACAAACTTTTATCCCCTATTTTATCCCCTTGGGGGTAGAATTGATCAAAATCCTTTCTTAGCGGATGCCTACGTCATAACATCTACCTGCATGCCAAATTTCAGCCCGATCCGTCCAGTAGTTTGGGCTGTGCGTTGATAGATCACTATGTCAGTCAGTCACCTTTGAGTTATATATATTTAAATAATAAAATATAAAGACGCCTTCGCTTATTTCAATCCCCTCTAGTGTATGCTTGTTCTTTATTTTGGTCTCAAGGGCCGTGAGATCGCGTCTCATTGCGATTCCACTCGAGTCCTAAACTGAAGATCGTCAAATTTAGTCATTTTTATTTCGCTGTGATACGATCTGTAAATGGTATTTTACTTTGTGATCACTATAAGCATCGCTGAATATACTCTTAAAAAGATCATTGTAAGAGCCGAGTCGAGTGATTGATAGTTTACAAACTCGATTCAATAAGGTCTATTGTATCCCATGCTGTCATCCCATCGCTGATGTTCTTAGTTTACCTACTCTTCATTCAACCCTCATAATGATTTATTGCTGAAATTGAAATTGTTTCCGAAAATATGATCAATAACTATTTTTTAAAACAAACATGGAAAAAAAAACAGCAAACCAGCAGGCTGATCGCGTAACTTTTGTTACATTCAAAATCCGGTTGCATATGTAAATTTTGGCAGATTTGCGATGGCAAAACTGCCAAAATTGACATGTTCAACCGGATTTTGAATGCAACAAAAGTTACGTGATCAAGGTGCTGTTCATTTTCTGAGTGTCATAAGTGAGTTCATTTTTCTATTAAATCGTCTGACCTAATTTCACTGTGATACTTACCTGTCATATTATATTGAAAATACAACATCGGCTGACGAAATTTACATGCACACTCAACATCCAATACGAATTATTATTAAGACGAAGACAAGAGCTAATGTGACTCTCGCTCGTACGTTTTGACTTGTTGGAAGATATAAAATCAGTAAACACATTTTCGAAAAATCGCAAACAACCATTTTGTGTGCAATCACATTGCGCACAGTTTAGTAAAAATAATCATTTTGATCGATACAAGTTTTCCTACTTAAAAGTTTGCTTTTCTAGTTTTCGTACTCAAGCAAACTTTGAGTAGGAAAACTTGCATCAATCAAAATGGAATTTTTACCAAACTATGCGCAATGTGATTGCACACAAAATGGTTGTTAGCGATTTTTCAAAATTGGAATTTGTAGTTTTATAATCTTTCAAAATGTTGAATCGTGCGAGCGAGAGAAATATTAGGTGTTGTCAACGCCTTAACTAGGATTATGTGGGAAAATACCTACTCTTCGCGAACGAAGCAATTTTCAATTTATTTTTTAGACAGACTTCCTGGACCGTCAATTCGGGATCTTCGTTTACTTTTATTATTCGTTCAAAAACCCCTCAAAATCATAATCTAAACAAACCCGCCTGATAAACAAATGAACATGAATCAGAAGTTTTTAAAAGATAAGATTAAATTTCATATAGCATAAGTATGTACCTTTCGCGTTTCCGAATAAACGGAAAAACGAATGGGACTGAAAATCACGTTTTAGTTAACGTAATAAGATTAAACCGTTTCACGTAATCTTTGATGCTGATTTAGATCACGGTTTCCTGCAATTCTGAAATCTAATTACTTCTACTTTACGATTTTCTTCAATTAAATGTTTTATAAATTAAATACGTACTTCTAAGTAATTTACTTGTAAATCTTCTCTGAGTAGGCTTAATGCCGGTTCTGATAAACCTTAAAGTTGTTTTTTACAAATGTTATTGAGTTCAGTGAAACCATAAGAACTTTTTTATTGAAATTAATCGGAAGTTATTCAAATCGAATCCATCGAAACTTCTTTTTGTTAAATACCAAAAATCAACCTCATTTTATAGGGTTTTCTGGATTGCAGAAGAGGGGGGTCTTGATGATACAGGTACATGAGGCTTAAAACCAGTATGCCTCATTAAACTGTAACTTGTAAGTTGATGAACGCAGAACAGTACATCGTAGGGCATGTTGTGAAAGTGTGAAAGAACTTTAATGAAGTGGAGTTATTTTGTTAAATTATTTAAACGTTGCGTTGAAACATAGATTGGGCGAGTTTTTAACTGCAAGTGTGAAAGTGCTTACACGTGCATGGTTGAATATTTTTTTGATTGTATTTTGACGCGGTGTACGATCAGCTGATGTGCAGTCACAAGGCCGCGCTATATGCGCTGAAAATTCGCTGTCAATATTTTAAGCTGTCTGCATGGTGATCGTGCGTATTTGCCACTCTCAGTTACAACATAGCAATACATACGTTTATAACATGTATACATTATATTACGTATTCGATGCTGCAACTAGATCGGTTGGATGTCCGCGAAAACAAGGTCGCGTCTGCAACTTATTACCGATAGCTTGCAACGTTATAAGGACCATAAAAATTAATTTTCTTTTCAATGAATGCACGTCTGCCACAACCAACGAGCAATTTAGTGCTTGTAGGCTACACCTGAGGACAAAAGCCAAACGTCAATAACAAACGAAAAAAATACGGTAAAAAGAAACGGGAAAAGGTACGGTGAAATTTTTGGTAATAAGGCCAAAAGTTTTGACAATACCGGCTACCTGCCTTATGCAATAACTTTGGAAGCTTAACTTTTCATAATTGATTGAGATGCATGATTTCTTTGACACAGCAATTTAAGAAAAGTTAAAGATTAAAATTAGAAAAATATTAAACTACCAGACGACTCTAATGCACAGTAGGCATCCCTTATCCTTAGATTCAGATCTGGGTATTTTAGTAAAAAAAATATTCGTTGATTTCTTTCCTTTCTTGATGTTTCAAATAACTGGAACAAGTCTTCCTCCCATAAAATATAGATAGATAGAAAATTCTTTATTGCACAGAACAAAATATATCGTACATAGGTGCACTGCTTGGAGACAGACAGATAGATATTAAAAACAAAGAAAACATTTTTTATTTTTTGGAGAGATTTCTCTTCTAGTTAACTTTTAAAATATACTTATTTACCTTTCCTTTCTTTCCAGGTATCGGTACATAAATGTATTATTCTTCTGCTTTGACTGGCTGGCAATGAGCAACTCCTGTTACAACCCTTTTATTTACGCGATATACAACGTAAGTATCAAAAACATAACCCAAGACATGGCTTTGATCAAAGTTAGGCTGAACCCGTTATGTAGTCTAGTCACACGCTCGCACAAAAATAAGTATACCTAAATATGAAAGGGGCATCCCTCTGAAACTTCTCGCTTCGTTAACTATGAAGAGCCAGTATTCAATACGTGGACTACTTATAGTAAAGTCTATACGCTATGGTATAAATAAGTATATATTAGTGGACATTCCGCACATCACTAAGCAACCCCAAAATAGTCTTAAAAATTATGATTTATAATATGATTCAAATAAACCATTCAATCGAAGATGTTGTTTGTTTTATGTGGTTTGTGCAAATTAGTGACATGTATCAAAATGTATACGAAACAACCAGATTTTTATTACTTCTGAAGGTGACGGTGGGCAAAAAGTTTCTCCTTTAACTAAACAATTTAAATTAATGAAATGCATATAAACTTTAAACGGAAGATTTGTTCATGTAACTGCAATAGGCTATAAACATCAAACTGAAATTATTCGGTCCAAAATAATAAAACCCTATGAGAACGAAAGCGTCGCACAAATTCCCATCCTAGGCAGCCCACATGATACTTTCGCAAAATTGTAAATGCCTCCTAAGGAGGATGTCACAGATGAAGCTCAATGAGTTCGGAACCAGTCTTGGGTGTAATTTATCGGTTACAAAGGCTGTACCGACGACGACGTAATGCGTATTGGCACATGCGGCGAAATTACGACCAGACTGTAGACTTTAATTTGTTTCGTGTTTAGCCCAGTCATAGTCGTTTATATATTGCTGCAGGAAAAGTTCAAGAAGGAGTTCAAACAACGTTTCACTTTCGGAAAGAAGCCGAGCCGATTCGCAAATGACAGTTACGAGGTATGCACAAAAAACATTACTCCAATTTCAATAATATTATATCAATTCAACCTTGTCATTACATTAATTTACTTCCCATTATATTATTTCAATGCTCCTTGATGTGATTGTATTGATAGCTTAAGCTAAGCAATAACATAAACAAACATGTATAAATATGTTTCACTTCCTTTTGAACGAATTAAATACCTTGATACTTAATACCTACTTTTGTACTACTAGGTATTTATTTATATTCACATTTTGAGTGACTGCACAGTGAATGAGACGGTGAGACCTTCCAATGGACTGATAACATAAGTAATTGCGAAAAGTCCGTGGGAGGAAAGGCTCAAAATCGAATGATCAAAACTCAAGACTCAATATCGAAATCCTAGAAATGTAAAGGAGAAGCTTATGTAATATGTCCAGCAGTCGACTTTCTCAGGCTGATGACGGTGATTGTTATGATTGATATTAGTAACCATTGCAGGATGGGCAGTCGTACCGAACCAGAAATGTTTCGTTCAGGTCGACCAACGACAGAAGCAGTTGCGTCAGAAAGTCTGTCAACTTGTCGGCTGTCGATGGCATTAAGCTCGGGAATAGGAATTCGTGCCACTGTTTGGCGACGCAGAATAAGGAAAATGGATTTGACTGTATAAAAGCCGTAGATACAGATACTAGTAACAGCAAACGACACATGAGTGTAAGGATCGACAACAATAGAACGAGAGGTAAAAGGATAGCTACACAAAGATTTTCCGCTAGTGAAATACCAATAGGGGATGAAAGAGTCAGTGAGTTGTATATTTTTCCAAACAGTAATAAAGTGGAGTTTACGGACATATCCTACGAAGACAAAGTGTAAATAAAAAACAAAGTTTATCTAGACCTAGTTGTAAATTATAATGTTAAATTATAAAGGTTGAGCATTATTGTGATGTCGTACTTAGAATTTAATTTTAATAGTTGAAATTACACACGAATAAAAATATCTTATAAAACCCTTATTATGGTTTCCGTTTTGTACTTCTTGCGAGAGTGACCCCGTCTTATCATCGTAAGGTAGCGGGTTCGAAACCAGTCGTACAGCTTCATTTTTCGACAGTTTATGTGCAAAAAAACTTATGGCTCTAAATTAGTGAAAGAAACCACCGCGAGAAAACCAGTTAGTATTCTAACAGTGAACACGTTCAACATATAAGTTTTTAAGTTTTATATTAAAGTTTGGAATCACAATTTACAGCGGTGGTTTCAGAAATACCCTTGTGTGTAGTTGAATTGCAAAATGAACACGTGGAATTATTCAACTTTGATCTTGTCTTTGACAGAACGAATTCCCTAGACACGATTCCATTTTAAGTCAAAGGATACAATGAATTTGTAGTACCAACAGTCATCACTATTTATTTATACCTTTGTAAAAGTTATTCAGTCTGAAAAATGGTTAAAACGCTTGAAGCTGTTGTTCATATATTATCAGATCAGACCTTGATCTTTCATTTAGTATGAAGAAATAGGGATCAATAATTTTCTATCTATCTAAGTTTATGTAGAGGAAAACCCAGTTGCTGGTGAATAAATGTTTGGAAAGTAGTGAGTGTTTGGTTTTTTTATGTTGTTAAAAATAAATTAATTTGGATTTGATTTTGAGGAATGTAATTAAACCAATTTTTATTTCTTTAGGTTTATATTAATTATTAAAAGTTATAGACAAAACAGTATTATGACGTCAAAATATAGAAAAACTTTAGAAATAATAGAGAAATCTGATAAACTGTTAAGCCAGTTCCAGAGTTACATAAATTTCCTGACGTATTATTTATTCGTAGACTAACCTATAGAGGCTATTCATCAAAAATGCAGGTTCTCAGCATGATGCAGATAACGCGGTATGGGTCAGCGTTGGCAGCCGGTCGGCGGTCTTCAAGGTATCCCTTTTTGTCCTCAGAAACTTGACGAGGAATTCTGACACAGCAACTTCTGTTGGCCACACCTGCCGATTGAAACAAATGAGATAGTAGTCCCCGGTTTCTGAAAGCTCGATCAACACTAATCGGCCGTCAAGTCACTTGCTACTTAGCTTTTACTTCAAATTAGACAAAGATAGCAAGTGACTTAATTGATTGATAGTCGATTAGTGTTGATCGAGTGTAGTATTAGATGAATTACCTACAGTATAAATCTATAATTAGTTTTCCCAGACTAGTTTTCGTACGATTTATTTGCTATGTAAATGCTTTAATATGCTTTGCTATAAGCTGATATTCCTTGCCACCCATCTTGGACGGCAAAGGATTTGGATGTCTTAGTTCGGAAGTTGTACGTGCAAACATTGGTCCACAAGACTTGGTAAGTCGAATTAACAGGCGTAATCGAGTACAATTGTAGTCCCTTTGTAAATCCCCATTTAGAGAAATCTAAAGTGATTTGCAATCTGTAATCACTTTCTTGCTGTAGCTGCTTTACTTCTAATTTTAGTACCAGTGAGTTCTGAAGATATAAATCACGAGGTTTTCTTGTATTTGCATTAAAGCTTTGCTTCGAAACATTGATTCTAAATAAAGGATTATATATACTATTTTCTACGTGGGTACCAAGAGATCTGAGAATATGGCTACCGTGCTACGGGTCACAGACTATTTAGGTAAGCCTATTTAAGGAAAATAAAAAACCAACGATCAAATACCTACTGATGTAAAATTCTCCTTAACTGAAGCAGTTGAATGGCCATATCACTAGCTTATTATATCCCGTACACATTGAGATAAACGCAAGCAGGATAGCTTTCGTTTTCGTACTCGCTGCGTCCGAGATTGGGACGCAAGCCTCACTTGCAAAATTTGACGTGTTTGATTTGGATTTGGATTGGGATGCTTGCCACTGGAGAGGTTAGGTACCTTACCAATACTTTTATAGATTTCGGTAATCTCGTGATTTAACATGTTTGTTTGTCGAATGTTAACTAGTAAGAAACTAAAAAGTGTCGTAGTTGACTTGTGTTTTTGCAACCCACTTTCTAATTAACAAGAGATTTCATGTTCATATGATTCATAAATACATAAAAAACTGGGTGTTCAAAAAACCAGATGTGTTCCATCTATGATTAACCCCGCCTAAATTATATACGTTTTCTACCCAGGAGAACGTAATTTTTGTGAGCTCTCAGCATTATTAGGTACAAGCAAGCAATTAGAGTAAGCACGCCAACATAATTAGCAGCCACACCTTCTAAGTATATCCTTATAAAAACCGCTGTTAGGTACGACCAACTTAAGGCGATCAAATAAAGTTGACAATTTCGTATAATTTGCGAAATAATAATAAGAACAACGACGACTGTTAGTCGACATAAGTTATTTTAAAAAGCGATGAGGGACATCTCAATTACTTTCTGGCTACTTTATAACTTCAAAAAGCTAAACCCTAATTAAATAAAAAAAATCAATGGAACACTCTCCGCTGGTATCTAAAAGATCGATCAAAGCTAATCGACTGTCAAGTCACTTGCTATTTCATTCAGCTTTCACTTTAAATTAGATAGGCATGGCAAGTGACTTGACCGCCGATTTGCTTTGATCAAGGTTTCAGAAACCGGCAGTCTGAGTTTTGTTCACTACTTTTTACTCAAAATCTAGAATTCTCTAAAATCAAAATCCGGAGTTTTTTACTAAATAGTAGCGAATAAAACTTATAAGTCAGTGTTCCAAACAACCCCTTTATTCCAAATAGCTCCACTTTATGAACCAGTATTTTATACCCTAATCTAATTTAAAAGTTTTACAATTTCACATTTAAAAATTCTGGTTTGAGAATTGCTACGAAACAACACTACGTGCTAGGAAAACCAAATCAACGACACTAAAAAAAATTGACTAGCCAAATTTACATTTTAAAACAATAACAATACCCATTTCAATCAGAAGAACAATCTCTGCATTTTCAAAGCCTACTGACGCAGATCTTTTTACATAAAAAAATATTGGTATAATTTTATCATAAAACTGATACGGATCGAGAAGTGTTTTTTTTTGCCTCCCTTTTTTCTACACTTCCACGCTTTTATTTACAAGCTCCACACTTTAATTCTCATTAACAAGCATTCATTTTCATTGACAGCCTACGTAGCTCAGTTGGTAGTAGCTCTGCCTTCTGCGCCGTAGATCGTGGGTTCGATTCCCACCGTGAACAAACATTTGTGTGATGAACATAGGTGTTTGTTCTCTGTCTGGGTGTTATATAATATTATAAGTATTTATTTACAAAAAAAAGTATATAAGTAGTATATCAGCTATCTGGTTCCCATATCACAAGCATAAGCTTAGTTTGGGGCTAGATAGTTCTGTGTGGAAAGTCCACCAATATTTATTTATTTATTTTTTATTTAAGCAGATGCTCTAATGGGACTTGTGTCCAGTTTTTGTCTAATAATCTGCCTTTGATGAATTTATACAGTCAAATCATAGTATCCATACTAACATCTATCTTTAGAGAAGACATCATCAGAATTGCCAGGGGTCATCAATCATGGGTTTGCCTCCGGTCTATCGCTAAAAGATAGGTATTATAATATAATAAATATTCAAACATGGGATGCATATTTGAATATTATATACGTGCGGTCCATTTCATTCCGTATTACGTGCATTCCATGTTTGAATTTTTCTATATTTTTTTATGTTTATTTGATTTGATTCAAGTCACTCGTGAGAACAATGTATATTTTGCAAATTGATTTGTCACAAATTAAAGAATCTACATTAAAGCAGGATGGGGAAAATCCTTCCAAAATCATTTAAAAGCTTTGGCGGTGATTTAAGCATTCATACATTTCATCAATCATGCTCAACATTATACAAATATGTGATGGCTGTGTTACCACGACATAACGTTATTTATGAATACACACGAGTCTCATCCGTAATACGCTCTAACGACTCTTACAACTTACGATTCTTCGCTCGCACATTTCAAAATTTTTGAAGGAAATACGTAGTGTGTGTGACACTTTCTTGGATAAGGTAAATTCTTAAGAACTTTTGAAATGTTATTCTCCGAATTTTAGTTGCTCGCGATTTTTCTTAACCAGATACAATAATTTAAAATATTCAGAAATGTTGACATGCGTGAGTGGGAAGTATCTACCTTAGCGGTTTTCGGCGTAACGCCTCTAGAGCAAAATGGAGCTCAGATAACGGGGCCTTAGCAATTTATGATATTAAAACCACTCAAAGTTATAAAATTACCGAAAGAAGTATCATTACGTTTTTTGCGCCGCATTATGACACTATAAGCTCATTAGGTGCTTCAAATAAAGCCGCTAAAATTAACAATGTATTTTTGCCAACATTTCTACGAGAAATAAATTTTTCGGAGAATTGTATCGCTTTACGAATACCGACTTCTTTCCCTTATCTATTTTTGATCGACAATCATGTCGAGTAGGTAGGTATTAGGTGTTCTATTTTTGTTTGATGGTTTACAACAACAACAAGCTTATATAGTGTGTAGTATATATTGTTGGAGTAAGCTACTGCTTTATTTATTTATTTTATTTTATTTATTTATTTACTTATAGCTAGTTCCTAACTTTACAGATATGTACCGTATGAGTAGAAGAGCTCTTTGTGAAGGACTAGTTCGGAGAAATATTACCACCATGCTAATTTCGGCCGCCAAGCAGCGTTGCTGTATTTCGGTTTAAAGGCTTTACATCTGTATGCCTCAAGTTGATGGACGTTGGGCAGTGCTTCGTAGCGCACGACATATTATCGTGCGTAAATTGCGATACAATTCTTTTTTGAATGATTACCACTTAAAATTAGGTGGGCCATAATACGTTTATTCCATAAGCAAGTAGCTTTAAAAAAGTAAGCTACTGCTAGTACTGCTGAACTAGAAAGCTGTTGTGTGTTGTGTACGTATGCGTAGGTACCTGCAGTAAAATCTCGTATGTGAGGCATCCCATTCTTCCCCGTGAGGCGGCGCGCGTTGTCGGCTCCATTGTTAGCATCGTACTCGTTGATGTGAGCGCCATGCCTTCGTGCCAGCTTATCTATAGCCCGTTCAATCACTCTGTACGACAGTTAAAAGGTCATTCAGAAAAGGTGTGACATTTGTCACGTTGTATAGATTCATTCCAGATACGGCATACACTGGTTTGTGGAAACATTGTTCCCAGCTTTACAAATTTTGGCATGATTAGTGGGCTTCGTCCGTAAGAATGCGTTTCCAATTTGCACTTGCAACACTGTACTGACACAGATAAAAGAATACTATACTAGTACTACGGTACTGATAAATGTTTTAAAAAATGTTATTTTCATGATTTGTATGTTCACGTTCATACCAATTCAAGTGTTTTCGACATTAAGCTATTTTCAAATTCTTATAATAAGCATTTACTGTATTAGTTATTTTTACGGATTCTAATTGTCTGAAGTTCCGAAGTGCTACATAAAATAAATAATTAAGATGATTGATACTTGACAGCCGTTTCTATTCAACGCGAAAAAAAACAAAATTTATTTCTCGGAAATGCTTTAGGAGAAGAGCGCAAAAATTACAGCTGTATCCTTATATAAATATCTTTGCTGTTCATTCATCGGAACTAAACTAAAATGGTACAATAAAATAAAGCCCCAGATGGATGTGGATCTTGTTGAGTAATTTCGCATGGATGTGCATTTACGATGTAAACAGGGTAGCCAACCTCCTGGCACCCCACAAGTATTTATAGTGCATACTTACCTTCATAGGTAAGTATAAACTTAATGGCTACAAACCCCCGTAGAGAATCTTGAGTAGATACAGGCATCGTACAAACATAATGTGTGTTAGCACCAAAGTTTGAAGAGATCAGTAGAGTTATACCTACTCATGAAAACATTCGAAAACATTTTCGTAAGAGAAAAAATCTAATATTTTAAAATAATCCTGCGAAAAAACTGAACTCACAGAATGCCGTCATCTTCTCTCATGTCCTTCGAAGAGAAGTAGCAAAACGTGCCATTGCCAGGCCAATCGGGCAAAGGTTGCGGCTCAAAGCTAACCACTGTGCCGTACTCCTCAGCCAAGCGGGCCAGAACGTATCGCGCCATCCATAGATCATCCGCTGACTTAATTCCCGGGCTCGGCCCAACCTTTGCCAAAAATATGCAATATCATCATCATCATCACTACATAGTATAAAACAAAGTCGCTTTATCTGTCCCTATGTCCCTACGTATGCTTAAATCTTTAAAACTACGCCACGGATTTTGATGCGGTTTTTTTTAATAGATATCTACATATAAACCTTATGTTATGTTATATGTATATAATACATGCATGATATAGTAGAAAAACAATGTGCACCTGTGCGAAGCTGGGCGCGCGCGGGCTGGTCGCTAGTCTTAAAAAAATATTGATAAACATTCCACAGACATTTTCTAGCCCCAAACTCTTTGGTGTCGGTACTTCATAAATGAAGATTGTGGTCACGCTTGAAGATGTCTACAGTGCAGAAGGCAGAGCTATAACCAACTGAGCTAATGAAATTTGTCAATTGTTTGTATGCGAATCTCGAAAGCCTCATCAACAGGCTGATAAAGTACTGCCAATTTTGTTCTCTCACTCCCTTGCATTTCCAGAACAAAATAATTTTCATCCTCTATCCAGCAATGACCTTCACAATGGACCAATAAAATACTAATTATGGCAATACAACAATTTTGTTTGGAATTGTACACACGGATACGTAGCAGACTGTACCCTCCTCACTTTTATATCCTTTTATTATGCGTCATTTTGGCTTTGGGTAGCTTGATTTTTTCCGTGATTGGCGATTTCGAGATCATTTTATTAAACAAGTTAGGTACTCACTGGAACTAAAACAATATTGCGAAGGTTACCTGAAAGTTCCACTGAGATGGCGAAGTTCCAGGATTGATACCGTTTAATTGAATCCCCGCATACAGGCAGCACCTGAAACCAATTTTGTGAACATTACAAAGAAGAATAATATTAAAGCGGGTGATTAACACACTAATGTCCTGAAACTTAGTTACATACAAACGGTAATTCTTTAAAATACAGTATTTCAAAGGCAAATTACTATAAGATAAATCAAAAAACAAATCTTCAATGAAACTTTTTTTATTTCATTAAATTAGCTCGCCTACATTCCGTGATACAAAGATGCTAGTGATCTAGATTCATTAAATTCGATTAGGCATAAATGATGAAAACAGCTCTATTATTATCCAAAAAATGGAAAAACGTCACAGGGTAACAAAAAGGGTTAAGACATTGATTGAATTACCAGCAGAATTTGATTTAGTAAAATTGGACTAGCATTTTCGGAAATAGGTTGGTTATGCTGAATTTAGGTTTACTGGAATATTTTCATTTGTATCTAGCTGATGAAAACCCTGACGGAGCTGAATCCTCTGCTATGTACCTACCTACTCATGTTTGTTTTAATTCATAAAATAATCGGCTCTGCCGATTATTTTATATTTGGAATGCTTTGATAACAATGTAAGTTTTTGATTTACATAATATAATAGTTTTCACAACGGTAGTTTGATATAAGAAATTCGAGGGGCAAATTCCGCATCAATTCTGATCAGATACTGTAATGTTATAAATAAAACATCAAAACAGGTGGGCGATGGGGGTCCAGTCCATTTATAGCTAATAAAATTAACCATGGCTTCAAATTTTTTCCAAACAAGTTTTAAACCTCAAATTTTGAATAAATAAGTACGTATAAGTCATTATTATCTTCAAAAGTTTTTTCTCAAGAAAAGCAAGAAACATGAAAACTTGTGAAAATTATTTACACTGTAACCTTTTTGAGACTGAACAAAATTATACACACCTATAAAAAGCTTCCATGAGATCTCTTGCAACGATTTTATTAGCCCCAGTGGCGCAGTAGTAAGGCCCCGGGGGGGCGGGGAATCCTCCAATGGGCCAACCGAGTGGACGACCGTCCGTTGTAGTCAGGAAAAACTCCTGGTTGAAACCAAACCATGGCTCCTCCACCTCCCCCTTCTCGCACAGCATCACACAGTTTTTGCGAAAGTTCGTAGCTGCCGAAATAAAAATAAGCCAAAATAGTAATAAATCTAAGAAAATGTGTGTCGCACGTGCTACATTGAGTTTGAACGTCCTCTGATAAGGTTTTACTGGATGAACTTTGTAAATCCCTGCTAATATTATAAATGCGAAAGTAACTCTGTCTGTCTGTTACGCTTTCCCGCTTAAACCTCTCAACCGATTTTGATGAAATTTGGCACAGACAATCTTTAGACCCTGAGAAAGGACATAGGCTATCTTTTATTGCGAAAAGTACGCAGACGATGTCGCGGGTACCAGCTAGTAGGACCATAAAAGATTTCAGGTTGCTGCACCGTGTTGAGAGAATTCCATAATTTTATTTTAAGGGGCCGATAAAGATAAAATCATAACGTTAGCAAGCTATTTAGCTAGCTGACCGAGGGCACAGCGGTATCAGTAACTCGAGCACAGGAAATGCGCCCATAAGGTGTTACGACCTTGCGGAACTTTTGAATTAGGAGATGTCTTCGGCGTTACTCATCATTCACGTTTTATCCGTCAAAAACATTGTACTATCAATGCTATTTCATTAAGAGGTTAAGGAGCAAATTAGGCTCACAATCGCCTGAACTCCACAAAGTGCTTATGTAAAACCTTTATCGAACGCAAGCATTATATTCAAGCGTCAGGTGGGCTGCCATAACTTTGTTCCCAGTAATTATACTCGCGATTTCTCACAGCCAAAAGGTCATATTAGACGTTTCAGTGAGAGGAAAGTCTACTCAAATGATGTCTATTGAGTGAGCCTACTCATAATCTTATGGTGTTGTAAATTGGCTTGTTTTATGGCAATTTATTGCTGCAATTTTATAGTTCTGCTTTCGATCTACAGATATACAATTGCAGCTTGAAATTGCTGCAATTTCTAGCTCTTTTTACAAACGCCATTAGCATCTCATAGCGCAAAGGCAGACCACATATTTTTTGGAACTCTATTTTGACGATGTTAGGTTGAATGATTTAAAATGTGCAATTTTAACGATGTTAGGTTGAATGATTTAAAATGTGCAGTTTTAAATCATTCAACCTAACATCGTCAAAATAGAGTTCCAAAAAATATGCGGTCTGCCTTTGCGCTTATGACTTCCGAAAAGTTAGGTACATGTATTGCCTTTAACACACATTTTAACTTCTTTTATTAACAATCAAATAAATAATTTAAGACGTCTGCTTCATATTTTGAAGTTTTATTGCAAAAAAATATACACATAGATGAAATTAACGAAATACGAACCGTCTGGTATAGCCTTAAGTTCTGATAAAGTGTTGTAAACATTGCGCAAGATGCTCCATAAAGTACGCTTAGTAAGTGCCGTTTATTAATGAGTCCCCAGCATTAAAATAAGACTCCTCGCTGTGATAGACAGCTTCCTAGACAGGTTTTATTTTCGAAAGTTTAAACATCTTAGTATTGTTTCTGCCGTGCCTATAAGACAAAAAATGTATTGATTCCGTAAGATTTTTCTGTTATTACAAAGAATACATCTGTAAACATCTGTATTTGTAAAAAACTTATATTACTCTAAAACCAAGTGCTGTAACTTATCACGGTTCGAGGCATCCTCGCTATACTTGTGCACACAAGTAGACTGCAAACTAAGCAAAACTTAGATATGTGCATATAAGAAGCTGTGTCAACTATGCGAGCTTAGCTAAACTAACTTAGCTTAGCTCTTATTCTGCAACCGGCTTATCACTGCGCTTGCCGGTGCGTGATGTCCTATGTCCTGAAAAACAATTTGTGTAAAATTACGGGTCTTATGGTATTTCTTAAGCCTGTTACAAAATTGTATATCAAGTAAGTACTTACGTTATTTATGGCTGCCCCGAGACGAGTTTTCTGAATATAATAGATGATTCAAATGTTTACGCGAATTTATTTTGCATCTTACAGAAGCTAAGTTTTTGTAAATAGCTTGCAAAGATATTTCAATTTCTTCGCAAAAAGTTTAGCTAGTAAGGTAAACATAGTTCGTAGTTTTTGTTTCAGATTGTACAAACAAATAATCAATCGTATATTCAATCGTAAATATTCATTACACGAATGCCCGTAAAAAAGCTATAACTATTTCACCATTTCCATTGGGAAACGGATCTCTTTTCAATGGAATCAACAAGCAAAGTTAGAGTTCCCTTTATCCGTTTGATCCTGATCTCTCAATAATGTTGTATATATTCTTTGTTAAAAAATATCCACAATCCAGCTAACTTTTGGACTCACTTCTATCGTTCTCGTAATAAAAGCATGTTTTTATACGACACGTAGGCAAATTTGTACGTGGGTGAATGTATTTTTCGAGAAAAAATAAATTTGAACCCTGACTGACATTATTATTTTTGCGTTTATATTTCAATATTTTTTCATTTTTAAAACAGCTTAAATCTGTAATCCCGAGGCACGGTAAATATTCCATATAAGATCTCTTAGCACCAAATACCAGCTCATAATACCTTGAGAATTTCTAAAGGGTTTTCAAATAAAATTTCAATTCCTTTATCATTCATAAAAAAAGCGTACTGTAACTACATCTGTTTAAATGTTTATCTCTCCAGTCGTGTACTTGATCTGTTGATTACGTGGATTAAATATAAAATTAACAAAAACTTTCAAAAATAAGCTTGTGTGCTACGAATAAATATTTATTCGTAGCTTGTGTGGTGACAATCTGATATATCCTCATCCGTTACTCAAGGAAGTACGACATCGTAAACTATCTAGCTTACAACGAGTAATCGGGACACACGATACGTCTGAAGTCAATTATCCGACATATAACTCACCAGTCGGTTGGTAATTATGCTGGTATGTGTCCGCCAACACTAATATATGGCTGGCACGTCGAAAGGGATCATGGTAAATCACTTGTGGGAATATAAACGTGTCTGAGTTGTCAGGGTTTGCTTGGGCGGTGTTGCTGCCGTCAAAGTACCAAATCGGCAAGTCTGGAACGATAAAACAACAGTTAACTCGCCGCAATTGTTTAGATGAACGTTCAATGGAATGCTTTGAAGATCTGTACGGCTTGCTATTACGGGAAATCAAACAAGATACTCGTCGTTAAAAAATATCAGAAACAGCATTGTTGTTTGTTCTTTTTTATCTCTTCTAGTATCTCGATATTGTTGTTAATTAATAGGTTAGTAACAGTTTGAAAATAACGGAATACATGAACATAGAACATGCTAGTAAAATTTTACATTTTAAAGTGTTTTTATTTTATTTGAATTTGTTTATATCCATCCATTGGCATACGCTGGCTGGCCTTATGTTTTTCTACTTCGTCTTATCGTGTACCGATATTTTTTTTAAATTACACATCTCATAATAATCAATCATAATAATTTCACGACTTCCCACCACCATATGCGCCATTGGTAATACCACAGATAAAAGAATACAATACTAGGTAATACACACGTTTGTATACCTGATTTATTTTTATATCGTATTTCATTGTGAAGACAGATGTAAAAAACAAATATTATGCTTTCATAATATAACACAAACCAACGCAGCGACGTAACATAGGCTTATTACCTTGTATTGTCAATTAAATGTAATGTATGTCATATTTTTTGAAAATAAACTTAAACTAAATTTAACTTATTTTTTGAAAATAAATAAGTTACAGCATCGACATAAGAGAGATCTCTCATAAATCGATGCTGAAGAGGAGTGCTGGTGAGAAGAACACAAACCAGCCCAGCGACATAACATAGGCTTATTACCTCGTATTGTCAATTAAATGTAATGTAATGTGTCCTATTTTTTGAAAATAAATTTATTTATAATATTCAAATTGAATATTATAAATAAGTTACAGCATCGGCATAAGAGAGATCTCTCATAAATTGATGCTGAAGAGGAGTGCTGGTGAGAAGCTTTAAGATAATTTAAAACTTCAATATAGGAGGTTTAGAATATAAGGGTAATTTAGGTTTAGAATATTAGGTAAATAAGCAGGGACATGTAACAAACCTTTATGAGTTTTTGGCACGAAATCGAACGTTCGATCCTTCGATCGCAAGTTTATCCTGGTACCATCCACCCAAACGTAGCTCGCGAGAATGGCGTCACATGGTACCTCCAAATCTTCATATTTGCGCATAGCAGCCTTATTCAAAGCAATTGGAGTAGAATTCATTGTGAATCCTGAATGGATGTATGGAAGCTAATTAATCCGTTCTATGTTTGTTACACAAGAACAGAGTCCCTAAAATAATACCGTAGGATTTGTACGGGAAATAAACGCAACCCTTGAGATTCTATAAATTCAATGGAAAACGCTATTCAAAGACATTGCCGATCTGGTTCGTGTAGAAAATTGGCTTCTAATAAAACTCTCGCTCGTGTATGTAATCTGAGCTTTTTCATAGCTAAATTAGGTATGACTTATATAAACACAAAAGGAATAGGTACCTTATTTTAGTGGGGGTTAAACTATAGCTACCCTGGTACCTGAGTTGAGGGTTGGGGATAGGGGGGAAGCATGTGGGGGTACCTCAACTCAGGTACAAGGATTGCTATAACCAACCCTTATAATTTTATAACATAAGTTTTTATTGGATATACGAATATATGTTGCGGAGACAACGACGGGACGGGGCTTTTGAACCGTGGTAGTCGCGTCTCCGTCCCGTTCACGTCCCGTCCGAGGTTTAATCTCGTCACATAGGCAGCTTTTCCTCTTTCAAAACATTTAAAAGTGCGAGCATGAAGTACTTTGATGGGTGTCTGCCCCCTATTTAACCGATTTTTTTATTGTTAAAGCAGTGGAATTTATGGTGAGTGATCGAAACGTTTATATCCAAAATGAAACAGTATCCTCGAAAGGTAATTAATAGTATGCTGGAAGTAGTAAGTATGTGCCTCTGACCTATATGAGACTAGAGTTCCGAAATTTAGATATTTCCATAAAATATAAATGACAACAAAGATATTGTACTTGCCGAAATAGTTTTGCTTGCTTACTCCGTATTTAAAATAATATTACACTAAGAATTTTCAGAAAATTAGAAAATGATCTTTGCTTGACACGTTGTGTACCCAAAAGAGTATACAATTGTGTACCTTACGTCATACTTCAGTACTTTTTATCACGGAATATAGTTGTATTCAAATTCCTTGCTTTTTATGATAATTGACAACTGACAACCTCTATTGCACTTCATCCTTCGCAAGGAATTTGAATACAAGTACAATCCTTCGGTTGCAACAAGGAGGCAATAACGCTTCATGTTATTCTATATATTATCTATGTTATTCTATATAAAACATAGGCCAATATGTACCAAGAGCCAAGCAAGGAATTTGAACAAATTCCTTGGAGCCAAGTAATAGGTAGAATATAAATAATATACGTATGTACATCTTGTTCTTAGCCAAGAGCCTGTAAATAGGGCTGCCCATTGAAATGGTTTTCTCTGTTCCGTGGGGCTGCCTCATGATGTATTAAGTTTCATATCGGAAGAAAGTTTAGGAGGCATTTCAGAAATGGAAACCATAAATTAATAGGTATTGTAATATAAGTTGTTCACCAATGACCTGTAGCACACCCTGTGTCCTGGTTATAGGGGCATCTAGTATGTTACGCGTTAAAGGATTATATTTAAGTTGGCTATATACCGCTACACTTAACGACACAACTCAATTCAACCAGAAAATGTAAGCGTTGTTTAATGAGCAACGAATTTCAATGTATCAATACCATTTTTTTATAATATGGTCTACTCACCGGAGCGTCTTTTTTAAGATAAGCATTGCATAAAATATCACGTATTAATGAACACCCGCAGTCGGTAGGAAACCACATAATGACGTATGATGGCAATAAAAACATATTTACGTAGGTATCTAAAGAGACAGATGCGATTTCGCGACTTCAAAGGAACATACTTTATTATTCCGATGGTCTGGGTGTTTTCTATGTATAATAAAAAAATATCTATCTATGTAAGTATATAATGTATTAAATATATCAGTTATCTAGTATCCATAACACAAGCTTTGAATAGCTTACTTTGGGGCTAGATAGTGCTGTGTGGATTGTCCAGCATTATTTATTTATTTATTTATTTATTATATATTATTATATAAAATAAAAATATCATAGTAGCAGTAATTACATTCTAACCCTATACCTACAAATTAATTTTTGAAATATTGTAAACCGTATATATCCAAACCGATATCCGATCTAATCTATCTAGATGCACTCACTGCTGGGTGAAGGTCAATCTACATCTAATCTAATAGTAGGTACGTAATGAATAAACCCCTTTTAGTACCTTACTCCCGGTTTCGCGATCGCGATCATATTACTATGAGGTCAGTAGCACATCAACCAAGGAATTTGTAGTATCCCTATTAGTCTGTGAAATTTGGATAGGTACTAGCATAATAAATAAGCCAACTTTTTTATTACCTTCAAATCTTAGATACATTCACAGATTAGTAGGGATGCTAACATCAAGAAATATAGATAAAACAGATGTAAATGCTCGAAGTAGAAATTCTACTATATACCGTAGCGTTATAATATACTCTTTGAATACTACGGTGTCATTTTGAGAAAATTGCTATATCCAAATTCCCTGTGAGTGAATTTTGGAAACTAACAATGGGTTATTGATTGGAATCTAATATTTTGTAGGCAGAAGCATGAGTCTAAAATTTCCATATAAAAATGCTTCTGAAATTTATCACTTTTATTTCAATAGTAAGCAGTTACAGCACACTTATTGTACCTCGCGATGAAACGGATTTTACAGATCTTCAGAAACAAAAGGCTGATTCGCCCAGTAAAAGTAATCTGTTAATGCGAAATTTTACTCCACCTAGAGACTCGTTCACCCACAGGGTCACAAGTATTAAAACAGTTGGCACAAGACTCCCTAAAAAGTGGCAAGTGGGCAGACTCACCAGAAAGCAATATGAAATCATCAATTTGCTATGGAGAAAAACAAAAATATTTCTGAACTTTGAGAATACCACACCAGAGTATAAGCAAATCAATCTGACTAAAAAAGTATTTGATCTGATTCAAGGAAAGCGCGATATTGTTTTAAGTGGTCGCCCTCCAACTTTCCAGCTCGTAACACCCAGTTACATCGAATTTTATTATTCCGATGAATCTGATGATCACGAAGAAAAGCAACACAAGCAAGATTGCGAGACTGGTAAATGTCAGGTTCAGGAAAATACAATTGGTGCGCCGAATTCATCATTTTTGGTATTTCATATAAAAGGACCATTGCTTAATCAAACGACAACAAATAACTATTCAAATTCACACTTACCTTTTACTACCCCCCACATTTATAGTTCAGTTCGCAGTTCTGCGAACAAACCAATCCTGAACATATCTATTTCAAAAAGTTTAGTTTCATCGGTAACTACATCTAGAGGAGCTGTAAATGAAAAGAAACAGTCAAAATGCCAAATCAATACTGTATCTGAATCAACGAAAAATATTGCTACTTTTTCTGTAAAAGAACATTCATCAGAGTCAACAACTATCTACGACAAAATTAAGTTCTTTGAGCTATACGATAAACATACTCAAGTACCTTTTACAAAGAAGGCAACTCCTATGTTAGAATTTGAATCGAATGTGCACACTGACGAAGAAATTAAAACAATCAACGTTCCTAAGATACTGTTAGAACATGTAGATCAAAGCAGTCATGAAAACAACGAAGTCAAGCTCTCAAAGAAACATATCGTGGAAAATGAAGAAAACTCAAGTCAGTCATGTATTACCACCATTGAGGAAATTCCGAAGCCAAAAGCCTTTTTATTAAATATTTCAACAGAAAGGCAAAACAATATGACTTCGTTTAATGGAAGTATACAATCGGAGAAAAATATATCTAAAAATGTCAATTCATATATCAACAAGCATGTTTCGTGGCTGAAATACCCCTTTGCAGCTGTCTACATATATGAACCTACACAGGTATATTTTTTTTCTATAGTCAAATCTAAACTCTCTCGTATCACAAATTATTCAGTTTCCCTAAGCGTAATAAACCGCTAAAATACGTGCGTGCGTACTATTTTGCAATCTCTACGAACTAGATCTCTACGTACTCAAAATGCTTGAAGATACATTAATGATAAGCTGATTACGAGACGGGTGTATTTAGGCTATCGTGGGACCTTGCTAACTCAAATACTCGTTAAAACTTACAAACTTAGTGCACGAATCATCCGATAATTCTACTCAACGAGTAAAACTTCAAGGATTTTGAAGACCCGAGCCTGATTTTCTGTCACGAGATCTACCGCTTTGGTCGTGAGCAACTGGCGGTAGTTTCACCTAGTATTTATGACGTTTCAAAACGATCTTTGTACTGAATATTAAAATCATTTTGATTTGATTTGTACATTTTTAGTTACATTGTGACGCCGCGAGTATTAGTGCTCATTGGTTGGTGGCTTCGGGTTCCTGTCTGTCACGATTGAACCAAATCCCACTGCAAGGCGATGGCAGGTCAGCGTTTGTAGCCTACTGTGGAGACAGCTGGTGGCAGCCCGAACGGGTATCGTATGTCAAGTACAGCGTAGTTCATCCTTGGTACCATCCAAATGATCGGACAAGAAAAAATCTCTATAATATAGGTAAGATTAAATTTTACTCGAGTGGTTAGAGATATAACAGTTTTAGCAGTGAACGCGTAGGAAATACAAAAACTGTCTATGGAACCAGATAGCCGATAATGCTAACATCCTTTTTTTGTAAATTCTTGCTTATATATAGGTTGCATGATCTATGAGTTTTTGGAATATGTCCGTCGATTTTAATGCCGCGGCACCATGAAAGATACGATGGACCTGATAGCTATAATGTAAATTTTGCTCATTATTTCATACTCTTGCTTCTTCTTCTTCTATCGCATCAATCGCGCGATCAACATGTTTTATAAAATGTGAATGAGTAGATGAGCCATGCTGTTGCTGTATAAAATAAGATGGTTGTTAAACTTTTTGATCAAACACAACATATCCTAACAGAATAATAGCAAACTTTCTTTGATTCAGGGAATGGATAAGATATATTTCAATCAAAAACTTCTAATGCTTTGTTGACGCTCCAAGGAAAGTCGCAAACTTAATAAATGTTTTGTTTTGTCTGGCAATACGCCGGAATAGTGTTTTTTCTTCATTCAAATTTTCTGATTTTTCTGATTTTTAAATGTTATCACAGTTTGGAAATTAAACTATAATGTATAATACCTAGCTGCAACATCTAACTACTTTTGGGACTCTATTACTTAAGCTGATAATTACAATCTTATCGCATCTAAGTTGAGTATGGTCTCGCAAAGTATATTTTCTAAGTAAATAACAGTTTGCTTATTTGTACCCAAGATAAAGGTATTGGGCGGGCAAAGACCCGAGAAACTTCGATAATCACGATAAACTCTCACGTGGCTACGATTTGATATTTTGCTTATTAAGTTTTTTATTGGTATATTAAATAAACTTAGTAGGTACTTTTACGAAGAAACACACGATCACAAGACAAATCACTAACAAAACTAAAACAGCTTTGCTTTCGCACTTTTTTCCGCTTATAAATTGATCCTTCTGATTGTACTGAATAATCAGTTTTGATTTTTCTCTATGTCTTGGGTATAAAAAAAATAATAAAACGTTTATTGACAAAAATTGAAGGAGTTATAAAACATTTTACATCTAATTCAAGCACTATGAGCATATAAAACTAACGGCATATAAATTTTAAACAGTTTAAATGAGGGCCACAGATTTAGAAGAGTTAAAAATAATTGGTACGGAGGTGTCGATACTTTTGCAAATCTAATTAGCAGGGGCAAGAGCCGGACTAAATTAACTATGCCCCGGTTCTTAGCGCCATACCTTCGGACTGAGGGTTTGGCAGATATGATTTGAATATTAGTTCTGTGTCTGGGTGTAATGCTGTAATAGTGCAATAATGTTGTATTATAATCTGGTTATCATATTAGTTTGGGATTTAGTTTGAATCTAGATATCGTAGTTTTAAATGACTTCTTTTTTTAATAATTGGTGAATATCCGAATTCCGATGGTCACTTATTATAACAATAAATCTAATAATAATAAACATTTTAGTTCAATTTCAATTTAATCGTAAAACTTTACAACTTTTACACTTAGACTTGGTACTTGGACTTTTACATTTTCCAATTTCTGATAGTAATTATCAGTTTGAGCTTAAATTTTAACTAACTGAAAACTGAAACAGCTGAGTTAGCTTTAACTTTGATCCCCATGCACAGTAGATATCCCTTCAGATCTCTCAGTACCAAGTACTAACTCAAGATTCTTTGGGGATGTCTAAAGGGGGTAGTCAGAGGTACGTCCAAACATTACATTTGGCACATACCCACATTTTGCAGTAGTTAATATTCCATACGTGACAGGTTGCAAGCCCATCGCCGCTGTTAGAATACTAACTGGCTTCCTCACGATGTTTTCCTTCACCGTTGAAGAGCACTGGCATTGCGCACAAAGATTTTTCTATAGAAAAATCCATTGGTGCACGACCGGAATCGAAATTTTAATAGGAGCGTGAGAAAAAACTGAACTCTGCTGATGTAGATTTCTAGTCTAATAATTGACCGAGCGAGCGAAGCGAGCGAAGCGTCTCAGTTTCCACATTGGCCAAAAATGCGTTTGTCCGGATGTCTGTCTGTCTGTGTGTCTGTCTGTCTGTCTGTTCTCCTCTACAGGTCGCATTTTTCAACTGATCTGGACGAAACTTGGTATACAGGTTATACGACTTATTAGAATTTTTTGTCGTCGGGGATTTTTGATTGGAGGGGTACTTCCCCCAAAAAAAGGGCAAAAAGGGGGCTATTTGATATACTGGATATCTCCACCAAATGAGATCCGATTTCGATTATTCTTTTTTTATTTGAAAGGTAGTAACTATAAGTTGGTCTCATAAAAGTTTGGCGAAGATCTGATAAGGATCTTCAGCATGATGAACAGGATAGCTCATCAAACAATCGATGGCTTTCAATCAAATTTGAGAGAAACACAAAGGACCTCATTCTACACAAGATGATGCAAAAAAAATTAAAAAGATAAAAAAAAATCACAAAACGGAAAATGCACTTGCACATTACATTCCTCAAATAGCTCACTTTTAGTATGCTCGCGAGGTCTACAGCTCCCAGAGCCACTAGTATAGTTATTATATAACTAGACCGCTATCTTATCTGTCTTGTAATACCCATATTCGTATATAATAAGTTCATTGACCCATTCTCATCTTACAGGTGTCATTCAAGTGGTGACATCCATGATGTCGGCTTGTAGCGACTGGGCGCCAGTGTCACTCATGTCCCATCAGTTCGCTGCCAGTCGTGAGGGCTCTGACGCATCAGCAGTGGGGTGGGGCTTGGACAGGTACAAATATAATGATAACAAACACAAATAGTTCATCACTCTATCTAAAAAAAAATTAAAACAGATTCAAATAAATCAGATTCAGATCAAAGTCAGACTTTGATCCCGTTGATCCCCAGTTACGGTAGTTCCTTATTTATCCCCTCAGATCTCATAGTGGTACTCAAGTACAAACTCTAGATTTCGTATATCTATTTATCTCTAAGGAAAAATCGAGTTATTACAAGTTCTCCAAACCTACAAAGCGTGAAAGCCTGAAATTTAATATGGTTACAGTGATGTAGATGTAGATAAAGGCACTAAAAAATAAGAAATATGTCATATTAGAATAAAGATGAAGCGCCTCAAAAGCTCTTCAAACTTGAATATTTACTATTTCCACAGATACGATACAAGATATGCCTCTATGGATATTCCTAAAGCCACTCTCATGATTTACAAAAGCTTAGTGCTCTCGGATTCTTGTCCAGGAAATATTGGATATGGGTATGTAAATAACAGCTATTACTTCTAGATACAAATTATGTCTAACAGGCAGTTTGTACGAAACACGATAAGTACGAGTTGAAATTACTTTTCAGAGCAATTTAGTAGATTGCATACCGACGAAATAAGATCCTATTATTTCAATAAAACGACTTCCGTGGCAAGGCAGGATAGGCAGACCGATTTTAGTGATTGAGCGATGCTGGTTTGATTCCCGCAACTGACAAATGTTTGTATAATTTGAAAATAGCTGTTTGGTTCGTGTGTAATAATACTCCGCGATACTCAGTTGCTCACGACATAGTTGTGTTTGTAGAGATAATATAAATATGTTGTTGACATGTCAAACCAATACAAAATAATAATTGATATTATGTAAATTGTTATTAAAATGCCAAAATTCTTCAACAGTTTTATTACCCATTTACAAGTACATTATAATTTCCTTATCAACTGCCGCTTGATATTTTTGTTGCGTAGCATTTTGCGATTTAGAAATATTAACCCAATTTATCTTTTCTTCCCCCTATAAGTAAAGTGAAGCGGCTTGACGGAGGGGGTGGTATAAAGAATGTTTATTGCCTATCGCTGCCCCCCTACTTGGGAGAAGAACGCGACCCTGTACACGGCAGCTTACTTTTAGTTGGAGGAAAATTAATTGCTCTTTATTTACAGGTGAGTTTAGTATGTAATTATTTTCTTGTCGTCTCATATTAAAACCCAATATTTATCCAGTAAGATAATAGTGACTGATGACTGTACTGAATTTAAAATTTGGCCAATGGCCATTTTCGTAGTCATCAACTTGTAGACTATTGGTAAAAACAAATACAGATACGGATCGGAGACGGAGCGACACAAAGCTAAAGGAAAATTACGTTTACTATAAGGACGTATAAGTGAGCAGTGCATATTCTATACACCTTATACATCCATATTTTGTAACTACCAGAAATAAAATAATGTCTGTTTCATCAGAGGCTGATGATAATAGCACGACCAAAAATTAACTTTTTGGTTATTTTTTTAGTTTTTAGCCAAAATCGGACCAATTTTATGGGCACAGTGCTAGAAAATACTTTTCAGGTCTGCCTCAATGCGTACGAGGTTTACTTGTGAAGTATTTTGTGGACAACTTTCGTAACATTTTTCGCGTTTTTGGCTAAAAGCAAACCTTGCTAGCTTGGTGGTATATAGTTAGAGATTTAAAAGTTCTGACGGCGCAACTATCATAAATAAGTAGCCTCCGCTAAAACAATCCTTAATTTTATTCTGTTACTTACAAAATAGTGGTGTGTATCAACATGCAAGTATGTTGTATCAAAGTCAAAATCAAAAGGTATTTATTCAACTTAACCACAAGGTATATCCTTGTGGTCTCTAGCTATAGGAAATTTCAAAGTTATATTACTTTGAAATGTCCTATAGCTAGATAAATCTAGGTGTCAGTTCCACGCGACGAAGCCTGGGATGGTATAGCAAAATTATTAAAACTATAAGAAGATATTTTTTCTGGGTGTCCTATAGAGTAAATAAGGGTTGTTTTCAATATGTCTGGTAGGGTGTTGTTAAATAGGTCTTTGAAAAACGTTACGAAGCTAGTGAAATTACTTGATAAAAAATATCTGTTTGATAAATAATTTTATCGATTTAGAAAGAAAGAAAGAAAGAAAGAAAACATATTTATTTCGTCCCACAAACACAAGTAGGTACTTACTTAAAACTAACAGAAAATAAAATTACTTCATACTGGGAAGCTTTGAAGTGTTTGTAAAAGTCGTGTATTGCCCCCAATGTTATGCCCAATATGATGTTCACACATTATAATATAGTACGTGAGTTCAAAGTCATTCTTGTAATTTTATAAAATAAATGCCTTTAGAATTTAACTTTGAACGGTATGTCTGCTTTTCTTTCATTTTATTAATATTTCAAAAGCTGTCAGCTGTTTTGCATTTTTATAATTAACTTTTGTGGATTGTTACAGTGCGGTGCTGATTTAAATAAGTAAAAAGGTAGCAGATATGATTTACGGTGTTTGTTCTTAAGAAATCTTTTTACAAAACTAACGCAATCGCTTTAGTAAACAAACAAATATTTTCCTAAATATTATCGTACACGAAGAAAAGAAAAGTATTTTTTTGGCGTAAAGCTCGCTTTTATACATGACTACATAAATGATTTGTATGTAGCTATATGTTAATAATTGTGTAAACAGTAACAAGTATGGCTTTATCATTCTCTCGTCTGCGTCACAACGAAGTTTAGAATACGCGGAAGCCGTCTAACAAATCCGTAAAACTTACTTTTAGTACGTAGCGTGGCAGCTACGCGCGCCTACGCTCGTAGCCCGTAGCTACGGCGCCAGACTATTATGAGCTATATTTTTGCAGTTCATCTGCATATTTTTTTGGCGCGCAGCGGAGATAACCAATATTGTTTTCCTTGTTACTTTTGTTGTTCCTTTGTTGTTGTTGTTTTTATTGAGTATTAGCTAGTTTAGGTCAGAAATTACTTAAAAAATTATTCAGAAATAATTAATTAACGTGGAATACAATATAATATGGCTTGTGTTACCTACGTGGTTTCACTAACATAACGTTTATCAGGACTATATTAGTAATGCTAAACTGCCTCAGGTAAAGATTCAGTCTGTCAGAAGATAATAATGCTTAAACTGATAAATAAATAAATAATTCCGGATATTGAATAACACTCGTAAATAAAATAATAATTTATGTTTGTTTTCGGTGGGGATCGAACCCACTGCCTACAATGCAGAGGCAAAGCTGCTTCTTTAATAGGCTACCAAGTTTGAAGGTACTTTGTTCGTATATATAGTGAAGTAATGCGTAGTCACTAGCTAACTAGTAGCGTAACGTAATATAGAAAAACAAAAACATTCCTGGGTGTAAAATAAACACGGTGCGGTATAATATTTGCAATCGTTTGTGGCCTAATTTTTTATTCCAATTTATTCAGGAGGAGAGACGTCCGTGGGGAGAGCAATCTGCACAGTACACCGGCATTTGGCACCTAATCCCATGGGTGGCGGAAGTGGCCAAGGAACCGGAAGAAATGGAATTGATCACCTTGGATATTTAAAACGCAAACATGATAATGGTGTCGATTCTGTTGTTACATTATCCTAAACTAACCTAATCTGCCAGCTCTAAAATTATAGTCGTCCTTGTTGTTCCGGTCTTTTTAGAAAGGGATGGCAATAAAATTTTACAACAGAACTGGCACCAAAGAATACAATTATTTTCAATTGCAGTATGCAACCAAAGATTTTTATGCATGGTGTTTTGGTGACTCCACTATCCAAAAGTATTACCAAATGTGATCGTGATGCTGGTTTTTTAAACAATCGAACCTGTAGGTTTTTTAAACAGTCGAAAAGGTTTCGATTGAAAACGTATTTTCTGTCATTTCTGTTTCTTTTGTTTATAAGAAAGACAAAACAGCAAGAAAGTCAAATTCTAAATTCAAACCCAGAAGTATTTATTATTCAATTTCATTTAAACAAACACCATAATAAGCGTGTACCTACAGTAGGGTCAGTTTAATGTCACATTTGAACTCTCATCATCACATGTTTAGAATGGTTTATTAATTAGAATAAGTCGTAAAATTGCCTTCTTTTGTCATTATTTCGATAAAATTAAATATGAATGTTTAACTGAAAAAAGTGAAGCAATTGTGCAAAAGAAGGTAATCTAAGACATGCTTTGACATAATTTGACTGAAACTGACGGATGTCAAATGTGATATATTATTTAAATTAGCCCTATTTTAGGTGCCAGTCGATCAGAAACTTATTCCAATGTTTTAAAATAACCTTGATAGATGTGAAAGTATAAGTAATAACGTGATTTTTACCACACGCTTTTAGTTGTAATGTGTTTATAATTACCGACAGCAAAATCGGCTGTATTTGAAAATGAAACTTTGTATTTTAAAAGCAAAATATTATCATGGTTATTGCTTATTGTGCCTGAAGTTTTTGTTTTGGTTTTTGCATGTGTTTTTTTTTAATTTTGTTTGAATAAAATTGTATCTAAATTATACTGTCAGTTAATTAAATTGATATAAAAAAGATAGTGTGTGTTTATACCTATGACATCTTGGTTTATCTATTCTTTATTTTTTTCTTCTATATCCAACCTTTAGCCTATGTGTCCAACCTTTAGGTACTCCCTGATGTTACTTTGTAGATGCTCACAGATGAGCGATCTTCGAAGCTTACTTAAATATGCTTTTTTTATACAGCTACCTATATATATATTTTAACGAACACGCAGATTGTCCACCTAATGTTAAGTGGTAACCATCACCTAGAACAAAGCATTGCCTCGTAAGTCACGCTCAATAGGAACGTGCCCTACGATGAATTGCCCTGCGTCCATCAACTTGAGACATGCAGATGTTAAGCCTCATGTGCTTATTATTACACCGGCAACAACACTCTTCAAACGTTGCTGTGTTTCACACAGCATCGCTGCTTGGCGCAGAAAATGGCGTGGTAGGAGTACTTCCTCGCATGAACCCTTCACAGAGACCTCTACTATTTTATTAGACTTAAAGCTAGGTCAATAAAACATGATTTGTGAAAAGCGACTTTATTATCACTTTATACTTCAAAACGACTGCTTAAATCTCCTTTATGGCACAACTTTCCACAGTCATTGAAAACTCTTGACAATGAAGATTCAACACAAAAAGCTGTTCAACTGCGTAAACTTGCGTAGATTTAGTAGGCTTAGTAGACTTTTACAAACAAACCAAGTGATTCAAAAGAAGTTTGTATAAGTATAGTAAAGTACTATCCTGGTTAGTGACTTCTACATTTTTTGAAACAAAATATGTATAAACTAATATTATATTTATTTTATACATATTAAAAAAAAATGTAGAAGTGAAACATTTTTAAATATGCATATTATATTATAATATTATACATGTTTTATTGTAGAAGTCACCAACCAGGATAATATTTTATTATACTTATACAAAATTCTTTTGGATTACTTTGTTTGTTTGGAAAAATCTACTTAATCGTTTGAAGTAAAAAAAATATCCAAAAATACGGAAACCGAACCCGCACCTCGTGCATATTAATCACTTCATTTTGACGTCCGCTGTTGCACGTAGGTAATCTTCTAATGTTGGATATTCGTGGTTCAATCACACGGTAACGACTTAACTCGTTTGGATAAAACCCGTAAACGTTAGTCTTTTACATAGAATAATAAATGTAAAGTACGGTGGTGACTTTTCATCCCGAAAATAAAACGGATAGTGATTTCAAGAAAAGCACCTCAAAACATCTAGTATTAAAATAATTATCCTATTTAATCAATAAGATAGTAAAATGTTACATTGTAAACAGCAAAATACCAAATAAGAATTAATGTAATGATAAATATCTATGTTTTTTCTTTCCTGCAAAACAAGGTGAAACGTATCAAATTACTAATAAGCAGCATTCAAGTACATTGTTTGAATCTGTTTACTAGGTGGTAATTTAGCTTAGAGGCAATAGAAGTGAAAGCTCTTGATCAGTAAGTTTGTTTAAGCTATTTCGTAGAGTTCGTAGTAGGCTAACTCAAGGTGTCGTCCGTTACTTAATTATGAACGATTCTTTGAACATATTAGATTACGCCGCCCGCTGTACGCCGTAGGTTCAATCCCTACCGAAAATAATTCATTTAAAAAAAAACAGTATTATATCAGCTAACTGATTCTCACAGTATTTTTTTTTCTCTCTCCTTATCTTTACAGGAGTTCCTAATACGATATAAATAAATAACGATAGCGTAGCATTATAGTAATTACAACTAATTATAATTACAATGCAATTAATAGAAACAATATTAGGAGTGAAAACAAATAAAAAAATAACAAAACTCTAAAAAAAACTAAAGGTTACATCACAGAACACATATATCCTTACGGGTTACATTTTCCTAGTTTCCTAAATCGAAAATCAATAAAGCAACTATTGCAAATTTGCTCGGAAACATTACTCGTAGTAGGTATACTCAGAATTTTCTGTTACTAGATCGGGGCTAGACCAGTGCTGAGCGCAACGTAACCAATATTTATTTAATTACAGATAAGCCTTGTGCCCCTTGAGCATGGATCATCGATACGATACAATTTTACAACTTACATGCTTGCACGGCTGTTTTTGTATAATAAACGTTCGTTCGTTATTCAAATTTATCGAGAATTACTGTCAACCTTTATCGTATCGATGATCCATGCTCGAGGGGCTGGAACGCCCACGATCGATAGTTTGTTAACTCGAATGTTGTTATCCAAAAGGTAAGGCCATTTGTCAAAAACCGTATTTCACAGAATATGAACAAATCATCAGTTAATATAATAACGAATTGTGTAATATCTGGTAATAGAGCTCCGAGTAGGAATATCACTTCTGTGCCTTTTCTCAGTTTTACTACTCAGAAATGTTGCTTTAATCAGATTAATTTGATGATCAAGAGCGTTGAAGTGTTCACAGAAATTTGAGATTGTTGAGCGGAGCACATTGTTCTGTAATACCATTTCTTTGTTCCGTGTGTAATAACACCTTCGAGCATTTACCAAATGTTTTATCTGTAATCCTTGAATACAACAATTGACGCAGACTACTGTCAAACTTGTCGCTCGCACATGTCAACATTTTTAAAGATCCCAATAGATGATTCGTTTTCTGTCATCTATCGAAGCAACATAGCATTTTCATTTTAATTGTTTTTCTAGTGTTATTTTGAGTTGTGTTGTGTAATTTTGGTGGTATTATAACCAACATTACTTGTGGTCTTAGCACAAAGTGTAAGCATTTGAAATGAAAGTGTATTATGTGATATCGTGATTTGACCGAAAATGTTTCAAATGTTTTGAAGAAACTGCCATCATTTTCTTCAAAACAATTGACTGACTCGACTTTCGACTGCCGTGACTAGAAACTTATCAAAGAGCATATAATCTCTATCACTTGACACTGGCAAGATTGTCTATAGACAGGAGCCATAAAAAAAAAAAAAAAAAGATCCCAATATTGGTAATTTTTATTTTTATCCAAATTTATATTTTTTTTTCAAATCTTCAAAAATTTCTAAATGTTTGATGGTTCGTGATTTCAACCAAGAAATATAAATACTACGTGCTTCAACCCTGTTTAAGTAAGTTTAAGGCGTTTTCCCTCTTTTGTGTTTGTTTATCGTTTCATTTTTATTAGTGGTCGCTCCCTGCTTGTCGTGGTGAGTCTGGATCTCTATCGTCGTCATGAAGCTCATCCACAGTTTTTTAGTGGAACTAGCTGATGGAACAAGCAATTGGCCTACCTGATGTTAAGTGTTATCATCACCTATAACAAAGCGTTGCAATCGCAAACGGGCCTACGATGCACTGCCCTGCGTCCAATAACTTGAAGTATAGAGATGTTAAAATAAAATGTGTTTCCAAGTGCTAAGCAAAAACATTGCAAAAACATAAATTCAAAACATCAATTCAAGGCCAAATACCTATTTAGAATTAAAATATTTACAGGTTTTATTCAGCAAATTGTATACAACTTCTATAAGTGTTTTCTAACAAAAATTTCACTTTAATACAAAACAAAGCACTATGAAAAATCCAATTTTTTCACTCCACGAAGCGTAACTAATAAAACTACTTCCCCTTCGAGTAAATTACTAGAAGGGTATTTCATCGGCAAACTGAAACATGAACCGCATTTCTTGGTTCAAGTAAATTGGAAAAATCAGCAAAGGAACCTAGAAAGTTTTAAAATGTGTTCCCGTCCACCTTGTTACCGCATCGCTCTAAGTGCTTAACCTTAGAGAAAAATAAACTTTCTAATATTTTTTTTTATTTCTTAACTTTCACTTGTCTACTACGGTCTATTCAATTAACATAAGCACTATTTTAATGATTGACGTCCTAATAAAGCATCTTATTACACATGTAAAAATGCGATATTAAAAATAATAACATACACAAAATAAATTTAGTAGCCTAAATATCTCGAAAAGAGTTAAGTTTAGGGTAGGGTGTTTCATAGTAAAATAATTCAGAAATGATGGCTACTCCACGCCTTTAACGGATCTAGCACGATTTTTCCTGTAACCTTTATACAATAACGGATATTTGGCTGATAACCTGTTATTTAAATAATTCATAATTATAATTTTCGCTTACGCTCATGACATGAGCGGATGTCATGACATTTATTGTAATGTCGTGACTCCATGTTCAGAAATTCTAAAAGAATGCTGAAAGTAAAGATGCTTCTTTGCAAATGGTAATTTCAGGACTATTAAATAAGATTTTTTTCGTGAATAAAATTTTTATTAAGTGTTTATTTTATTAGTAGTCGTCTTATAAGAAGAAGATATGTTTGTGTATTTATAAATTAACTTTGTCTGGTAACATTTAACAGTACAAGGGAATCTGCGTAAATCAATGCAAGTCACAAGACCGAAGTCAGGGTGTCTGCACCTTGAAGAATAGTCATCTCAGATCAATCAAAGTACATATTGTTCATAACACTTCTCATCCAGGCCACGTATCCCGAAGTCCTCGTGTAGATACCGTACTTTCCGCGTTTGCCGCAGCCGTCCCCGAAGCTTGTGATACCCTGAAACCGTAAATCACATTAGCTACGTGACCAGATTTGTGGAGATCAAAATTACCTGCTGTCTGATTATATACGAGTAATAAACCTTACTCAGAACATTAATTTAAAATGCCGTTCAGGCTACTTTAAGGACGCTTCATCGTACATACAATTCTTGCAATATCATGGATGTAATTTAAGTCAGACCAAAAGGTCTTTACAAGGTCCCCCAGGCAATTACTTTTACATAGTTAGTTAAGTCACGTTCATAACCAGACGATTTTTTTAATTATTTTTTGCAATAGATTTACATTTTAATAAAAATTTACAAATTATATTGTAGAGCAGACAGAAGAAGTGTTCCAGGAATTTTTACAGTCTATAGTATCAGGTTAACGTCTCTCTGCCTTTGCATATACTAGTAATTAAAAATTATATTATATTAGATTGTTTTTAATAAATAATTTATGCAATGTTTTAAAAGAGGTTTTTATTTGAGCACCAACAGTATCAGTAAAGATTATCGTAGTTATTCCTCAATCTAGATAAGAGTATTAGAAGTTACGTCAAAAAAACTTAAATAAAATAAGACTCCACTCAAAACAAAGGGCATTGTAAAATTGTTGATAACCAATAAGCTCTTTGTAGGAACGAGACTAGCCAGGCTGTTGGGTTAGTTACTGACAATGCTTTTTATTAGATTTTATAATTTGAGTTGGTAATACTGAGATAAAAAATCTTTTTACTTCAAATTTTTACATATGTAATCACAATTTTATAAACATGCTATTTACGACATGCATTTAACTATCCCTAAATCAATAGAATCTCAAAAAACTAATTCCCTGCAGCATTCCACTAAAAATAACAGTTGTCTGTAGAGCATGATGCATTTACGAGGAACCTCCTCGTAAATGCAATCTGAATTCTAGATGGCTTTTGTAATTAACTCTATAATGGCTTTTCTATTGTTTCTAACTCCCAAAAGGATTGGCGAGCTTAAAAGTGCAGTGAGTAGACATAAAATATTCATTATTGCTTCCGAGCCGTGAATCTGTTTGCCTATTCTGAAACTATAACTCGATATGAATTATATAAGTTATTATTCCGCGAAGGTAAGAACGGTAACAAAGTGCAAGTTAAATTACATTTTTCAATTTATATGAATGAAATCGCGTAACAGAAAGTTGCTTGACTGCTGAAGGCGGTTTGTGCTTCCACGAAAGCACACACAATGGGTATATATATATAAAACTAGGTGCGCCCGCGGTTTCACCCGCGCAGATTTAAATTTCGTTATACGGGGTAAAAAAATATGTATTATTCCAGACTATAATCTATCTTTCTGCCAAATTTCATCTAGATCCGTTCAGCCGTTCGCGCATGAAAGAGTTACAAACATCCATCCGTACTTACAAACTTTCGCGTTTATAATATTTAGTAGGATTGCCAGAAGAAAAATGAACCATATTGCCATCTCTTACTAACCCGTAATGACAAACAGTGACAGGGCTAACTCCGAGCAGTGTTTCAATTTTCCTAACGCTTTTAAGTAAGAGCTCCAGTTCAAATGTAAAGTATTGATTACGAGTATCATTCCAAAACCATACAATTTGATACTTGCAAAGATTGTGTAAATTATTAGTATTCCATATCATACGTAATAACGTCTTATGGAACTCAGATCGTTATCGCTGCCGCTGGTAACAACAATAATACACATGGGAAATTTGACCCTACATCTGTTCGTGGGCGAAAGTGATAATAGAAAATCTTTTGTAACAAAATTTCCAACTCTAAATTCATAAAATGCGTTTGAAATTTGTATTCATAAGTCGTGCTAGGTGTCAACACCTGTACCGGCTTCCAGCTGTGTTTTGTATTGTGTATTGTCTGACATGGATGGTTCTAGAAAAATGAAATGACGCTTGATAACGTGTTGCGTTGTTTTTAACCGACTTTAATAAAAGAGGTTCTCAATTCTACTGCATTTTTTATGTTTGTTACTTAAAGTTTTTTACTGGGTGGGCCGATTTTTTCTTTTTTTATCGAAAGCTGGTGCTTGTCATGTGGTCTTAATAAATTGTGTCAGATCTGACGAGTAGTTTTTGAGTTGAAGCAATGCTTTGTTATAGGTGATGGTTACCACTTAACATCAGGTGGGCCATCTGCTTGCTCCATCAGCTATTTGTATAAAAAAAACTTTTGTAGTATGAGTGTATTTTCCAGTGCATTTGAAGTCAGTTTTTTTTTAAAGAGTTATAATATTATGCAAACTAGCTGCTAGCTTCTTGTAAGCATATTACATAAATTTTAGCTTCTTGTAAGCATATTACTTAAATTGTTCACTAGTGTGAGTATGTGAAATACTTCTCTGAAGCCAATAAAATATAGAATTTCAATGGTAATTAGTATTAAGATCTGAGAGGATATCGACCGTGACTCACGCGGCGGTACACACGACACACATCAAAGGTTTGAAGCCGTTTCGGTTTTAGATTTTTAGTTTTTGCCCAATCGTATTTATTTCTATGTAAGTATATAATATTGTACTACAGTTATACAATAAATTATTTCTGATTCTGATACTAATGTTACTTTGAGGAGAGTTTCAATAGGTAACCTTTTCTTGAGTTTCCTACTTGTAAAATTTTGGGTAAGTTACCTAAGCACCTTACGTTATGGTATTTACACACTATTGAGATTATACCGAAATGTTGCTCAGCTATGTTTTCTGGGTCCCAATATAACCCTTATTAATTTAAGAGTAAGGCACATATTGTTTGTTACAAAGGGTAAAAATTACCGTAGCGTAATAAAGGACTCGAAACATTTTTCAGTCGGTCGGTTTTTGGAGTAGGAGCACAGAATACCTAATAATACTACGTGTTTAGTCTAAGAATATTTCTTTGGATGCGCCTTTTATGATTTTTTTTGTGTATAAATGATGTAGGTACAACAATACCTTTCCATCGCAGGAGCTACGAGTCGTTTTTATGCCTCGGTATCCCACTAATATTTAAAATGCTCAAATAAAACTACTTTCACAATATGAATTTTGTATCGTAAATGAAGTGATTGTATATTCGATAGTGTCGCTAATAAGCAATGAATTCTGGGAAGTAACACCATCAACTAAGTTTGGAAATGTGTTGTATTTTATAAACTGCTTCATAAAATAATTAATTTTATTTCCTAATTTAGGTTCCCTGTGTATTTCCCACCTGTTTCTTGTTCCTAATAAAGCTCAATACTTGAACACACGCCTGCAAGCGCAGGACCTTCACAACATTATATTCTAATTTCAAATGATTATCATCCATCTTACTTGCAAGTAATAGCGCGTGTTTCGGTCTCGGCACAACAGCGGCCCGCCCGAGTCACCGGCGCATGAGTCCCGGCGTCCGCGGCCGGCGCACACCATGTCGTCGGTTATAGCATACTGCCAGTACGAACGCCGACACACACCCTGCTGTATCGTCGATACCTGAACAATTGTAACAAACTAAAATTTACAATAGACACAAACAGATCACAGACTTTGAAAAACTAAAAAAGGTACATGCAACACACACGAAAGACTTATTTATATACTTTTTATGACTTCCCAATGAAACAAGCTGATAGCCCACATGATTTTAGGCAGTAATTATCACCGATGCCATAGCATTTCTTGGCAAGTACGTAGCACGCCCAATAAGAACGACCTTACAATGAACTGCTGTAAGTTCATTAACTTGAGGCATACTGTACAGATGAAAGCCTGTAATTTCACTAGCACCCACGCCCTATCAAACCGACGGCTTGACGGTAAAAATAGCCATGGTGGTAGTACTTCCTCGGACGAGCCATTCACACAGAGCTCTACTACTCTTATTTGTACTCAACCAAGGAATATAGACTTGTAGGCCTTAAACTATCCTGTGAAATTCAATTTCAAATCAGTGGGCCAAATATGTCGATGTAAAGATTATATTGTCACTCAATTTGATTAATAGTTTGGTTCCAGGATGCCAAAATAAAAAGGATGAAATTGAAATAAAATCCGTGAACTCGCGTTTCCTACTTTGAAGCCATGTTTTCACTAGGGGTCATTTGTCTCGCGACCTTGTCGCCCGACACGAAATGTACGTGTCCCGCGACATGTCGCCCGACGTCGCTTGCGAGATTTACGGGTTGCAGGACTTGTCGCTAGTCGATGCTCTGCGAGCGTCGTCTTTACTCCTAGAGCTGCAACTTTAACTACCCTGGTAATACATTTTTTTCTCCTTCTACCTATTTTCAGTATTGTAGACGAAGATCTACCATTTTATCGATTAATTTATGCCTTCTTTAATAAAATTACTTGACCGAAATAGGTATTGAAAATTTCATTGGTATAAGAAAATCTCAACAACCCTTACATCACGGCCGCGGCGGGTCTTACTTAAATATAATATGTATTTTTTATAAAGTATCGCAAGCTCTAAAAGCTTCAACAATTAACATACCTACTACGATATGCGAAAATAAATCGTAAAATTATTGAAAAAAGTTCAAAATGTTTTTGAATCGTAATCGTAATTCAAAAAGGTTTATAGCATATAGATGTTATAAACCTTATTGAATTCATTCCACACCGATGAATATCAAGGTTTGGCTGCGCGTATCCAAATTCCTTGGGCTGCGCCGCCACAAAAGCATAAACAGATTGAAAGACTTGCGTTGTAATTTATCGTCGTAGCGTTATATATTCTTGGGTTGGGTGGAGCACAGAGAGTACCTACAGTCAAATATTGTCTCGATCAGAGGTACCATTTCTTGTTTACTTTGATTTTGTAACCTACATATTTTAAGATCCTGTAAACAATGTGCAGTAGACTGTGAAAGGAGTTCGGAAATAACGTTTTTTTCTTATACTTACTTTCATGACCGACGTACTTATTTTTATTTTTTGCAGACACTTTTTTTTTGGCTTAATAATAGTACATTGTTCACCGAGAGGAGAAAGTGACCGATTACCGTCGAGGGTGTCGTTTGAAGCCCGAGCCGTAGGCGAGGGCTTTAAAACACCCGAGATCGGGAATCGCACTTTCTCACGAGTGATACATAGTGCTTTATACTACACCTACGAGGAAAATAAAAAACTAAAACTGAATCCTCAAACAACACACAAATTGAAAATGGCGCCAATGGCGTCTGCAATTTTTACATGTTCTTTTTTCAAATTGTTTATCCTGCCGCCGCAGGGTCGCACTGTCAGCCCGACACCATCCAACACACAGCTAGTGGCCAGTGTCATTTTGCGAACTTGGAGATAAAAACTCACTGTAAAAACTTTTTGGCTTTTGATATTTAGGTTACCGGCGCATAGTCTTACCCAAAATTAAAAAAGAAAAACCACGTAAGAAATGGATTTTCATACACGTTTCTCTCCCGCTCAGATGCGTTTTCTCCCCGCATATTTGTTCGATATGCAATGACGTACTTTCTACCATATATTTGATAAAGTATCAAGGTACTTTCCAAGCAGGTGTAGTATAAATATTTTTTTTTACTTTATTTGTTCTATATTTTGGATTGGGCTGGTTACATACAGTATACAAAAGACTGAAGAAAAGTGTTTAGAGACAACTGCTATAAAACGAAGTTGTTATAGACAGAGGTATCAACATTATGAGGCATGTGCTTGTTCCGTCAATGTGTTATCATAAAAAATATAGCACGCAAATTTTTACTTATGTCTTATAAAACATCTTTCAAAAATAATTTGAAGAGGCTAAAAAGTATAAAATGACCTGTGCTTCATGCAATACTCTCGTGCCGTGGACATCAGTGGCGCGTTTCTTTCCCCACCCGAGGATGACGCAGGACGTATGTGGAGACAGGACTTGATACGACTGCGGGAGACAGGCGACGCCATGACCCAGATCGGGCCGAGCGGGGGATGGCAATCTAAACAAAAGAAAGCTTAATTTATATATTTTTTTATTCAGTTACAGCATTGCCTAAATTACTAGGATTGAGACTTTTCATCCGAAACCTGAATAAGTCATCTGCTAGGCATAAGCATCTCAAAATCAATGAAGGATCACTTTGAATTTGAATTACATTTCAAAATATTATTCGTTTATTGTATATTTATGTTTTAAGTTATAACAGTTAGTTTGGGGCTAGATAGTGTTGTGTGGAAAGTCAACCAATATTTATTTCTCAGTTTTTCCAATACATGGAATATAGCAAGTTAAATAAAAGCTGTAAAAAGAGAAATGTTAACCTTAGCATAGCGACGTCATTGACAACGGTGTCGGGGTCGTATCTGGGGTGGACCACCGCCTCGGTGACCCGCATCTCGAGCTCCCCCCGATGTTGCAGCAGCAGGTCGTACTCGCCGAGCCTCACGTACAGGCGCCGACGGACGCAGTGCGCCGCGGTCACCACCCAGCGCAACGAGACAAGGGTCCCGCCGCAGAATGCTTCCTATAACAGTAGTAGAGCTCTTTGTGAAGGGCTCGTCCGGGGAAGTACTACCGTAACTCTGAAAGTACTTCCAGCGAAAAAAGCGATCTCTTCCGATGTGAGCTCATTGAAAGAGATCACTTTCAGCAATAAAACCGCCCATTGTATTTCACTGCGACTATTATTATTACTATGATTGACTTATTGTTTATTTAAGTTAATGTATGGGTGAATAGTGTTTGTTCATGAGTTACCTATTCTGTTACTCATTTGCGATAAGTGCATGTTGTTTTCCCCTTTATCTCAAATGTCTATCATCCCCTTTATCTGTTTATTTGAGAGCACTGATTTTATTTTTGTTTTTAACTTGTTAAACGTCCTTGAGATGTGCAATAAAATAAAGAGATTTCCATCTATCTCTCTACTCACCTTATATCGATTTAAGACAGCTACTTGCCAGGGCCACTTGCCCGGTGGCGCAGGTCTTCCACCAATGATCCTGATCATTTCGCGCATTCGCCCGCCCAGCCTCGCCGCCGCCGAACCTCGAAACTTGCCGAGTTTGCCGCACGCGATCATCACGTTAGCTACAGTCTTTGTGGATACTGTTTGAGTATCTTCATGGTGGATTGCACGCGCTGGAGTTTTTAATGATTCTACAACTGTGTAACCTGCTGTAAGAAAGTCAATGTATATTTCTTTATTTCAGTAGGTAGGTATGTTTTTTCAGGATTACTACTTTCGCTGTTTTTATATTTATAGGTATGTATTATTTTTTCCAAAACGAAAAAAAATACTATGTCAGTAAAGTTAAGCAGTAAAACAATTCAAAAGCGAAAGTGTAATTGTATAAATTTTGAAACGGATGTATATGTTGCCGTCGCACCAGAAGACGAAGAAGCTCTTGCTGTTCCTAGTAAGTTTCAATAACAACTGCTACAATAAATCAAGCACCAACCATAAAAAAAAAAAAAAAAAAAAAAAAAAAAAAAAAAAAAAACATCCATATTAGATTATTTGTGTATAAGCATTGTTCAAATAGGTAAATTAATTTTTACTGAATTCTGCTTTTATTCGTATACGTATATTACATCTTATACATACATTGTATTTAACTTAAATTTACATTCTTATGTGTACCTAAATATCATACTCTTGAAATACCGTTATGTTAATGAAACACAAATTATATGCCGACTCCCGACGCATTCTTGTATCACATCATTTTACTTTATTTGAATCAACGAAACTCATTTCGCTACAAAAACATTCATATAAAATGAAACCGAAATTGAGTCAATCATATTATTTTTGTCCACAAACAGTTTGTATAAAAACGCTAAACTCAATGTTAGAATAGAATTAGATATAGGTTTAACTCAAATTTATTACTTTTACTATCAAATTTATTTATAAGGTAAAAAGCTTATTTATTTAAAACGCACTTTACCAGATCATCCTGCTGAAAGCTTATCAATAATATAACGTCAATAATATGGTAGAGATCATCCATTCTAAAAATGTACGCCCCTCTACCTGCCTTCACCCACACAAGCAAATGAGGTGTATAGACGCAATACATGACATCTGATAATATTATTCGTCATTCAGTTTCCCGCCGAACGTGAAAGTGACACTTTCATGTCTGGCGGGAAACTGAATAACGAATGAAATTGCTTGGTGGCATGTATTGCATCTATACACTTCATTTGCTTGTGTAGGTGAAGGCAGGTAGAGAGGCGTGCATTTTTAGAATGGTTTATCTCTACACATAGCTACGGGATCGAACCCAAGGCCTAAAGCACAGAAGAGCTACGAGCTACGGCAGAGCTACTAATGTAAATGAGTTTTTACCACTTTGCTGATTGATGAAGAATATAACCCACCTGACTGACTGTCGTCTGTTTTTCCTGATTCCTACAATTTGGCTGTCTTTAAGGCAAGAGTGAATAGGTGTCTTCTGGACCGTTCTGTTCCATCGTCGGCTACATCGTCGCTTTATTAAAGTTAAAGAACGGTTTATTTAAGTTAAAAAAAAACCTGATTTTAAGAGTTATTCACCTATAACAACAACATGACCTCACAAGTCAGGCACTATAGTAAAGTGCCTTACGATACACAATCCTGCGATCATCAAGCACTTCTAACTGCGACACGCTAAGGGTTGTCTAAATACCGCTGGCCTGAGTAAGCTATAAAATCAATTTACAAAACCTAAGTTGTTGCTAACATTTATACAAAGTTAGGTATATCTATTCCTAGAGTGGAAACTGTTCAAAGCCATACATCGGTCCATTCAATTAGTTGTTGGGCAAAGTTAAACGATTAATAACAACCTATGGTCCAAACCCCTTCCTTATGCAGTACACTCAAAGAAACAGGCCCCCAGTGCCCGGCGTCTCCAATGGGATTACTTCTAATGACAGTAGGATAGTGTCCCTTGGAGCATGGGGCGCATATAATCACCGGGTGAGGTTCAACTGTCAGACAACCAAGGCTCATCAAATGGATTCCGAAAAACTAAATATGCGACGTGGAAGGCCCAGAATGAGATGGAGAGACGAGCTTGACTGCCACCAGGGCTCGTGGCCCGTGGACGCGTTAAATCGCGAAGAGTGGAAGGAAGGAAGGGAGGCCTTTGCCCTGCAGTGGGACCGTAGCGGCTGATTAATAATAATAATATACGGCCGCTTATACCCGTACCTAGTTGGCAAAGTTTTGATTTTATGGATCCGGTGGATGATAAAATTAAGGAACTTAATTTTGAGTACCGTTAAGATTTTTTTTATACAACTAGTTGATGAAACAAGTAGGTGGCTCACCTCATGATAAGTGGTAACTATCACCGATAACAAAGGTTTGCAAGCAAGCAAGCTCGATAGGAACGTGCCCTACGATGCACTGCCCTGCGTCCATCAACATGAGGCATAAAGATGTGAAGCCTCATGTGCCTGTAATCACACCGGCGACCACACTCTTCAAACCGAGACACAGCAACGCTGCTTGGCGGCAGAAAAATACTTGATGTTAGACTCTTTGCGTCCGGACGAGCCCCACGCAAAGAGCTCTACTACTACTCTTTTTGGTTATATTATAACAATAACTAATACAGGGCGTCATAATACTTCTCCTAGATACTATGGGCGGTTGAAGGAGAATGGTAACAATTATGTACATGAAACCAACCAGTACCTAATGTATGAGGGCAGAAAAACAACATCTGTTCTAATGCAAAAGTTGTCAAATTATAAACCAGAAGCAACTTTTTTAAGACTAAGTATAGGGCGAATTTCACAGGCTTACAGTAACACTATTTGTGACATAATTAGTCCTGTTAGATTGTGTTATTCAGAGATGATAAAACCCACCCTTAGTAGTCTAAATTACAACTGGTATAAGGTTTATGTTCAACTTTTTTAAAATAACCTACAGACGGGCTTCTTTGTTTTCCAGAAAGCAATTATTTTCTGTAATTTGAATGTATTCGTATCAAAAGAATCTTCATGTTGAATAGGAATTTATGTAATATTTGTTTTATACGAGTTTGGCGTATTTTGACGAGAACGACACATCAGAGCATGGAATTGGAAACTAAAATTACATTTTTATTGTATTACTAGTAGCACCCCGCGGTTTCACCCGCGTAGTTTTAAATCCCAGTATTCCCACGGGATAAAAAGTAGCCATGTGTTATTCCAGACTATAATCAATCTCTCTGCCAAGTATAATCCAGATCCGTTCAGTCCTTCCGGCGTGAAAGAGTAACAAACATCCATCCATCCATCCATACTTACAAACTTTCGCATTTATAATATTAGTAGGATTAGTAGGATTTTGCAAGATGGATCATCCAAAAAATACTAAAGAACCAAGTCGGTATCATGCCATTTTATTCTATTAGACTCAGACCGTATTCATACGAAGCGTATTATCAGTCGCCTTAATAAAAAAAATATTATAAAATAATGCTGGACAATCCAGACAGCACCATCTAGTCCTAAAGTAAGCTACTCAAAGCATTGTGTTATGGGTACTAAATAACTGATATATTTAATATATGCTTACATAGTTAGATATTTTTTATTATATACATATAAAATACCCAGATATTCGGAACTAATTTCTGCAGATCGTACAAAAATTTGTTCCGAGGCGGGATCGAACCCGCAACCTCTTGCGTCGCAGGCGGACTTTCGCCCGCTGCGCCACTGAGGTCGTCTAAGTAATAAGTAAGCGACTGATTGAGTCATATACCGATTTTATACTCAAATTTATAGAAACGTAATTACGAGACATAAAATTACGCTCCATATCTACCATGAGATTCCTTGAGATTGTTCCACAGTGGAGGATCTTCACAAGACGTGGCTTAGTGTTTTGCGAAACATGCATGCAAAGGGACAGAATTGTATGAAAAAGCCCTGTAGTCCGAGATTGTATTCAATTGCGTTCACTGACGTTGCTGTGCGAGCCGGTTTTTAAAGCGGTTTTTGAATAGAGGCACGATTCAGCGCTCCTTGATACCTATGTGCAAGTTCACCTGGGTCCTTGCGTTGCTGCATCTTACTGCGAATCCAGAATTGGCAGTAGGTCCCCTCCATGTAGCAGTAAGCAGACTGCCTTACTACCTTGTGTCCGCATAAGTTCCGTTTGACACATATTCTGAAATCAATTTTAATGACGGCAACCACGCTATGCCTTCAAACATATCTATGTCGTCACTGTGTAACAGAATAAATAGTTTTGTGAGCCTCTAGTGTTCGCTTTATTTTCATATTCCGTGCTTAACTTTTTTTTCATTTTTGCTTAGAAAATGTGCCGAAAAAATAAAAACAAAATTACGGAATACGAAAAACAAAAATAAAACTTGGACTAGAGATTCAGATGCTACATAGCAGATGTTAATTTAAATGAGAAAACATCCCGCGCAGTACTTTGGGAAGTTTGGCCAACTTTGTAAAAAAGTATAGTATATACTCGTAGTAATGAGCCCGACTAAGGTTCTAATAAATTACTTTAACATTAATTTGGTTTAATACCAAAAATCTAATATAACATGTAAGGGATGGGTGGATTGCAAATTGGGTGAACTGCTTCGGATAAACAGCTCGTTACAGAATCATTTTTGGTATGTTACGGCTGGTTATCAGGAATCTAGGTATATATATAAATCACACGACTAATAATAACACTTAAAAATAAGAAAAAAATACAGATCTAAAAACAAATAAATAATAACTATATTATTATACTTATAATAATGTATGGACCTAAACTAAACCATGTGTAAGCCATAAATGTATTGAGTACTGCATCATGATAACAATAATAATTTATTTATTTATTTATTTTTGGTCCCTGGTGTTAGTAAAAGAATTAAAAGTAAGCATAGGTTAGTGACTTATAACTAATAATGACAAGCATCTCCAATGCCAAAAAATCTGTTTAAATTGACTTTGTAACATGGCACAATCGTATTATTATATAATCTTTTACAACTCATGTCGTTGACTGTAGGGGTAATACCTAGTGAGGGTGTAAAACAAATCTGATGAGCATAAGATTATATCTGCCCACATTTTCGAGTGAAATCTGGACCAACTCGTTATTAAAATCCCAGTAGTGCCGTTAATTAAAGCCTCATATTTATGAGGAAGGGTCGAGAGACGCTGATCTACGTACCTCCTAACATTTCTAAATATTCATTAGCTTCTGCGATGCATTGGGTGTCTAACCGGCTACAAGAGGAGCAGGTTACATTCCCGAGCCAGAGCAAATGGTTGCATGATACATTAAAAATCGAGTGCACAGTTATTGTGACTTATACTGATTTATACATATCACATTAAAGGGCAATGGACGGCCCCCATCCGGTGGACCGACAAACTATTCTTTGAATGGGACTTAAAATAGTTCTTCCTGGAAAATGTGAGCATTCTTACGTCCAGCAGGGGACTTTGTCAGGCTGATAATGATAGTGACATACCGTCTCCGCACTGTGGAGCATCGTCGAGAACAGTCGCTCCAGGCACTCCACGGGGAAAACCCTCGAAACCTTTTCTGCACCTCTTCAAATTGAAGTTGACGTTTTTCTGGCTGAAATATAAAAAGAGCTTGTAAAATCATTTGCACGTTACTGCGAAATAATAGCATTGCCCGAAGAAATATTCAACTAAGTCTTTTAAAGCTTTTCTGCACAACCATGGTTTGTCATCAGACTAAAGATGTCTTCTGCTGGTACTGCTTTCCCTACATTTCTAGGAAGAACTATTTTAATCATCTTTGTCCACACGACTTTTCACGATCATAATGACGCGATGACTTACGAAACTCAGTCGGCATATTTTTATAATGTGTAATGGTACCGACATTTTTTAATTGTGTTGCCTTGTTAATTCAAGAGCTGCAGCTTTAAGTCCCCTCCGCCATAAAATATAAGTGTAAAAAACGAGTCTAGTAATTACGTTTGTGATATCTGGCCTGCTGCGTTGGTTAAATATGTTTTAGAGCACAAGAAGTTTATGCAAGTGTTGCAAGCCTTTTACTACTCTTGGAATCCTGGAAATTTTGAAAACTGGTTTATATTATTCATAGTTCTAGATTTCTAGATCAAGTGAAATATTTTGAAAATAAGCATCGATCGGTGCACGACCAAATTTGACCCAAGGGAGAAGACCACCGGTGCTCTAAATAGAGTCGTATAAAATGTCGTAAACAACTAACGGCTTTCCTCGTATTTCGTATACACCAGTCTTGAGGGCCCGCAGTGGGCGTAAAGCCTCATGTATTGAATCATGCCCAATAATATCACTCATGATTCCAATAAATGGTCTTCACTCATAAATTTTTGCAAAAAATTACATAAACTTGATAAAAATATTCTTTTTTATTCTATTGGCACATGGAACAAGCACATGGCCCACCTGATGTTAACCATCACTATAACAAAGCATTGCCTCGCAAGTCACGTACGATAGGAGCGACCAACGATGCACTGCCGTGCGTCCATCAACTTGACACAAGAGCATTTTAGACAACGGAGTACGGTACCCCATTAAATAAATTATTTCCTCTTGGATAGTCATAATCTGTAGTGTGTTTATGGGAGTAGTCTTTATCAGTCTTGTATTTGTGAATTGTCGATTCTCACCTACACACCTACATGGATTGTACAGCGAAAATGAATCTAACATCTACTCATCGTATCTTCAAAACATTGAAACATGTTTATTTAGCAACGAGCCGTTGTATAAACACAATCTCATAGCCTACTGGGTTTGACTACCTCAGTATTCGGCTAAATGCAATTGTTTAGATATTTCCTTCAGAAATAACAAACACTTGTACACGTTTATTGAACGAACGTTATTGAACTTGAGGGTAGTCTTTGAATAGCAAAAGCGTACCTACAAATCACAGAGTATAGATATTAGTTGCAATAACAGAGATATTAAAAAAAGTTCTAAACTTTTTTTCATATTTTTTTATACAAACAATAGCCAGAGATGAAAATCGTGAGGGTTTTTTTATTGCTTTTTCTGGACCTAAAATGGATGCTTAATTGATATTAGTTGAAAGTGGGAGCGGCGACATGAAAACAAATTTATGGGGAATCCCCATAAATTTGTTTTCATGTCGCCGCTCCCACTTTCAACTAATATCAATTAAGCATCCATTTTAGGTCCAGAAAAAGTGTGAAAGTGGTATGTATGTTTCTTATTTTAGAAGGAAAACATTTTACTCCTCCTTTCACAGAGTTTGATTTTCGAGGAAGGTTTAATTTTAAATGTTCGTCAACACTTACAGAAATCAAAATATTTTCCTTCCCCGTTCTCTTTGGCGCCTTCGCTGGAAATCTCTTTGCAATACTATCTTCACAACTGAAAATAAAATGTATAACATTGTAGTTGTAATTTAAGTACACTTAACATTTAAAACATAATTTTACCTGGCTACTTCCACTCGAAGTGAGTCTCCGCAGATGCGCCGGCGCAAGCAATGCCGTCGCCGCGTTCTTTGTCCTCTTTCACAATTACTCCACGTACTCCACTTGGAGAAAGCTAAACTTTTTACCCCGTCTACAATAAAAGTGTTGAAAACTGACTAAGATAATACATTTGTTGTAAAAATAATTCTGCAAGAAAAAACCGGCTTCTTATACACTGGAAATCACACTCATATGTATACTAATCGTCAGATCTTACTCATATTTAAATGGTACCACACGGGAAGCGCCAACTTTCAAATAAAACAAATCATTTGAAAGTTAGAGGTAACAAACATAAAAAAAACATTCGAATTGAGAACCTCCTCCTTCCAACGCTCGCCCGCACATTTTATAACTGTTAAAGATATAAAATTACCAAAGCTAATTGAAGTGAAGGAAAATAAATTGTTTGATCCAAATAAGTTTTCGTTTCAGACTTTTCATAATTTCCCTAAGTAATTTTATATCTTCAAAAATTTTGATATTATTTGCAAGCGAGAAGTACCTACTATAAGCGGTACTATCCATCTAAGATTCTCACCTTTGCGTGTTTTCTTTTTTGTGCCTCCGTTGAAATTTTCGTAATTCTCGCGTCGTTCGACCACAATCATATTATTTTGACTCGTATTTGCATGAGATGCAGATAATGGCTTGTATTGAATCTGAAAGAGTAATGGATTGATATTGTAAGCCCATAATAGAATAGACAGCAACAATAAATTCCCCATTGATAAAACTAGGCCGAATCTTTCAAAGAGTATGGCTTATTCCCTCACAATGCTAGCATTCAATTGATATAGCAAGACATTTTTCAATTTGGCTGAAAGCCAGACTTTTGTAATCGATGCATTGTTGCAACTGCAAATGAACGCTACCAAAAATTTGAAAGAGCATGATTTGGACTCTGATTATTCGACCATAACATATTTCTAATTGAAAGTGCCGTTTCATTGGTCCTATACATGGACCGATTGTGTATTGTACCTAACTATACAGGAGCCTTATGCACTATGACCATTTGCAGCGCGAGCTCGGCTAAGACAAGGCAGGCGGTGTGATACGGTCAGGGCAAAGTATCACCAATGTCATAAAGAATAAAGCCCAATATCAAGTTTTGACGTTTCACGGTTTGGGGCAAGGAATCTCCTTGAAATCTCCTATTGTCATAGTGAATAAGGCTCCAGGATGGCCAAAAAGTCGTGGATCAAACGCAACTACGGGTTAGATCGGTTCATCAGCTGCAAAAAATGTTCTACGGGAGGTCCTTAACGTGAACCGCTGCCCCTGCTCAGTTATAATTTATTTTGTGTTTGATAAAATTGAGTATTTTACTAATTCTAAAATTCGTAGAACAATTTTTTGCAGTCCACCCCACGACTCCACGACTTATTTGGCCATCCTTACTATTATAAATGTTTACATTAGGTTATTTAATATACTTCCTAAACTTTTTAGCTCATCATTCATAATGGATTCTGAGGCTTTGGTCCCTATTGATCATCGTATAGATATCTTCATGTTAATCCAGGAGTGACTTGCCATAATAACAATGAAAAGGGCCTTTCATTCTGTCAATTTAATCTAAAGGCTACCCTAACGGGCGGTATTTACTATCACGGAGTACATTGGTTAGCGACCCCTCAGATAAAAATATGTTCTTCTGTACCTTAATAGACCAGTCTAAAACAGGCTCGATAATGACCGAGAGTTGCACGTTCATCTCTCGGTCACACACTATCACACTAACCAATCTCAGTGTCTCAGTCAATCACAGCAATTAAATTCTATCTGAGATTGCTTCCTAAGACAGGTAAAGCAGGCGTTACTATGGATTATTGTTCTTCCTGCAATGCAACACATAAAGTGTGGGAGGTGTATAAATATTATTGCAATTTATAGGGCTTCAGTAAATTGATGAAATAGTATTTGTTTGGTTTGCATAGTATTTGTTTTATCTATTATCCATCTTCATTGTTATCTGTCAGGTATACCTACATACAGTATAATGTCGTTAGGAATTACTTACATTATCGGTAAAGCTTTTTACAATGATGAAACTAAAAATGATGAACAAGCATAGCCAATTCATATTCTTCAAGCCTCACTAGAATTCCATTACTCCGTATCTGAAATAACAGGACGTTTTCATGTATCCTTTTACAGATCAGTCACAAAACAGGCAACCTAGAATCCAGAACTTTAGTCGGCAGCAGACTAAGTGTCGACAAAATGCTAGGTTACGTATAAACAAAATTTCACTACACGGTCAATTAAATGTAACCAATAAGGTGCGTCTGCATGAACAATGGCTCAAGAACAATGCACTTAACACTCAAGTGCGAGAACTAACATCAGATTTCTAATACCTTCTATCCACTCACACCTTTTATAGAACTGTTGCATTCGGTGTCGGTTCATTGTTCTAGCCAACCTAACTCTCGATCCAAAATAATATAGGTCAAAGCCAAATAAAATAAATTACATCGTCGAACTCTTTATCTTATCTCATTGAGAAAATAAAAAGAAAAGTTCAGTAGGTACCTTGAACAGAAACCTAAAATGTGTAGTATACTCGTCGTTTGCTCCCTACCTACTTATCAGGTACCTATATGCATCAAGTTGCAGAATGCAGGGCAGTGTGTCGAAGAGCACGTATTCCTGTCGAACCTCACATATAATGAGACAATCCTTTGTTATAACAGATAAAGAATACAAAGCACAAAAGTACCAAGTACCTAGCACAAAAAAACTAATTATCCTCAGATTCATTTCATTTTTTTTTCGGATTATTTCAAATTCTTCGAAATAAAACTAAGGTAGCTAAGTTGACGACTAATTTCGCAATTGTGAAGCTACATTTCAATTCAGATCTGCGAGTAACAAGGACTTATCTTCATCGCTGACAACCTATTGTAGCCCTAATAACCATCATCAATTTAGCAAGCGTAAGGTCAGAAAGTGTCGGAAGTGACTGCCCGTTTCACTAACTGAGATCTAGCTCGCAATCTACACGTGCCAAATTACTTTCTCCCAAAAAATCTGACGAAAAAAACACGATTGTTACGCGATCGCACCTGAAAGCGCTATAGAAATTAGAGATATAAAAAGTATGACAAGTTTCGTGAACACTAAATTCCATTTTTTATAGAATACTTTGATAAAACTCTTAAATTTGAATTCGCGAATGGAATGAATACTTAACTATTTCACCAAAACGCGGCTTTCGAAAGCGGTGAATTGTTTTTAGGCAAAGAACTTTTTAGCAGCGGTAGTTAAAAAGAAGTGTCTCGTCTAAGTATGAGCTCGACCTAGAAAATGTGAATGTCTGTTGTACCTATACAAGTTCAAACAAATTTTCAGATAAAAACTGAAACGAATTAGATAATAATAATAATTTCAAAATTTTAACAGAACCTCGGACAGATTACTCAAAATTAATAGCCATATGGCTTTTACAATTATTCGGTTTTGCCTGTTTGTACCAAAATTTACATACTATTTAAGATGTTGTCAACTGTGGAACACAGCGAGCTGGTGGAAGGCTTGGACAACATTATAAATACTACTTTATCATCGGTTTTGAATATTTATTTGGATGACAGGGCATGGTCGCAGGCCTCCCTGCCTGTTAAATTGGGAGGCTTAGGTATCCGCAAAATTTCTAGTGTAGCCCTACCAGCATTCTTGTCGTCAGTCTATAGCACTAGTTCTTTGGTAAAAAAAATTCTATCTCCATCTCTTTTGGCTACTTCTTCTGGTTTAATATCTTTCAAAATTTCATATCAAGACGATGCTCAAAATGCTTGGCATAGTGCCTGCCCAAATACTGCTCCCCCCAAATCTCTTTCGTCTCAACGGCAATGGGACGGGCCTCTGTGTGAGTTGACACGGAATTGTCTGTTACAAACGTGTTCCAGTTCCGCAGATCGTGCCGTCTCCTAGCCGTCTCTAAATGGGGGTCAGGACATTGGTTGCAGGCACGTCCTTCCCATAACACCGGTACTTTAATGGATCCTGTCACGTTCCGTATTGCCACCTCTCTACGGTTGGGTGCGCCGTGCTGCGCGCCCCATCAGTGCCAGTGTGGTACTGCGGTCGATCAGCTTGGTCATCACGGATTGTCATGCACTAGAGCCGCCGGTCGGATATCTCGTCACGCTAGCTTTAACGACATCATCCGGCGGGCCTTTACCACCGTGAATGTACGAGCCGTTCTCGAGCCGAATGGTCTGTTACGTGACGATGGTAAACGGCCCGACGGTATGACTCTGGTTCCTTGGGAGTTGGGGAGGCGCATGGTGTGGGATGCCACTTGTGTCGACACACTTGCGCCTTCCCATCTGCCGAGGACATCCGTTGGTGCTGGCGCGGCGGCAGATTCAGCTGAGGATCTCAAGAGGCGCAAATATGCAGGTCTCAACAGGGCCTACGTATTTGCTCCTCTTGGGGTTGAGACTCTAGGTCCGTGGGGTACCGAGGCCTATCGGGTCTTCAAAATTTTATCCAGGCGACTTATCGAGGCGACGCGTGACCCGAGGGCTGGTGAGTATCTGGCTCAGCGTATCAGCATTGCCATTCAGCGTGGCAATGCAGCCAGTGTCTTGGGCACGCTTCCTTCTGGCACTGATTTGGATCAGTTGAGCTATCTATAGATCGTTTGCAACGGTCTGCAGATAGCTCAACTGTTTCACATGTATTTTGTATATTTTGTACATTTTGTAAATAATTGTAACTATTAGTTGTAATTTTCTTTGTCAATAAATGTATTAGATAATAATTTTCCATGCAGATCGGTGACAAGGATTCACACACAAACTTTGCGGTTATAATATTAGTAGGATTCTATATACCTAAATATTAAACCAATAAATGTGCGCTACAGGCAACGTCTTACGTCTCTTTAGATGGCTTATAATTATAAATAATTAAACAATCAGCCGTATGTACATTTTAATAATGAGGATTGAATTTATAACCACAAACTTTGAACAGCAGGTGTCAGTTTAGATTCCGAAGCGGAACTAATTCAAGATTTAAATTCAATTCACGCACGTTGTCCGCAAAATTGTATAACAACTTGATATTGGATTCAATTGGGCGTAATAAACGAATAACTTTGAAATTGCTTTGGTTTCATCGGACAAATCTCACGAGGTGTGCCGTAAACTGAAAACAATAATTCTTGACGACTTTTACCAAATGATAGTATACCCAATCTTTTCTAAAATAAATATTAGATGTCTACGTTTTTTAATTTAAATGTTGATTTTTAGAGTTTTATAGTAATACTGCAAAAATGTAAATAAAAAACAAAACGTGAATATTATTTAAATGCGTCATAAATTTTCAGTAATCTCTTGGAGTAATCTCGTGGTCTAGTGGTAGTGGTAAACCTTCCGGTTCCAAGGTGGTGGGTTCGAAACCTTTAAAGTATAATAAATGTTTTGCACATTGCCATTACTTTTAAACGTTGAAGGAACATTGTTAAGAAGCCTGCTTGCCGTAGAACCTAAAAAAATCTAAAACATGTGTCAAGCGCTCGAAACCTACCTACGAGAGTCTATTTGACCGAGACTCAGTGAAGGACACAAAATAAAATACGTAATAAGTTTTAATTTTAGTAATTTTATTAATAGGTAACTCAATATTGTACTAACACATTTGACATGTTTAATTACGTTCTACTAACAAATTATGGATTGACATCTGCAATAAATAAATTGAAATGAATTGAAACGGGGCTTTTGGAAGCACACACAAAAGCCTTTCACCACACTGTTCAACTAACATAACAAAAAGAAGAAAAGTAACCTCCTGAGTAGGTACATATATATAAGTAGGTACACTGCGTGCACACAATACCATAGATAAGTAAATAAATACTAAATACTACACTAAGCCGCTAGCCATTGACCTATTACAGGGAAACGACCTATCGCACGACGCGGCTCGAGAGAACATGACGAATAAATGAATAATTTCAATAACAATTATGTAAAGTTGGAGAAACTAAAGCATAAGAACCGTTAAAGTTAGTGCTATACAAAGAGTAAAAGACCACTCCCAAGCAAAGTTTAAAAGTTGAAGTAGAAAAGTGGTTTTTTTTATTCTTTGTTCTATGTTGTACTACACATTGACTTCGATAAGTAAACTTAAACATGTACAAAGGAGACCTTAACCCCAAAAAAAACTCTCTTCGGAGAACCTAAAGTAAGAATTTGTCAGCCCAAGGCATCGTTTGCATATAACAATTACGAACACTCATATTTGAGGCGTTTTATCATAATTGGGTTCGTAGAGGTTTTTTGCCCATATCCTGGTAATTTTTCGGAATAAAAAGGAGCGTATATGCTAATCATGTCCCGAACATGCAAAATATTGCACACAACATACAATAGTATCTAACTAAAAAGACCTTGGTCTGTATCTATACAACCCCTGGGCATCCACTGCTGGGTATATGCCTCCCCTCTATTACACCCTATCCAGCCCTGTTATTTTTATATTCATACTAGTAGCGCCCCGCGGTTTCACCCGCGTAGTTTTAAATCCCGGTATCCCAACGGGATAAAAAGTAGCCAATGTGTTATTCCAGGATATAATATATCTCTGTGCCAATTTTCACCAAGATCCGTTCAGCCGTTCTGGAGTTATAGAGTAACAAAGATTCATCCATCCATCCATACTTACAAAACTTTCGCATTCATAATATTAGTAGGCTTAGTAAGATTTACTCAATATATTGCTTGGGCTTAGTTCAAGTACATAGTTCATAGTGGTTTGGTGTAAGTGTCATACGAACCCTGAGGGTATAGCAACATTATAAAAGGCTTATTTGCTGTAAACTCTGGGTAAATCTAACATTTACTTCGGGTCTTAGCTATATTTTTAATTTTTTATATTTGTTTATTTTTATATTTTTGACGACCTCAGTGGCGCAGCGGGCGAGAGTCCGCCTGCGACGCAAGAGGTTGCGGGCTCGATTCCCTCCTCGGAACAAATTAGTGTAGGATCTGCAGAAATTTGTTCCGTTGGTCTGGGTGTTTTCTATGTACAATAAAAAATATTTTTCTATGTAAGTATATAATGTATAAAATGTATCAGACATCTAGTACCCATAACACAAGCTTTGAGTAGCTTACTTTGGGGCTAGATGGTGTTGTGTGGATTGTCCAGCATTATTTATATTTATTTATAGGTAATCGTAAATACGCCCAGCCATATAAATAATAGTTTTGTTATAAGGGGCAGTTTTACTATGGGGAAACCTATTATTACGAGGGTAAAAGAAATGCACAAAACCAATAAAAACCCTTTAATTATCAAAGTAAAAACCTAACTTTTGTAGGTGAATAAGTCCCTATTAAAAAAAAACAAATTTTAATGATCGAGAAAATCTCCATACAGTCATATTTCGAATTATTTAATCGCTACCATATCGCTACACACGACGTCGCAGCGATAACGATAAAATTACGCTTATCTACCTGCATCGAAAACTGGCGCTGCGGAAAATGGTAAATCTTCTTTAGCGTGCAGTGAACGAGCCTTATTCGCGAAACTGCGACTGAGTTTGGAACTGCTGAAAGATTTTATGAAACATCAAATAATTCTTCCGTGAAACATAAAGACCGTTAGTGCACAAGTCAATAATAAACTTTGGCTGAGACAACAAAAAGAAAGAACAGTTCAAATAATAGAAATCAATACAAGAATATAAGGTGTAATGAAATAAACGTATTATATAGTGTTTAAAAAGTAAGACTACAGTAAAAAACGGTATAAGCAATACAAACCATATTTTACTTAAACATTGTTTTAGATTTTGGAGCATGTGGTTATACTATACCAATGCATTATATTTAAAGGTATACCTAATAGCCAGGTGCTCAATGAATTTGAAAAATTCAGGCCATATGTTTCGAATGCACCAGACCATTAACAACTGTTCGTAATACCAATAAATAACATTCACTTGCCGGAAATATAATTCTTAAGCTGGAGCCAGGGGCTTCGTTCGGCTGATATCCAGATATCAATACATAATAATTTAATTATTGCCAGTATCGAACTACTGTAAAACAAGATAAGCTCATGAATTTATTCCCCATAAACTAGTGTTAGTACTTCTTACCACACGCACAATTCGAATGACGGGAATATCGGGAACATAGAAGGAAAATTACTGTTTTGGAGAGTAACATTTTCATGGGTATGTAGATCTCAAATTTATACATACAGACGTACGCATTCATTATTTTAATAGAGAGGATGTGATATGAATGTATGTATGTATACGCATGTGTCCTTCGTCGTTGCTCATTGAGCACGAAACGACACTGCGACATTTTTAGAGCCATATCAAGCGGAACCGTTTCCGAATTTTGTTACCTATTACCCATATTTATAAAATAAGATTAATACTAGATAAATACATAATAAAATGTACATGAAACTCCAAAAAATATTCAGGATTTATACATCTGTATAGAATTGCAAACATTGTCACTTCATCGATTTTTTCGTAGTATTAACGAGTTAAGCTGTAGTTTGGAATAATTACGGAGTATGGTTTGTAAGTCCCTCGAGAAATGGTTCTTTGATTTGTTTCCAAATTATTTTCAAAATGGGTAGCTATGTACATAAGGTATATAACTTGTTAACTTACCAGCAATAACGACTGATATCATCTGCTGTCATCTAAAATAAAGAATAGTTCAATTACGCCAAATTTTACGACCCCGTTATTGCTAGATTACGCAATGAACAGATCTTTGACTGCATTTAGAAAGAAAACCGGTGTACCTATTGGCACATCGATACATTTACCGGTGCGGCACGAGCTTATCGCTTATCATAAACTCGTACTGGCTAACTTGAATAATCTCAGCGCGATAGCGCTCATTTTACTTCACAAGTTTCACAACCATTCAGGCTTTTACTGCAACCGAAAGTTGATATCGGCTTTAAAAGTTAATATGATAATGAGCTGAAGTATGGGAAAATAATATGAGATACCTTGTGTTTGTAGAAAAGTCTATGAATTTAAAAGCGGTTTTTTTTAAACAAGCTAACGGCCTGCCTGCAAAGGAAAGCCAGCACGAAAATACCAGAGGAAAAATCAGCACGTTGCTGACCTTTTAAAAATTTAAAACGCCCTTTTTAAGAGCCAAGAGGATATCCAAAAATCATTTTTCTTTAATATAGTCATTTTTTTTGTATTTTTGGTAGTTTCTCAATGAAAGCGTCCATCTCATGGCATCGAACCTGCTTTCAGCGGCAACACGTTTTCCAGACCTTGAATCTCAACAATAACTGCCCATCGCATACATTACTTTAATTAATCGCCGCCAAAAGTTTACAGGCAATAACAGGCCAAAATTAATTTATGCCCCCATTAAATAATGGCACATCGGCGTCATAGGCCGATATAAGTTTTTCAGCAAGCCATTTGTATAGCAGACTAGCAGTATTAAAACCGCGTGAGTGTAACATATTAGTTTACCGATAAACGTAATGCAAGTCGTAAATGACCGCTTCTCTAAGGGAAGGTTCATATCTGACGGAACATGCGTCGCGTATTATCGGTCGCGTAACGCAAGATCAGACAAATGTATAGAAAAACACTAGACTAACGCTAGACTAGACTACCTAGACGCACTAACGTATCATCGGTTGAGTGTGAACGGTCAAGTGTTTTTCTATACATTTGTTATTAGTTGTATTATAAAAATGTATGTGTGTGTAGGTTTATTTAGTTATATTTTCTTAAATGTGGTTAAACCTACCTACTTTCAAATATGGAATTGCTTAAATGTATATAATTTGTGATATTTTTATCATTATTAATCACATAAGCGGGGCACCTATTCTAGTCTTAGTAGTTACCAACATTTTAAACAATACAACGACTGACTGCAGTAATCATGGAGTTAAACAATTGACTCAAGTAAGCATCCGCCAGTGAAAACCTCTAGAATTCTACAGCTCTATATTTCAAGCATTGTGCAAGGTACGACATAAGGAAGTGACGTCACTTGTTCCTTAAAAACCCATTCACAATCGCCCAGATACTCAGCGTGGCCTTGACTCAGGTCATCTCAACTCAAGTCTACCTGAACTGATAGATACCGGCCCACTATACATTTCATTCAGCATTTTTGGTGGTCAAAGAATACTCAGATTGTAATGGCTCAGTACGAAGTAAGATAAATACAACTTGATAAGAGTCAGTGAGTGAATGGCTGCTAAAAATATATATAGGTATGCCTATATTATTGTATTGTGTATTTACAAAAAAATTCTATAGATTATGTATTATATCAGCTATCTGGTTCCCATATAACAAGTTTTGGCTTAGTTTGGGGCTAGATAGTGCTGTGAAAAAGTCCACCAATATTTATTTATTTATGTGACATAATTTGAACAATAAATACCTAATCTTTAGTTTTGTTGTATATAATATCCAATTTATAATAGGTACTGTCTCAACTTGAGGGGTACCATTTTGTTTCAGACTTTGATTGAAAAAGGGAAAATCGCTTAGGTACACCTACAAATAGGTCTTTGTTAGTTATTAATTATCATTATTATCTTCTCATAAATTTTCTGCTCAAAACCCCATTTTCCCAAAGCTCTACTTCAAAGGCCATCAAAAGTACGTGGGAAAACCAACCTAAGTAATTATTATAAACTACCTTCGACCCACGGTTTTGCGCGCCCGATTGAAGATCAAATAAAAATATCAGAAATGGGAAAGTTTGGATGTAAATGTATTGACACACGTGCTTATTTTCGAGCTATAAGCATGCTTCTTTCGAGCCTTGCTCAATAAAAGCACGTGTAAACAGGTCGTGCTAGATTTACTAGCTGCTTATTTGGTCGTACGTCGGTTGATTTTTGAGCATGCTCAAAAGAAGTATGTTTATTTTTGAGCACGTGTGTCAGTAGCATTACTCAATCACGCCAGAACGGCTGAACGGATCTGGATGAAATTTGGGACAGAGATAGATTATGACCTTATGCTACTTTTATCCTGTGGAAATACCGGGATTTATAACTACGTGGGGGAAACCACTGGGCGCAACTAGTAAAAATATATTATTTACATATTATACTACTACTGCCTGCTCAACTCCATTTCGAGTCGGGCAGGACCTTACGAAAAATTTACAACATAAGTAGGTATGGATGGGTATAAGACCGTCCAATTGGTACTCTGTAGTTTTAAGTTTGCTTTCTGTTATATCCGTTGTGTGCAATAAAACATTTTTTACCTATCTATAAATATTTTATGAATGGTAAAATGAGTCAGTTGAATATTTTTTTACGTACCTAGTTATTTATGCCCTAATTATTTTGGAGATATCTGTTATATCCGTTGTGTGCAATAAAACATTTTTTACCTATCTATAAATATTTTATGAATGGTAAAATAAGTCAGTTGAATAATTTTTTACGTACCTAGTTATTTATGCCCTAATTATTTTGGAGATAACAGAGTCGTGTTTTTATCTGAGGTAACCCCTTTTTCCTCTTTACGATTAGAATAATGATTTCTAATAAGTAAGATCTAACACAATAAGTAGAATATGGGGAAAAAGATTCTCGACTTGGAACATAAAGCGTGAGTACGAAGCGTTTATACATCCTCCTACCTGATGGACCGACGACATTGTGAAAACCGCGGGAAGTCGGTGGATGGTGGTGTGTAGGTACGTTACCCTTTGTTACTTTCATAAACGTGGTTCTTATGGGTTTAATGTGGTTATCAGAGCTCCTGGGTATTATAAAATATAAACGCTGGGTAATGCAGGTAGGTAGCTACAAGTAATAATGTGTTTTTGAATTATGTTCCGGGTTGCAATACGGCCAAGACCAAATTGTATGTTTAGCATGGTATTCGTGAACTGTGATCGTTTATTATACTTGACGGTTACCATTTAACATTAGGTGAACCATCTGCTTCTTCCATCAGCGAGTGTATGAAAAAAAATTTTCAACAGTAACATACATACCTACTATGTAAGTAAATAAATGTTTAAGTAAATAGTGGTTCGCAAGTCAATAGGTAATATTGGACAAATATTATTTCAGTGGTCTTTGCCGCTGACCTACTTGTAGCTCTACGAAATAAATAAGAACCAATAGTACCTAATGTAAGTACCAATACCTACCAAACCAACATTTAATAAAGTACAAAGTACAAACATTGCAGATGTTTTCACTCTTTAGGTACAAATATCTTAAATTATATAAATTAACTAGTTTACAATAGTATTTATATATATATAATCACATAAACCAGCAGTTAAATATATATCACCTAAATAAATACAAAATAAAAAAAGAACTAACTGAGTGGTTACTAAAACTGGACTACCAAAGCACCGAAGAACTTTTAAGCGTTGACATTTAAGGTTAATTTAAGAAATTTAAACAAATTAGATAAATTATTAGTTTAAAAAGAATACTATAATAATAATACAGATGCACACATGAAACAGTCTTCCAAGTACTCAAAAACAAACAGCACAAATACATTATCCACATACACAACACTAAATAGACCTTAAACACACACATTCATTCATTAACCTTGCAAAGTGATAGAGTAATTAAATTAGTTTCTATAAATTTATATATAAAAAAAAAAAAAAAAACAAAAAATAAAGCCAAAACACCTTTCGTTATCAACTTATCAAAGTACAAGCTGGGCTCTTCCGCCGGGTGGTGGATGGTGTGCGCTATGGACGGAGCTAACTCCTGAGATACAGTTTAATACTAGTTATGGCGCTATGGACGGAGCTAACTCCTGAGATACAGTTTAATACTAGTTCAGGAGTTGCTTAACATCCGGATCGCTCATCACCCGCTGTCTGCTGCGGTGGTGCTCTGCTTGGACACCTATCTACTAAGTCTTAGTTTAAGTTATTCTTTATATGTAATTTAGGTTAAGAAAACGGTCGTCTGGAAGAAATCGCTGTGCGTGATAAGACCACCGATTGTAGGACTAAGTTTATGTATAGTCTATGCTAAGTGCATATTGTTATATACTGTTTTAGTCCACAATAAAGAAATTATTATTATTATTATTATTATATGTTACAATGGAATTCCAAAGACACGCATGAATCGATCAATTAAATAGAGTATACTAAAATGACTGGAAATCTGTAACTTTTTTATCATCAAGTTAATCAGCTATCATTAATTAAACTATGATTAAATTATATTTATTTATTTATTTATATATTTTATTTATTCATTTATTTATATAAGCTGTAAGCTTACTTTATAAAACTAGGTCAGTGTTATATTACTTATTAGCCGTATTTATGGCTAGATTGTAATTTTATTAGGTATGTTATAAGTAATTATAACGTACACAATTAAAAAAAAAAAAAATATATATTCCTGCATTATCGTCTCAGTAAGCTTTTTAATGACTTGTGTGAAACAGACTGAAAATTTTCCTCCCGCAGTGCGTGATTGCATGCGGTTCTGCGCTTTCAGCTATTCCTGATTTTGCGATTTCAGTTCATGTTCAAACGCAAGTGCGTGCTAATGCCTTAGACATCCTCAAAAACTCTTTGATGCTAAGAGATCTGAGAGGATCTAACGTGTCTGGTGATAGGTATAAATAATGCAGCTGTTTCCGTTTCTGAAATCCGAAAAATCGTAGATCTAAGTTCACAAAGAGGTTAACGACCTCGTTTCTGCATAATGGTGTCAATTCTGTTGTTTGTTGCATTATCCTAAAAAAACCTAATCTGACAGCTCTAAAATTATGGCCGTCCTTGTTGTTTCGGTCTTTTAAAAAGGGATGTCAATACTTTTAGTGCTGTCAAATTAGGTTAAGTTATGAAAATTAAACAACAGAATTGGCACCATTGTATGACTAAGTAGGTAGGTACAGTCTACATAATTGAAACACCTTGTTTATGAATGTATGATTTTTTATGGGCTAAGCTGGAGTTCCAAAGACTTTAGGCACATTCAAAGTGACCCCTATGATTACTGTATAAAGACTGTTTTGATTTTGATTTTGACATTGATTTGAGTTTATCGATTCAATCATGCATCAAATTGGTAGGACTTATATAAATATTTCTCCTGACTCATAACACCTAGGTACCATCTTAGTCATCTCAGTCTCATTCCAGTTTATAGGTCTCAAAAATCATGGACAAAAGAGCATGATTTAAAGTACTTAGGTACCTATAATTAAACCCATGATTTGCCTGCGTAACTATATTTATTTACGTAAGGTAGCCTGGAAAAAAGCGCTTTCAGCGATAAGGCTATCCATTGGAATTGATTAGTTAATGTATGCCTTAATTTATGATGTCCCCTTTACAAAATTGTTATCTATCTAACTTTATGTTTATTTTTCTTAGTTTCACATGTAGGTAGGTAGGTACCTAAATTTCAATAGGATTAAATAAGCCCTTTAGCTTAAAGTTAGGGTGGAGTTATTAAAACTTTAGACGTCGATGATCAAAACCATTTCCCATTTCCAATCTAAATTCATCGCCCACTTAGAATTCCCGTGTTTGGTCTGTAAATTTAGGGCGTTGCGAAGGGAAGAATATCGTGTAACGAAAAGATAGGTTCCAAACTACTCTAAGGTATGAATGTGGATGGATTACAGTGGTGGGCAAAAGAAGAGATGAATAGATTCTGTGAAACATGACATAGATGGGGTAGGAAAGGAGTGACTCAAGGAATTTGTGTCTTATTCAAATTCTGAGAGTGACTACTGAGATGACGGATGATAGAAGGAAGTAGAAAGAAATAGCTTGTTGTGATTGTCTATATTTAGCTGCAGGTTTTCATACCCTCATACAAATTATTCCGTATTTAAAAAAGACTCGTACTACGACTGCGTGTAATTTCAGTTGAATCTCTATATTCACTAGAAGTTTTCATTAACAACCATGATAATGATTTATATAGAGCCGTATTTGTTAAGCAGGTAACCCACAAAATTTTCTTTCAAAGTTTTTTTTACTTCAAGTTACCTTTATGGTAGTTAAAATAAAACACATTTTTGCATCCTAAAACTATAAATCGATTGGAATTCTAGCCCCCGACTTTAAGCAGAAACAGACAGTTTCATCGTAAAATTAAATTGATTCCTATTTTCTTATTATTGCAAGACAATTAAACAAGACTTACCTCAGATCGGCAGATGTTTACAGATCGTTGCTTCGATGGTAACAGCACGGGCCACGATCATACCGTTCGCTCGCTCGACTAGATTCGGACTGAGTGCGCGCGCGCCGCTCTCGTCTCGCATCTCGTCTATGGGACCAACCAACTGGACCAAGTGACCCATCTAAACTATATATATATATAATAATATTTGATTGTTTGTTTGTTTGCATTGAATAGGCTCCGAAACTACTAGACCGATTTGAAAAATTCTTTCACCGTTGGGAAGCTACACTATCCCCGGTGAACATAGGCTATATTACATTTTCAAAAAAATTTGGGATCCTTACTAAAATTCAAATAATGTAACCCAAGGTGTAAAAAAATTCGTGAAATATTCTTTACATCGCATGCACTGCGAAAACTATTGATGATAGAATAAAATAATGTTCTACAACTTTGCAGAACACATCATTATTTACAAAAAGTGTCGCGACTCCATATGTCTAACTATTATAGTTATGCCACAATAAGTGTTTTTTTATTTTCAAATTTTAATTGAAATGCCGCCGCTATAAGAGGCTCTTTATTTGTATCTTGGTATTAATACTTATCAAAATAAATTACTTCATATTCAAAACTGCTTCAATACCTTTATAAAACTTTTTTAATTATTCAATTCGGACATTCCATTCGAAAGATATCACAAGTTTAAAAATGTAAATGTAAAAATGTAAAGTTCTTTCAGAACTAAACCAATATTTTTCAGTAAGTAGGTACTAATAATAAATGTTGGCAGATGTTTTGAATTATACCGTATTTAGATGTAATAAATATTTTAGTTTCTGAAAAATAACTAGATGTCGCCACAGGAAAGATTTTAAAATAATAATGTTCAAATTTTCTTTATACTTTTCTTTTTTAGTAACCTAACGCAAATAGAAGGGTTTATGTGTGTGTGTTATAATTTTGAAATTATTGATAAAAATTAAATACCCGTGCGAAGCCGGAGCGGGCCGCTAGTAATCAATAAATCAGTCGCGTCGGTGTTTTCCGTTTATTGATACTTTTCGGTATATTAATGCTCTTCCTAAAAGCGAGCATTATTATGTTGCTAGTGATCAAGATTTTTTTCAGCACTCATCTTGCAAACCTACACAATACACTACACGCAAATGCTAATTTGCTGACATTAAGTGAAAATGAAAAATCTTCATCTTCGGAAACATGACGTCGACTGTTAAAGAGGAACCTTTTTGAGGCACACTTGAAATCCAACACATTATACTCAACAATTAAAAATCACAATCAACTAAGTACTAGTAGGTGTGTGTTTTGTTTTATCCCGAAAGTTAAAGGGAAAACTCCGTAAAGTTATTTATTATTGATAGCAATCACTACCAAAACTCTATATTTATCATAAAAATATATGAAGCCTGAATCGGTTGTTGTACACAATAAAACTAATGGAACCGATATATTTGGTAGTTACTCCACTTGTATCTCTGCTGCCGGTCTGAAGGCTTTAAAACCATATTCACCTTTGAATGCATCCAATTATTTTTTTCTGTTTTAACTAGCGCGACAGTCTATTCACACACCCTGTAGGTTTTATTTATTAGCTTTCACTTTATACCTACCAATAAATAAACTGTCCCTCCTACACAGAAAAAGAGTGCGAAATATTTTTTTTAACAATTTTTGGTTGACCGCATTATTACTCACCTCAAGACCACACAAATTTGTTTCCAGGCGGGAATCAAACCCGCAACCTCTTGCTTCGCAGGCAGACTCTCGACCACTGCGCCACTGAGACACTGAGAGACTGGTAGTAGCAGGAGGGCCCACAAATTCACACACTCAATTCACAACGATTTCTACACATAGGTACTCACACCACCCTCTCACATGACCGAATATTTTTATCTATTTAAATTCTTTATTCTTTATTCTTTATTGTACACAGAAACAAAATACGAAAACTTAAATAATAAAGTATGTACAAAGGCGAGCTTAACCCTAAAAAGAGTTCTATTTAAATTCATTTTCTCTTCCTTCCCAACCTCCCGCCATCTCCCCTAGGCAAGACTGAAAAACAGCGCCTGGTCTCCAGACTAGGCAAAAAAGCTGAGTCTTGGCTTTTTAACTATACAGACAAAGTCCAGACCACTATCCCCTAAATCCATTGGTTTATATTTAATAATAAATAAATAAATATGTTTCAGTCTTTCTTTCCTATAATATTTCACTTCTCCAGTTTTTTATTTTTTATTATGTATTTCCGTCTTATTATAAAAATGTGAGTTAGACTAGGCTTAAGCCAGGACTAACTGGTCCGTGGTCTAACTTTGGTACCGAAGTTGGTCCCTGCTCTATAGAAAAATCAAAGACTTAGACCAGACGTTATTATAAAACGGAGTTTATCCCCTAAACCACGGTTTAAAGATAAACCCGAACGACCCCTAGTTTAAGTATGGTCTAACTAATAAAAATCTCATTTTGCCAAATTTTATTTGGTCTCCCACATAAGTTTATTCAATAAAACAACTTGTATCACTGCATTATCCAAATACATTTCAAACTCTAGACTCCGATCTAAATTTAAAATGTCAAAACGCATGGGTTGCCACGAATTTGTCAATATCAAGTTTATAACGAGATTTAAAACAAAAAGGCGGAGATCTGAGTCAAGAAGAGAAACTAAAAATTGATTCGTTAAAACGAAAGACGAGGTAGTATGCGCATATGACTTTAGCCTGCGGCAAGAGAGTACAGTTATACCAACTTATCTAAGCCGGTCTGAAGTTAGCTGTTTAGAGAATTCTCGATTCACTATTGGCCATTTATGCACAAGCGGCTAACTTCAGACCGGCTCAGATAAGTTGGTGATTCCAAAATGAATGAACGATTGATTCCCATAATTTGTTATAGTCTGTGGATATTTGTTGAATGATTACCTATGTTCTGTGATGATGAATCATGGACTATCTCAGGTACTATGTAGTCTTCGACTAAGGTGTCTTTTGTAATACGAAAATGATAAACCTGAGATGATCCTAAATTTATGAGATAAACCAGGTTTAAGTTGTTTAAAATAAGAAAACGTGACTTGAGCTAGGTTTAAACCCAGGTTTGATTTGTTTATAATAAGGCTGTGTGTTTAATTGTAGTTTATTTTAAGTAAAATTGTAACAAAATTTCTGTATATCTATCATTATGTAATGTGTCTGTATAGTTGAATAAATGTATTTTCTTTCTTTCTTTCTTTCTTTCCACTGAGGTCGTCATTATCTTATTCTAAGACAAAAAATTCAAAATGATTATTTTGATTCAACAAAATAAATGCCTTTTGACGATTGTTTTTAGATGAAAAGAATCATGAAAATCAATTAATAATTGGAAAAGTAGGTAATCGAGCCACAAACAAACAAAATAATAGAGTTAATTAGAGAGATTAATAGAATTGATTAAAAATACCGAGGGCCAAACAACCACACTATAAAAATAGCACAAGATAAATCCTTTCCTAGTATATAAATAACTTCATTATTAAAATGAACCCAATAAATCAATAATTGACTCGTAAATAATACCGCCAGAGGCTGGCTAGGAAGATTCTCCCGGAAAGATAAAAGATACGCATTTTGTAAATCCCGTTGTCGTGAACTAAAAATAATTATTATACCTACTTGATTTTTTTGGAAAAAAACTGATTCATACACTTATAGTTAGGTACAATGAATAAAAAAAATTAACAAACAAAAATTACCCACCGAAAAAAACTGAAAAAGATGGCTTTACGTAATTAATTAATTTGCTTGTTTGGCGCCGCCTCCTAGTTTAAGAACTTAGTTATTGAGGTTTATTATTTTTTGCTTTTCAGTTTTTCGGTGGTTGAATTTTTTTGTAAATAAGTTTTATTTTATATTTTTTGTGGCTATAATCTACTAATGTCTTCTGTCCGCCCTTATGGTATGATTTTTTTCCGAATTTGGGACCAACTTACACCCTTTCCAATAAAAAAAGAATTATCTAAATCGGTCTACTCCACTCTGTAAAAGTTATGCGGTAATACATAAAAAATAATACCTACGCGTCGACTTGAGAGTTGAGTAAAAAACAAGAATAATTGAAAGTATTTTATTTATTTTAATAATATGAATCAATATTTAGAAACAAATCACAACGAGATTATAGATTAGAACTGAGTATAATGTCAAATAATAAAATAATGTTAATAATATAAAATGTCAAGTTTTGTTACAAATGTAAGAAAACATTTTGTAAAAATATCGAAAAACTATGTCTTTTGAAATCTTATTATTTTAAATGCTTCTGTGTACAATAATAAATTAGGTGTGTGTGTCTCCAGCTTCCTCATATTGAAAATGTAATTTCTATAAATGCCAATATTTAAAGCATAATTAGTGCACTCATAGATTTGAATCATAATTTAGCTGCCAAATAAACAACGATGCTATAAGCTTATAATAGTGTGTAAGCTGGAGTAACATGTCTCCAGCTGCCTCAGTCAGTGTGGGCAAACGGCTAATGATAGAGATATATAGTAAACGCAAGGATTTAGTACCAAACGAATTAGCGAGGTACCAAAAATTTCAGGTCTGTAGCTCGGAAACTCTTCGAGTTATAAGACTTGATCAACGTGTAAGCTGGAGTAACGATACGTGAAAAAGCATATGCTCGTTCTCTGGAATGGCTGGAGCTAGCAGGTTGCTTTAAGTCTCCAGATTTAGTACCAAACGAATTAGCGAGGTACCAAATATTTGAAGTGTTTCTGTTCAAAACTCTATGAGTTACAAGCTTTTCCAGCTTTTTTTGTTTGTCCAACTTGCACATGTTGGATCTCAGCAACCACAATAGGTACAGACTCGGTTGATGTCTCTGAACCGAGCTATGAATTAGTGCACTCGGTACCAAAAAATTTGGAATCTCTAGGACAAGCAGTTCTGTTGTAATCAGCAAAATAACATCCAAGGAATTTGAATACAGACAGATATATTCAAATTCCTTGATTGCATCAGTAGGTACGAGTGTGACGCATTCGCTGTAGTGACAGAGATAGAGCTACTATCAACTGAAGGCTGGTCGAAATGGAACTATCTGGTATTCTGTAACTCATCATAATATTAGTTATTTTGCTGATTACAACAGAACTGCTTGTCCTAGAGATTCCAAATTTTTGGTACCGAGTGCACTAATTCATAGCTCGGTTCAGAGACATCAACCGAGTCTGTACCTATTGTGGTTGCTGAGATCCAACATGTGCAAGTTGGACAAACAAAAAAAGCTGGAAAAGCTTGTAACTCATAGAGTTTTGAACAGAAACACTTCAAATATTTGGTACCTCGCTAATTCGTTTGGTACTAAATCTGGAGACTTAAAGCAACCTGCTAGCTCCAGCCATTCCAGAGAACGAGCATATGCTTTTTCACGTATCGTTACTCCAGCTTACACGTTGATCAAGTCTTATAACTCGAAGAGTTTCCGAGCTACAGACCTGAAATTTTTGGTACCTCGCTAATTCGTTTGGTACTAAATCCTTGCGTTTACTATATATCTCTATCATTAGCCGTTTGCCCACACTGACTGAGGCAGCTGGAGACATGTTACTCCAGCTTACACACTATTATAAGCTTATAGCATCGTTGTTTATTTGGCAGCTAAATTATGATTCAAATCTATGAGTGCACTAATTATGCTTTAAATATTGGCATTTATAGAAATTACATTTTCAATATGAGGAAGCTGGAGACACACACACTAAATTAGAGTAAAAAGCTTATGTTATTTAATGTTCTTTGAATTACAGATCTAAATAGACCTACATTTAAACAAGTATTCTTTTTTTTTAATTTTAATATTTAATTCTGTATTCATTATTTGCAGAGCACCGGTGGTCTAGTGGGAGTGACCCCACTTGTGAGCCTTCCGATCGTAAGGTCGCAGGTTCGAATCCGGTCGTGCACCAATGGATTTTTCTATCGAAAAATTTATGTGCGCAATGCTAGTGCTCTTAAACGGTGAAGGAAAACATCGTGAAGAAACCAGTTAGTATTCTAATAGCGGCGATGGGCTTGCAACCTGTCACGTATGGAATACTAACTACTGCAAAATGTGGGTATGTGCCAAATGTAATGTTTGGACGTACCTCTGACTACCCCCCTTAGACATCCTCAAAGAATCTTGAATTAGTACCTACTTGGTACTGGGAGATCTGAAGGGATATCTACCGTGCCTGGGGATCAAAGTCGTAAAGCTGTTTCAGTTTTTTTTTATTTGTAATTACAGGCACATGAAGCTTAACATCTGTATGCCTCAAGTTGATGGACGCAGGGCAGTGCATCGTAGGGCACGTTCCTATTGTGCGTGACCTACGGGGCAATGTTTTGTTTATAGGTGATGGTTACCACTTAACATCAGGTGGGCCATCTGCTTGTTCCATCAGCTAGTTGTATAAAAAAAAAAACTTTTTGTGTTCTTGCGATAATGGCTCACCTTTCTAGGATTTTCCAATATTGGCACTATAAAAACTATATCAGACTCAACGATATCAGATTTATTGAATTGTTATTTTCTTAGTAGTATTTTATAATTGTGCAAAAAAATAATATTTTGTGCGTTTTCTATACAGTCCACATTCTTTTCATAAATTTTATGCACCTGTAGGGCGATTTCCTAGCAGCAGCGACAGCTGCAGCAATACAAGTATAATGAGAAGTTGATTTTTAATTAAATAACTCTCATCGCCATCTCTGTCGCTAAGTCATGCGGCCAAGAAAAGCTTTATTTTTTGTACCTTAGATTTTCCAGCCGGCCGATTCTCTACATTGCCATCGTTATTGCTTGTTCTCAAGTAATAACCCTGTCGGTTAACAACATCGTTATTCGTTTGTCGAAAGTGTACATCATTAATGTGTCGTGTGTAGTGAAGGTGTCACACTTCCTCGTACCTAAGTTGATATCAAAAATTTGCTAAGGAACTGTGACTTTGACCCTTGCAGCATTACGATCTTAAACCGCAATTTGGTTTAAGATCGTAATGCTGCAAGGATCAAAGTCACTGTTCTTAGTAAATTTTTATGATAAATAAATACCTAAGTAATTAGGCATATTATTGTAGTGCTTAAACAATTAATAAGCAAACAGGTATAAATGCACCTCAATAATGCCCTTTAGAACCAAAACATGTGCAAAATATCAACTAATGCGAACTAATGCGAACGTTTGAATAGTCATAGTGCTGCCCTCAATAATTAAAGAGATTTCACTCAAAATTAACCCAGAAAGTTTTCGGCACCCCGGGTTGCCTCAAACACTCTTTCCAAGTGTCACCATAAGGAGATCTCTCCTCAATCGTCGCCTTCCCCAATATTTCTTTCTTAGCCATTTTCGTCTTGCATCCGAGGCTTATGTAAATACTGACTTTATCCAAACTGGCTTTGAAAACTGTCAGTTTCACCGTGGACGACTTGGGGTCCCATCTGGCGGATATTGCGGGGACGAACCTGTCACTTTTCCAATAGCACTCAGCTTTGTTGGCTTCCAAAATCGTAGCTTTCAGGTACAGAGGGGCTGGAAATAAAAGATAAAAACCCATTAGTTAAAATAACAGAAGTACAGATGAGATGAAAAGACATTTACGCATAGGACGATAAATAAAGACGATGCTTTTTGCTTTGCTCAAAGGTTTCTTTTCGTAAAATTAAACATTAAAAGAGGAGCCGCGCCTGACGGCAGCTACATCTACATAAAATGTTAATGTGTATACGAAACAAGCATCCGTTAATCTTATCAATAATTCAACCATAAAATGATTATTCGGCATGCAACATTTGGCATGTCAGTCGTATGGATTTGGTACCAACTTGTGTAGATGCATGAATGGGTACCAAGTCTCTCTTTGGCTCGAATAGACAGCTCTCTCCTAATTAATAAGCAGAGAGCATTGCCGGCCCAACGGGGACCTATTCAAATACAGTTGTAAATGAAATGGGTTCGCGATTGACTGGCATTATATAACGTATACTCCTTTCGTTAAATACAGCACTCAGAACAGTCAGTTTGGCCAATATATAAATGTTGGAATAGATTTGCTTTGACAAATAATAACTAACTAGATTCTAGATACTTCCCAATCCCAATGCTAGGTAGAACGTGCTTGATTCTTATAACTAAAATTATCTAAATACTGACCAACCTACCTACATAGACGTAGAAATATCATGAGGAAACCAAGTGAGCCAAATGTAATTTTTTAGTACTTGGTACTAAGCATAGACATCGGAAGTTTCCTTCATCCATGGTACTAAGAGATCTGAAGGCACAACTATAGTGCCTTGGGATCAAAGTCGTGAAGCTGTTTCAGCTTCAATTTAATTGTCAAAGTATTTGTGACGAAACTAATACGTAACAGGACTTCAAATACGGCAGCGTCCACGGCTAATTAGTCCATTTATTATGTGCTAAAATCAGGCAGGTATGTTACGTATATAAATCACATGGTTTAAAAATAACTAAGGGCCTCGGTGTAAGCTCGCTGTTGTTGTGAGCGGTGTAAGGGCGGTATCGTATTCAAATGACTCTACTAACGATACTCAAGCTAAGCGTAATTCATTAGCGGGAGAGACGACCACCTCATTAGTCACTCGCTGATTTACGCTAACCTTTGAACTGTTCCTGGTCATAGTTTGGACACTGTCTTGTATACAGTGTACATACAGTCTGTATACCAATTACTTATCTTTGAGATTACTGTTTGCCCTATTCCTACACCCACCGATCCTAATAACGTAGGTAGCTACTAATTTTAGGCATCCTAATATGGAAGAATAAACAAACATAGAGAAATCCAATCCGATTTTATTGAAAAAGTTTTTTTTTATTTTGGACCTGTCTACCTGTAAATGATAATCTATTCCCTCTCTTACAGCAGTAGATTATATAGTGATTATAGGGAATACCTAGATTATCATAAATTATGTCAGCCAGCCGTGCCCAGTCAGCTTTAGGCTGATTATGATTCAATCAGCCTAAAGCTGACTGGACATAGGCCTAGCCTATAAATTTTCCTACGGAAGAAAGTACATGATCCCACTGATATATCTACTAAAAGCTTGGGAAATGTAGGAATAGAGAAAGTACAAGGACATGAGTTATTTATTTCCAGTAAGAACGACTCTGATCACACTCTGACGAGACCAAGCCTAGAAGAACAAGCAACAATCTCCTGTGGTTCCTACCGTTTTTTTGTATGATGAGTATACAATGAGGTCCATTACCTTTGAACTGCTCCTGTTCCTGCATGGTCTGCACGCTGCACCGGAACCGGTTGACCGTGAGCTGCACCACATCGTTGAGGCCGTCTTCTGAGGCCGTGTACAGCAGCGTTACTTCCAGCTGGCCTTTTTTATTCTCCCTCTGTTTATCAAATATTATGGATCAAAATGATATATTTTTTTGCAATAAAACACCAGCTTGTTTCGGTTTTTTCATTTAGCATTGACTTTTCCTGTACGGCAATTATACCTAAAAAGCAAATAGTACCTACATATCTATTTTTATGTATAAACAAAATGTCAAATCATGTATAACCAAGAACTGTATGATTTCTAAAATAAGCAATGATTCGGCCTTTAACTGAGGATGGTTCGAGGTCAAATCTATTCTATTGTCGGTTGCACCTACGTTGAAATCAAGATTCCGTTCACACGTTGCTCGTGAGGCGGCATGCTGATGATTCATATCTTTGATTGCTGTCATTATCTATTACGTATGCTTTTATCACTTTTGTAATAACATTGATATGTCTTTTACAACAAGTTTAAATTTAAACCAAGTTACTCCTTATCTTATGCTAGTTTTTATAATTATTTTTTATACACATAGTATTATATGCTTGAATTCAGATGGTATTCAAATGACGTAAAGAATACGGACTTCCCTATAATATTCTCAGCTTACTAGGTACCATATTTGCGAAATTATCGACTAACAGTTTCCATAATTTATTCAATATATTTTGAGCTTATGAGCTAACCTTAGAATATTACCAATAATCTAAAGCAAGCACTCTGGAGAAATACCTTCCTGGCAGGTTTTCGTTGAAGCTGAAGCGTTTGTCATTGAAAACGTTTCTCACATCACACCTAAAAGATATTCTCTCGGGGAATCCGAGCCGTTGAACCCTTTCAGAGGGTTGGATTCTGTGCAAGTACGGTACGCATTATACTGTAATGCGTAGGTCCCACCGTACGTGCACATGTGTAATCTTTTGTCTAATAACTAGCCTAATCGGAGGAAGTACCTACCTACTAGGTACCTATATTATATTATGTATTGTGTGTATTATGTTCTGTGGGTAGGTAGGTACCTACTAAAAACCAAAATGGAATTAGTCCCCTGTCCGGCCAGAAACCCTTAACTTACCTACCACACCCACGCAGATTAAACAACAATGATATTTGGGTTCATCTAAACTAATATTATAAAGAGGAAAGATTTGGTTGTTCGTTTGTTTGTTTGCATTGAATAGGCTCCGAAACTACTTGACCGATTTGAAAAATTCTTTCACCGTTGGGAAGCTACACTATCCCCGGTGAACATAGGCTATATTACATTTTCAAAAAATTTGGGATCCTTACTAAAATTCAAATAATGTAACCCAAGGTGTAAAAAAATCGTAAAATATTCTTTACATCGCGTGCACTGCGAAAACTATTGATGATAGAATAAAATAATGTTCTACAACTTTGCAGAACACATAATTATTTACAAAAAGTGTCGCAACAGCATATGTCTAACTGTTATAGTTATGCCACAACAAGTGTTTTTTATTTTAAAATTTTAATTGAAATGCCGCCGCTATAAGAGGCTCTTTATTTGTATCTTGGTATTAATCCTTATCAAAATAAATTACTTCATATTCAAAACTGCTTCAATACCTTTATAAAACTTTTTAAATTACTCAATTCGGACATTCCATTCGAAAGATATCACAAGTTTAAAAATATAAGTATTAGAAAAAAGTCGCGTGGTAGCCGCTCACCCTGCTTGGCGAGCTAGGCAGCACCTTAGGGTAGGGGCCGTACGGGTGGGGAGTCAATGTCAAGAAATGAAGTCGACTCCCCTACGCAACGGTAAAAAGTTAAGTAATAAAAATAAAAGTTCATTAAAATAATAATGTTCAAATTTTCTTTATACTTTTCTTTTTTAGTAACCTAACGCAAATAGAAGGGTTTATGTGTGTGTATTATAATTTTGAAATTATTGTTAAATACCCGTGCGAAGCCGGGGCGGGCCGCTAGTTGCAAATATATATATTTAGGTACGAGTGTGCCGAACCTACAAAGTAAAAAAAGTAAAAGAAGTAAAGGGCAATGGCGTCTTTCCGACTGCGTTATTGTAGAAAACATCGTTGAGTAGAATATCCCAACATTTTCTTGTAATACCTATCCCTGAACTGCAATTGTTTTACTTGCAGATGCTCTACCAGGAAACATTACTATTATTAGGTACCTACTCGTTATGTGAAACAGAGTAAATAAATTTTTGCTACTTCCTTTAAAGTCCAGTCATTTGGTTCGAAATACAGAGGTTACTTGGAAAGTTTTCTGGGAGTTGAATTTACGAGATTTTGTTTGTTTTCAGTTTACACCAAAAAATCAAGAAAGAGTGCTCTTGTTCTAGTTCTATGTTCGTTTGGTGTAAACGCACCTTCACGATCGTTGCTGCTGATTTTACAATACGCGCCGACGCTTTTCTGTCGGCATATTCTCAGAGGTAAATTATAAGTTCGTACTTTGATTCCCAATGAGTCCACGACATTTTTTCCCAAGGGGTCCATTAAATTGTTTGGTACAGTAAGCAACAATGGTTTCTATAAGCTAGGGATAGATAGTTATGTTAAATAACATACTATTATTATTATTAGGAGCCTGTAGTGTCCCACTGCAGGGCAAAGACGTGCCTTCCTTCTCTCCAGTCGCTTCTATTTTGGGCCACTGTGGACCAGTTCTTTAGGTATGCGTCTACTTAGTTCCTTAAGACAATGGATAGACAGGACTATTATTTTTTCTCATAAGATATATTAAAGAACGTTAAAAAATATCATCTTGATTTGCACTGTACTTTATTTAAATCTCATTGACCAGTTGGGAATTAGTATGAAGATTAAAAATTCTATAAATATTTTTTATGGATCCGCTGGGAAATCAAAAACAATAGAACCATGAACCTTTGGGAATAAGCCCTTGTCTTGTCAACACATTTTTGACCGTAACAGCCATCCATTAACAATTGGCAGTGTATACCTTTAACTAGGCAACATTAGTTAAATAATTGTGTACATACCCGTGAATCAGCTGCCGTAAGACCACTTGCAATGGCATTAATGGGCCTCCAAATATCAGGAGTGCCAATTAGACCATTCTTGAGATCATTTTGGAAAAGCTTCGAATCAAAATTCCACGTGGCCGCTCCAACTGTTCGTCTCTTTTCTAATAAAGATTTCTGAGCATAAGCTTCAGCTTTTGTCGTCTTAAAACTGCTAAATGTCTTCTCGAGAAAACCCGTCTTAGCTTTGGGTTCCTCTTGATCCGTCACTTTGGGGGTTTTTTTCGCATCTAAAGTTTTCGCACTCTTCCGTTTCTCCAAATCTTTCGGCGGTTCTAATATTGCATAAATAGTGAGTGATAAGAAATGACCGGCGAGTAAGCTTTGTAGGTCGGATTTATCTGAGGCTTTCTTTTGATCTTTTTGTTTGACCATAAACTTGAAGTCTTCATTCCACACAGGCCACGAGCTCTCTTGTAATGTTGTTTCGAATTTACTATCACCGGGGAACATTTTGACCTGAAAATTGAAAGTAACACCCATCAGTGCTGTAATAAGGCTGGGATTCTGTGACCGTGATTATATGAAGTTTAGGTTGTAAAGTATTTAGTACTACTACGTGAGTAAAGGTAGGTACTTGAGTGAGATTCAGTAGGAAGGATAATATACCTACCTACCTAAATAATAAGCAAAATGATGGCCTTGGGCACGAAAACATACACGACCATTTTTATTTCATGTTAATTTTTATTTCTTTCAATCCTACAAATAACTAATATTCAATCAAATTGTTGATATTTAAAATACATAATGCTCGTTTAAAAATTAAAGCGTTGGGTACCTAGGTACCTACTGATAAGACCCGTAGATACGCACGCATTGCGTTATCGGAAGCATGTAAGATATGCTCTTTCTTTGATAACATTATTAATAATTTGTAACATAATAGCAACACTGTTACAAAAATGAGTTTATTTTTATTTATGCATTTGTTCGTAAAGTTTGCTACCTAAGAAGGAAGACCTAAGGCATGCATCGGAAATCTAACCTCTCTTCTGTATTCTGTGCTAGAAGCAAGTAGTAGGTACCTACCTATGCTTTTACGTCAATCAGGTTTAGTGAGGTCCGAATGTTGTTATAAATGAGATGATAACATCTCATCTTCATCAACAGTCCGATCTGACAGAGATAGGTTTCTAAACGGTTTATTTATATCTCATCGATCATTAGTTTTTAATTATCTGAGTAGGTCTACCTGCCTGCCTCATACATGTATGTACCTACCTACCTAAAACTTTTAATAAAGATTCATAGCGCAACGAAGCGTAAACATTGGCGTGTCTTAAGAGTCCGGTGACAGCGGCTCGCAATTTCGAGGTGCGATTGGCTATTATTTCATTTTATTTCATTTTGGGGAGGTTGTTTGAAATAATAACTCTAAAGAAACACGCATAAATACTGTTCGAACACAAATAATACAATAATATAAGGGAAATGTGCTTGAGTCAGAAATCATTTTGGTATTAGGTAAACGTAAGACCAAACATACTAATACCAAAATGATTTCTGATTCGGGCATGTTTCCCTTATATTATTGTATTATTTGTGTTCGAACAGTATTTATGCGTGTTTCTCTAGAGTTATTTTTTCAAACAACCTCCCCGAAATGAAATAAAATGAAATAATAGCCAATCGCACTTCGAAATTGCGAGCCACTGTCACCGGAGCCTTAAACCGAAAATAGCTTCCCTAAATCTTCGCTCGAATAGGTACCTACCTACCTAATTAGCTCCTTCTCGTTGAGTCACGGCTCGACTCTCACTTTCGAGTCAAGACCTTTCAGTCGAGGCTCTCTTCGAGCAATTAGGCTTTTTCCCAGAGGTCTACGACTTCATTGTTTTCAAAAAATAAAAAAGTTAATCTAAACCTAGGTACTTATTTGGTTTCCCAACGGGTCAATGAAATTGTTTGGTACAGTAGGAACCTAAGCAACAAAGGTTATGATCATAAAAACATTAAAGAACGTTGAAAAATAGGTATACAATTTTACTACTACCTACCTACTACTTACTATTTTTACTGACTGTAGGTACCTACTTTAGTTAAGTCCCATGGACCTATTGAGAATTAATGTATGAATATTAAAAATTCTATAGATATTTTTCATGAAAATGGACCCGTTGGGAAATCAAAAAAAACAATCATAGACCTGGGAATAAGCCCTAAATTAGCTTGGTAGGTAGTGTTTATCTTTACATACCTAGATAGGTTCCTACTTACCAGACTTTTGATTACTAGAAGAAGGTACGAAACAAAATAAAATAGGTAGGTAACAAGAAGTCTGAAGTGCGAGTAGGTACCTACCTAAGAGGTCACCATTTACAAAATAAATTCGTATTTACTTACCTATAGGTAGAGGTACCTACTGGTACATAGATATGTACCTAGTACCTGTACAAAATAAATTCGTATTTACTTACCTATAGGTAGAGGTACCTACTGGTACATAGATATGTACCAGTAGGTACCTCTACCTATAGGTAAGTAAATACGAATTCTAGAGATTCCTAGGTAGCATTAATTAACAACGTGCCGCGCGCGCCGGCCTCAATTAGGTAAACAATTAGACGGATGTTAAGTAGGTAGGTACATGGTTATTAGGTATACCTACTTGCTATTAGGTAGGTAGGTATATTACCAGTTGATGGTAGGTAGGTAGGTTTATTAGGTAACGCAAATTCCGGCTATAACCTATTAGGGAAAAATTTACACCTAACTATTTAGACCTTCGATCAAGAATTACCTTAAATTCTTGATCGTATACTATTTAGACATTAACTAGGTAGGTAGATACATAGGTAAATGGAGGTGTACACTTACAGGTGTAGCTACCTACATAAACATGTTAATCTGCCAAAACTTTAAAAGGATAAAATTGTGATGGCTAATATCTTTTACCAGAGAATAAATAATTAGCAGTACCCACCTAGGTAGGTTTGAGAGGTTTACATAAAAGAAGAAGCTGACGAACTCTTAAACAATTTGAGGTACCTACCAAGGGTTACATTGAACTATTCATTATTCAATGTCCAACAAAAGACCAACAATAGATTACCTTAACAAGATATCCATGGGCGCGACTGAGTCCGAACAGGGAAGGGAGATGCCGGGCGCCGATAACAGTCACATACAGGTTCTTGCTGACCGGCTGAAGTGACAGCTTGAAGCCAATCTCAGGCTCTAGACTCCCACTACCAGCCAACTGGCTGTCCCGATTACTGCTCAAGATACTTTTCAATTTATTAAGTGAAAACGCCATTGTAAACACTGTCTTTCGCTCAGGCTATCGCGAAAACGCGCATTTAAAACCGGTTTCTGTATAATTAATCACGCAATGCGAACACTTCAACTGTCATCGATTACCATCTTCAGGTTTTATTCTGCATAGCGCGTGTCGAGTTCCCACTGCGATCGAAAAAACCACTAAAAATTCATAATAATTTGTTCAATTAAAACTCACGTATGGGTACGGTCACATCACATTTGTCACTAGGTACACGGCGTAATCGTATAGTAGTAATCAATGGTCACAAATGAATAGGGCTTAGTTCAAATGACATAAAGAAATTCGTCGTCTCTTTCCCACAACAGGTTAAGTGCTTAGTTGCGCGAGCGCTAGTAAACAAGATCATACCGTTTTCTGCTAGTAGAGTTACGTTGTTGGTTACGTGTGGTGTTATTAACTCAGCGTTATGTTACTAAGGAAGTGCTGCCATCTGTTGAATAGATGCAATACGTCAAGGCATTGGGTAAGGTTTGAAGTTTCAGTGTAGATATTTTTTATGGTTCTATGTTGTACTGGATCTCAAGGTTATTTGCAATATTTCGTATAATGATTAAAAATAAAATGAGAAATACCCAAGAGCCTTCAAAATCGGTAAAAAAGTCATTTATTCAATAGCTTCAATTTAAACACTCAATTCTATCTGTACATTATACATAACATTAATCGCGTCATAAAATTCATAATGATAAATAAAAAATAACCTCCACTCACAATATGCATGCCTTACAGTAGACAAATCACAATAAATAAAACCCACGTTTACACAAATACCTATTACATTTTAGAGCTTGTTTCTCAAAAAGATGTAGCTATCTCAAGTAATCAGGGGCCTTATGGTGTAATTCCTATAAATATGTAATTGTATTGAGCTCCTGTATTTGCATTTCAATAAAATAGGGTGTGCAGAGACCAGTTTTTCGTAAAGTTGGGCTTTTTTTGCATAGAGATTCGATAACCGCCTCTATAGTGCGTGCTGAGAACTCAACGAGTCTCAGCACGCACACAAAAAAGGCCGGACGTTACGAAAAACAGAATACCAAAAATGGTAAACAAAACTTAGACTTGGGTACAGACAAGACCAACCCGGAATGACGAGTTGTTTGATAAAATTAAATGTATGGCCAAATCCACGTTTGGTTAACCACGTTTGGTTGTCTGTGAAAAGACACCCTTACGTTCGTAAACTATCTGTATGCTTCAAGTTGATAGACGCAGGGTAGTGCATCGTAGGGCACGTTCCATTCGTTAGTACATAACTTACGAGGTAATGCTTTGCTAGGTGATGGTTACCACTTAACATCAGGTGGGACATCTGCGGGTTCCATCAAATGGTTGTAAAAAAAATTAAAAACGTTCGACTACCACTTACCATCATGACATAAAATTTAGAGCGAAATCAAAGCGAAACAAATATCTTTGTCACGATTGAAAGCTGGAGTAAGATTTTCATCGTTATACCTACGGCTTTTCTGTTGACCGATTACCCATTAATAAGGTCCCTTATGTAACTCAAAAGCTTTACAACTTCCTCGAACGATACTATCCATTCCTGAGCTGTTATCTACGAGTATCTAAGCAATCGATAGGCGAGCCTGTCCAAAAATAACAACTTCACGGAGCTAAGACTTCAAGAATACTTTTGTGATGAATGCCAGAATACCGTCGTAGTAATGTATCAGTATAGAGACAACAAGTACGAGCATTGCGAAGCAAATTCCTGTGATGTACATGAACTGACTCGCTTCTTGCGGCGTCGCGAGGAGTTCTTCGCTGCTCGCGTCGCGGTCTAACGCGTCGAACTCTGACGTATCTGTGGACAAAGAATTCCACTATAGTTACACTAGGCAGGCTTCACAACTCAGTTGGTTTATTGTTGTTCTTTTATTTAAGTAGGTACCTATTACGATGATGGCATGAAAATTTTGTTCTTATAAATAATGAGTGAATATAATAATATGTAGTTGATAATGTATGTAGTTGAAATGAATGATTTATGATAATGTAGTGAAATTGGTAATAATTAATAATGATAAAATATGTAATTTAAATAATTAGGTAATTTAATGTTGTTGCAAAATTATAGCAACAGTTTAAATTAGTTAGTGGCATTTCTAGATGAAACAGAAACAGCTTCACGACTTTGATCCCCAGGCACGGTATACCTTCAGATCTCTCAGTACCAAGTACTAACTCAAGTCTGAGGATGTCTAAGGGGGTATTCAGAGGTACGTCCAAACATTACATTTGACACATACCCACATTTTGCAGTAGTTAGTATTCCATACGCGACAGGTTGCAAACCCATCGCCGCTGATAGAATACTAACTGGTTTCCTCACGATGTTTTCTTCACCGTTTAAGAGCACTGGCATTGCGCACAAATTTTTCGATAGAAAAATCCATTGGTGCACGACCGGATTCGAACCTGCGACCTTACGATCGGAAGGCGGCGTCACTCCCACTAGACCACCGGTGCTCTTTCTGGATGCTAATAAAAATAAAAAACTCAGTCGGTTGCAGGAGCAATCTGAGCAAGTGGGGGATGATTGCAAGAAATTAAACGCAATGCCATTGCCCATGCCCCATGTCCTTGCGAAGTCCATCATGCCCCACTTCATGCACATCAGAAGACATAATGAAGTGCTCGGATTGTCCAGTGGAGTAGCCATCTACTGGACGAAGTGGCTTTAAATATAAAGTTGGAACAGCGACACGAAAGAAGAAGCTCAGTTGGTAGTAACTCTGCCTTCTGCGCCGCAGGCTGTGGGTTGGATTCCCACCGAGAACAAATATTTATATGATGAACATAGATGTTTGTTCTCTGTCTGGGTGTAATTATGTATTTACAAAAAAAGGTTTTTAAGTATTATATCAGCTATCTGGTTCCCATATCACAAGCTTTGGCTTAGTTTCGGGCTGGATAGTGCTGTGTGCAAAGTCCAGAAAACTTTATAAAAAAAAGTAGATTGTATCATTTGCGTAGATGCCCCAGGAAGCTTCTCTGCTTTTCGAAGGAGTGGCTGGCCACGAATATAGAATATAGCCAGATCGAGATCATCTTTTATGCACATTGGTCCACTATAGGACCACAACACCGCACTTACTGCCAACTGCATTCCCTCCCTCTTATCATGATAAAAAAATAGGATTTGCGTTGCATTGGGTTAGATAAAATGTACACTAATATTTATAATTTAGACTTATTCACGCAAATTAGATATGGTTTGTGGTAATAAGATATCTTATGGGACACCTACCGAAATTTAGAAATCAAAGAAATGCGGTTGTTCCTGTTTTTTCTCAATTCCCCAAGTTGGTAAGGTAATTAAAAGTTAACCTGGTAAATGTTGTAAGGTAAGATAAAGGCGACTTATGCATGACTAAGATAGTTACCGGCGGGTGTTTCCACATCGCACACGACATCTGCCTCCGTGATCTTCAGGTCGAGTAATTCCCGCACCGACACCAGCGCCTCGGCCGGCGCCTCGCCCGGGAACAAGTAGTCGCACAGGTAGAGAGAGCCCACAGGCACTAGGACTCGGCGAGGTGGCTCGTTGAAGCAAACTTTTTCTGGAACAAAGTGGTTGTAAGTTTTAATACCTAGTATTGAGACTAAAGCTGAATAACTTGGTTAACTTTAAATATTACTAAGAGACTGAAGCCGAGATAAATTTTCAAAGAATTACCTACTTTTTTACACAACCAAAGGATACAGTTGAATGGTAGTAATAGTAAAATAATCGGATATTTTATTTGTCATTTTTGTTCTGAAGGTTTTGGCGCATGCTAACTCTTGCGGAGCAGGAATAACTTTAATAGAATTGTTGCTACGACACAAGGATGATTACTGAAGAAAAAAATATTCAGCAATTGTAAGGTGATTATTACAGAATATACGAATAAGATATAAGAATATGGTTTCCACTCATAAAGCCATACTGCAGCTTACACGTACTGAAAATACGCATAATCTCATCGCCATAAGAATTAGGTGAACTAAACAGGTGTTGTGTGTACCTTCTGGCAGCAGATTGTCATCGATGAGAGCGTCACAGTGCATTGTAAACCGAGACGCGAGCGATCGCACGATGTCTTGTTTGACGGCCGCTATGGCCTCGCTGACCGTCGCTTTCGGATATATGAACACGCTTGATGACACCACGCCACTGAAGTGTATGCTGCCATCGCATTCTAGGTACTCAACCGATTCAGGGAGGCAATTTTCCTGAAAAAAAAATCTGTTAAAAAATACACACACACATACACATAATAGTTACATACTAAGGCATTTATTCATAATGGTCGCTGAGCACGCCATTAGCTTAATACGGGTTGCAGACCAAGAGCTAAGCTAAGTTAGTTTAGCTTAGTTCGCATAGCTGACGCAGTTTTCCATACTTGTGTGCAGACCGCAAACTATGCGAACTAAGCTATGTGAGCTAACTAAAATATGCGAAGCTAAGTTAGTTGTGTATGCCGATGCGCAGCTACACGAGCTAAGCTAAGCCCCTCCCGCTTTCCCCGCACACCCTTTGCACATCCTTCGCCAGTGCTGTCCAGTGTTCTTTGTCGTACGCACGGTCGTTTATAGTAGCTGTTGGTGTGCACGCCATTTATTTCTAGCTTAGTTTAGCCTAGCTTGCTTGGCATAGCTTAGTTTAGCCTTGGCATAGCTTAGTTTTCGGTCTGCAACCGGCATAAAAGACCAATAAGTTTGTTGCTCTCTTTTTGTTGGCATGAAAGTGACAAGAATTCTCTATACAGCCGCTACTATAAAATGCCAGGGATTATGAATGAGGGTAATTGATTAGGCATTGAATAAAATTATTAAGATATAGGTATATTTTATTCAAATCAGCTGAAAGAATCATCTAGATAGAGGTCTCATTATTCTTCAGTCATAGACTAGGTGCTGAGCAAGCATAATGTTAGAAGAACAACCACTTCCTATAAGCAGGGGTTTTAGCATTAAAATACCTACAATGCTGTTGAATAAATAGGTAATTAAATCTTATTTTCTTATTATAACTTAACAAAACACATGTACACCTAGGTACTTACAAATGGCACAAACAATGACACTTGCATTGATTTTGGTGTTTCATTCTGAGTAGACTTGGTATTTGATTTTGATTTCTTTTTTTTTGTGAGTTGCTCTAATGGCTCATTTCCATCTTTTAACTCTCCATCTATGAACATGACACTTGACTCAATGGTCTTGTGAGCAGACTCCAGAATTGCCTGAAACAAACATATAATACAGTACTAATAAGTGGTATAGGTATGTGTATAAATAACATAGGGTGACTTTTTATATTCTGTCTGGCTACAAGCTAAGCAGAACTTGTACCTACTAGATCCAGCTAACCAAATACTTATGTAGGTACTTTTTTTGTAAAAAAAAGTGGGGATAGATCGCACAACCAATTTTTGTCACACTATTCTCAATTCCTCACTTCACCTGGTGAGAAGTGAGACAATGCTTGCTGCAATTCTTGGTTCTAGCATGTGCTAGGTATATCTGTATAATCATACAGATGTCTAGCACATGCAACATCTATTTCTATTGACGACCTCTGTGGCGCAGCGGGCGAGAGCCTGACTGCGACGCAAGAGGTTGCGGGTTCGATTCCCGCCTTGGAACAAATTTGTGTACGATCTGCAGAAATTTGTTCCGATGGTCTGGGTGTTTTCTATGTATAATAAAAAAATATCTATCTATGTAAGTATATAATGTATTAAATATATCAGTTATCTAGTACCCATAACACAAGCTTTGAATAGCTTACTTTGGGGCTAGATAGTGCTGTGTGGATTGTCCAGCATTATTTATTTATTTATTTTATATTATTATTTCTCTATTTAAACATCACAAAGCTAATTGACCGAGCGAGCGAAGCGAGCGAAGCGTCTCAGTTTCCACATTGGCCAAAAATGCGTTTGTCCGGATGTCTGTCTGTCTGTCTGTTCTCCTCTACAGGTCGCATTTTTCAACCGATCTGGACGAAACTTGGTACACAGGTTATATGACTTATTAGAATTTTTTTGTCGTCGGGGATTTTTGATTGGAGGGGTACTTCCCCTAAAAAAAGGGCAAAAAGGGGGCTATTTGATGTACTGGATATCTCCACCAAATGAGATCCAATTTCGATTATTCTTTTTTTATTTGAAAGGTAGTAACTATAAGTCGGTCTCATAAAAGTTTGGTGAAGATCTGATAAGGATCTTCAGCATGATGAACAGGATAGCTCATCAAACAATTGATGGTTTTCAATCAAATTTGAGAGAAACACAAAGGACCTCATTCTACACAAGATGATGCAAAAAAAATCAAAAAGATCAAAAAAATCACAAAACGGAAAATGCACTTGCACATTACATTCCTCAAATAGCTCACTTTTAGTATGCTCGCGAGGTCTACAGCTCCCAGAGCCACTAGTTATTTACCTGGAACTGCTGTTTTACAGATATACCACTTTTTTTCACAATCACAGGATAAATTTCATCAAATTCATAGTAGCAGTCCAACCTCTGCCATTGATGAGCTTTGGGCACAAACTTCCAATCTACAGGTTTTATAACTGTACTCTTACTCCCTGTGCCTATTTCCACACTCTTGCAGGTCAGTACTTTAGTATTTGTAGACATGTGGAGTACAAGTCGTTCATTGGTGTATGGACAGTTCCCATACATTTGTGGGTTTGCATTGAGAGCCTTGTATGTGTTGTTTAGAACCGTTTTAACTTTGCTGAAACTGTTTGGATCCTCAAAAATATCCTCATCACTTGTAATGAAAATACCTGCAACACGAAAATACAAGTAGGTACCTACTACCTAGTAAAGAGTTGGGGTTGGCTATAGCAATCCTTGTACCTGAGTTGAGGGTTGGGGATAGGGGGGATGCAAGTGGGGGTAGATGGCAAGTCTTCCCCTTAAGTCCTTTTTTCTAGGAAATGAAAAAAAATACTTTAATTTTTCAGGTAAGTTACTAGTTAGGTTAGGGTTTTTTTTTTATATGAAGAAAATTGGTAGTAATATTTCATCTCTATGACAAAAAGACTCAAGGGAAGGAATTCTCATTAGGTTAGGGTTATTTTTTTTTTTAAGTTAAGAAATTTGAAGTAATATTTTTTTTCATTTCCTAGAAAAAAGGACTCAAGGGGAAGACTTGCCATCTACCCCCACTTGCATCCCCCCTATCCCCAACCCTCAACTCAGGTACAAGGGTAGCTATAGTTTAACCGGTATGTACCTTGAACGAACATGCCACCGGGTAACATTCGCGTGACATGCTTCGCGTGGTCCGCGACCCACATCTCCGAGACTCCGAGAAGCGTCTTCACTGGCTCCATCTTGTCTACCTGGTAACTGCTCTCAGAGGAATTTTCAGATCCTTTCTCTTCCGGTGTACGGGCCAAGTGAATAACATTCTCCCTCGCATTTGTACTCTATAAAACAAACAATAGGTAAATCCATAACAAACGCATGCAGCCCTGCACCCGATTCGATGCATTTTGCAGTGAACGAACCTACCTGCCCGAGGATAAGTCCTATGACGAAAATTTCCTGTGTGGCGTACTGCTCCAGATACTGCAGGCAATATTCTGGGGAATATACTGTTCTAACCATTTTGTTTTTTTCACATTAGTCACTTAGAAACTTAGAAAGAAACCCAAAAACTAAATAATTTTGGGTGACGGTTTTCGTGTCGTGTCATGTCAAAATTGTCACATTTGTCACATTGTCAGTTGTCATTGTCAGTATTGTCTTGCTTGTCACAGACAGCACAGTGTCTGCTATTAACTGTCAATGTCAAGCAAGTACAAAATAGCTATTTTGTCGTTGTCAATACAGTCAATAAACTGTCAATAGCCATAGATTTAAAAACTCCTTGCTGCTTCATTACACACTATTTCTTCTGCATACTAAAATCAATACTTTAGCGGCAACTTCGTGATAACACACTACTACAGGGTGTTTGGTGCATGGACCGACAAAATTTTTTTGGTGGTTGGGGGTTATCAACAAGTTTTCCCCGGTAGACCCGAACACTTAGGACTGCGGGTCTACCGGGGAAAACTTACAAATGTCCCCCTCAACCCCCATAAAATTTTGTCGGTCCATGCACCAAACACCCTGTAGGTATAATGAGCCCTAAGACAGGGTAATGATAAGCACACCCTGATGCCCTTACCTGCAGCTGGACAAGGAAGCGGCATGCGGCAGTGCGAATGTGAGCTCTTCCGCTTTTTGAGACACACCACAAAAAAGTTAAATTAAGATAACAAACGACTCAAGAGACTCCATTTCTAAGAGTTTAACTGGTCGTCCAGTTCCTTTGGTTTTTCAATAAATGTTTTCTTGAAATAAATTAAGAAGGTACTTGGTTCTCATTAACTGGTCATAGCGACCTGTTCTGACGATGGAGTCAAGGTCTGTTCAACGGAAATCTTCAATAAATAGGCCAAATCAGTTGAAACTTAGTTACCATTCTTAGTAGGTGGCAGCCAGAGACAAGTCCAAACACTATGTTTGGACTTGCCTCTGACTAAATAAATAGGCCAAATCAGTTGAAACTTGGTTACCATTCTTAGTAGGTGGCAGCCAGAGACAAGTCCAAACACCATGTTTGGACTTGCCTCTGACTACCACTTAGGTACTTATATTTCCGGAGCATTCGCGTCGCATCACGAAATCTCAGTTCGGGGCGAACTACTAGATTAAAGTTCAACCGATTTTTAACTCTAATACCTAATGTCTGTCTATAGTTAGATACATCGACACTCCCTACGTATAGTTGTGTATCTGCAAAACACAAATTTTACAGGAGAGCGTTTTAAAGATTTGAAAATGCTAAAATTCCTATAACTGTAGACCTGTTTGAGATAATGCTGTGAAAATTGGTGAGATGCTCTTACTGTAGATCAAGTTTAAGATGGATACTATATTTAATTTTAATCTACACTGGTTTGGATTTTATTACACGTACATATTTTTACATGGTGCTTATAACCTAATACAACGTCGCCGCGTCGTATGTGGCACATACATACTTTTACTTGGGAGCTTAATAGAACAGCAATATCCTAACTGCCTTGTACACAGATATACTTAGTAGATCTGTTTGACTTTTCTGTTTAATCGGTGCTTAGATACATGTTTTAACGTTGAAAATAGGTAATTTGTAATATGCTTCTACGTATGCTTTGACAATTAATTAGGGCCAGGTGTCCTGTACAGGTCACTTGGCCATAATTGCCGAATATTAGACTAGATTTTTGTAGAAAACTTTAGAATTTTGTTCGTGAATTGGAATTTTCTCCATTTTGCTAATATTGGGCGTAATAATATAGGTATTATTATTATTTTCCTAGCCTATTCCGTCCCACTGCTAGAAAAAGGCCAAAGGACTTCCAGTTCTCCCTATTATTATAATTATAAAAATAAAAAAGATATTAACATTTTAATTCATTATCAACATCCTTAAGGAGTCCACTGCTGGAAATAGGCCTCTTCTATACGTTTCCAGGAAGAACGATTCCGAGCCCTTTCCATCCACCGACTTCTTGCGGTCCTAACAATGTCGTCAGTCATCGGGTAAGGCGTCCCACGCTTCGCTTTCCTATTTCGTGGTCGCCATTCGAGAACCTTTATTCCCCAGTGGTTGTGAGTTCTTCGAACTATATGACCTACCCATTGCAACTTCAACTTGCTGATTCTGAGAGATATGTCGGCTACCTTGGTTCTCCTACGGATTTCCTCATTTCTGATTCTATCTCGTAGTGAAACTCCCAGCATAGCTCTCTCCATAGCCCATTCTGCGACTTTGAGCTTGTTGATGAGGCCAATAGTGAGCGACCACGTCTCAGTTCCATATTTGATCACTAGCAACACACTTTGGTTGAAGACTTTCGTCTTGAGGCTCTGCAGTATGTGTGACGAGAAGATGTGGCGTAATTTCCCCAAGGCTACCCATCTGAGTTGGATTCGTTGGCTGACCTCTTTATCAAAGTTGGAGCTACCTAGTTGGATCGTCTGACCGGTGAGATATGAGCATTAGACAGGATTTTGGTCTTGCTTATGTTCATCTTAAGACCCACCTGTTGGGAGACAATATCAAGGTCTCTGAGCATCATGCCTAGATCTTCCAGCGATTTCGCCATTATGACTATATCGTCGGTAAATCGAAGGTGAGTGATGTATTCGCCATTTATGTAGATGCCATACCTATTCCAGGACAGCAACTTGCTTCAGTGCCGAGGTGAACAGTTTCGGAGAAATAACATTCCCTCTCTCTCTTTATGCAGTTGGATAGGATTCGTGCCCTGGTCGAGTCGGAGTCGGAGTCTGAGTCGGATAGACATAGTGGCTTTGCTGTACAAACACTTCAACACTTCGATACACCGATTATCAATTTGACATCGCTGGAGTGACCGTAGTATTGCCCAGGTTTCGACTTAATCAAAGGCTTTCCTATTGGACTATTGTCCACAAAATTCTAAAACAAAGCGGCTGGTTATACCCTTCGGTTTTTCTGTATACCCTGCTGGAGCGATGATGTGGTCATGATGTGGTGTGTGAATGTGGTCTATGGTGCTAAAGCCTTTTCGGAACCCAGCTTGTTCGGGAGGCTGGAAGTCGTCAAACCTACGAGCGAGACGATTGGTAACTACTCTCGAAAACAGCTTATAAACATGGCTCAGCAGCGAAATGGGCCATATAAAAATCTTTTAATGTGGTTATTTAAAAAAGTTAAGAAATACAAAACAAAATTTATATTTTCATTTATCACAGTAAATTTTTTGCAGAATTTGTATCTACTGGAGACATCTGAAATAAAATAAAATAATTGTTTATTTTATTAAAATAATAATGTTAAAACCAACGTATAACTATGTAAGTCCATAGGTGTCCACAAATTTAATTGAATAACTTTCCGATGTAAAAATATGTAAAAGTAAGTTACCGAATTATGACTTACCTACTTAATATCTTTTCGAAGCATAAATATGTAAGTGCCTAGATACACTTTATGATCATACTGAATCCCGATGTATAAATATGTAGGTAAGTGCGTAGTTACATAGTTGTACGTAGGTAATCAAAAAAAAACTTGCGTCAGCGCTCAAGTTCTTTAAGAATCGAAAACGTTTATTCATAGTTGCGGCAATAAACATTTTAGAATCTTACCCGTTGTCCGCAGCAGAACTGAGAAAGGGGCAGTTACCCACCACACGCACCTCATTCCCCCCGCGTCAAAGTGTGTGTATGTGGCAGATAGAACATCGTCAGCCTTATTATAAACAAATCAAACCTGGGTTTAAACCTAGCTCAAGTCACGTTTTCTTATTATAAACAACTTAAACCTGGTTTATCTCATAAATTTAGGATCATCTCTGGTTTATCATTTTCGTATTACAAAAGACACTTTAGTCGAAGACTACATAGTACCTGAGATAGTCCATGGAGTCCGGGTAATACGCAACCATGGAATACACAACCACGGAAAACACAGCCAGGAAAGCGCAGCCAGGAATTTGCGGCCAAAATGGTTGCAAAATACTGACTGCGCTTTCCTGACACGTGTCAGGATTGTCCATCCACGGATTGTACAACCATGGAATACACGACCCGAGAATTTGCGACCAAAATGGTTGCAAAATCCTGGCTGCGCTTTCCTGACACGTGGCAGGAATGTACGACCCCGGAATTGGTGACCATTCTGTGCAAATTCTTGGCGTCGTATTCCGGGGGTGTGCATAGTTTTGTACGGCCTGGGAAACACAGCCACGGAAAACACAACCATGGAATTTGCAACCAAAATGGTCGCAAATTCCGGGGTCGTGTAATCCATGGTTGTACATTCCGTGGCTGCGCTTTCCTGGCACCCGACAAATTCGTGGCAACCCATGCGTTTTGACATTTCAAATTTAGATCGGAGTCTAGAGTTTGAAATGTATGTTGGATAATGCAGTGCTACAAGTTGTTTTATTGAATAAACTTATGTGGGAGACCAAATAAAATTTGGCAAAATGAGATTTTTATTAGTTAGACCATACTTAAACTAGGGGTCGTTCGGGTTTATCTTTAAACCGTGGTTTAGGGGATAAACTCCGTTTTATAATAACGTCTGGTCTAAGTCTTTGATTTTTCTATAGAGCAGGGACCAACTTCGGTATCAAAGTTAGACCACGGACCAGTTAGTCCTGGCTTAAGCCTAGTCTAACTCACATTTTTATAATAAGACGGCGTATGTCGGGCAAATAATCAAGTTACCCAGTTATACGTTCAAGAAAAAGGTACTTAGAGTACACTTTTTATTTTTTTTAATTTTATTATGATAGATTGACATGTGTAGATGCCAAAAATGCATCAAATGTATAAGTGTGTATCTGGCAGTTAGGCGACAATACGTAGGGAGTGTCGACATGTTACCGTTTATCGGAACGTTAATTCTCACATGGTTTAGTTGAGGCCATGCGACTGATGGTGGATGATGTCATAAACAATCTAGGACATCCTCCTCGTGCGGTCGGAGGGAACATTTTCCCCCGTAAAAAAATAAATGTAGCCTATATAATCTAAATTTTTAAGTGGTAACTTTGTGGCGTTTTAGATAGCGTGATAGTTTTAAGAGGTTCCTGAATAGATCAAAGACACTAGTGGATACCTCCCATACCTACCTATTATCATAAAGACAAAATTCAAACAATCAAGTTTTCAGGTGTGTTTTTTATTTTTTTACGAAAATCATACACAATCAGGTATTACTTATGTGCACTATGGCGGAATAAATTCAGTTAAAAATAAGGTGTCAACTTGCACTTGAAATAAAAAAAATAACCTACTTAAACATAGTGGAAATAAGTGTTAAAGCACCCAAGACGTGACAGTGACGAAATAAAATCGAGTCTGCGCTGCTTATATAAAATGCGTGTGTCGTGAGATAAGTTCAGTTGAATTTGCACTTAGAGAAGTCCATATCAGGATGTTGTTCCATGAACCTGGGAACAAAAAAATATGTCATCTATGCAAAATAAAAATAAAATAACCTTGAGACGATGAGATAAATTCCGCAAGGTCTCTGTGAAAGGTTCGTAGGGATTCCCACCAGTTAACATTCACGGGAACTTTCCATTTTCGTCCTTGAAATGATAATCGTGTCCTGCACAGGTTTACCATAGCCATGGTCATGAATAGCCTGAGTTATACTGTGAAAAAATCTCCCATAAGCACGGGAAGATGAGGAATTATGCTTTTATCAAATTCTTTAGGTTTTTGAAATTGTTTTATTTTCAATATTGATCTCACTTTTTCTGGTGGCTGTAATTTATACTACGTTGTTGTTTGCTTCCAAAAGTTTGTTTCGTGTATTTGATGGATGGCGCTACTTGCTGTAAACGATTTTTGTGCGTTTCGTTCAGGCATTTCAATAATGTATGTAATATTTCATATTTTAATTACCAATGTCCTATATACATAATAAAAAAAATACATAAATTGGTTGCAAGTGCATTTTACGAAATGCCGGCCGCTTGCTCGCAACGCAACTTAGCGACATCTAGTGGCTGTGCGGGCTATTTTGCTTAGATTTGCGGGCAAAACAAAATAGCCCGAAGAATAGCCCGACTTAGGACGGGACCGTTTCAATGTATGGCGTGGGGTATCTGTACTAGTATAGTATTCTTTTATCTGTGCCATAGCAAAGGACGTTAAGGGCCCGGCGACAGCGGCTCGCAGTTTCGAGGTGCGATTGGCTATTATTTCATTTCGGGGAGGTTGTTTGAAAGAATAACTATCCAGTGACACGCATAAATACTGTTCGAACACAAATAATACAATAATATAAGGGAAACATGCAAGAATCAGAAATCAATTTGGTATTAGTATGTTTGGCCTTACGTTTACCTAATACCAAAATGATTTCTGACTCAAGCACATTTCCCTTACATTATTGTATTATTTGTATTCGAACAGTACTTATGCGTGTCACTGGATAGTTATTCTTTCAAACAACCTCCCCGAAATGAAATAATAGCTAATCGCACCTCGAAATTGCGAGCTGCTGTCACCGGGCTCTTAAAAAGATATACTGCAATACCCTGAATTACCTATTCTAGATTGATAATTATCTTACTTTTTGAGCACATCTTGTTTCTTCTGTTCATCGCTAGTTGGAAGGCCCATTTCTTTTCGTCTCTGATCGTACATCATCTTCTCAACAAGTCCTCGCGTTTCTCCGTCCAAGTCAGATAATTTCGATGGATCTGAATATAAAAGGAACACAATTAATAAGAGATGTTAAGGAACCAGACTAGATCATATTCTAGTAAATGATGTGAAATATCATCATTTATCAGCCTAGAACTAAGTCCCAAGCCCTGGAAGTAGGCCTAGCTAGGGAAAAGAGGCCCTTACAGGGGCGGATGCCGGATTTCAATTAACGGGAGCCTCTACCCTTTTCTCCTCATGATGATCAGTGGTCACACTGATCACCGAGATGGTGCTGTTCTCAGCTAAATCATTACACATATTTTTGTCAAGGGATTACATAATTATTGTAAGACATAAACGAGTTAATACGATCGTAATATCTGAAACCCATTACAACTGTACACAACTTAATAACGCTGCCAATCAATTTACCTCAATAGCTTTGGCAGTATATAATTTTCAGTGATGCTATTTTGTTTGAGAGTACCTTTGCTATGACTTTACCTTATAAAATATACAAATTTAAATACTTACGTTCACCTAATCTAATACCTATAAACGAGCAATTTTTACTTATAATCTGAATCTCGGAAACGATTCCAACTATTTTCATGAAAATATGCAGTGGGTTTCGGGGCGATAAATCGATCTAGCTAGGATTCATCAGGCAATCAAAAACTCAACTAATGAAAAATTGTACTCGTCGTTTTCAAACTTAAGTTTTTTTAAGTGTGAATACTAGTATAATACCTTTCATGTAGGAAACATTCTATCGATAAAAAATATTATTTTACTAAACTGAGCGCAATGTGATTGCACAGAAATTGCCAGTGCGATTTTTCGAAATTAGTTATATTATGTAGAGTTTACATCTCTTAAAATGTCAAACGTGCGAGCGAGAGCGATCACCTAAGGTCATAAGCAAACGAGCAAAGCTCGGTCACCAAATCGTATAGATATCGTCTACTTAAATAAAATATTAAGGCTCACGTTTTCGCTTTAACACGGTAGACATCCTAAGATCGTGTTGGATTAGTTTATATCATGGGAGGTCGAAATATTAGACAAAACTGCACTTATCACTCTTATCAGGCACTACCTATGTGATATGAATACAAACGTATGAATAACAATGACATGCGCTTACATAAACCTTCGAGTAATAGTATTTACAAACAAACAACTTACCAGGGTTTATTTTCGTAGTTGATATCTCAGGGTCAGATGTGACTAGGTGACTCCACCAATTCGTTTTATTTACCTGTAAACATAAGTACGTTCCGTCTATGAAACTGACCATTACCACAGTAGGCACACAGCAAAATCATCTTAAGGCTCCGGTGACAGTGGCTCGCAATTTCGAAGTGCGATTGGCTATTATTTCATTTTATTTCATTTCGGGGAGGTTGTTTGAAAAAATAACTCTAGAGAAACACGCATAAATACTGTTCGAACACAAATAATACAATAATATAAGGGAAACATGCCCGAATCAGAAATCATTTTGGTATTAGTATGTTTGGTCTTACGTTTACCTAATACCAAAATGATTTCTGACTCAAGCACATTTCCCTTATATTATTGTATTATTTGTGTTCGAACAGTATTTATGCGTGTTTCTTTAGAGTTATTATTTCAAACAACCTCCCCAAAATGAAATAATAGCCAATCGCACCTCGAAATTGCGAGCCGCTGTCACCGGACTCTTAAGCCGTGCTTAATAATGAACTTACGTTTAAAATAATTAGTTGGGTGTACAAAAGCAATTTTAGAAGTGTTACAAGGTTCCCCTATGACATTTAACATTTTTGTAGTGCGTATTTTAGTTGCCTTTTAGGTCTTTAACTTGTATCTTATCTGTTGTTTAGGTATAAGTACAACTTATTATTGAGTGGCTTAGGTAGGAGTTAGGCCTTTTGCACATTATAAGACACGACACCAGGCAATAAAAATGTTTTTTGTCGGCGTGTGTTTTCCGGCATAAGAAAAAGTTCTTGTTATATTTATGGTCTCATATAAACAATCAAGCGAATGCATGTTTATGCTTAAAAGACATTGTCTTATAGGACACAAAAAAACCTACCTTTAAATGAACAATTCTTGTATTATATGCGCATATTTATTTATTTTTTATAATCTGAATCTCAGAAACGGCTCCAACGATTTTCATGAAGCATAGTAGGTATGCAACTATGCCGGTTTCGGGGGCGATAAAACGATCTAGCTAGGATTCTTTTTTTAGAAAATGTTTTTTTATCCGTGTTTCCGGGCAATTAAAAGTATAATCTATAACATAATAATGATTCTTCCTGAAATCTATTGGCGAGTAATAGTACTATTATTTTTAAGCTACTTTAGTAAATAGCATTGTTAAGCATCCGAGCAAAGCTCGGGCACATAGATGTTATACAATGTGCAAAAGGCCTTTGTCTGTATACATTGTAAGCTAACAATGGTTACGACCGCCCTAATTTCCCTCTGCAATAATAAAAACATTCAACGATATTGTTTTATTGCAACTTATGCATCAATGCTTGTATTATTTTGCTGCTGACTAGCTTAGGTCTGTATTATTTTGCAGAAATGTTATAACTAAGGTTTCCTTACCTTCTCTAGATTCACGAGTAAATTACGCCCGTCTTGCAGCACCCAAGTTGACTCTTCCATTTTAACCTCAGAGTCGAGCTCGCCGTCAATGATCGGCGGCTGGCCTTTGATGGCGACCTTCAGGTGGCGCTTGGCGATCACCACGTCCAGATCGCGCGGCCGGAGCGTCTGACGCAGCGGTACTACTAACTGTTAACAATACAATGTATCAGATGAAAAATTAAGAAATTTTACGACTTAAATCCAGCGGCACGAAAACTGAAATAATAAGCTTTGCTTGTTTGGGATTAGATAGTGCTGTGTGGAATGTCCACCAATACTTATTTGCTTATTTTAGATTTCTAAATGTTACAATTAAAATAACAAGTTCATTTTACAATAACAGAAAAACCCCCTTCTGCTATTTTTTTATACAACTATTTGATGGAACAAGCAGACGGCCCACCTGATGATAAGTGGTAACCATCACCTATAACAAAGCATTGCCTCGTAAGTCACGCACGATAGGAACGTGCCCTACGATGCACTGCCCTGCGTCCATCAACTTGAAGCATACAGATGTTCAGCCTCATGTGCCTGTAACTACACCGGCGACCACACTCTTCAAACTGAAACACAGCGTTGTTGCTTGGCGGCAGAAAAAGGCGTGTAGGTAGTACTTCCCCGGACGAGCCCTTCACAAAGAGCTCTTATACCTACAAGTTTATTAATAAACCTCTTTTTAGCTGATTTATAACCCTCTTTTTACTAGGGTAATAAAAGACAGTGAACTTCTTTTACCGACCCGTTTCAATATTTATCACATTTAATAGATTTTTCTTTCCTTGTCCTATTCAACATCAACATTTGTGTATCCGGTAAATCGAGAAGGCAAGGCTTTACAATACGAAAGCTCCAAAAAGGTTAAAGTTACACCTTAACATTACAATTCGGAAGAGGTTTGTCGTACTCATACGCAATTGTTACGTCACAAAATTGAACTACATTATTTTACTGACGTATGTTTCATAATTGCAAGTATACCCCTAGGCACTATAAAAAGGTTCACATACCAAACCAATTAAGACAATAACAGGTCATTAAAATCTCAATAGTATTCATAAAAGAGATCATGACGTTCAATTTCACCTTAAAAGTGATACCTATAATATTGAGGCGATAGCCATTACGCTTTACGCGGTTACAAGTGAAGTTTCTATCGCGAACTGACATCATAATAACGCGAATAGAATACGGAATGAGCGAGTCTAATACCTGTCATAAAATGTTAAGTTTCACGAGAAGAGCACGGGCAAAGTGCGCGTTCTTCGAACCACAGCGTGATGACCTCGCATTCCTGGCAAGGACGATCAGTATGACAGTATAGCTATATATCCGCGCTACCGGACTGGACAATCGGATTGGTAAAACTACATTTGATAAGACAACTTGTTGGATAAAAATCTAAGGACAGCGAACGAGACAAAGGACCATTCTTTAATCCACAAGATGTAGGTAGATACTCATGGATGCAAGCAGGTATAACTTTACATGTTCAAATCAAATATGTTGTTATGTTGACATGGATGGAAGATGAGGATAATATTATAAGCTATATTAAACAAAACGCAAAGAAGTGATGAAAAAAAGGAAACTACGATCATCGCAGTCTCCGAAGAGAGCAGCACCTCTTAAAATAGTATTTAAGAATAATAGAATAGGTATAAGCTGTAATGGGTACCGTCTGCTTAATTTGGACAAACAAATAAATAAATTTATTTAAATGAAATGTCCATTAACATGTTTTTATTCGTTTGTCAATACCTATAAAAATCATTATCATAGCAAATTCGTATCCGAGTTACTTGACCTTCGATGATTTAAAATACTGTTTTGACAAATTATTATTAATCTAAATAATACAGTAGTTTATAAATAAATACTAATGTAAGCGCAATCAACATTATGGTGACCATGATTAATATTCAGGTATGCAAAGACGATTTAAAGTAATTGAGGTGTAGCAGACAGAATGCTATGCCACGATTAAACTTAAGTACCTATTAATGGTCTTAGCTTTAAAACTAAAGGAAATGACAAACAGGGACTAATTCAAAAAAAACATTTATAAGTATGGGGATATTTTTCATGTAAAAATAACAGAAATAGCTTCATGCTGAACCCTTATGAATTTTCTTCATTGAAATCAACCTACTTTGTCCATTGCATTGGCGAAATTCGTAAAAGTTTAATGCTAAGTTATGGAAAAGAGCATAAACTTCTATTAGTTACATTATTGTAGCTCCATATGAAATATTTGAACCCTTACCAGGGATACAATTCCAAAACTATAATCTTATAGTATAGTACAATAATCTTATAGTTTTGGGATTGTATCCTTGTTTGTGAACCACTTAGCTTCAAGCGTGTTGTAAGCACTTTAACTTTTTATATCGTGTTCATATCAGTTTGCACTCAACCGAACGAGAGTGAAAAGTTGGTGACTGATTTCGTATAATAAAACAGTTCAATTGTAAAATTTCAAATACGAAACACGTAAATTGGGATATTTTATAGCATCGCTTCAAGCGCATCGCATCCTTGTGAAGTAAACTTGAATACTTATTAGTATTCTAACATTGTTTAAGGTGAATGTCAACGTACCTAGGTATGCAGTGAACTAAACATTTATTAATAATACAAGCAAGCTGATGATATAATTTTTATTATGTAATGTTATTATGTTATTTAGACCGCTATCGCCACAACTATTACTAGGAGCTTCATTAAAAATGTGTGTAACATTTGGCGCCATTATTCTAGATTTCTAAATGTCAACGATACTAAGCGAACTAAAAGACTTGTTTAAATGAAATATTTGGGTAGGTAGCTAATCATTTATTTATATGGAGATATTTGCAACTTTGAGATCCGGCTTGTTTTAGCCTCAAACGTCAGTGGGTGGACACAAACTAGCTAGAGAATTGGTGAATATTAATTAGATAATGATATGGCTAACATGATGGTCTAATTGCTAGCCAATTAAATTGCAAACGTGCGTGCGCATGAGAAATAATATAAAGCAGGCCTTCAAGCTTTTGTTGCTTGACGAATAACTTCTTAAAAGAACCTTGTAGTAACTTCTCAATAACGCAGTGCTATCTATGCCTTCGCACGATTTTACGCGATTATCCGTTCTAATGGAAGTTATATGTTTTATACATATATATATGCTTATTTCTGAATGTACAATTGAGATGATCAAAAATACTTAAACTGTTATTAAAAATAAATACCTATACATACTTACATGGATACTTTAAAAAATACTTTATCCGAGTGGAGTTCACAAAAATATTAAGAGTTCTGATATCTGATCTTATGCGGTCACAGTCAAACGGATATGTTTACATAAAAACAGCTAAAATTCATCAGCTCAGTAAAATAAACACTAACAATTGGATTGATGGTATTAACAAAATATTGTTGAGGGGAAAATGTAGTAATAAATGTCAAGTTCCTTGCAAAAGATTTAAACGCGCTCGCTCTACCTGATTAATCCTATAGTATTGTTTGATTTTCAAATTGCATTTAGGAATCGTGACTGCCTGAATATAAATGCTTCGTTGGGTAGGATGATGGCAACAATGTATCGCTCAAAATCTTCAAAGTACGGAAATTACAACCATTACACGTTTAATAAAATCATTGAACTCTTCAGTACGGACTGCACAGAGACGTCACGGTCATCATGGTGGTGAAGCGAGTAAATTATATACATAGGTACTCACACGCATAAGGTTTTTTAGACATACATTGCATTATTTCAAAAACCAATAGATATGGTAACTGCAGTCAGTGGCATAAATAACTATGACGAAGATTCGTTCAAGTCAGCATGGAAAAATATTTTGTTATGTTAAAAAAAAGTTAAATGTACTTCAATCAAAGAAAGACTGATAGTTTACCAAAGCGTTCTTCATCGTGATGAAAAATCTTTGTAAACAAATAACAAACTTTATCTTAATTTAGCAAATTTTTTTTAATAGGTATATTATAAAGTAAATAGAATGGTTTAGAGGTTAGTAACACAATAATATGCTTTTGCTATGTTGCCCAAATCTGGTAGGACATTATACCATCTGATTTAAGTAAGTACCTACCAACAAATTCGCGCCAACTTGAGTATTTTAAAATTGGTCAAAATTTAATGTAGGTAAGTAGGTATTCCATATCTGCAATAACTGGAATATGGTTTTGTAGTGTAGTGTATTTTTTTGTTAGGTAGCCAGGTTGACCATCTGTAACTTCGATAACTCCTTCCCAAAAATAGAAAACTAAACCAACAAGCTTCATCTTTTTCCTCAAAATCTCAAAAAGACGAAAAACGTTAAAAATTCCAAACTCGCATTATCGATATCGGTGGCGCATGTCATATAATGTAAATTCCGAACATCAAGGCAAGGTAATGTCATCAGCATTGAGTCCTGTAGTAAGTCCAGCGGTCGCGGCCTCGCGGTTTGCGCAACTCCTGGCCAGCAAAGGGTGACACGTCATGAAGACCCAAAACAAAACGTGATGTAGCATCTGTATTAGCATTTTACGATTTTCCTGCGGACAAAGGCTGGTTGAGTCTGCTGCCAGTTGCATACACGGTCGCGCACGCACTCACATTAGCTTCGCCTATTAGGAGCTCAACACCAGTATATTATAATATTATTTAACAGTGCAGTATTCAGTTATTTTAGTAAAAAACTGATAGCCTTAGCATTTGAGGTAAATTATCTATCATGTCTTTATTTTAATACAAACATACTTTATTATCGCATTTAAGCAGCTCGGCCCAGCATCAACTCACAGGTTATGAATAATTATTATGTTACTTTAAATTAGACTATTTTCTTTGGATTAAAAAAAGCCAAGCCTATCCCAGAGTTCGACAAAATACTAATTTGAATATTTTAATTGTTCCCAGTTAGAATTACCAATGAAATACATGGTAAAAATTCGACTTTAGCTTTTCTTGACCTGTATCATAATTTTCCTGCCTTTATTGCATCTATGTTGATGTAATCTGTAATGCTGAATGAATGTATTTGAATTCAATTTTCGAAAGGTAGAAGACCTGAAGACCTTATCACGCAGTTGTTTTTTTTTATAAACGTGCTAATCATGCCCAATTAGAATTTAAACGAGAAGAAGGTGCCGCTTACCAACTGGATACAAGAAGCCAGTTCTGCCAAGATTGCGTTCGTATTAACTTTATTATTAACTTAACATTAACTGGATAATATTTTGTTTTGTGCAGATTAAGATGTTCAATAAAATATAGTCGAAAAAAACATCACAATTATAATCTAACATATAAAATGGCGAACGTCGCAATTTTAATAAGTCGGTAAATTACATTTAATCACTAGTACTTTATTAAATAATTTGATTTGTTTATACATCATTCATCTGAAAACTCCCAAAATTAGTCAAATTACCAATAAGTGGAGTATGGAAAAACTTTAATAAAGTAAACATCACATTTCAAACCTAGTTTTCAGAAAGTATGAAAATTTTATTGCATATTTTCTGTAAGAACAACGACGTCGTGCAACCTCATATATAAACCTTGAAGACTGTTGCAACACTCTCAGTACGACTCTAGTCGCTTTGCCGCTTGGTACAGGCGCGTCCAACGACGCCGACCACTCGGAGAGGGCGAGAGAGGAAACTCGAAACAGCTGACGATATTGTAAACACGAGACATGTGGACCCAGTGAATGCAGTGCAAAGTGACCTAGCAACAGTGAACCTAATCAACAAAATTAGTGTGAAGGAGATCATCACAATGGATATCAAAAGTTCGGTGAGTAAATTTTTCGTGTGATCGGTTTTTTTTAGTCAGCCGGCGTTAGTGGCCAAGAGGTATGGTAGCACTGAAAAGGGCCTTGTGCCCGGTGAGTGAAGCATGCGATTTATTAAAACAATGCAGTGGTTCTTTAGACCTTGTAGCCGGTGTGAATGCTACCGGCTCCAAACAGTAAGCATTAATTCGGACGTTGGCAAATGGGATAACAACTCAATGCTGTCATTGATAGACTGGTCCAGCCAGGGGATAGTTATTTGTAAGACTAGTAGCGCCCTGCGGTTTCACCCGCGTAGTTTTAAGTTCCGGTATTCCCACGGGATAAAAAGTAGCCTATGTGTTATTCCAGAGTATAGCATATCTCTGTACCAATTTTCACCAAGATCCGTTCAGACGTTCTGGAGTTATAGAGTAACAAACATCCATCCATCCATACTTACAAACTTTCGCATTTATAATATTAGTAGGATAAGCAAACTATGTTTCGCACTACATAGCCACAATGCGGATAATTATTAATTTTGTTACTTATCATTCTAACTTTTAAGCCGATCTCTGAAGATAATGTTACCTAGATAAGTTATTTAAATAGTCAGTATGGTTAACAAGTGCAGCAAAAAAGACCAATCAATGTCACATTTTATACAAAGAAAAACACATATTAAACAACATTCTTAGTGGCGTTTCCTTTATGCCAATCGGTATAATTACACAGATGATTCAACAGGTGTTCAATGATGTACTATCATAGATGGCTTATGAACAAGTTTTGCCTATATTTTTTAAGAAATTACTAAAATCAGAATAGGTAAGCATTAATTATTTACCTACTTATGTAAACTGAGAAAATAATAAGAAACTACATGTCTCCGAGTGTTTAGTCTAACTAAATCATTACAATAATATGTGCTACAAAATCTATTTTCGAAATTTTATCATTATTTTTGGTATCATCATATATCATTAGGTTGATTTATAATCGTAGTCGACGCGACAACGACGACCATCGAAAAATTCCGGAACTTACATTCCAAGAAGGCGCCTCAAGCAATTTTAATTTAGAACTGGTATACCCCATTCGTATTCCGGATCTGCCATAAATTATAAAATAAGATCAAGATACACCGAGGAATGTTAAGAATTTAGTATTTATAAAAATACTAACGAGAAAATATCTTTCAATGTTACAAAGATCATATATCCTACTAATATTAGTAGGATAGTAGGATAGGATCTTATAAATGAGAAAGTTTGTAAGTATGGATAGATGTTTGTTACTCTTTCACGCCGGAACGGCTGAAAGGATCTGGATGAAACTTGGCACAGAGATAGATTATAGTCTGGAATAGCACATAGGCTGCTTTTTATCTCGTGGAATACCGGGATTTAAATCTGCGCGGGTGGAACCGCGGGGCGCAACTAGTCACTTATAATTTTGCGCTTTGTAATTTTGTTCAAAGATAGAGGTTGAATATAGAGGTATGTTACGAGTCGTAATATCTCTTGACATTTATATCCTAAGCAAACATGCTAAGCCTAGCACAATCTACACAACACAAGTGTCCTATCAATATTTGTGTTTTTTGCTACATAATTTAGCTAAATTATGTAACCCTATTTACTTTACTGGGCCTTAGAATACTTCCTCAGGCATGAACTTAGAACATTCAAGGTAATGTCTGAAAACTTTTTGAATGGAACTTCAGTTTAAAACTGCATATTAATCGTTGGCGTTGGAGTGAAAATTAAGATCGAAAGCAAAGCCGAGATAAAGTGCAGAGGTTTTACTCGGGGCAAGTGTTCTTAGTCCGAGTAAATGTTACAGGGAGCTTCAACTAAAATTGCCCTTCAATCGCGGCCTTCACATTTCACAAAACCCGGACTTAGCGAGCATCCAGTCCGGACGGCTACAGCGATTGCGTTCAACAAAAATTCATGCATCAGTAAAGATACTGGAGATTCTGTACCCAGTATCTACTCGTATTAGCATGCACGAATCACAAACTATTATTGTTGGTACGGTAATAACCACACATTTTACAAAAGATTTTAATATAATTTTTAAATAATTGCATTTGGATATAACAGTCTAATGATGGAGAACAACAATAACCCTGAGATTTCTTTCAAATGTTTGTTATTAGAATATATACCTACTAAATTATAACAATGCGGAAATTTCCGTTAATCTCAGTGTCAAGCCAATACACGAAATTAATAAAAATTCTAATTTTTATATTCTAAAAATAAATGATTTCCTAAAGATATGCACTCATGCTCAGGTGGAATGTATGCGTAATCCTTTTAAAATAAATGAAATATATTTAAAAAAGAAACAAAACGGGTATTTATATTTGGATTTTAACATTGACGAATGCTATCTTAATAAAATGAAGGGAATACAGTTGTATTTCTATCATAGACGTATGACCTTGACCAATGCTGTTGAAGTAGAATAACGAATTTATGAGTTCGTTTGTATAAATCGGACACTCACCTCTCGCAGACGGCTTGGTTACGTCACATCATACCTATTGCTCAAAACGTCATTGGAACATGTGGTGCATGAGTAGGTCAGGCTTTGAACCGCACGCCGGCAGCACTATCGCATGTGTGAAAAACGTTACGTTTGCAAAAAAAAAACAATATATAGATCAAGGATATGTAGGTATTTGCCATATTGTCATAAAACACCCTGAAAGATTATATTAAAGAAATACTTTCGTCAATATTATTGTGATGATAAAACTAGAGGTTACCCAGATGATCTCGAAAAACTCCTGACCAACGAAATGAAAGTTAAAATAGAATTGGTATTCGTTTGGGGTCACCCCTCCACTGCATTCTTAATAAATTTATAGCTGTGTTTGTTATTATCTTTGTGCGAATATGAAATCTCAACTCTTGCTTATATACTCTTGAATCTGAACATCCTTCGGATATGTTTTTGTAATCAGTTTTATACACAAAATCTGTAAACATGAAAATAGTAAGTAGCTCAATAAATCTACACAGATGATAAACAGTACACCTGGTAATAATGACTAGGTATGTCATCATTTACTTTAATGTGTAAGCCCCAAAAAACCCTAATGTAATGGAAATACCGGTGATGTATGTAGTACTAACTAATCAAACAGCCTTACGGTTACGGTAGAGTTAGACAAATCTTGTTAAGACTTTTAACCACTATTGTAATGATTCTTTATGTAACTCTGTAACCAATAAACAAATATATAATATTATGTACGCATAAGGAATAATATTGAACTACCTTTTGTACGATAAGAATAGGAGCCAGAAAATTATCGTACACGTTTCTTTGTTCTTAAATATTAAAGCATTATGCTAAAGCACAAAAAAAAAACGTAACAAAACTAGAAAAAACGACGCATTTATTTATTGTTTCTTGTGTCATCATGTCACTGACATCAATGGAATTCACTATCTAAGCTGAATCACATAAATAAACGTGCGAAATCCTGGTAATATACTTAAGACCGTATGCACGATATAGGTCCCTTGGTTTTCCCATCAGTAAGCGGAACTGTTATACAAAGTCAAGTCACGGATGATGTTACAAAAACAAAATTATCTGTAAGCTGTAGTTACTGAAAAACCATGGGAATAGAAATACCTAAATATTCGGGGGATACTTTTTGGACCTTTGTTTATATTGTGCCTTATTTGAAGAACTGTTTCAAGGGTGACATTATTTTGACATCTAGTCCATTTGGTGTTTTTGTTCCATTTTCCGCAACTATTATTTGTCTGAGGCGACATAAACCATGAGCAAGTTTCTAGGGTAGTATAACAAAATAATTGATAAGTAAATACAATTTTCGCACTATGAGCAAATAAAGGTCGTTTTATTTACCTCACCTATTGCAAGAAGTGCCATGACACATTTTTAAATTTCAATATTTTTCTGAGTCGCCTGTGTTCAATTGATATTGCTCTTCTTGATTCTTAATAATGATGACAGCACGAATGCAATAAGTAATAACTGAGCTCCAATTATACAAGTTTCTAAACATGGACGAAACAGGAACAACCCGAAAATGCAAACAAACCACATTTCTCCGATGATTCTGAGACTGGGTTTTTTCCAAATGTTTCTTTTTATATTTGACCTAGCTGATTTTATACAAGCCCACTTCAAAATAACCTCATAGTCCACTTTCATTTAATTTTAAATGTATCTTAGCCATAACCGTAAACTATTTTTATTATGCATCTGTCAATACATTAAGGTCACTTTCATCTGCATTAAATCATTTTCCAGCACAGTTTGTTTATAGGTGTGTTGTTTACAAATAAGAATATCGTTTATAGAGTGACCTTTTATCAATTAGCGCTGTGGACGATCTTGTATTTGTTATTCAGTTAACGTTATAGCCAGGAAGCGCGGTTTTGTACTATTTCACAAAGACCCATATACCTACACGTCAAGGCAACAAGCGTGCTTTGTGATCCGGTAACGTTCTTTATTCAATTGTTTGATATGTGGACTTGCGATTCCATATAAAGATCCAGTTGCCATATGCAAATAGATATAAGAGTCATATCATAACTATGCCTTGTCTAATAAGTTTGGCTACGTAACAGCATATTACAAACGTCAGCAATGATGTAATCACAACGTAAACAGGAGAAGAATCCGGATAGATAACCCGCCTCATGGTCACTTTTTCTATCGCTACATCCCACTCGCGTATGGCGTAAATAAAAAGATAATCGCTTTTAAGAATACGATGATCGAATCGAATAGGGAAGAACCTACGCGCATTAATTAAATAATCATCATAAATAGATACCGGAACGTTAATTTAAACATCTTAAATTTGACTAGCAAACTACCAATTTACTTGATTTATATCGACAACTGCAGGTAAATTAACTGAGGTAAATAACCATGATATTCATGCGATGGTAAATACATAACCACTGACCAACGAAGTGCAATAAAACTCACATTACTCGCTCGAGTTAAAAATATTCCACCATAGACCAATTATAAGTCCGAGATTTAATTGTCAGAAGTCAAGCGGCTTCCATGGCGATTTGCATTGACACGATTCCCGTTAGCTTCATAAATACTGCCAATTGAGTTCAAGGACGAGCATAAGCATCATGTCAGTTTGTGACCAGCGTGAACAATGAGTTATGTTGCGGCGTCCTCATGCAATCGCGCATAAAATATGATAATTGGACTCTCAATAACACGTTTCTTAGCTGTCAGTTGCAGTCTAGGCTAAGCGTAATTGTGGATCTTGGAAAGGATTTTACAAATCATCTCGCAATACAATTGTGATGTTATCAATCGAAGAACGACCATTTTAGAATGTATTTCGTGTGGCGATCACAAAACGACAATCATAAAAGAGAAATTTGAAATTAAAAGTAGGTGATTGAAATTCGTTACCCATTGTGATGTTAGCTGTACCGAAATAATTCCAAGAACATGCAACAGGAATGTACTTTCTCTTCTAAAGGAGAACAGTTGAGTTAGCCGGTAACGATTATCATAGTAAGTGTAGCAGCTATTGTTTGAGATTATGAAAGTTGAACTGAGACGACGTAGGTCTCTGCTGAAATAAACAAATTGTCGCTTTCTACCATCGCAAAATTACCTCGAATCAACAAAGCTATTTCAATTTCACAGCTATGACAAAATAAATGATCCATTGTTCTTACACAATTTAGTAGGTAGACATAAACCAAATATTTATCGTGTTCCGTAAAATGTGCGCTGTTGCATAATTTTGAACACAGAATTCTCATGCATCCTCTCACCTCGCACCATCATATGATTCGTCTCGTTAATTTATTATCCTCTATACCAGCGACAGAATGTGCCACTGCGGAGATCCAACCCGCACTAAAGTTCTGAACTGCGAAATAATAGTAAGCACTATTATCTGGGTACTCTTGTTACATCAAGTCGCATCAAGAGGTATAATGTTTAATGATTTCCGTGATTACAAATGCACCGTTATAGGCACGCGGGCTCGGCAAAGCACGCATTGACTGTTGATTCGTGAAGATTACCGAAGTTGCATAACTAGACCTCATTGAACCAACATGTTTCACAACTGTGCACCTGTTGTTATGGCGTTAACTGGTTGGTCACCAATAGCTGTGTTCATCATTGCATACCCACTTCAGCGTAGTCAGTCTATCTCACTGGTGCTCAGTTTAAAACTAGTAATCGTCAGTCAGTTAACTTTTATATTACACGAATTTTTTAGATACCAAATCTATCTTGAGTAATGTAAATTACCCCGTTTATAAACAACATTCAAATTACAAATCAAACTACACCAAAATGTTAGGTCGCTACCGTTCAACCTTTGTGGCTTTGTTTTGTAGAGCAAACATGAAACGTCTATAGCTAAATATTTATCCTCACAAGCTTAACTGATGTTAAGATGTACTATGATTACAACAACGACATGTGTGTACCTACGTTATCACAAGAAATTGGAATGGATTACCTTTCGTAGACACATTGAATTACAGAGATATATATTATATCTATAGGATGACGAAGACAGGGTTAGAGTATCGCATAGGTACGCCTTTATGCATAAATTCCAAATAATTCATTAATAAGCATTATGATGAACTTTCAAAATATTCTTATTTAACGCATTAATAGACAGAAATCTCAAACAACTTATTTTGAAAGTAAATTTTACTCAAGGCCATTTTGCTACGTCGAATCTATTGTCTTAGCTTAACGAACTTAGAAGCATATTCTTTTAGATAGACCTAGGTATGCTGGTAGAGGCCCTAAAGACTGTGTCTTCCCGTATACGGAGAGGAGTAGAGCAAAGAATGCAGCAACCGTCTTAGAACAAGCGTTCATTTCATTACGTCATTTTACTATTTCATTCAAAAACATAATAGCTTTTGTTTTTCTTATCAAAAATGAAGATCACATGTTTTACACGGTAGACAACGTCGGTTACTTGCATACATTATGTAAATGGAAACAATCTCGGAGCAGGAGACACGCATCAATTCACGTGCCCAGCCACATGCAAAGGAGCGCTCTAGCCACACATACAACCCGGTACATAAGGCTCTATCAATAATAGTTCTCACGGTGGTATACGTGTTAACTGCACGTGCCGATAGCAATTAAACCCATTCAAATAGGTACCTACACACATCCGTAAATGTGCACGTGACAAACAGAACTTTACATAATTGATTAAGTTATATTTAAATTAAAACAAAGCACAATCTGAAAATAGGGCACCTTTAATATAACTCACTCATAGCTCTTCTGATAAGAATATCATCTCCAATAGGTTATGTGCAAGCACGTATAGTAATACTTATCCTGCTCTTAATGAGCCCGAGATGACCTTTTAGCTCAACTGGTAATTGAAATTGGCTTAATCTGATTTATATTGCGTAAATGTGGAAGAACAATAAAAAAATACAGATTAAGCAGGTTTTGACTACCTACATGTCGTAGAAGTGTAAGACAATCCAACAGACAACAAAGTCTCACAACAAAGCAATCTCACGTTGACTAATACTTGGCAACACTATTAGCCATTTATACATCACAACAATGCTTGGATAAATTGACCGAGTTCCCACTTGCCACGTCAGAGGTCTGGTATCGCGAACGGTATTTGCTCTCATAAACATAGCGAAAGTCCTGGCGCTTGAATTGCATGTCAAGACATTGCTCTCGGTCGGGTGTAACAACGAAACTACGGAACCGGTTCCTTACCTTTAGCGAAACATTTCGCAACTATTGCGAACCGCACCTCCAGCTTAAACACGATTAAACATCAACGTATGCAAAGTTTGCTTGATCTATCTACTTGAACACGTGAACCATTGCCACATTATTTGTTCAAGCTTCATTAAAGGCGGTAAATTCCTACGTCTATGGTATTTCACAACATTTCACAAAAGACTTATGTATCAAAATCGGCTTTGTTATATAAAACTATGAACGTAATGTACAAATACATTAACGATCTCAAACCAAAATGCTTATCCATCACGTTATCAAAGTAACAAAGAGGACCATAAAGCCGAAAGCAAAGCTACGATTTATTGCATCAGAGGCCGACGAAACGAGACCGCAAATAAAGAGAACACGAACCTTGAATACCGTGTCTGACAAAATCAATCGGGCACTGAACAAAACTTGACCTAAAATTGTAATTGATGACGAACTCTACCAGAAACTCCAAAACACAATCTTGATTCTAAGTAAACTGATGCAATCATAGGAAGTAAAAGGATATAATTTAATTATTGAAGTATAGTTACCTTCCCTAGTATAGTATCTAACTTAGTTACTAGGCATCCTAACAAAGCTAATTAAGTACATGTAATATAGCACATCTCGGGTTTCGTTCTAAAGTCAGGTAATTGAATAACGAAATATCAGTGTCAAAATACTCAGTAACATTAGACGAAGTTGCATAACGGCAGAGAAAAGTTGATAAAGATCATACGAAATTTAATCTCCGAAGACTAGGAAGACTTTTGCATATTTCCGCACGCATATACACCTACGCTCCTATTACACAATGCCACTTGTATGTATTATCCATGTGTACATCTATGTCTCTGACTTGTGGCTTTTGTTTAAGCGTTTGCGCTGGGCGTAAAGTAAACTGTTTAAGGCTCCGGTGACAGCGGCTCGCAATTTCGAAGTGCGATTGGCTATTATTTCATTTTATTTCATTTCGGGGAGATTGTTTGAAAAAATAACTCTAAAGAAACACGCATAAATACTGTTCGAACACAAATAATACAATAATATAAGGGAAACATGCCCGAATCAGAAATCATTTTGGTATTAGTATGTTTGGTCTTACGTTTACCTAATACCAAAATGATTTCTGACTCAAGCACATTTCCCTTATATTATTGTATTATTTGTGTTCGAACAGTATTTATGCGTGTTTCTTTAGAGTTATTATTTCAAACAACCTCCCCAAAATTAAATAATATGAAATAATAGCCAATCGCACCTCGAAATTACGAGCCGCAGTCACCGGACCCTTAAGAAACAAATACAAGCGTGGAGCATTTTTGCAATGCTGACCTACATACATGAAAAAAAAGAATTTCTTACAACGATGATGACTGCAGACGTAACAAAAAAAAAAACGTTAGGTGCCATTTGAACGCCGTCTTTCTCCCTTCCTGTTTGAATGAACTAGGAGAATTTATAAATAAGGTCTAATGGACGGCATAATCCAAACAGATATGCTAAACGGAAATAATGTGAATTAATTAAAATAATAATAAAGGCTCCAAGAAGACACAAAGTATCGGATAAAGCTAACAGCAATGGCTTGCTCGGAATACATTTTCATAATGATATATTGTAGGTATGTTACAGAAGGAAACAGAAGTTTCACCTGTGTCCTTTTACATAACTGAATACGTAAGCAAGGACTTGTCCACTCACATTTACTCGGATGCACTACTTTGTTTATACAATATACCTAACCTCCCCACCAATGATCTCATTCTGTAAACCAGATTTTATGCATCATAAATAAATTAATGTTTTTAAATGTCAACCATTACGTATAAACTTCATATTGCAAATGTGGGTAAGGCGTTGCCTGGTATAAAAATCATTATAACTTTCTAAAAAAACTAATATCTATTCTCAAGAATAAGAGGACTTTTTTTGCACAAAAAAGAAAAGGTTTAAGAACTGGCTGTGTCGTTTCCATTTTGTAAAGTTGCATGCGATTCGTCACACAATTTACTAAGCAATAATCATTACAATAATGTTTATTCATTGTGTGGTTACAGATAGCATCGAACGAGTGGCACATACCGCGGCCGTCTCTATCCGGAAGCAGTGCGAGCAGCAGCCTCAGCGATGGACGCTCCCAAAGAGGTTCTGCCTCCAGCCAAGGCTCGGCCAGCAACCACAGTACACACGTAAGTTACTATTTAAATTACACAGTATTAAAGACCCTGATGCTCTAGCTTTGGTGATTTTGGGGAATGTCCAAACAAAAAACAAAAAAGCATCATATCGTTCTGTTTGAAGATTTTTTTCATTCACTGACATGCCATTAGGAACAGATCATCGACTAGTCAGGGTAACGCAGGCATGAGATTGTGTAGTCACTACACTGTAGTGTATTGACTAGCTAATTGATTGCCAATAGTAGTTTTTCTACTTTACGGTTTTGCAATAGCTTTGCCATCAATAGCGCACTCACACCATTAAGTTTTAGGTCGTAAGGCCGAACAACACAATGACATACCCATAAGTGTCGTACTGACAGAGATTCGTTTTATTGTGGTTTGGTTTGTCTAACAAAAACCACATTAACCGGGCAGTCACCCATGTGCTCACGGCACGAGAATGTATGATAATTATAGTCATTTAGCAATAAAAAGAGTCTTACTTAGCTGATTGCCCATCAAATCTATCTTCAGTTTTTTCTGCTAATTCATTTACACTCCGGTTCGGTCAATTAGCACACAAAAAAGCAGACATTATCCACCCCATATCATAAAACTTCAAAATGGCTTTGAACAAATTACTTGGCAGTAAAAAAGCCGTTTTTGCAGTAACCATAAGGATGCTGTTTTTTATGGAAATATTAGGTAATCCATTATAATATACAGGTTCAAGAAACTGGTTGATATTGGCGTGTCCTATACATGATCAACTCCAATACGCCTTCAGGTGGCACTACAAATGAATGCTTTAGGGAATCGCTTAGCTTGCGAGAGATAGCACGACAATGGAGTGACCATGGGAATGTATTCAAATCAATTATCTTCATTAGTAGTGAATGTTGCAATTTTAAACATGCATAAATTCTCAATGATTTTATGACACAATGTCACATGTTTACTTTTATAGGCCTACGTCAAATCGATGACCTTTTGGGTAAAAGTTTAGGCCTGAGGAAAAATTATTGCAAGAGACGTAACGCCCACGCGTTTACGTCACGCGAGCGCTTACGTTCGAAAGCAGCTTCACGACTTTGATCCCCAGGCACGGTAGATATCCCTTCAGATCTCCCAGTACCAAGTAGGTACTAATTCAAGATTCTTTGAGGATGTCTAAAGGGGTAGTCAGAGGTACGTCCAAACATTACATTTGGCACATACCCACATTTTGCAGTAGTTAGTATTCCATACGTGACAGGTTGCAAGCCCATCGCCGCTGTTAGAATGCTAACTGGTTTCCTCACGATGTTTTCCTTCACCGTTTAAGAGCACTGGCATTGCGCACATAAATTTTTCGATAGAAAAATCCATTGGTGCACGACCGGATTCGAACCTGCGACCTTACGATCGGAAGGCGAGGTCACTCCCACTAGACCACCGGTGCTTTTCGATTATCAATAAAATGATTTAAGATTTTTCTGCAGCGACACAACGATGTCGAAACTCTTACTTCCATAAACCGTTATTGTATTACTAAGCCACATTCTAAACTAGTTTATTTACGAGCTTGTGCACATTTTCAGAGTGTATCATCGGGCTCGTTACTGCTGAGTGCGGCGCACCTAGCGCGCATGAACGGCAGGAATCCAGAGCAAGACAACCTCGGCGGTTACCCAAACAAGTTGGGCAGCTATGGACGCAAGTCAGCATTGACCGAAGCCGTTGTGGCCATTCCTGAGGAGTCGCACGATCCATTGGACTCAGTTTGGAATGGTGTCAAACGAAGTTCGGCGTCGGCTCCGTCGGTCGCGAGTTCGACCCACTTCACGGTCGTCAATGGTTACACGAAGCAGCGCAACGACAAGGAGCCCACATCGTGTTGCTGCAGCCACTCGCATCAGATAACAGTGCTCGTTATATCGATGACGATACTGTTTTCAGCGTGTATACTTGCAGCAATATGTTTTGTGGAAAGTGAGTATTTATTATCAGAGGGCATAACAACAGCCTGCATGTACACAAAAATCTCAATTTACCTCCACAAATTATTAAGGTACTGACACACGTGCTTATTTTCGAGCTAAAAGCAGGTTCACATGTGAACAGGTCGTGCTTTTAAATAAGCATGCTTATTTGGTCGTAAGTCGGTTGATTTTTGAGCATACTCAAAATACGCATGCTTATTTTTGAGCACGTGTGTCAGTACCTTTAGCCGCATAATTGTTACTTTTTGACAAACGATTAGCTAATTGTTTTTTATTTTTATACAACTAGCTGATGGAACAAGCTGATGGCCTACCTGATGTTAAGTGGTAATACGTGATGGTTGACAACTTTTGAGGAAATGCCTTGTCCTAGGCATTTCCTCAAAAGTTACGCACGATATGAAAGTGCCCTACGATGCATTGCCCTGCGTCCTTCAATTTGAAGCGTACAGATGTTAAGCCTCATGTGCCTGTAATTACACCGGCAACAAAACTCCTCAAACCGAAACACAGCAACACTGCTTGGCGGCAGAAAAAGTGGCATTTAGTAAAGTTATGTTTTTTTCTCTTTTCTAGTGCGGATGCGCAAGGAGACCGGAATCTACAAATACTCTTAGAACCGGGCTACAGAACACGATTATCTCCAAACGACAGACAAGTATTAAATATTGTTAATTTAGGATTTATAACCAAGTAACTTAAGAAAACTGGTAATAAATTGAATTTGATTCAATTTCGCAGCGAATTTCCGTAGCAAATAATAGACTTTTCGAAGTCTATAGAAAAGTGCACAATTACCTACCTAATTATGTGCAATATCTGCTGCTTACGCATAACCCAGTATACTGATGTAGAACATTGATTTCCTATTTATTATTTATAGCAAATTAGGCTTTATTGTATAAGATACTTGTAAATTGTTTCTTTTTTAAAAACAAATCCATTGAATTGTTACGTTCATTGGTAACCTATAGTTTTATTGGTTAGACGAAGGCTAAAATTATTTAATTGCCGATGATGTTACCTACGATGCTATATCTACTTGTAATAATAAAATGATCAAAGTAATATAATAGCATACGCGAGTATCTACGTAACTTTACCTCAAGCAACAACCTTGAACTTCTGGTAGAATCAAAAGTTGCAAATTTTTGTCATCTTTATGAAAAAGTGCAGCATTTGTGAGACATGGGTAATGTATTTTATCGTCTCGATCATTTTACTATTTCAATTAGAATTTAGTTAATTTTGTAGAATAAGTTCGTTCTATTTAATTGAAGTAAGTAAATGTACCCATAAGTATTTCAAATTTCGGCGACATCGATCGATTGTTAGTTAATTTGTTACAAAATCTGTGATAAAGGAAAAAAATAAATAATAATGTATCAAGAAAGAGTTGTATTTATTTATTCGCTATACCTGTGTAGCGCGTTCCCATGTTGTAAAACCTAACACGTTCTATAACATGGGTCAAGTGCTCTCTAGGAGCCTCTTGAGGCGCATCTAAAATACTTTCACCACACTGTTTCGAAAGAAACTAGTGGACATGATAAAAAGAAGCGTGTTCCCATAACTCTAAAACAGTAAGGAAAAACATGGCAGCCATATCGGAGATCATCGTTGGTATCATCAGCCTGTAGAAGGTCAACCGTGAGAAAGAAGCTGGGCAGAATACTTGTACCAAATATAACATTTCATATACCCTCTTTAGACACCCTTAATTCTAATTCGTGGTGGGGGAATGAGATCTGCACGGACGACGTCCCGCGATCAAAAATCAAATAAAAAAAAAAAAAAACTTTTTTTTGGTGGCAGCAATGTGCAAGCATCCCTTGGCTAGCGGGTAGTGTAAAGATATTGACACACATGATCAAAAAATAAGCATGCATATTTTGAGCATGCTCAAATTCAAGCGACGGCGACGTATGACCAAATAAGCATGCTTATTTACTAGCACGACCTGTTCAAACGTGCTTTTATTGAGCAAGGCTCGAAAAAAGCAGGCATTTTGTCCAAAAATAAGCATGTGTGAGGTAACTTGTATGTAAGTTTGTTGTAACCTATTTCATCAAGCTATAAAATATTTCAAAGTAACATTTGTGATTGAACTGAATAAATCCCCTTTGACTTTAGTGCTTTAATGAATGAATTTATTAATTGATCTCAAGAATGCGGCCATTCCAGACTGATTTACAATATAATAAGTGGGCGTGGTTCTCGACATACTGAAATATCGGATGAAAGGACAGAATAGAAGACATTATGAAATATAGTATTACTTAGTAGGCCAAGGGATCAATGCAGGAAGATGATGATCAACTATGATTCCGCAGCACTCAGACAAGAGACCAGATAGGTACTTGATATTCTAATAAACATAGAAGACAATGTCACACTATGTGTAATCATATTCATCTAAATGATCCTTGTGATTATGGAATAAATGTATTTTGACTTTGACATTGAGCATGAAGGATCTATATATCGACGAGACGACGATGGATGGACGAACGAAAGGCCTGCCCCTATTAATGTATCACATACCTCAACCTCTTCCAAGTTTTGAGTCCACCTGTAGTTCTGGAGGTCGCATCCATTGCCTTTGTTGGGTTTCAGTTTTCCCTTCTCTTTAGGATCTTCACTGTCTGATGTTTCTTCGTCGTTTTCTGCGCCATCGCCGCTGCCGTCTTCTGATTCTATTTTGAAAAAAACATACATAACTAAAACTGGTAGTTTATGACATCATACATTCAAAATAACTGCTTCACTTTTCATGATACACATTTACACTTCATGTTTGATTCCCAGGCGGGGTAGATAACCCCTTCAAATCTCTTAGTACCAGGTTCCTTTAGGATGTCTAAGGGAGGTATTCAGAACTCCAAATATATAGCAAAAAAAACCTTTAGTAACTTTTAAAAGATGAAAATGAGCGTAAAGCCATTGGTGGAAGCAACTGATAGGTAGGTAGGCAGGTAGGTAACGTCCAAAATGATGTTTTGACACACATTTGGCACATTTTGCAGTAGCTGGTATTCCATATGTATCTGGTTGCTCACCCAGCGCTGCTGCTGTTAGAATATTAACTGGTTTCCTCATGATATTTTCTTTCTTTGATTATTAGCACTGGCATTGCACACAAAAATTTTGCTATGCTAAAAATACACTGGTCAAAAATCTATTGCCGCCAGCACTCTACTGATACTGAATAGTTTATTTTACTTTGAGAACTTGAACTTACTAGCTTTTTTCTCCTTTTCAATTTCCTCCTGCAGTTTTTCCGCTTCCTGGTCAGTGATTTCTGTGACAGTCGCAGAGGCCGCCGGCTGGAAATCCTCAGCAAGTCTCTCTTGCTCTTTTTTCTGTTGAATCTCTTTCAGTCTTTTTTCAGCATCTTCTTTCTCCTTCTTTATCTTTTGAGCTGCCTCAAGAGCTTTTGAAGAGTGAATGGCAAATGTATTTTTTACAGCCTGTAATTATATAAGGAAAGTTTTTACGACATTTGGAAATTTTGAGCACTTTAGAATGTTGTTGACCATCGGGTAAGTAAAAGATATCAGCCCCTAATAAATGTACTTTAACAGGTTCAGGAGATAGGTAGTGCTGGAATTGGTTGGTTAGAATCCCAGTTGGTGAATAAGAATTTAATTTTAAGACTATTACTTAAACATTTTGTATAAACAAGTTGAACTCATACCTCCTGCCATTCCCCCTCACGGCCTCCAGTAAAGAAATCTGTTTTCCTTGCTAGAAAACTCACTATTGTATTCAGGAGCTGTAAATAAATAATTTTGCATGGTTAATTTGGGCATTGTTAAGGATTTAACCTGTGGACACACTGACTATTCTCACATCAAGCATAGTCAAATGTCACTTGGTACAATCAAACTTTAATAGTAGAGCTCTTTGTGAAGGGCTCGTCCGGGGAAGTACTACCACCACACCTTTTTCTGCCGCCAAGCAGCAACGCTGTGTTTCGGTTTGAAGAGTGTGGTCGCCGGTGTAATTCACATGAGGCTTAACATCTGTATGCCTCAAGTTGATGGACGCAGGGCAGTGCATCGTAGGGCACGTTCCTATTGTGCGTGACCTACGGGGCAATGTTTTGTTTATAGGTGATGGTTACCACTTAACATCAGGTGGACCATCTGCTTGTTCCATCAGCTAGTTGTATAAAAAAAAAAATCAAAATTAAACATACCTTTGTAAAGATATTAACCCCTGGTTTCTGAAAGTGCAATCAATGGAAGCGCAATCAACACTAAGCGGCTGTCAAGTCACTTGCTATGCTTTATATATCTAATTTGAAGAAAAAGCTGAAATAGCAAGTGACTTGACAGCCGATTAGTGTTGATCAAGCTCTCAGAAACCAGGGATAAGCCGTGTGTGTGTCTCCAGCTTCCTCATATTGAAAATGTAATTTCTATAAATGCCAATATTTAAAGCATAATTAGTGCACTCATAGATTTGAATCATAATTTAGCTGCCAAATAAACAACGATGCTATAAGCTTATAATAGTGTGTAAGCTGGAGTAACATGTCTCCAGCTGCCTCAGTCAGTGTGGGCAAACGGCTAATGATAGAGATATATAGTAAACGCAAGGATTTAGTACCAAACGAATTAGCGAGGTACCAAAAATTTCAGGTCTGTAGCTCGGAAACTCTTCGAGTTATAAGACTTGATCAACGTGTAAGCTGGAGTAACGATACGTGAAAAAGCATATGCTCGTTCTCTGGAATGGCTGGAGCTAGCAGGTTGCTTTAAGTCTCCAGATTTAGTACCAAACGAATTAGCGAGGTACCAAATATTTGAAGTGTTTCTGTTCAAAACTCTATGAGTTACAAGCTTTTCCAGCTTTTTTTGTTTGTCCAACTTGCACATGTTGGATCTCAGCAACCACAATAGGTACAGACTCGGTTGATGTCTCTGAACCGAGCTATGAATTAGTGCACTCGGTACCAAAAATTTGGAATCTCTAGGACAAGCAGTTCTGTTGTAATCAGCAAAATAACTAATATTATGATGAGTTACAGAATACCAGATAGTTCCATTTCGACCAGCCTTCAGTTGATAGTAGCTCTATCTCTGTCACTACAGCGAATGCGTCACACTCGTACCTACTGATGCAATCAAGGAATTTGAATATATCTGTCTGTATTCAAATTCCTTGGATGTTATTTTGCTGATTACAACAGAACTGCTTGTCCTAGAGATTCCAAATTTTTGGTACCGAGTGCACTAATTCATAGCTCGGTTCAGAGACATCAACCGAGTCTGTACCTATTGTGGTTGCTGAGATCCAACATGTGCAAGTTGGACAAACAAAAAAAGCTGGAAAAGCTTGTAACTCATAGAGTTTTGAACAGAAACACTTCAAATATTTGGTACCTCGCTAATTCGTTTGGTACTAAATCTGGAGACTTAAAGCAACCTGCTAGCTCCAGCCATTCCAGAGAACGAGCATATGCTTTTTCACGTATCGTTACTCCAGCTTACACGTTGATCAAGTCTTATAACTCGAAGAGTTTCCGAGCTACAGACCTGAAATTTTTGGTACCTCGCTAATTCGTTTGGTACTAAATCCTTGCGTTTACTATATATCTCTATCATTAGCCGTTTGCCCACACTGACTGAGGCAGCTGGAGACATGTTACTCCAGCTTACACACTATTATAAGCTTATAGCATCGTTGTTTATTTGGCAGCTAAATTATGATTCAAATCTATGAGTGCACTAATTATGCTTTAAATATTGGCATTTATAGAAATTACATTTTCAATATGAGGAAGCTGGAGACACACACACGGATAAGCCTACTAATTTAAGAAATTTTGTCGTCAGGCCTTTTCGAATGGAGATTTGTTAGAGCACCTCTATCGGGCGTGCTGAGAACTCACGAGTCAGATCAGGACAAAGGCCTGACGTTACGAAAAACGATATTCGAAAAACAAAGACTTCGGGTACACTAGGCTTTCCCATTCAGGGTGAAAGCCTACAAAATTACGCATGCTACCTAAATGAGCACCTGATAGGTCAAAAACTACAATTGCCAATAAATGATTATGGTATATTGCTTTTCCTCTACAAACCAACAGAAAAAGGGGAGAAAATCGAGAAGGTTCAAGATTCTAACCTAACATTGATTGCTGTAGCAACTAATGTAGGTACTTACTTCTTTTACTCCTCCTTCATGTTGTTGAGCCATTGCCAATAGCATGGTATCAAATCTTTCAGGATCGTTTGCCATTTTCAGTTCAAAATTTTAATTAGAATTTTCCTCACAACACAACAAACAATGATCGGAAATTTGGAAATTATTCGAAAATTCTATGAATGAATGAAGGAAATTTCGGCGCGCATATGTTGACTGAATTTTTCAAGTTTTCATTCGGTCTATCGACAAATGTTTTCACATTTTATTCAACCATGTAACTTTCTGAAGGTGAATAACACATAGGCTACTTTTTATCCTGTGGGAATACCGGGATTTAAAACTACACGGGTGAAACCGCGGGATGCTACTAGTGTACTATAGCTGTGAAACTATAAATAAGTGACCATTTCACTGAGCTATGTAGCGGTGCGAGTAAGTGGTGCTATAAAGATGTGCGCCGCGGCTGCGCAAAGAAGATGTGTAGCTCGATTCTAGCGGCGTAGGTACTGTAGGTGGGTACTCTGCTGCACATACAAAGTAAACCACTCGCGACGACCCATAGCACGCATTCATAGCACATCCATAACACGCATCCTTCAATAGAAAAAACATCCAGTGCTAAGCTATCCCAACTAATGTCTGTCTATCTGTCTGTCTGTTACGCTTTCCCGCTTAAATCTCTCAACCGATTTTGATGAAATTTGGCACAGACAATCTTTAGACCCTGAGAAAGAACATAGGCTACCTTTTATTGCGAAAAAAAGAGATGAAGAGATTAAAAGTACGCAGACGAAGTCGCGGGTACCAGCTAGTTTTGAAATATTCGTGAAAACATTCGTCATTATAATTATATTCATCACGATCATCATGGACAAAGAGTATACAATAACATCATGGATTTGTTATTCGTATGTCACGAAAACTGACATACAACTGGCCGACAGTCCAGCTGACATGACAACACAGTGCCAAATGCCAAATCAATGGAGGTCATTCATTTCATTGCATTTCTATGCATTTTTTTGAGTTGAAACAAATAAAATTGAGTAAAAGTCTAACATTCAGTATTTGTAATGTGAGAAAAAACTCAGGTGCGTTTATTTACTGTGAAATTATTCAGCTTAGTATGTATTATCTCATTGTGTCAAGAAGTTAGCACATCAAAACTAATTTTGTTTTTGCAGTTACCAAATTACCTATACCTACTGCTGTAGGCATGGCCGATCAATTCTGTTTACGTTGGAACAACTTTCAATCGAATATCGTCAGCGCATTGGATTCATTGAAATGCTCTGAGGATTTGGTTGATGTGACACTTACTTGTGAAGGCAAAAACATCAAGGCCCACAAAGTCATACTGTCAGCGTGCAGTCCGTACTTCAGGAATGTGTTCAAGGTGAATGACTTAGGAATTAATAACCTTCATATTTATACAAACAAGCATACACCATATAGCACTATGGAGACACTCACAAGCTTGACATACTTAGCTCTAGGACAAACTATTACCTACCTATTTAACATTATAGGGTTGGCTATAGCTACCCTTGTACCTGAGTTGAGGGTTGGGGATAGGGGGGATGCAAGTGGGGGTAGATGGCAAGTCTTCCCCTTGAGTCCTTTTTTCTAGGAAATGAAAAAAAATAATTTAATTTTTCAGGTAAGTTACTAGTTAGGTTAGGGTTATTTTTTTTTTATATGAAAAAAATCGGTAGTAATATTTCATCTCTATGACAAAAAGACTCAAGGGAAGGAATTCTCATTAGGTTAGGGTTATTTTTTTTTTTTTTTAAAGTGAAGAAATTTGAAGGAAATTTTTTGGAATTTTTTTTTCATTTCCTAGAAAAAAGAACTATAGGGAAAGACTTGCCATCTACCCCCACATGCTTCCCCCTATCCCCAACCCTCAACTCAGGTACCAGGGTAGCTATAGTTTAACCACATTATAATCTAGCCTGATATACTTAAAAGTAATTTTTGTTAGATGTCCATTTAGCATCTATAGAAAAATCACTGTTTTCGACTGAATTTTGAATGTAGACATACCATTTATTTTCACAGGAGAATCCTTGCCAACATCCCGTAATTATTCTCAAAGATGTGTCAGCTGATGATATTGTTAGCCTGTTGTCATACATGTACCAAGGAGAGGTATTCATTGAAGAGAGTAAGCTGTCTTCATTTTTGCACACAGCTGCTTTGCTACAAGTGAAAGGTCTCACTGGTGTTACGCAACAGGTAAATTAATATAAAATAAAAAAATAAATATTATTATATCGTACAAATACAATCAACCAAAAAGTAAAATACTTTATGGTAGGTTCTTAATTTAAGTATTATAGGCAGGACATTTAAAGTGTACCTACTCATTAATTAACAGCCCCCACAGCTCAGTTGGTAGTAGCTATGCCCCTTATAAATTATTACTAGGTGAGCGGACTGGTTTCCACAAGTAGGTTGCTGGTGGGCCCTTTTTGTGTGTTGTGTGGTGGTTGCTAGTTCAGCCACCCGATGCCCTCTAGGAAGGCCAGCAGCTTGCTAATGCTAGTGCAGGCTTCCCCAGGGATCATCGGTGCTCCAAGAAAAAGTGCTTGTTGTGGCTCCACCCTGCTGCACTCCAGGAGCCATGTGCTGCTATTTCCTCTATGTTTCAGACATCTTCTGTTTATAGGACTGTCTGTAACACCCAATGTAAATAGATGCTTGTTTAGTGAGCAGTGACCGGGAGTTTCTGGGAGTATTTCAGCTTTAGGTCGGAAAAGCCCCCTCAGATTACCTGTAGTCCTGTATATTAGCTCAGTTAACTTGGTGTAGTTCATATATTCTGCTGCAGATGCAGGATCATGTTTGGCTAAAAGGTCAAGGTATTCTTGGCCCTGGTCCTGCGGTCAGCATTTCTGGGTGTTATTAAGTATACAGGATGTGGCGTAAAGAGTGGATAATCCTTTACCTATGTGTAGGGGGTATCATAACTGTTCAGAAAATTGAATTTTACCGGATAAATTATTTACGGTTTTCGAGTTAATGGAGTTTTTCGAAATTTTTATATTTTTTCACCCTTGTCCATTCTTTTAGATGCCAAGATCACAAATCAAGCTATTTTCTCAATCTGTTTTTATAGCATTTTTGGATAACTGCACTATCAAATACCAATTGCCATTTGTGTGTCAAAGTAACAGATTTTTTTAGAATAATTTTAAACTAAAAAAAATACTATCTGATATTTTTTCTAAAAGTTTGACCGCCTGTGGAGCAAAAAAAATGAACAGTCACATTCATTTTTTTTGCTCCACAGGCGGTTAAACTTTTGGAAAAATATCAAATAATATTTTTTATGTAAACAAATGTAATAAAAAATCTGTTTCTTTGACACACGTATGACAGTTAGCATTTGATACCGCAGTTATCCAAAAATGCTACAAAAACCAGATTGAGAAAATACCTTTGATTTGTGATCTTGGCATCTAAAAGGGTAAAAAAATATTAAAATTTCTAAAATATTCAATAACTCAAAAATCGTGGAATTTTTGCTGGGTAGTTTTATTCTTATTGCTGAATAGCTATTATATCCCCTACAAGTAGGTAAAGAACTATCCAAAGAATCAAAATAATTAATTTTGTGGAAAAAAGCATGTTAAGAAAATAGGCCTTGGTCAATCTTTACAGGAATATTCTTTAAATTAAAAGCTGGAAATACCAAGTGCATACCATTTTGGAATCTCATTGAAGTGGCCAAGTTTCTTATTAGTTGGTCACTCAGGTAACACTGTATTTTTTTTTTGCTCCACAGGAGGTCAAACTTTTGGAAAAAATATCAAATAATATTTTTTTTAGTTTAAAATTTTTCTAAAAAAAAACTGTTACTTTGACACACAAATGGCAATTGGTATTTGATAGCGCAGTTATCCAAGAATGCTATAAAAAAAACAGATTGAGAAAATAGCTTGATTTGTGATCTTGGCATCTAAAAGAATGGACAAGGGCGAAAAAATATTAAAATTTCGAAAAACTCCATTAACTCGAAAACCGTAAATAATTTATCCGGCAAAATTTCAATTTTCTGAACAGTTATGATACCCCCTACACGTAGGTAAAGGATTATCCACTCTTTACGCCACACTCTGTATATTATCATGCTTATTAAAAATAGTACACATAAGTATTATATCAGCTATCTAGTTCCCATATTACAAGCCCTGTTTATAATTATGTTTGGACCCAAACAAACCAATTTTTTATTATGAAAGTAGGTACATTATTTATTTAGTAGAACCACTGCTAGGGTCACTTTAAAACCTACCTACTCTTGAAAAGCACCCATTGAGTCTTATAACATAATGAAAATTATTTCTATTTTGTTCTGTCTATTTTCAGAAGGAAACCATTTCTGCTCAGAACACATCAAATAAATTGTATACCCAACTGACAATATCATCGAAAACCAATACTAATTCAACTCACAAAGAGGCAAAGGTGCCAGCACAGAAGAAAAGACGCAGTAGCACATCAGACAAACCTAACAATGTTACCATCTGTGATGGTCCGAAAAAGAGCAAAGTTTTGGAAACATGTGATATTTATAACAGAAACAATTTGTCCAATGCAGTAAAGCTAGGTGATAACAATTCTATGGTACCTGAAAACAATGGAGAAAAGAAAATTGATGGAAAAAATGAGCTGGTCACAACTAATGGAAAGAGTTTTAACACAACCCAGGTAAGGATATCAGCCAAGGCAATGATCTGTATTATACTTGTTTATTACAGATGAGTGATGTCAGCCCTTTTATTATGAATTTTAGCCATCAATTCTAATACGCGAGTACAGCCGCGGTTGACAGCTAGTCTAAAATATTTATTCTATATTTTCCAGGTTATTCCACAAACAGAAATGCCGATTATTATAAAAACGGAGAGGGTAGACGAAAACAACTCACCAGCACTCTCAATGACAGCAAACTCAGAAAATGACGACAGTCTTCCAGATTACGAAAACAGTATGCTTGCGAGGTCACTACTCTCTGGTAAGTGCTCCTACAGTATTTAACTTTGAGCTCTATAAATAGTTTCACTATTATGCTTTATAATTATATTTAAAAAAAGTTGCAGGTAAGTAAATGTTGGTTGTTATAAAATAACAAAATACTCGAGATAAAGTTCATAGAGATAACATTGGTATCAAAGTTCATGCCTGTATAATGATTCAAGCACTGTGCAAACTATAAAGGTTATTAGTGAAACTATACTAGAGCTTAAAATATGATGATTGCACGCCTTTTAATCATCATCAGCCCAAAGCAGTGTACTGCATAGATTTTTTGAAAATAAAATTTACCAATTTACTTATCTTCTTTTTAGGAATCAATCCTTGCAGGAATGATGTTGGATGTAACACATCATCTAAAAAATTATCAAACATGGCTGACCACACAGCTCGACAAAAGGATGGCAATACAGAATCAATCAACTTTACAAACACATCGAAAGCTTTGTCTGATGAATCATTGGTCAAACCTGAAAAACAATCTCCAAAACCTGACATTGATTATGAACCAGAAGTTTTGTTATGTGAACAGCAAGACAGCACCGAGTCGGAAAATGCATACACACAGGAACAGTCTCAGGCTTTGTTACTGCTAGCTGGCATGTCGTCAGTATCGGTGATGGGTAGTGGCGCTTCCACGTCGCAAGGCGTGTCTCACCAGCAATCGAACCATGCGGCTATCTGCGGCGACTGTCCGCACTGTGGCATGAAATACTCCAACCAATCGGCTCTGAAGTACCACGTAAGATTAATGCATTCCGACCTCACGAACAGACTATGCTGCTATCTATGTCCAAGGTCGTTCACTATGCGCGAGACATTCAAGGAACACATGTGGACGAGTCATGGTCAGAGGAATTAAATTATAGACGTGCTACAAAAACGTGCCTTACTTTGACCCCTTGTCAATTTTACAAGGCAAGTTTGGTTTAATTGGTAAGTTGTGCCTTACATGGTTAAAATCCTAAATGATAAGAATTGGACATCGAGAGACTGAGTTGTTGAATGCCTGGAATGTTGAATAGTGATTTTATATATTATTACTTAGATATGATGCTTTTGTTATTTAAGATGAAAATGTTGTTGCTATACAGTTATATTTAGAAAAAAGTAACTTTGCACTATTTATATTGAAAGTTTCTTGTTTAAAAGAGGTGCAACGATGTGTTCAATTTTAGGTCAAATTTACAAAGTTATTGGTGCTGAAGTTTTGATTTTTTGAGGTTTTTAAATCAAGGATTATCGATTTTTAGCTACAATGTCTTACAGATTGTTCTATTATCTGAGAATTAGTGTAGCAATTGTTAAGTCGTACTATCCAGGAGACATCATACATGAAATTGTACACCAATTGATTGATCTGAGGGAGTACCTTGCCCGGGAAAACGTCGTCTTCCGTTGATTGCATGTATCCTACTAATCCTACTAATATTATAAACGTGAAAGTTTGTAAGTATGGATGGATGGATGTTTGTTACTCTTTCACTCATACCTACTAGGTATCTACATACCTTTTTAGGTATGTTATATAAATTATGAATTGTGCCTTAGGGTATGCCTTAACTTTTCTAAGTATTTCATTTTTAAGGGTAAAGAAACGCGATCGAGATAGTCTCAGTAAGAGTATAATATATTATTGTTATGTTTTGAGATGAATAACGACTGGGGTAGATCAGTATTTGCAAGGTACACTAAAATATTTTTAAATTTTGTAGAAATATATTGTAGTTAAGTTATTAAGAGTTTATGTACAATTATTTGGTTAGTTATTTCGTAAAATAATTGCGACTTATTTTATATACTGTTTTTAAGTTTGGAACAGAATTTGAAGAGTAGTTAGAACACGTATAACAATAGGTAGAACACATGTATTTATTTTATTTTTCAATTTTTACAAAGTGTAGGCCACAAATTATCAAGTACAGATTTGGCAAATTGTGCCAAATTTAATATTTTAATTATGTAAATTAAATAAATAAGCCCGAACGCTTCCAACATGTTTAAAGATGATTGAATTAAAAGAAAAGGTTTAATGGGTGAAACAGGTTACCCGATTCCTGTTGATATTTTATTTAATTGTATACGGTCAATTCCTATAAAATTGTCGATAATTACAGATAAACTGTTAGCGTGATGGCGAACTATCATACAAAGTATAAAACTAAACGTCACTTCCCGCTGTCTGTCTGTCCCGTATGCTTAAAACTTTAAAGCTATACGCAACGGATTTTGATGCGGTTTTTTTTATAGATAGTGATTCAAGAGGAAAGTATGTATCAAGATAGGATTTATTTTTAGAAAACGTTTTTTTATCCGTCTTTTCAGGACATTTATTGGCGAGCTACATAAGTAGAAGATGGCGTTGTTAAGCAACCTAGCAAAGATGGTTAGCAACTCTGTCACCGAGATATTATGTATAGGTAGCGTGCATAATGTTGTAGAGACACACTGTGCTTCGCACGGGTGCACTACCCATGCGAAGCCGGTGCAGGTCGCTAGTAACAAATAAGTTGTCTAGCTTTTTCGTAAAGATTTTGAATTAATTCTAAGTTTTGTACCAATTATTATAATGTTTAAGTATTTAGAAGTAATAATAGCTAGAAAAGCTGACTGTTTTGTTACAACTACCTACATGCCTGATTACATGCCTTAACAGCAGCTTGCTTGCAGTTATCTTGTAACGAAATTATTATATATATATAATAAAATATATATTTCGCTACGAGAAAAGTGCTGCTTTGAAATTTTTCATCCTTTTTCTCAAAGCTAAAGAACACTTACTCTGTCGATCGAAATGCGTTTCATCACTGGCGGCCAAATCATGTTTTTTTTTTCAAAATGGCTGACTAGTATAGGTATGCCAGCCTCCAGGCTCCATACAAAAATGTTCGAACCCCTTTGGTATGGCACCATGTTAATTTTTGCGCTAGTTAAGTATAACCTGCATACGACTAGCGCAAAAATTATCATGGTGCTTGCGGATATATTTTGGACGTGAGATTTTTTTAAATATTTAATATTTAATCGGTAATTTCAATTTTCATGATCAAAAGCTTGATAAATGTCCGTTTGTTTACTTTTGTACCCAGCTTTATGTATAATTCAGTTCTGAGACAGTCAGCATTTTTGTGTTAGTTTGAAATGTATTTATACTTCCATGCTTGTCTTTTTATGATTGGTATTTTATAACATACGATACGTTGGTCTGATCAAATCCGCACTACTCTCGATGTGAAGGTCCATGAAGCTATTCATGTCGCCAGCAACAGATCTAGATGGCGAAGATTTGTGAAGGACAAAGTGATCCATGGAGGGGGTCACGGCCCTCAGTAGTGAGGAGTACGACGCAAGGAGGAGGATTTTATAACAATCATAAAAAGAAAACTATTTAGCTGAAACCTAGATGGTTACTTTGACGAATGCCATTAGTAATGTTTTACCCGATAGCCCGAAGGCCGGTTATGTTATTAAATTATTATTGTCCTTATTTTTGTGAACGTTTTCTAGTACATAGATTTATTTACAAAATATTTTATCTAGGCATTATGTTAGCTGTTAAGTAAACCTATTGATCGAATATTATGATATAAATTATATCGATATTGTTGAATATTTTATTCAGAATTTTACAAAATTTACAATTATGTTATGAATAAAATGCTTTTTCCTTAGAATCTTTTTTAATGTTTTTTATTAGGTAGGTGTACTTCAAACAACTTGTGTTTCTTGGAAAAAAGTCATTCATCATGTCTTAAAGATACTCTACTTGCCTTAGGTGAAAATAGACCACTTTTCCCTCTTTCCAGTCCACCAATCAATATCGTACGGCGTCGTAAAGGTACCTATGCTACGCACTCAATTAGTAGCACAGTTGTTGCTCTAGGTAAAAGTACATAGTTAGGTAATTCGCTGTGCAAGGCGTCTCAGTCATCATCTCTGGTAGTTCTTGGGTTTTCTTTAGTCACTTGCTCATTTAGCTTAGGTACGCGTAGTAGGTACCAAGAAATTGGATAAAAATACAGCTATTTTCAAGATACTTACTCCAGGTTTCTGAAAGCTAGATCAACACTAATCGGCTGTCAAGTCACTTGCTATATCTAATTTGAAGTAAAAGCTGAAATAGCAAGGGACTTGATAGCTGATTAGTGTTGATCTAGCTGTCAGAAACCGGGGGTTAGGTAGGTACCTAGAAAAATGTAGGTATGTGCTCTACCTAAGTGCTCGAAGTATATCATAATTATACTTTCCACCTAGCCTAGGTAATTTGAGAATAACTTGCGTCAGTGTGTTTACTGTTTACCAACCACTGAAGTAACTTGGCCGAGAAAAAATATTAAGCAGGTAAGTACCTGTCTACATTTTTATCCCAACAAGGTAGTTAAGTTTGTTTCTCGCCGTTTCGTATTTTGAAAACCGCTATTTCCACGCACGCAGGTAGGTACCACTCTGTAGTCGAGAAAAGGGGGTAAAAGTAAAGCACGTTTATCGCACTTCATAGATACCTACTAACAGACTGCCTGCGGCCCGATTATGCTAATGTCTGGCTATCGAGATGGCTTTCGGTTTGACATTTGATTCCTTCCTATCCATCCTATAGGTACAATTTTATTATTAATTTTATTATTATTAATTTATTACACTATGGGAATCAAATGTCAAACTGAAAGCCATCTCGATAGCCAGACATTAGCGTAATCGGGCCGCTGGTCTTAGTTGGTAATATAAAAAATACTTAGGTACGTACATGCAGCACTGCATCTAACGTGTGCCTATACTATATGTTATGTACCTACGTACCTACCCTAGAGCGCGTTGGCAGCGCGCGGGTAGGTGTAAGGGCGTTGAGGAAGCCCCTTAATGCGGAGACAGCTCTAGCGGGACGCAGCTATTGATCGTCATCCGTCAGTGGCCGGCGCCCCTATTGATTCGCCGCAATCTGCATGATAACCCGCGCTGGCTTCTCCACAGTTATAACAAAACATTACAACACACTTAGGTACTAGACTGCTGGTGATATTATCTTATCTGATGTTGTGTTTTATACAGGCAACCAATTAGGCAAAGCTGGTGGACGCGTGCTCTGAGGTAATGCAATTTTTATAGCAGGTAACCGCTCGTTGGCACCGCATCAGGTGGGAATCTAAAGGTAGTAAGACACATTATCTCAGAGGGTAAAGATAATTTAAAATTATGTAAAGATTATTTAGATATTAAGATAAATTATCTTAAAATACACGGCGTGGATCAAAGGCAACTAGAGGTTAGATGGGCTCATCAGCTCCAAAAAAAATTTCTATGGGAGATCCTTTAAGGTACCTGAAATTATATTTTACTTGAAATTGAAATATTACACCGGTATTTATCGCGTTTACCTTTTATTCTCCATTTTTATTGGATAAAAATCAAATTCAATCAATATTTTTTTTTTTCAAAATTATTTGTTACTTATGACAGCGAAAATTTAAAAAATGCTAGGTATTACATTTTACAATTTTTTATACTTTTTATATACCTTTTGAAGTGAAGGTATCTAAGTACTACCATCAACTCCATACATACCTAGTAGGTATCTACAATATATAGTACGTATAAGTACCCTTCCGCGTCCCCTTCGACGCCGAAGGTTCTATACGAGAAAAGCTTGAAGCTAGCTAGCTGGATATGTTTCGGTCTGGCGCGCAAACGTAAACGGCACAGCCTTCAAATATGATTTTCATCAGGAACGTTCATATGACTTGAAGATAAAACCTGTCTCTGAAACTGAAGTTATACTGTTTAGCAAGTAGCTGCAATAAATAAAAATTGGTGGACATTCTAATTTCACACAGCTCTAAGTAGGTATAAAGCACCAAACTAAGCCAGACATACCCACTTTTAATATTACCTACATATAACTCAGATAGAGAGCAAACATCTTACGTTCATCACACAAATGTTAGTTCTCGACGGGGATCGAACCCACGAACCTCGCAGGTATAACTACAATTTGCTATCACTGTTCAATGTTTAAAACATCGTGAATGTACCTACTCTAATAAGTAATGAGGTACCCAACTGTCTCGTCACTTAGAACTAGTATTCTCTTCTAACTTTAGTTAACACACTGAAAAGCGCCATTGAAATATTCTCTATGGGTGTCATTTACATGCTCCGTATTGATTAACGGGTTTATCTGCGTGCTACCCTTCCAACTAACAAGCGTAGTCTAGTTACACCCTGCCACAGTATAGGTACATATTGAGTACCTACTGACGAACCCTACTATAACTACTGGCTGTATTTAGTCTGTGCAGCGAACCACTCGTAAACAATTTAATAAAAACAATTGATGGTTATTAACCGACTTTCCAAAACGTTTGCGATGTTTTTTGATTTTAATTGAGCATGTGTTTGTGGCATGTAGGGTTTCCCTCCCACATTATTTGAGCAAATCCTCCTCCTCCTCTCGGCACCGGGATCGAGCTCATCCACACATTCTGGAACCCTGGGTCTCTCGTACTCTCCGTTTTTCACGCTCATTTCTTCCCCATACCCATAGGCTGTGGAATGAGTTACCATCAGAGGTTTTCCCGCCAAGATTTAAAATGAAAAGCTTCAAGAAAAATGTTAATAAAGTCCTTCAGGGTAGGCAACGCACTGACAACGCCCCTGGTATTGTTGTTGTCTATGGGCGACGGTGGCCGCTTACCATCAGGTGGGCCGTTAGCCCGTTTGCCTATCTTTTACATAAAAAAGTATTTAAGTATATTTTTATTTGTCAAATTCGTTGCATTTTCACATTTTAGATCTTTCCAAACATGCTTGGCTCAGAAAAATGTCTGTTACACGCCTGCGTGGGACGCTTCCTAGTCTAAAACTTATCATGATCGTAACTCATTCAACTTAGATAGGTACTCATTCTGTCTGGGATCTGTTTGGGAGGTGGGAGGCACAGATCTGTTCCGTAACACGCGTAATATGAAACTTTCGAGTACCTTTTGATTTCATGAATTATAATAAATTTACGTTTGCCCGAAATATTAGCTTCAATATCATATTTTCAGATGCTGTGTTGCCTCTACCTTCTATCTCCTCTCTCAACTCAAGACTCAAGAAAAAACCTCGCAGATCCTCGAGGAACTGAAGTTAGTCTAACTTACTTTACTATAGTATACTTTAATAATTAGAATAAATTCAACTGGACTCACGTAAAACAAAACACGGAAAACACCGCTACACATATTTTAGTACGGTATAGTTACCGTAACCGTATTCTCCATTCAACTCTATATACTTACCTATATATTTTATGCGAAAGTTACGCTGTTTGGATGTTTGTGGCTCTATCGCCATAAATCCGAACCGATTGGAATAAAATTTGGGATAAATAAAGTTCGTAACCGGAAAAACAGACTTTTATTCTGAAAAAAATCCGGAAACGGGGCAAAAAAAAATATGATAATGAACACAAAAAAGGGAAAATCCTCGTGAATGTTAGCAATTATTCAATACACGAGCGACGCCGAGGGCGGCAGCTAGACTATAATAAAGTTATAAAATTATCAATAAAAATATAATAATTGTATGACCTACGCGCTACGCTCCCTAATACGCCTGAAATGGATAACCGGACCAAAAGCTCCAGTTAATCTAATAGCTTTTAAATAATAACAAAATGACTTATTATGTATCTATATCATAAAATAAACAGAAGCGCTTAACGAAGTTTGAAGTTCAGCGGTATCCCCAAGGGTACCCGCTACATACCCGCCAAGGGAAGCCGGCCGTCATCGGTCAACTTCTGCTGCAAACATTTCAAACTACCCGCCCGCTACCCAATATTCTCATAAGCACGACAGCATACTGCTGACTGGCCAGAGCTTTAAGCTACGAGTACTTTCAACCACATTTAACTAGGCTTAGTATTATTTATAGGAAGAAAGGGAAACCTTTAAAGTTTATTTTCGAACTCTTTGCGTAACGGTACGGTTGCGAAAGTACCTACTCATAGCCTGCTTTTAAGTATTTTCGCAAGAACAACGTGAGAAAAGGTAGGTTTAGTAATAATGCGTGAAAACTTTCACTTAGGAAACGAACTTGCATGCCAAAAGCCTCTACATAAAACGGGTATGAAATGTAGACATAGCTTTTACGAGGCTTCAGTTTTGATGAACTTCGTTTATGACAAGAGTTATTTTTCAAGGAGCAGCTTGGTATTGGCATAACTAGTGATTAAATGTCATCGTTAATGGTATCGTAGGTTTGTCGGGCGTAGGTTCGAGTACGAAGGACGAAGGGTGCGGGTGATGCGCTACATGAGTGCCGCCGATGTGGGTCACTGCCGCCTACGCGCAATTCGATAAAACTTTGCAACTATCTGCCACCTGGATACAAAGCGCGCCAATCGAATTTTGTTTCAAAAGTTTAATCACTTACTTTTTCAAGTACCTGGGTTAAGAATGATGCCTACTCGGAACAATTTTAGCTTATTTATCTGATTAAATTAGGTGAGTGTGAATGTACAGAACAGACATTATTTTATCAAGAAGACGCGTCAAATCATTTGAAAAATAACGCTTAAAATTTTGCCTGAGAATAGATACGAAGTATGATGAAATCTCATTCCCACACGTTTAAGTGCTGAATATACAGTGAAAGTTCTAATTAATAGTGCAAAGTATCGATCAATCGTTTCACCATGGGTTCTAAATATAAAATTCCATCGGGGAAGACAAAGTTCGCGCGCAATACGGGCGCAGGCAGGCGGCCGGCGCGGGCGGGCGTCGCGCGGGTGCGGGGGGAGAGGGGGGGGGGGAGCGGTGGTGCGGGCGGCGCGTATCGATTCCGCGGCGCCTTCAGTCGGCGTCCGTCGAGCGCCGCGCCGCGCTGCGCCGAGCGCCGAGCGCCGAGCCGCGGAGCCGCCGGCGAGCGGGCGTCGCCCCTCCCCCGCGGCCCGCCCCGCGCGCCCCTCAACCCGCGCCACACGAGCGTCAAATCTCGAGCCGCGACCAGCGACGCCGGCAAACTCGAACGACCTCTTTTCGCTAACCAACGTCGCATCGCGTCCGGTTCCACCGCGAAACTCGCGCGTTCTCGCGAACCACGCTTGCTTCAACTGATTTTTGCGATCGTTGAACATCTGTTTGAAACACAACTTTGTTGGATAGTTAAAATAGGATGTTTTAGGTACAGTGTTATAGAGATGAGTACCGGGTAGGTGGGTAGTGCGCAAGAGTGCGGTGATGCGGGTCCGGGGAGCGCGGCGAGCATGGCGCTGGCGGGCCGCTTGAGCCATGGACTGTTGCAACTACGGGCAGTACGGCGCGGGCGCGGGCGCAGGCGCCGGCCCGGGCTGGGAGGCGTACGGCGGCGCCGGCGCCTACCCCGCACAGTACGCGCCCTACGCGCATGCGTACTACGCGCCGCACGCGCACGATCCCTACGCGCGCTACTACCGCTACGACTACCAGCCGCATCACATGCACCACGCTGAACATACCATGCCTATTGGTGGGTTTTCTATGGATGATATTGTAATGATAGATACATTACAATATCATCCATAGAAAAGCTTCATCTAGCAACTTCCTTCTTCATAAATGAGGTATTTTTGAGTAAAATCAAACACTTCACACAAAAATATCAAGTGCCAATTATACTGCCAAAGGTAATTTATTTGCCAATTATACTTATATATACCCTTCCTTCGTGGACTCCGTGCCGTACGGACGTGTTCTCGGCTTACGTAAAGTCTGTCCCTATTGTTAATACAATATTGCCGTGATTGCGAAAAATTAAACCTGATCTTGAATCACTGCTGTTAGTGCAACTGTGTGAGCATAGCCAACCGAACTTCGACAGTGACAGCATAAAACTGTGAGTTGAACTCTCCTCCCAGAACAAGTGCTATCAACCAACCAAGAATTCCACTACTACCACTGCATCAACAAGCATAGTGTGCGTGTGTGCAAGCCACGTCCCTAACTCCGATCAGTTGCCGTCGCAATATTTAGGCCTAGGCCGTAGCAATATGTCTGTTCATCGTTCTCCGACTAGTCCAAAACAGTGCTTAAAAACACCAATTGCCAAAACACATTATAACTCGGATCCGGCTATAAACATAGCAAATTCTATGGACTTGGAAGACACCTGCTTTAGCATCTCTAAAAGGCTGAAACGATCATTCGACGACAAAATAAATGATCTACCAATAACACCTATGTCGGAAATTAAATGCATGTTTGTGGAGCTTCAGGAACAACAGGACAAGAAATTCACGCTGTTAAACAACGCTCTGTCTACTATCATATCCCAAAACCAAGTAATTCGAAAATCCCTTGACTTTATTTCTAAGCAACAAGAACAGCTGATCGAGCGAGTCAACAACCTGGAACTAGAAAACACGTCGTATAAGAAGCGAGTGTCATCACTAGAAACTAGGCTTGATCAACTCGAAAAGGTTGGATGTAGTTCGTCAATTGCCGTTAGAAATGTGCCTATCCAAGACAATGAGAACAAATCTTCTCTTACCAAAATCGTCCAGGACATAGCGATTACCGTGAGCGCCAAAACCCCTATCCTGGAGCCAGAAATCCGTGATATTTATCGCACTAAGTCACAGGCAATACTAGTCCACTTCCACACCACGACTCGTAAAGAAGACCTGCTATCTTGCTATAAGTCCTATAACAAAGCCAGCCGTGAAAAGAAAGGCCAACAACTTAACTCGAAGCTACTTAACCTACCGGGTAATCCAACGACCATATTTATCTCCGAGTGCCTAACTTCTAAAGCTGGCCGAGTATTTTTCGCCGCACGGGAGTTGGTCAGGAACAAGAAAGCTGTCGCCGCCTGGACTTCCTACGGGAAAATCTACGTGAAGAAAGAAGAGGGGGCGGCCCCCATCCAGGTAGCAGACGAATCGGACCTCATCGAGATCGCCAAGTGACTAGTCGGCGTACCTACTCGTTACTATCTAGTTCTATCCGTGTTTTCCACAACTTTCATTTATAAATTTATTGTTTCACTCCTTTTATCGCATGTAAATCTCTATGCAAATTATTGTAAGTTTCTTATGTTCTACACAAAAATCCAATTATTACGCACAACCACTACCTACACACAACACACAACTACACACAAAAGACATCACACCGAGAGAGTAATCAAGTCATTGTCCATAAAAAGTCGCGTACATAACCTTTTAGCTGCCAGTATCGCAACAGGATCGTATTTTTGTAGTTATTATGTCTCCCCATTCCCGTCACGCATAACTCGTGACGTAGCTATGCTACCCAATAGGTGAAATGCATAATATAGAATCATTTCACTCTGATCTGGACTCGATACTGACGGCTGAGGCTCACAACTGCGACATAGACGACGTAGACAGGTATTTTATAGATAGGGGCGAGTGCACACTAAACCTTCTTACGCAGAACATTCGTAGCATCAAATGCAATATGACTAACTTTACCACGCTACTACATAGATCTAAGATAGCATGGGACGTGCTAGTTCTCTCTGAATGCTGGCTGCCAACATCGAAATTTATACCTGATCTGGATGAATTCGACTACGCAGCCTCATCCTCTCACAAAACGCAAAATGAGGGAGTAGTTATATACTACAGCAAACTTCTAAATGTCAAAGTCGAGGAACCTTCCATAAGTGACGCGAATTGTGTACTACTAAAAATAAATTCAGATACTTGTATAATAGGTATATATCGACCACCGAGTCAGCAAAATACTAGTAACTTTGTTAGCTCCCTGGATACGCTACTGACAAACTTAAATAGCTACAAAAATATCATCCTCTGTGGCGATATGAACATAAACATTCTCCCAAACACTACTGACACACGCTCCCACGAATACCTGAATGTTCTAGCAAGCCATTGTATGATCCCCAGTCACACCAAACCCACGCGGGATAAGACGTGTCTGGATCACATTATGATTAAAACCAAACAAGAAACATCGTGTCTTGTAATTGATTCATCGGTCACAGATCACCAGAGCGTGGCTCTTAGCGTCAAAAGGGTCAAGCGTAACGATCACCAAAAAGTACTAAAAACTATTATTAACTACGAACTCTTGGATCGCAGCATCGAATGTATAAACTTTGGCCCTCTCCTAGCATTAGACGATACAAACCTAGCTACCAATCTTCTCATCACTAACTTGGTTACTTCTATCAACAGTAGTTCTTGTGAAATCAAAACTCCTAAAAGAAAACGAACATCTAAACCTTGGATAACAAAGGGATTACTGCGCTGCATGAAAAACAGAGATTACCTAAACAAAAAAATGAAAAAAGACCCAGAAAATGACATCCTCAAAGAAACATACAAACGCTACAGAAATTTCTGTAGTGCGCTGCTAAAAAAAACCAAAAGAAATTACGAAAAACTGGAGATAGAAAATGCAAAAAACAACAAAAAAAAGCTATGGGAGGTAATAAAAAACATAACTGGCTCTAAAAACAAAGTAGATCACTCAACCAACTTAGTGTCACCCTCTAACCCCGAGACGTGCGTTAACAACGTCAACAGCTTCTTTGCAGATATAGGTAGAAGACTTGCAGAGCAGATACCCTGCTCTGACCATGCAGTTATCCCTGAAATGGAAAGTACACAACAAACACTGCACTCAAACTCGTTCTTTTTGGGTCCTACAGACGAGGGTGAAATCACCAAAATTATCTTAGGTCTTAGAGACAAGTGTGCGGTTGGGGTTGATCATATTTCGGGCTCTCTAATCAAAAGGTACGTGCACATATTAGCAACTCCTATCTGTCATATATGCAACTTGGCCATGTCCACTGGAGTGTTCCCCCAGGCATTCAAACAGGCTCTCATTAAACCTATCCACAAGGGCGGTGATAGAGGCTGCGTCAATAATTACAGGCCCATTTCTATTCTTCCAACACTCTCTAAAATACTAGAACGCCTTATGAATTCAAGGCTCGTTAAATTCCTGGAGGTAAATTGCGTACTCTCTCCTGCACAATTTGGCTTCCGTCAAGGCAAGTCGACTAATGACGCAGTGCACAGGCTTGTTACCTCTATAGTTGCCAACCTAGACGACAGAAAGAAATGCTTAACAGTGTTCCTCGACCTAGCAAAAGCTCTTGACACAGTCTCTATCACACTCCTCATTGATAAGCTTGAAAGGGTCGGGGTAAGAGGACTTCCCCTCCAACTATTTGAGGATTACTTAACACTGCGTACACAAAGGGTTAAGATCCATCACTGGTTAAGTGACGAGCTTGTTGTCGAGTATGGGGTCCCACAGGGGAGTATCTTAGGGCCTACCCTGTTCTTGGTATATATCAATGACCTGTGCCAACTCCAACTAAGAAACTGTCAAATCCTAGCCTTTGCAGATGACACTGCACTTTTCTTTAATGGCAATAATTGGAAGGAGGCCTTTGAACATGCCCAGAATGGTCTGGATAGGGTAAGGCGTTGGCTGCGGGAGAATAAACTGACCTTAAATGTTGAAAAAACCAAATTTATCCCATTTGCGCTTAAATCCAACCTTCTTCCCCCTGCTTCCCTAACTATTTCCGTGCATACCTGTACCCAGGAACTAGGACCGTGCTCTTGTCCATCGCTTGAGCGTACAGACAAGATAAAATACCTTGGCGTTATTATTGATAACACCCTTAATTTTAAGCCCCACTTGGACGCCCTTGTATCTCGCCTACGCAAACTTATATACATTTTCAGATCATTAAGGCACATAGCGGATCGCCGAGTCATAAAGATGGTCTACTTCGCTTTAAGCCAATCACTGGTAGACTACTGCATTACATCGTGGGGCGGCGCCGCCAAAAGTCACCTAATAGAGGTGGAAAGAGCCCAGCGGGCCATCCTCAAGGTGGCGGCTGGTCTCCCATTCCGCTACCACTCTGCTGATCTATACAGAAACTGGGATGTGCTTACAGTTAGACAGGCCTTCATCACTCAAATCATTTTAAAAAAGCACAACGAACTCGCATACAATCCGTCTAGCCAGCCAAACGAGCGTAGGGCGCATGCTGTGTGTCTCCAACCATGCCTTCGCACTAGCCGTTCTCAGAACTTCTTCTGCTTCCTTGGTCCCTTTTTGTATAATAAAATTAATAAAAGTTTAAACATTTACCCTCTCACCAAATATCACTGCAAGCGTTCTGTTTCTACCTTCCTAAAAACTCTCAACTATGACGACACGGAATCCCTTCTTAAAGTTACTAAATAAACAAAAAAAACTAAATAAAAAAAAAAAAACAATACCTTCCTTTGTGTACGCGCCCTTATATATCTACCTGTTTAAACATTGTTCGACATACCTCTCGTTCACATCAAACAAACACACACATCCACACTCACAACACACGGGTTTCTCCTGGTTTAACACAGACTCTCAAGAGACTGGTGTTGACAGGAGATCCCACACACGCACAACCACACAGCAACATCACACGCATTCACTCTGACACACACTACATGACACTCTAGAACACTGCATATACACACACTCACTTGTATGGACACCTATTCCATGGCATAAGTTCTTCTGTGAAACCTTGATCTCGAAAGAGAATCGAGGTATCACAGGATGCTCATGCACACCCTATCTAAATTCTAGCTTACTACTTGAATAACTTCATGGTGTAATTATAAATTGCTTAGTCCCTACTATCTAAGAACACGTAGGTACAATAAAGGCAGTCTAGCCATTGGATATCCACGGCGGAAGGCCCTGGAGACTTGTATTACAGGTTTTTTAACAAAACCTCTCTCAAGCTCCAGTTCCTTGCAAAGTGGGTACTGAAATACCTATATATAGGTATCTCGTGCCTACCTACCTACCTTATGTGATTATGTCCTGTAACACTTTGCAAAGGAAAAATAAATACATTTTGATTTGATTTGATTTGATACTGCCAAAGGTAATTTATTTATGCCCAGTTTATCCCACTGAAGGGAAAATGATCTTCTCTACCAGCTATGTAATTAAGTTATTCTTCCAAAAGAATATTCTAACAGCCATGCGCAGACGCCGTGTAGCAGCCGCTACGCGCTCTACGATTCGGCTGCTACGAATGCTACGCCTGCTACGAGTCCAGTGAAAAACAAAGATTTGTGAAACTGCTTGCGCCTAGTTAATTGAATGGTTCAAATAGACTTCAAAATTAAATTGTCATGGTTTCCTAAATGTTAGCGGCAATAAAAAAAATATTATTCCGCTCTTGGAGCACAAAGTAGTAGCATGATGTTACTCTACGATCACTAGATCACTAACAATATTATGCTTTACGTGTCGCCCCAATTGTGAAAACCAGAATTAAATATGCACAAATTTTAGATTCACAAATTATAACACCACGTGTTTTCTTGTTGACGGGTCTTTTTTTAAGTTTCTATAAGTTTGAACAACAGTAAAAGTTATGTAGTTTGCGCGGCGCGTTGGCGGTGGCGGCGGACCGAAACAAACAGTTTTTGAGTTAACTATGTCAAGCAAAAGTAATTCTAATAGTAACCTGCAGGCTGATCGCGCAACTTTTGTTACATTCAAAATCCGGTCGGCAAAACTTCCAAAATTGACATATGCAACCGAATTTTGAATGCAACAAAAGTTACGTGATCAAGGGGCAGGTACGATGAGGATGTAATAATTATTTAAAGATCATAATTTTAATCTGAATTATTAGATTTACCAACATCATTTCGCATTACTAAAATAAATAGTATTTTAAAGTAACATAAATATTTTTTTACTACCGCTTTACTAGCAAAGATGCAATGATTTGGAAGAGATTAAAAAAAAGTGATAACATAAAATTCAACAAGCCTTAATTAAAGTAGTCAGTCTCATAGCTTTGCCTTCTACCCAGTAGGTCGTGGGTTCGATCCCTGCCGGGAACAAACATTTATTTTGTGTAATGAGATGAACATAGATGTTTTGTCCTCGGCCTGGGTTATGTATATTATAAATATTTACAATTAAAAAGTTTATGTATATCATTATATTATCTATCTGGTTCCCGTATTAAGCTTTGGCTTAGTTTGGATCTAGATAATGCTGTGTGGTAAGTCCATCAATCCTACTTATAAACGTGAAAGTTTGCAAGTATGGATGTTTGTTACGTCCGAACGGCTGAACGGATCTGGATGAAACTTGGTAGAGAGATTGATTATAGTCTGGAATAACACATAGACTACTTTTTATTCCGTGAGAATACCGGGATTTATATCTGCGCGGGTGAAGCCGCGGGGCGCAACTAGTAATTAATATTTATTTTAGTTTTATTTTAGAAGTCATCTGTTTAAATGTTTCAATAGATTCAACTTTATTTTTCGTAACGGACGGCGTCGCCCTACTATATAATAGCTCAGTCTTCTACGCTATAAGTTGTCGGTTCGATCCCCACCGAGAACCAACTTGTGATGAAATATTTTTAGATTCTTTCATTATTCTCATAAGCTAAAGTAGGCATGCTGCTAGTAGGTAGTTGTTTAATAACCGTAAAGATTTTAAATAACCGTTTCAAAGTAATCCAGTGATTCTTCGCAATAAATACCATTTTTATCCATAAATTTAGATAATTTTAGATAATGTTTATTTCAGACAAAAAAGAAATACATATGAGTTGAGCCATACAGAGGTCTTATTCTAGGGATTTTAGCTTATCAGGCAATCTGCCACACTCTGGTTACGGAACATTACCTTCCGTGCTAGTTAAAAAACTGTGTTACGGCAAGGTAAGTGCTTCTCTCCCCAGGTGCTACTATTTCTTATACCTATCTAGTGTTACAAACTCCTCCCGCTGATTATACTTTAGCGCTCTGTCGAAGGTCTCCAGTAAGTCCGTGTCGTTGTTGTTGAGAATAATTTTCTTCGCCTTTCCAAATATATCCTTCAAGAATCTAAGGACATCCTGCTCTTCCTGGTGTAGGCTCTCGAAGTGGACCATTAGTTGCGATGCAGATTTCAGGTCGGCCTTGCATATTGGACACAGGAACCCTTCCAAAATCTCTTCATTGAAAAATATAAGCTCTATAAAACTCCACCCGATTGGTAACGTTTGAGATTATAATATATCTGTAGTACCTGTGTCTCAGTGTTTTTAAAAATTAATCTTTAATTCGATTAACGTATGTATCTTAAAAACCACCATAAATACAAATATAAAAATGAAATATAGGTTAAATTAGATACATTGTGCCGTTCGCTCCTTGAACATAATTGAATTACAAGCGTCATACTAGTTTTGCTAGTACCTACCTACCTCGTGGGTAGCTGTATTGTAATCAAAACATTTGTTACCGAGTAGTGTGCGCGATCTGAAATTTGTTTACCAATATAAAGAGATCGGCATCCGACGCGTGGCGCGACATTATCCACAATGAAGAATGAACTAAGAATTAATGTTTACGTTTGGGCGGATTTCTCAGCGTCTACGTCACGTGTCGATGTCAGGCTGAGGGAGGAAGGGGACGCTACAGGTGGTCGCCACCCTTTCCTCTCTCCTACCTCTGTCCCCCCGCGCGGGGGGGGGGGCCTCCCCGCCCCGCGCCGCAACGCGATTGATCGCTTGCAGGGCACAGCCACTCTACATATTGACCGGGGTACTAACGCCCGCGTCGCGATTCACTGTGAACTTTATAAAAACTACGTAAATATGTAGCCTAGTAGACATCGAGTTGAGAAACCATATGAATTTTATGATGAAAATAAAACTATCGCCTTACACATTATTATTACAGATCAAAATTATAATGAGGGAACTCCTTAAATAAATTATTTCGACGTGCCTCTGCCTATCTCCTTTATTCTTTTTGATTTATTTTGAGAACTTTGAACCTAGTACAAAAAGTACTCCTGGGGTAAAAGTTAAAAGCCTACTAATTATTTCAAAACCAGTTGTAACGTAAAATTTTGTAGAAATCATATTGTTAATCACTCAGCGGTCATATAATCGGTAATATCATCATTGAATTTTTTCATATAAAATAAAGAATTATAATACATATTCTTGAAGAGGTAGTTTTCTTAATGAATAGAACTTTTCTTTCTAACTCAAAACTTTTACCTCTTTTGATGAAGAATGATTGCCTTCCACCTATACTATGTTCTAAGTTTAGAGTGTATGACCTCTTAGGATAAGCATGATCAATATGTATAGCCTTCTCGCGATGTTTTACTTCATCAATTGAGAGTACCAATATTTTAGTCCACATGCTCGAACTGGATCTAAACCCACGCCAATCGGGAAAAAGGCCACTACATAACCAGCGCTCATACGCTCATGAATATTCAGAGTTGAGGAAGCACCTTGTATTCTCGATTTAACACGTTATTAAACGATTAGTATTTTAATTTTGAAATCATCGTAGCACCCCAAGATGAAATGGAATTAAAATGATGCCGACACTTTGATTTACATAATGATTCGAGGGTGGCGTTTCGCAAATTATGCCATTAAGTGTAGGGAAGCATATTTTTTACTTGGTTAAGACCTCAAAACGGTAAAAAAAATAAAAAATACCGGTGGACATTTTACACAGTGGCGCTGCATCTATCTTTAAACAAGTATATCATACTTAGTTAGAGCGAGGTGTCTACGCATACATATTACAAAGGTTTACACACATTTTGTATTCAATTAACCAAAAATTTCTTGGTTCTCTACCTATACTTACTGTAATACATAAAATAATCTAATGTACCTACCTATATGTAACCTTTCTTTCTTACAAATAAATAATTTTTATTTATTTTTTATCTAAGTAAAGCTATTGGACTAACTGTACTATTGAAGCCTATTTCATAAAATTCTTTTATAAAAATGTTTAATTATCAGTCTAAAGAACATTTCCAGGAAGAACGACTCTGAGCACTTTCCATCCACCGAGTTCCCGCGATCACCACAACGTCATCGGTCCATCGAATGAGGAAAAATATTTACCACTATTTTTCGTGATCAATAAAGAGATATTTGTTTGTGTTTTGGTGGGAAATAGTCTGCAACGTACAGTGCAGAAACCAAAGCAAATAATTAAAACTTGCTACATTTTGCAATTACAGCTATTCCATACATGACAGGTTGCAAGCTCATCACCGCTAAATAAATAAAAGTGCTTTATGTATTCAAACCTCGATTTGTACAACATACATTATTAATAATTTATTGTTTTGTTTATACATAGACTTATATCACAAAAATAAAAAACAGAGAATACAGGGTTTCCTCTCGATGTTTCGTTACCGATTGAGAATTTATTGATTATATCTACAATAGAATAATTATCAAAGATGTTTCTATTCACGTCGGCAACGCTACGTTTGTTGATACTACTAGTATAGTATTCTTTTATTTGTGGTTGATACTAAAAATAATGGCAAACGTGGAACCATCTCACGTACTAAATAGAGATTCATAAAATCAGAATAAACCTCTCCACTTCACTTTCGCTAGATACAAATAGACGTGCATTGTTACCGATGTTGTTATTTACATTCCGAGACAGCTAAATTAAACATCGTTATATTTCTCCTACAATGAACTTGTTGACTATGTATTGTATGTATTGTGTCTAGCAATTAGTTGACGTAGATTATGATGGATGATAGATAGGTCGAGTGAGAGTGAGCCCGTCGTGGGTTCGAATCTGGCTAAGCAATGCCAGGGCTCCCCATCGGCGAAGGAAAACATGTTAAATCCTTCTACATGTTATTATAAAAAAAATTGACTGGCGGTCGGTTTCTGAAAGCTCAATCAACCCTAATCGGCTGTCAAGTCACTTGGAATTTCAGCTTTTACTTCAAATAAGATAGAGATACTATGTAAGTGGTACCAAGAGAGCCGATTAATTTTGATCGGGCTTTCAGAAATCGACGACTAAAGATAGAAAATTCTTTATTACACAAATGAGAAGTAGGTACTGTACACAGGCGAGCTTATTTCTAGATAGTTTTATCTATCAGCTGCATTTTGGGTTGTGAGAAGACATTTTTAGATGTGTGCAATGTGCATTAAGCATCCTTAAATGAGGGAACAAGATTTATGTTACCTCGACCTGCCGGGCACCAATCATTAATTGACCGAGCGAGCGAAGCGAGCGAAGCGTCTCAGTGTCCACATTGGCCAAAAATGCGTTTGTCCGGATGTCTGTCTGTCTGTCTGTCTGTTCTCTACAGGTCGCATTTTTCAACCGATCTGGACGAAACTTGGTACACAGGTTATATGACTTATTAGAATTTTTTTGTCGTCGGTGATTTGAGGTGATTGGAGGGGTACTTACCCCAAAAAAAGGGCAAAAAGGGGGCTATTTGATATACTGTATATCTCCACCAAATGAAATCCAATTTCGATTATTCTTTTTTTATTTGAAAGGTAGTAACTATAAGTTGGTCTCATAAAAGTTTGGCGAAGATCTGATAAGGATCTTCAGCATGATGAACAGGATAGCTCATCAAACAATCGATGGTTTTCAATCAAATTTGAGAGAAACACAAAGGATCTCATTCTACACAAGATGATGCAAAAAAAAAATAAAAAAAATCACAAAACTGAAAATGCACTTGCACATTACATTCCTCAAATAGTTCACTTTTAGTATGCTCGCGAGGTCTACAGCTCCCAGAGCCACTAGTAATATAACAACATAACAACTTCTCAAGGATAGCTTTTCAATAGTGACATCCTAGATTCAATGTCAGGCCCGTGCAATGTTGTTAGTGGTTAGCCACACATGCGCACAAACAGAGTTGCAAGGTTGAATGCGATGTGGTAATATCGATCATTGACTAGCTAGCTGAATACTTACATACGACTCCACAATTGCTCAATCTTCTTCTTTGAAAATGTATACTTTACCAGTGATTAATAAATAAATTATTTTTAGGTGGGTGAAGAAATTGCTGGAAAAATCACGTTTTAAATTAAATCCTACCACTATTATAAACGCGAAAGTTTGTAAGTATGGATGGATGGATGGATGTTTGTTACTCTTTCACGCCGGAATGGCTAAACGGATCTGGATGAAACTTGACAGAGAGATAGATTATAGTCTGGAATAGTACTTGGGCTACTTTTTATCCCGTGGAAATACCGGGATTTAAATCCGCGGGTCAAACCGCGGGGCGCAACTAGTAATATATAAATTCTGAGTTGCTTATTTCAAACTTTTCAGAGGAACAAAATGCAACAGAATTTATTGACATAACACTATTTCAGATAGAGTCTATATTAATTAACAATGGTTTAAAAATTAACCGAAAAAATATAGGTTTCATTCACAAAACCCTTTAAAACTTCGTCTGGTCACGATGAAAGAGTAAATTGCATTCAGTTGAAATACATTTCTGTGAACCCAAAGGAGATTAATTTTAATGCATGTTTCCTAAGTTCACTACTGCTACTCCTGTTTCCAGGGAATTTACTCCACAAAACAACAAACGTCCTTAGTGCCATTTTACGCGGTAATGAAACAATACACTCCAAAGCCGAATTGCTACGCCACTAAACATAACTCCAAACAAAATAAATCAAAATTGTTTTGTCTAAATAAAATGTAATACACATTGGTGGACATTCCGCACATCACTATCTAGCCCTTAACTAAACAGACTTGTATTATAGTAACCATCAGATAGCTGATACAATAGGTACTTGTCTTTTTTATTCCTAAATACATACTTATCTATGTAATAAATTCAAACGAGCAATTCTTGTATATATAGGTTTAATAACTAAATGTTGGAAACGTCTCCAACGATTTTCATGAAATTATTCAGGTGGTTTCGGGGGCGATAAATCGATCGAGCTGGGGGTTCATTTTTAGAAAATGTTTTATCCGTGTTTTTTGTTAAACAACCGAAAAAAGCTCGATCACCCAGTTATTAATCCCAACTAATATTTTAAATGCGAAAGTAACTCTGTCTGTCTGTCTGTCTGTCTATCTGTCTGTCTGTTACGCTTTCCCGCTTAAACCTCTCAACCGATTTTGATGAAATTTGGCACAGACAATCTTTAGACCCTGAGAAATAACATAGGCTACCTTTTATTGCGAAAAAAAGAGATGAAGAGATTAAAAGTACGCAGACGAAGTCGCGGGTACCAGCTAGTATCTTATAACACCCAGATAGAGAACCAAAATCTTGTCAAAAAAACACGATTGCCTTTTTGAGTTAGCGGCAACTCGCCGCAGTCGAGTTGTCGTGTTAGTGCATATGACAAAGTATCTATCAAAATATCGGCCTTCGTTTATTGTTTTACGAGATAAACTCCAATTGCAAACAGTTCAGTGTGTGAGTGTGGTCGCCGGTGTAATTACAGGCACATGAGGCTTAACATCTGTATGCCTCAAGTTGATGGACGCAGGGCAGTGCATCGTAGGGCACGTTTCTATTGTGCGTGACAAGTTCAATTTGTTTTTCAGCTATTTTAATGAGAACAGCCGAAAGTAGGCATATGATAATTGTAAGTCACTGCTATAGTTCAAAAACGAAACAAAACCACTCATCATAGCCAACGTACAAAGGCCTAACTCGTATTTCCAGAATGAACGATATTAAGTCTCATCTATCGAATTCCCACGATCGTCACAATGTTGTCCGTCCGTTTTAACGCTTTGTGTTTCAGTTCTTTGATATGACATTATGCTGCAGCTTGAGATATTTAGTTATTTTACTTGCTATGTAAAACCATCAGACGTTATCATTACTCAAATCATCAAGGTTTATTTATTTATTTGTTTAATTTTTTATTGCACTAAACAAAGTTTGTACAAAAGGAGAGCTTAATGCTAGACAACATTTTCTACCCGCTAACCTTGACAGGTAGAGAAACATGAGGTTGGCGTGCTTAAATATAAATGAAATATAATATCTAATAAATGAAAACAAATATGTGAAATATCCTATGGGAAATAGGCGTGATTTTATGTATATATGTATGAAAACAAATATATATCTATCTATAATATACTTACATATACTTACAAAAATATCATAAATAGTAGGTAGTATCATAATAGTAGATAAGTTCCTTTAGTTTTTTGTAGACAAAAATGTACTCTTTAGTAGTGCGCATACTCACAATGCAATATTTGAACATGCACCTTACAGATCGTAGTAGGTTCATAAATAACTGAGGTAATGTTTGCTAGGGATTTACCCCAATTACCGCAATTTTACCCCATTTTTTTATTGATTTTATTTTGTCTGTAGATTATGGTGCGTACGCAGCGAAAGAAGTGCGCGCGCGCCGTGCTGTCGCGCGCAGAGAGCAATTCGCACACACTCCTGCGCAGCACTTGCCGCTGCCTCCGACTGTAAGTAGCATTAACCGTATTACCAAACGACCAACCACGCTGTCCACCTAGTTTTTTTTTATTTTTTAGTTGGACGGTTAGTATATTATGTTTTTCTTAACCAACAACCTGGTTTTTTTCGAAAACTTGGTTTGTTTTTATATTAAAATTTTTGTGTTTTTATGAGAAAATATACTTTTTTTACTAATTCTTATTGAAATTCGAAAAAATCTACTATAATAAAAATAAATTATAACTCTGCAGGGGTTGACCTAAAGAACCTCTCGTAGAATATTTTTTTGCAGCTGATGACCCCATCTAATTCCTTGTTTCGTTTGATCCACGACTTTTTGGCCACCCTGTATACTCTTAACCGACAATTGTGCAGGTGAAATTTTAGACACACGAGGCTTAACATGTGTGCTTCAAGTTGATATACGCAGGGCAGTGCACCGTAGGGCAAGTTCATATTGTGCGTGACTTGCTAGGCAACGCATTGCTAGGTGATGAGGGTTTCCATAAAACGTTAGATAGGCCATCTGAAGCTTCCATCAGTAAGTGGTATAAAAAACTTCCATGTCCTGTATTGTTTTACATAAATGTTTTGCTTACGCTGTACTAAGTTTAAGTGGCACCACGCTGGAGCTTCATTGTTGTAATATTATTTTGTAACAAGATCATACAAAACAATCAATGGTAAGAAACAAGCCATAACTTTGTTGCCTATTCGTCTAGTTTAGATACGATTTGAAGAAATCCTTATGATTCCATTGTATAATAACTTGTGACTTTGACTTCTAATTTATTTTATGTGACCATTCATGGTGAACTGTTGTGGGAAATATATCATGAATACAATAGCGCTAACACGTCTTATATAAAAAAAATCGATTATCGGGCCCGCAAAATGACTGATGTGTCGCTCCTAAAGTGAAATAAGAGAGGAGAGATGATATTGCATGATATCACTAGTCTTCTTTTCATAATAATTGTTTGCGGTGTTATACATAGTTGACAATAATTTGATAGCAGAAACAAGATCAAATTTTGCCCGGTGTTTTGCAAAGCGCTATCTAGAACCAGACTACGAAAAGTTTGTACTATGGTAAAGAAAAACATTTAGGAAAATGTGTTTTATACTACACCTGCTTGGAAAGTACCATGATACTTTATCAAATTTACGGTAGAAAGTACGTCATTGCATATCGAACAAATATGCGGGGAGAAAACGCGTCTGAGCGGGAGAGAATAGTGTATGAAAATCCATTTCTTACGTAGTTTTTCTTTTTTAATTTTGGGTAAGACTATGCGCCGGTAACCTAAATATCAAAAGCCAAAAAGTTTTTACTTGTGCTAATGACTTGTACTAAATGTACTTTTCTTTCGTAGACTTATACCGCCTTACAAATAAACTGATGATAAGCTTATAAACCCCTTATATCAGTGTTGTAAACATTGTAAAATCAGCCTTTTTTATCAAGTAAGTTATGGAAATACACAGTTAAATGAAGTACTAATTACTTATTTTCTTGCATGACTTTCTTTGATGATACATAACATAATATATAATAATAATCAAAGCAATGTAAAAGAGGATAATAGGAGCGTTCTTTAATAGCTGATAACATTACACTATGATAAAAAAGAAACCCTGTTTTATTAATATATGCAGACAAAAATAAACACGCGCAATATGAAACGACTAGTTAAAATTAAGTAGGTCAGTGTCAAAGGACAGCAGACATCCTCGCTCGACTTTTACTGTTCTCTATATTTTAATGTATTATCAATCAAATGCTGCCCACATAGAGCTTAAATTCATTTGAGAACTCGTTAGAATTGGAACACCCTAACTTTTGCGCCGCAAACATTCATATAACTCATTAAAAGTTTCTATATTCTTATATCAATGGATATGAATGATGATATCGCCGTTTGGTCAATGAGTCTATTCCCTATGTTGTGACCAATAATTTCTAGCTGTTAAGTTTTGGTAATGTTTTAGTTTTGATAAGTTTGAAAGATCAAGCAGTAGGTAGTTCGGTTTTAGACATTTTTGACCAATAATCGAGTGGAAAGTGGTATAATTACGGCGTCATGTTACGAGACAAGTGAGCGTCACAAAGGCGCTAATGAGGGCGCAGGGCTGGGCGCTCGCCGGCCGCGGGTGTGGAGGTTGGAGGGCTGAGGGGGTTGGGAGGCCGAGGAGGCAAGGGGGCCATGAAAGCTGTCAGCGGTTGATTTTTCCGAGTGTCGTGAGCGCTGATCGATAAGTCACGTGGTTCACGCCACCGGCCCGCCCGCTCGATAGTTAGCCTCCGCAAATCTCACATCACTAGTCTACGAGTATACCAACCACGCGACTCTATTTGATATTTTGTAAATGCAAATTTTATGGTTTAGCCTTTATAACTTTTTGACAGCTTTTACAGCTCAGTTGGTAGTTATTGTGCCTTCTGCGTAGGCCGTGGGTTCAATCTCCACCGAGAACAAACATTTGTGTGATGAACATAGATGATTGTTCTCTGTCTGGATGTAATATAATATTCAAAGTATGGATTTACAAAAAAAGTATATAGTTTGGGGCGACAAAAACCTATTAAATAGTTTAATATATTTATTAAAAATATATATAAATTTATTAATAATATCTAACAGTTACATAAAGAGATTTTTATTAATAATGTTACACAAAATATGAATATAATGTTATTAATATTGTATACAAATTAACATTTATATTTTTATTAAACAATCAGTCGTCCGTAGCAACTCACGTAGCACCAGCGTAGCGCCAGCGTAGCACCAGCGTAGCACCGCGTAGCGACACGTAGCGTTACAGACGACGCGAAATACGAGCGGAGGAAAATGATAATGTAATTGTTATTGATTTGTTAAAGTTGGAAATCAGAATCACAACAAAGCATTGGAATAAATCGTGATTTGCTCTTACGTTTTGTATTATACCAGCTTTGTTCCAACTACAAGAATTTCTTTGAAACATTGATTTTTTTCCTAATATTTATAACCCTTAAAGAACTTGTTTCATTTTATCAATGGCAATAGTTTAAATAGTATTTCGGTATTGCAAGTATAATTATTTTCTATTTAAAAGTGCCTGTAAAATCTTTGAGATAAAACTGAGAAAAGAAGAGATGACTACTTATAAAAGTTGTGTCGTATACATGACTTGTGATGAATGCAGTTGGTGCAGTGGAACCGTGCGGAGCCGGCAACGGACATCGATCGTCGCCCGCCGCTCGCCCCCACCCATTCTTCGCGCTAAGCATTATCTCCTCGACGGATTGTATACACATCCCACTGCAATCATTTACCATTTACTTTTCTGAAGTTTTTTTGGGTTTTGGCGCCCTTATTTATTGTAAAATTACTATTTACTTAATGTATCACTATATGTACTGTATCATTTAGCTTGGGGCAAGATAGTAGTGTGAAATGTCAAATATTATTATTATTCATCATCATCATCAACAGTCTAAAGAAGTCGATTGCTGGACATAGGCCTCCCCTATTCGTTTCCAGGTAGACCGATTTTGAGCCCTTTCCATTCGCCGACTACCCGCGATTCTAACAACAGTCCATCGGGACTAATACTATTACTATTATTACGCGATTTAATTTATTTATAAACATTTAGTCAGAATTACAAAAATATTACCTTCGGTGATACTAAGGACTACGTTTTACTTATCAAAATAATAAAAAATATGATTTGTTGGCCTAATAAAAAAGGTCGATTGAAAAACTTTTATGTCACTTATTTGTTTGTACTGAAACTTTTGTAGTTTTGCTAGGTCATTTTTGATGTAGTTAAAGCTGGCCTTTACATTGAAATTCGGCGGTCGTTAACCCATCAAATGTTTAAAGCAGCATGATGATGTAGAATTATTTATTGCCCCCTTCCATGGTCACATCTGCTATATAAAAATGATGTGTTTTTAAACAATTGTTATGTATCCTTTTTTATACAACTACTAGTTGCGCCCCGCGGGGTCACCCGCGTAGTTTTAAATCCCAGTTTTCCCACGGCGTAAAAAGTGGCCTATGTACTTTTCCAGCCTATACGTCTTACGTCTATCTATCGCTGTGTCAAATTTCATCCAGATCCGTTCAATTGTTCTGGCGTTATTGAGTAACAAACATACAAACTTTTACATCCTACTAATAATTATAAACGCGAAAGTTTTTAGGTATGGATGGATGGATGGATGGATGTTTGTAACTCTTTCACGCCGGAACGGCTTAAGGGTTCTGGATGAAACGTAGCAAAGAGATAGTTTGTAGTCTGGAATAGCACATAGGCAATTTTTTTTCTTGTGGGAGTATCGGGATTTAAATCTGCGTGGGTGAAACCGCGGGGCGCAACTAGTTTATCATATTAGTGGGATATAACGCTATGTACGAACACTGTTTTATATTTGCAACTATATATATTTCAAATGGAAACCCTTTTTCAAAGACCTGACCTCAGGCATTGTGCCGAATAGACTGATTGTTAAAATAATATCGAGAAGCGCTATAATATGTATGTTTTTATGTATTTTCAGCCTCCTTTGGATATGGGAATGAATGGACGGGGTCCGAGTTATGGCGAGCCACAGATGTGGTCTCACTATCAGGTAACCAACGTTATGTCAACTACAGAAAAATGCTAGCATGTGCCAATTGTAATATTTGGCCCTACATCCATACCCTCATAGACATCTTGACAATATTGAGTTAGTACGTGGTGCTAAGAGATTCGTCCTGCTCCTAATTGATGGACCGATGACATTGTGAGGAACGCTCAAAGTTGTTCTTCCAGGAAATGTATAGGGGATGCCTATTTCTAGCAGTGGACTTCATCAGGTTGATGATTATAATGCTCAAGAGATCTCAAGGGATACCGAACGTGTCTGGGGATTAAAAGTTGTACAGTTTTTTCTGTTTTTTAATAAAAATAAAAACAGTTAGGTAAATTTTGTTAGTTTATTACTTTATAATCTATATATATAGAAGGGAAAAGCGATTGACTGGTGACAACACACAGGCCAAACCCTTACAGCTAGAAACTTGAAATTTCGCACACGTATTCCTCTTATGACGTAGGCACCCATTAAAGAAGGATATTTCAAAATTCAACACCCTAAGGGATGAAATAGGGGATAAAAGTTTGTATGAAATTTTCAAAGTAAACGAGCGCGAGATAAAAGTTTGTGTTAAATTTTCAAAAGAGCGCCAGCAAAGCCGCGGGCTCAGCTAGTTTTTAATAATAATCAAAACAGTTTATTCAGTTTAATCACAAGGACTTTAAAACGTCTTATAAAATATGATTATTATGCAGGGAATTTCTGGGGCGTTAGATCGATCTAACTAGGATTCATTTTTAGAAAATGTTTTACTATCCGTGTTTTCAGGAAATGAAAAACCCAACTTAAACAAATATGAATATTCTTGTTATCTATTGGTGAATAATAATTCTATTATTTGTTAAGCTAGTTCAGAAGATGACGTTGTAAAGCAAACGAGCAAAGCTCGGTCACCCTGATGTTATATTTTTATTATAGACAGTTTCCAAATGCTGTGCGAAATATCATAGCATATAATCACGTCAAGTTCGATCAAAAGGCATAGTTCAAAAGGTCTCGCTTAAGCGTAGGATTAGGTAATCTCAAAACGATTTTTATAGACCTTAAATCAACACTTATCAACTCAACTATTGATTTATGTTAAGAAATCCCCGCGATTTTCAGCGCGATTTCATTTATAATAAATAAAAAAACTAGAACACACTTCGATTTTGAGATATTCCTTTTTGTGTTTTTACTTATTGATATTTTTCATTTAGCAGATGGGTGTCATGAATGCGGGGTGGAACGGATCTCACGCGGCACACAACAATGAATGGTCACGCAGCTCGTGCTCTCGCGAACGCATGCGTTATTCTTCTGATTGTCGTCAAATGAAGGTACCTATTCATTTCGATCATTTACAAAGTATTTCACGCTCCAATCTCTTTAATTCATTATAAAAACTTTATCTCATTTCAGACCCTTCCAATGCCTGCTCAGACTACAATTTGCCACCAAGATGGTAAAACGACACCGTATCCTGTGTATGATGACAGTCCATCGACCTACAGTCGAGACAACCCAGTAAGACATGGTAACTCTGACTTCATTCCGGCTGCGTCGACGCATGAAAACACTCGATATGTCAAGGAGCGTGCATATCCTGAAGCCAGGCCGTCACCACCTGTAGAAAAACGACCGCCAGTAGTTCCACTGCCTGCATTCCAGCAAGCTTTCGGCTCCACGGAAATTGGAAAATTTTCCGAAGCCTTTAGCCGCACAGAAGTAGCGCAAGATGATGCTTCCTCAGATAACTTCTTGTACGACACCTATTCCGAGTGGGACGGTCCAACCGAACCGCAGTGGTCCACGCAGCCTGCAGCGCGTGAAATCAAATGCGAAGACAACTATTGACGCTGTCTTTAATTTAGTTTTAATTACAGGCGCATCCGCCTTCTAGCTAATTAGATTTTTTTAGTTTCACCACCATGTTGCCAAATGTGTAGCGACGAAGTGTTAGTCTTCGTAGAAGTACCTACCTATAGGATGTGATGTCAGATATACAAAAGTGTACGAAAAATATTATGCGATCGTATTAGTGGTGTGAAGTTTAATTGATTATTAATGTAGTATTAAAAATAGTTAGACCCTTTGACTAGTTTTAGATTAAAAAAATGAAGAAGAAAAATACATTTGTTGATAAGACGTGGCAAGTTTAGGTACTCATTATAGGATAACTTAATGAATCACGACTCAATGTGCCTTTACTCGGAGAGCCCATCGCGCGGCGTCTTACCCACACCACGCGTCGTTGCTTAGGGATAACATAAAATAACAATAGCAATCATAGGGACCAACGCAACGTTTAGACAAATATACATACACAACCGTACCGCGTGCACGATTGGCGCGCAATAAATCCAACGAAAGTTTTTCAGCGTTCTAGATAGTCAAAAAAATAAGAAATAAACTGTTGATTAAAATAAATTAAATAATAAACAAAAAATTAAATTGCACTTTAACTAAACTTTAATTGAACAGAACTTGAACTTCGTTGAAATGATGATTAGCACCTTTATGCTTATTCGTGTATATGTATACTGTATACCAATCAACATCTTCATTGTATATAATATTAGGTATATTACATAATATTTAAAAAAACTAGAAGTGCAAGTATTTTTGAATAATAAAACTGATTTGTAACATCCCTTTGAATGGCTACTGCTAAAATCTATTGACATGAATTATCCTCGCAATTTAGGCACAGGCCACATCTAAATGATACATGGCGCGGACTAGGCAGCTTCCTATTCCATCAAAATTTCATACAATTTGCATGGAAATAAAGTCCATTTTAGGTTAGCACGGTATGTCGTTGCTCAGACGTCTGACGCGCTATCTTATATTGTGCTATATATACGTGAATTTTGTATGAAATTTAAATGGAATAGGAAGCTACCCGCGCCTCGTCCGCGCCATACTCCATTTAGATGAGGCCCGCTCCTACAGTGATACTTTAGAAATTCTCAAATTAGTTTCCAATAATAGCAATCTATATTACCCATAAGTGGTTACTATACATTTACTTCCTAGGTATCTAAACAATGAAGTACCTTACAAATTGTACTAACTTTTATCTTACAAATATAATATTTCTGGAATATTGGTACTTTTTCAAATAAAAATAACTTCACAAAGTTTTTAACCAAAGCTTTTATGATTTTTAAACTACATTTTATGCCAAAGATTTTATAATTTTCCAAAATTACATTATTATTACATTTTATGCCACAAATATTATCAGAAATGATTCGATAAATCTGATGGATGCAGAAAGCTTTGGAATACAGTAATAACAATTATGTAATATTGTTTTGTGCAACTAATAAGGGAAGGGCTTGGTAGACGCCGCGCGTATATTACAACCACTTAAGAAATCAGGATGTATAAAACGGCATGTTAGTAACTTTATATTAGGTAGTTAAATTTGATAAAATTTTTAAAGAGGTTACATAAGAACAAAATGGCTTTTTATTCAATATTTAGGGTCCAATAACATTGATGGTAGCTGTTAGTTGTGATTTTAAGTTTTTTTGAATAGAATCACAACAGCGGATACAACGTGTAGGTAAATTAAATGTGTACCTTTCAAATTTAAATAAAAAAAACAAAATGTTTGAATTTTCCCGAAAAATGTAGGTCTGTAACTTCAATCGTTATCTGTTGTGTCTCATTTGTGTTATTAGTTGGTACCTTAACAAATGCATTGGCGTATTGTGTCATATAAGTACTTAGGTCACTTATTGTTTTTGTGTCTGTGATATAATGTGTTTCGTGTGCAATATGATAGTCGTGTCGTTAAAATTAAACGGTCACATTGTAAGAACTTGGTTAATTTATTATTACTTGAATTAACTATTCAGTTTAGAGTGTTAAAATGTTAGACTAACATAAGTTACATTATTTAATTACATACTTTTAAACGTTAACTTCAATAAATTTGTACCACGCACCTCTTGATGTAAGTAGATTCTAAGTCATACCTTCGCATGATTATTTTGTTTCTGGAAAAAAATACTTACATCAACAATCACGTTTATATAATTCTAGGGGTTTTACTCTGCAAAATGATAAACGAAGTTGTTTTGATATTTTGAGTTACACTACACGATAACGTGTTAAACGCTCCACGCAGATCTCTCGTCGCTGCGCATGCCACGCAGTGCAACTCAAAACGTCAATACATAACTTCGTTTGTTGTTTCGTTAATTAAGCCTCCTGTATCCACAATAAAACATTGTCAATATCAGATACTACGAGTATTATGGGGCCATAACTAACACCCGTATTCGATTTTTTTTTTGAAAATCTTATATCAGCACTTCTCACTTTCCAGTCAGGCCCGGTTTCCACCAGAGCGGAGCTGAGATGTGTTTGAATAAACCAATCCGATTTAGTTATTTCCACATGTCTTCTCTGCTCAGCTTCAGTAGAAATGGACCAAGGGGAGCGGAGTGGAGAGGAGACGAGTCGTCTCATTTTTCTATAGTATTTTGTGCGGCAAGTGAGCAAGTGGCGCGCGGAGCGGAGTGGAGAAGTGTCTAGTCGGCGTCCGGGCAGCGCACGGTTCGCGGACTCTTGACTGGTTTTGATCTCCCACAGCTCACTTCTTCGCTCCGCTACAAACATCTACTCTCCGCTACACTTGTCCTCTCCGCTTTGGTGGAAATTACCAACGAGCTTTGTAGCACATCTCCGTTCCGCTCTGCTTTGGTGGAAACTGGACCTCAAGCAGTGGCCCACTGCATCACAATAGTAATAAATTTGTGACAAAAACAGATATTGAAAGTAATGGATCTTTTTACCAGTTCGGGAAATATACGGAAGTGTTTCCAAATTATTGTTGTATAATCATTTATGAACATTGATTTGTTTCGAGCTTAAAAGTTATAAAACATCTTATAATGTGCGGTGCATCGGTAACTATAACTTCCAATGGTCTTCATTTTATAGAGAAATACTTACGTGTCAGTATTTTCAATCACTTTCGACAAAACAGCAAAAAATTAATGGAGTGCCTTACGTAATTAATATAAATGAAATTAGGATGAATGAATTTTATTCTAGCATAATTTGAGAAAACACCATTATAATAAATATACCAAATAGCGTAATTAATCCACTTTAAATCAAATCCAGAAATTATAACTTAATTAAGTAGATAAAACAATTAACGTAGTTAAAATTATTGTGTAAGTTATAGATAAAATAGAATTATTATTTATTCAACTTATGATCTTAAATAATATAATAATTAGGGTACTCATTACTTTTAAATTTTTTGAACTATCATACATTACTTAGGAGCAGTATGTATTTCTTTCTTGAGAATTATTGTTGCTTACACTTAGTGATCTACTAATACGCTAATACACATATACATAGATACTAGTTTATATTATTGGACGAAATGTTAAGTCACTTAAGAAATACTAAGTTTTGGAAAAAGTGGGCATGTGCCAAATGTAACGTTTGGGCGTGTCTGATGACGACGGAACGGGTGTCATTATTTTTCATTTATAGCTAATGATTTAATACATATATGAACCCTATTTTGTATCGGATAGCGCGAGCAACTTGACTTCCAATATTTACTTAGACTTTATGTTAAGCGTCATAAAAAAATACAATAAATTGCCAGATCTAAATTGCTCGAAGTATTTTCCAGCAGCTGTTTTTCAACATTTTTTGAGCAAAGGAGAACATTTACTGGGAAGATTTACTAAATAAACATAATTTATACCTTTGTAGTATCTATAAATCATATAATTTTACTTGTAGTCTGTGCCACATTAATATGTATATATTTGTTCTTAATAGAAGTAACTTTGTACGTAAGTACATACACATTTGTCTCCTTAGATAGTTTAATTGTTATTTATTTGTTTAGGGAAGACATTGCAATTGTGTTAGAAGTGGGATATTAAGTAAGAATGAAATAATATAATAGACATGCGTATAAAATGAGCTTCCCAATAATCTATCCGATAATTTTGTCTACCATCAGTATCGTAGTTATTTATAAGTCTTATTTGTAAACAATATTTTAGTTTAAATATGTACCTATGTTTACATTTCCTTCTGCATTTCGCATTTAATTTTAACCGTACGTTACCTTCGTTTAATTTTCAAGTTAAGTTTAATTTTTTTTATTAAAAATGTCTCTCAGACTATGCCATGGTAAGGATTTAAAAAAGTTCTCTATTTCTCTAGTTGGGGAACCTCACCCAGATAACATCGGGGTCGAAAAACTTAAGTGATGTTTACCTTTCATATTACCTTTCCTCATTTGCGTAAAACCGAACCAAAGATTATCATGTTCTTTCTGAACAGTAAAACGAGACTTCCGTATTATTAGAACGTCACTTTAGTTTATGAATCGAATACTAAAGCGACACTTTATAATTTTTAATATTTTAGTATTTGTTAGGGATAAGTGCCAAATTGATTGCGTTTGCTACAAGCTTCTGAAATGAAATGCAGCAGATGAACACTTTTATACTTATTTATTCCGAGACCAACTGTACATAGAAAAGGTACTTAGTACTTAATACTGATGACTATGACTATTTCTCCTAAGACGTCCTAACTTTACGACTTCCAGACACGAACTGGCTGCTCATCCAACGTTCCGTAAAAAGTTACCTCGGGTAGGCAGATTCTAGAAAAATGCCAGCACGAACCAGTTTGCGTCACGCGTCATTGGTCGCCCCGCCCACTGAGGCGCGAGCAGGGTAGCCAACAAAACAGAAATTAAATGGTGCTGCCATCAAACTTATCAAAATTACGACATTTGCCATTAAAATTATCAAAATTACGACACTTCCAATAGTCAAACTGAGTAAGCGGATGATGTAAAGCAAAATCTCTTAATCCCTGTAAAATTAAACGTTCCTTCTTTGTTAACCTTGGTTGTTTTAATAAATGTGGTGATTTGTTGTAAAACCCCGCATTAATATATTAAATTGCACTTGTTTTAAAATGACTACACAATCTGGGTAAGAAAACCAATCGCTTAGAATTTAAAACAATTGTCATATCACAAAAGTTATTGCAGAAAACATGTATTGTAATGGCCTCAATAATAAACTCTTTATAACGCCGCCGTCGGCTTTTGTTCCTAATAAGTATGTGGGTTCGAATACCGTCGTGCACCCATGAAGTTCTCTATTTGATTTATGCGTACAATGCCAGCGCTCCCAAATGGTGCAAGGGAACATCGTGGGGTTCTACTAAGCAGTTGAGATATCAGTGGATGTTTACCGTGGTAAAGTGTGCGTCAAGCAAAAAGAACGCTGGAAGGTGTGATGTCGCGAGTATATGGTATGCGCAAACACATTCCCTTCACTGTTTACCAGCGTTCTTTTTGGTTAACGTGACCTATAGGTATCTACTAGTGGTAAAGTCGTTAGCCTTTAGTTACATACGAACAACTGATCAAAATTATAATTTACTAGCGACCCGCCCCGCCTTCGCACGGGTGCACTGTTTTTATCTATTATGTATTATACATATTATAAACCTTCCTCTTGAATCACTCTATACTCTATCTATTAAAAAAACCGCATCTAAAACCGTTGCGTAGTTTTAAAGATCTAAGCATGTATAGGGTCAGACAGCGGGAGCGACTTTGTTTTGTATTGTTCTTAATTATTTAATAACAACTGACGCGGCGCTATGAAGAGATTATGAATATGTCGGTAAGCCAGTGAGAAGCTATGAGGTAGTTATACCTGCTGTTTTTGCAGTGTATCCGTATAATATAAATTTAATTACGTTTTATCTTTATTATATTGAATGTGAAGTGTGTTAGCTAAACATTGCTTTACGAAGACGTTGATTATTATTGTTAAAATAAATGTGTTAGGCCAACAAAATGTGGTGCAGTTTAAAACTACATAATTAAAACTTGCTGTTTTAGTACTTATCTAAAATCGTTTCAAAATCCATCAAATTACGTATATATTATTATACCTTATCAATCTAGTTGTAATTATTATAAACCCTGTAAATAGGTACATCATTATATTTCAAATGTTTCACTCTTGTAAATCTAGAAAAATCTGTATGATAGAAAATTGTATTGTTGAAATCCGTAAACACTGAAACGTTTGATTTGACATCAATGTACAAAACAATAAACACAATTTACTGATTCGGTGTTTAATTTCAAGTATTGCTAATTTATTGTAATAAACTATTTATTTTACACATATATTATGTGCTCGTACCTACTAATTAACTAAGTTTTTTGGACACATTTACCTACACCTATACTTTTTTTGTTAATACACAGCAGCCAAACACAAAAAACACCTAGTTTCTTAACATAAACATTTAGCCTCAGTGGTTTTAAATCAAACACGTAAAACTCAGAAGGCACAAGCTTTACTGAACTCAATCTTGTCATTATGTATTATAGTAATAAATGCTAAAGTAAGAATATAACTTCATACCCATTTTATCAGTAAATAAGCAACCAACTTCATAATATAATTTACTCATGATACATAAGAATGGATCATGCAAATAATAAACTTGGATTGATGCAACTACACACTAAATTATGCTTTGTGTATTTTTATAAGCAAAAATAGGACCAAAAAAATCAAAATTTTAGAAAAGACCTATTATTTCTCAAATTGAGTAGAACTAGAATAGAATCGATGATTTTTTATAGGGGCGAAGAAAATAACAAATTTAATTTTAAATTTTTATTCATAAGCAATAAAAGTAATATTAATTATGTGTCACAGAATTTAAACATACCAAATACAAACTAAAACCATACATCAATAAAATTTTAAATTAGACTAAATAGTGTCAAAATTCACTAAATTATACATATTCTGTGTTAGTTTTCCAACATTAGCAGTCAATCTTTTAGAGCTGGTAAAACAACTGAATCACAAAAAAAAGTCACTTTGGCAGCCGAATGGTGAAATCAGTTGGGAAACTTAAAAGCACATTAGCAATTTTTGCCGAAAATTGTCTTAAGTACATACGTCTTTACAAAAATTATAAAATTTCTGAAGTTTTACTTGTCTACGTCCACTTTCTTGATCATTAAATGTGAATTCGTCGATTTACATAAGTTGAATCAATTAATGATGGCATATGCACTTATTTTGTTATCTCTGTGTTGCTGTTAGTTAGCCATACATATAATAAAAAGTGCACAAAAATGACAGTTAAAAGCATAAAGACGTTCTTCTATTCGAACTGTGTAGGTATAGCTCAAAACTTATTCATAAGTAAAGAAACTGCAGTTTCGTCATTTGAATAGCCATTTTTTATTTAAAAATTTCAACTTTGGTTATTAAACCCTAAATCCACGGAATAATTCAAATGCCAAATGAACGTTTCAAATCAGTAGTAAAACGTTACAAGAATTTGAATAAAGAGTAATACTATACAATAACGTTAGTTATTTTCATATTTTAATTCAATAAGTCTTTCTAAATATTCATTCATTTCCTACTTTTCCAAATGTCATTGAAGTATGAAATACAATCGCAATTAACGAGCTCATTCTTCATTTCAATTTTCACTCATATTTTGTTTAATCATTTCTTTATTTATATTTTCTTAGTATAATAATAATCTATAAATTGATGTATAAGTTCGTAATTATTAAATTCGAATATTTTAACATATGTATATTAATAAACAAGATTTATTCAAATAATAAAACTATAAAAAACTATACTTTGTGAAGTTAAATTTATAATATAATAATATGAAACCAATAAAAAAAGGTTGTATAATAGAAATTAATAATTATATCCAACATAACACGTAGTGTGTTCCTGGTTTTTAATATTGTTTATATAATACTGAACACAAAGTGTTTCATAATATGACAGCGGAAAATCTATGTACTAGGCGGGATCTCTTTCAATTAACATTATTGGGTTATTAAACCAGAATTCAAACTAAACTGGAGTAAAATTAAAACTGGAGTACTGGAAAATTAAAACTGGAGTGGAATTAAAACTGGAGTAGTGATCACAAAAAAAACATGTACAGTGGGTCTGCATTAAAATGGGGACAATTCAAAACTTATTTGATGTCAGAGTTTATTGTAACGCATTAATAGCATTTTAAAAGATATGTTTATAGGTACATCTTAGTGCTGCAGTTGACAGTGCCTACCCAAACATAAATAAATTTTGTTTTATTAAAATAGTATAGAAACCATTTCAAATAACATGTAGTGGATTGTAAACTGCAAGTTATATAATCTCACGGTAAAATTATCTCATACTATTTATACTCTGAGCGAGACAAACAAGAGACACGCTTGTCATGCTTTGTTGAAAATTTTCATTTTACGACAGAATGATGGCAAAAAATAAATTACAAAAATCACTTTTATATTTTGTGTTAGGTGATATTTGAAGCAGCAAAGAATCATTCACTTGATCTACTTCGTTCGTACACATACAATATTTAATAGTAGTAAATAACCGCTCAGTTCATAGGTTTCCGCAATATAATTACCATCGTGGGTATTTTTTTTTAAAACAGAACAACAATTTTATTGTATTATTACAATTAACTACATAGTATATTATTATTAATTTTAGTATTGATAAAATTATAGAAACATAATCGTGTAGGATACATGTACTCATATCGTATGATGACCTAGCCTATGATACTGATTTTCAAATTTGATCACGAAGAGAAATAATTATCAAACTTACTACTCGTACCTAACGCTTGTTACTGAGTGCATTTATCAGTACGCGAGTGAGTGTTGCGTTGCCAATGTGACCAAAATTAAACACAGTACATTATATCTAACTACTCTCAAGATATTGTGTATTTTATTTAGACACTATAATTATTTCATCGTTAATTAATTCAAGCACAATTAGGTAGGTAGAGGGTATCTAATTTGGCACAGAAGTTAAAAAAATACAATAATATTTCAAACATAAACTTCTATTAAGACAGTCTTAAAAATTATAACACTGAGGTATAAAATATAATTATCAAAGGAAACAAGACGAGGATAGTCATTTGCAGGTGTCAACATTTATTTAACTATTAGTACATTTAATTTTATAATTGTTATTCATGTATTTTATGACATATTTTATGCTTGCATAATGAGAATGATTTAACAGTAACGAGACTTACAATGTAATTTCACCACCTTCGGTACCTTTACCTTCCGCACGCATTCCATTCATCCGAACATGAGGGTTAAGCAATTGTATCATCTCGCAAAAAATAAATGTGATGATAAGATACGGCATTCTCAGAGCACACTCCTCGATTGACTATCGATCTAAATCAAAAAATAATATTCATAAATAATAAACAGAGCTCATAATAAAACCTTGATTATGTCATAACCGTACAGCTATTTATTCGTAGCGTACAGCTCATCGATTGATTGATACAAATATCGATGAGTCGATTAAGCATGGCCTTTAAATAATTAAGTAAGAAATCTTTAACAATGTTATCGGGGAGTTTTCTTTATTTTACACGTGAAAGCATCGTTACCTCAATGACATCCTCGACTTACTAGATTTATGTTCTGTCATTTATGTCTAAGACGTACATAATGTAAATAGTATTTTATATGTATAAATTACTTATTAAACTTCTTAAAACCAACAAAGGTTAAAACCCATTTGAGTAATCAACTATTATTTCCGTAGATATACATTCTAATCACGAGATACGTGCTTATTTGCACTGTGGCACAAGTGGAAGTTAGATCTGTAAAATATTTACACACATGTACCTATGACGATCTATCATATTCCCATATAATACGTAGATCCGAACCAAGTTTTAGTTTATTTATTGGAATCCATATGCATGGTGCAAGTTTGATAAATATAAATAATGTGGATGTTTACTCTTTAAGAACTTCAACAATGTATGAAGTCTTTATTTTTGGCTACTTGGGTACATAATGGTATAAAGGGGGCAATCGATAACTGTCAACTAATCCTATTCTCTATGTTCACCTGTAAGTAACACAGTTACCACCCACAGTCTTGAAAACTAGATAATTGTTATGCATAAAATTATTAAGCAGTTGTATACAATATGAAAAATTAGGGTTAGCCATTTGAGCCTTATTAAATGCATCTATGGAGTTATCACTAATATTACATAAACAAAATGACAGTCAGATTACAATATTATATAAATTAATATCCTTGGAATTACCGACCATGGATATTGAGCTATAATATCGTCCATTCGTACGATTACAGTAATATACTTAATGATTTTAGTCACAATACATCTTGTAGGTAACTGAGCGAAGCCTAAACGCTTGCGCTGTAATATTTTTAAACCAATGAAATCCATCCACTAGCTAGGGAAATCATTAAAAAATTATGTGAGGGATATCGGGGCCTCGTATTTAAATATTGCATTATAGGAAACAATCTCACTTCCGTTAATTATGATTGTCACGTAAAGCATTTACTTCATTAACCGCCGGTATCTGAATGCTCGATTAAAGCTAATCGGCTGTCAAGTCACTTTCAAATTAGATAACTTCAAATTAGATAAGATAGCAAGTGATTGATGACAGACGATTAGCTTTGTCAAGTCACTTGCTATTTCATTTTTTTACTTCAAATGAGATAAAGATAGCAAGTGACTAGATTGATGACAGCCGATTAGCTTTGATCGATCTTTCAGAGCCCTCGGATGAGACAGTGGATGGTGAGTGCAACGCTAGTGGCGGTGGTCCGGCGCGAGTGACTTGCGGCTGGCGGAGAGGTGGTGCGCGCGCGGCGCGGGCCGCTGCGAGCGCGGCAGCGTGGTGGGCGCGCTGCTCGCCGCCGAGGGGCTCGCGTCCGCGCCGCCGCCGCCGCCGCCGCCGCCGCCTCCGCCCGGCTCGCTCATGTCACGCGGTTTCCACACGGGCGATCCTACAACACACCAAACACCGAACTCTTTACACACTCGATATTCTATTGATGCGACAATTTTGTGAGACTGATATTATTCCACCGAATCTTGGCCAGTTGTTAGCGGAAAGAGTTGAATGTTTGATGAATGTCGAAGGCGACGCCGCGGGAAAGAGCGATCGACCGGGCGGCGCCGGCGGCGCGAGCCCTTGGAAATACAAATGGAAAAGAGCCGAGCGAGTGGAAGGTTTATGTACGTCGGTCAACATTGTCATCGAACATTCAAGCGGTAGTGTCAAGTTTTTATAATCGTTTTGTAAATATAGCACGATAAATAGAGCGTCGGCATACGCTCCTTAAAATCATAGTATTTACATTGAAAAGGAAAAAAGACTTGTCAATTTGGTTCAACTGTAAATAGAAATACAAATCAGAAAACCGGACGCTGTGATTACCATTTTACGTTACACTTAACTCGATATAATTTGTGAAGATTTCGTCAAAGTGCATTGATCTACAATACAAAGTTGACAGAGTGCAAAGCTACAATTAGTTAATGCACTACGTGAATATACTTAAATTAATGTCACTTCACTATTTGTTATATCATGTACCTAATAGGTCCCGGAGACGATCAAGCGACGTGACAAGTCTGCGAATGTTTACCGCGTATTACGAGTACATCAAGTATACTCGTAATACGCGGTAAACATTCATGCCTCGTTTCCTTCTTTTTTAATAGATACCGCTCGAGTTATTTATTAGGACTTGTCAAGTCGCTTGATCGTCTCCGGGATCCTTAGGTGGTATCTAGGAAGAAGTGTAGATGCTACCTGACGTTTGATTATTATTTTTACTTACTAAACTACACTATACATCATTAATCGCCTACTTTTCAATACATGTATACTCATTAATTTAATGTAAACTAAGTTATTATTTTATGCTTTGAGTACATTTGAGTAGCTAATACATTGTGGAATACACTGCAAGTTAACAAACCACTTTTATAATTAGATACCCTTGGCTTTGAGCTCTTGATAAAGTTTTTAATTCAAGTAAGCTCTTTAAAATAGTTAGGTGTTTGTTTTATGAAGGTATATAGGTTTCGTTATTTAGGTGTTATGCACTCTTGTTACTTAGATAACTCCACGTCACGTAGGTACATGAAGTTACAGCTAGTAAATATTTATGTAATAAGTTTAATGTAATCTAATTTTTTTATGATTTTTTGTTTCTTTTATTAAGCTCTTATTACACTTTCCTTCAATGGATGGAAATTTTTTTTACTCTCCGTTTCTATAAAAAGAAGATTTTACTGTATTTTGTTGTTTAAAGTTGGTTTCTCATTCTATTATAAAAACGAGCTTTACATAATGTCTTTTTTCATTTTCACTGTTTTTACTCACTTTGCGACTGAGGAACGCCCGTTTGGTAGCACCATGATTATAAAAATCTGCTTCTAGTTTGCACATCTCAACATTTAAGTAAAATATTTATATTAAACTTATTTATGAAAAATCACAATTTGAAATTATGAAAAACCCTTTTATTACCCAAGTTCATTTTAGAAAAGTGTAATAAATAGCTAATATTAAGATCAACTTTTAGTTTATAAATTTATTTTTTTGTATATAATATAAGAAGGGCATCGTTTATAGTAAAAGCTGTCAGATTTTTCATAGATAATTAATTATTCGTACCGCAACTTTTTGGAGTTAAGCTAATATATATTTCTTTCCATTGTATGTTTTAAAATGTATCAGACATGCGCTGAAAAATTGAATATCTTAAGATACATGAATTATGCTTGTTTGTACCTTGGTAGGTACCTACAGCTAAAGGTGGTACCTAAGTGTAGGTGTAAATAGATTCGTATCGGTGATCTTTAGATTGCAGCTTATTTGCAATGGAAACTAAACATGCAGGTAAATAATGTTTCATTAAAACCAAAGCAGTACTCTTTTATAACAAACATTAAACATATTTGTAGGTATACATTAGGTGGGTAACAAATAGGAATTATAGTATTTTTTTACCAGGTACATAAGTAACACAAAATGCCACAAGAAATAAACAAATGACGTTTCATGAAGGTACATCGAAATGGAAGACTTGATAACATGGTACAAATTCAGAACATAAGTAATAAAAATTCTTGCTAAATGGAATGTCAAAATAGACCATAGCATGAACAAATAGTAGATGTGATATAAGTGATCATAGGAGAAACTTCAGTTCTATACCACAGCCATTATAATAATATAATACTTAGCAGTTGTATATTTACTTTAGTTAATTTTAAGAATTGGATTAATATCTAACACAAATGTGTTTATTTATGGTTGTATTTGCATTGTCTAACTAACATCACATCTACGTGAATTTTGTATTGACTACACTTCTAATTCTAACTAATATATTATTATAATTTATTTAATACGTTTCAAGACATTACAATGCGTTCAGTTTGACGGTATTACGTTATATTTTAACGTTATTAGACTTGATGTCAATAAAAAAAATGTATAGTCAATACCAATTTTTTAAACCGACTATCCTAGTGTGTTCTTTTGTAGGACTTGCCCATCATCAACCTCTCAAGTGGGCATTTTTTTGACCAGCAAGTAGGTACAATGATTAAATAAGATAAAAGACAAGAACTTGGGTCACTTTCCTATTACCACACACAATGCCTTTAAAAGTCGATACACAGGCATGTTATTCAAACTTCGTCTGAGCAATCGATCGATTCTAGTCAATTCCTTTAGTAATAAGCACCACAAACCCGTTTTACTAATATAAAAACGTTAAAAAAGCTGTAATCGGTGTCTCTTGGTTTTTTATAGTAGTATTAATGTACTTTTTATAAACAAAAATTTTAACTGTCAGTACAATTGCAATGAACTTTTGTTGAGTGCAGGCGCATAACAACATTATGACTCAGTTTCGCATAGTTAAACACTACAATATTGAGATTAACCCACCCTTGAAAATAAATAATCGTTTATATTCCGTAGTGTTTTTAGGTTCTTTTACACATTAATAAAATAGTCAGTTCAAACACAGCTTAGAAATAATTAATTGTATAAGAGTAGTAAATAAATCATTTTACTATGTAAATAAAAGCTACAACATAATATGTCATTCAAACATGTATCTGGTCATACTCGTCGACATCAGGGTAGCGCGTGGAGGGGCAATAAGCGCGCTCAGTGCAACCATCCAAAGTCTCTATGCTGCTTCGGTCTGACGAAGTCAGAATAGATTGCGTCGCAAGAGATCTTCTGCGAGACTTAGGGGACTTGCCCCTCCCCTTATGCTAGGAGGTTTTACTCTGCTTTTTGCCGGAGAGGTAGCACTGAACGCAGGTGGGCTGCTCGATAGCACACGCAATCGATTCCGTGGACTTGGAAACTACGATTCCCATCTTCATGGCCTTATCTTCGGCTTTGGCGAGTTGCGAGTAGTGCGTCATGCGGTCGAGCGAGTTGGTGCCGAGGCGCGCCAGCTTCTCGCCGGGCGCGGGCGCGGGTCCGGAGCGCGAGGCTCGCCGGCTGCCGGCGGGGGACTTGCACGGCGAGCGGTCGAAGCTCGCCTGCGGCGTGCGCATTATGCCCTTCTTGGGGGCCGCTGGCTTCGGCGAGCGAGCGCGGTCCACGCTGTTCTCGCGCGACTTCATTATACTGCCGCGCGGTGACCTCGAGCCATCGAAGCTCTGCTGCGGCGAGCGCGACTTGTCAATCGAGCCGCGCGGAGACTTCGACTGGTCGAAACTACCGCGAGGAGAGCGATGCAACGCCTTGGTCTGTTTGAGGCTCGACTTGTTAGGAGACTTGCATATTATCACTTTAGTGACGCGGTCGCGGTCCGGGGAGGCGCGGTCAGCGGCGCGGCTCGGTGAGCGCTCTCGGTTGATGCTGCCGCCGCTGCACGAACGGATTACCTTGATGCGCTTTTCGGGTGCCGCCTTTCTCTCGGGGGAAGACTTGAGGGATTGTGACTCCTGCTTACCTAGCTCCTTGACCATGGTGGGTTGGTACTGCGTCGGCTGGTGCGATGACTGGATGAGTCTGGCCTGGCTGCCGGTGCTGCCAGCGCTCAGAGTCGAAGTAGTGCTGCAAAAAAAATACATGCATATTGTTAGATTTAATGATAGACCGGGAACCTAAAACAAAATACTTCGCCCCACCCGGCACTGGTGATGTATTTTACGTTAATTGTTTATTAAATATGAAGCTTGTAGAATTGCTTGTGACGTTACCTGAGTGTGAGATGGTTCGGGGTCCGGCCGAGGCCGCGTTTAGCGGGCGGCGGTGGCGGCTCGTCCTCGCCCTCCGACTTAGTTCCCGCGTCGGGTTTCTCGGCGTCTACGGGTGGTGGCGGTGGAGGCAACACTCGCTTTGCGTTAGTCTCTGTTAGTCCAACAAAAGCTTTGTTAGTCACAGAAAGTTAAATCAAAAGCAAAATAAAAAAAACGTTGTTACAGCATACTTGGTGTTAGAAGAGCCCCTTCTCTCTTTGCGTAGTATTAAATTTCTAAGCATACATAGGGACAGACGGATATATAGAGCGGGAAGGGACTTTGTTTTATACTATGTAGTGATGAGTGTTTCTTGCTTATATACATAGATAGTTTTTTTATTATTTGCTGATGTTACACATACAGAGTATACCAAGCAAGCGTATGAAAAATATAGTGCCATGCAATGTTATATAATAATGTAGGTATTTTCAAGAAATGTGGTTATTTTTAAGAATAATTTACCTTGAATTTTGAGTTTGTTTTGTTCCCGTGATTTTGGCTCTGTTCCTGGACTCTTGGCGAATGCGACTGTAAAACATTGGAATAAAACTTAAGTCAAGATAATGTCTTATTAATACTCCATCCAATTTTAGCGTGTTTTGTGGTGTTGAATAACAAAATATTCTACAACCTTACCATCAATGCAAGGTATTTATTAAAAATAAGAAGGCAGTTGTATTAGTTAATTTGGAATTGCATGGCTCGTCGTCGCATATCGAGGCATTAAAACCGTGACAAGTGAATTTTTATATTTTGTCATAGTGTTTATACGTGTGGAAAGCTATACTGTATCAATCTTAGATTTTTCTAGACGCTAAGCGTAGAGTATCTTTGTAGAGACAAGCAATATTTTATTTACTCGCCTTTAACTTTGATATCATGTGCTCATCATAGGTATGCGGCTTTTAATCTTACCGATAGTCAGATTGTCTCCAAGGGTTTTACTTCGGTGTCTAAAAGTGGGTTCCTCAGGAGTAATATCCTGAGGAGGCTCTTCAGCATCCTGGGAGTTTTCGCGCGACAAATCACTTATCTGTAATTCACAACATTAAGTTGTTTATATCATCGATAATATTGAGGCTAATTGCCGACGATATTGTGTACAAGGTGTAAAAAATATAGCTCTCGAAAACTGAAGGTGTACAGTTCTTTTTACAGCTTATGCTATGAATCAAGTAAAATTTAGATGTGCCTACCTCAATATTCCCAGCTGAAAGTCGTTGTCCACTAGTTTTGGGTTTCTTTGTCTTGCCCAGTGTTTGAGATCCTTGCATTACTTGTACCTTAAATCAACCAATATAATATTTAAAGCTTGTAGAGATTATTCAGAATTTAAAAGTTTAGCTTAGAATTAGATACTGTACTTTTCTATCGTAGTTGAATATGTTTAATACGAAAGTATACGAACCTATCGTCGTCACCAGCCTGATTGAGTCCATTTTTGGACAATATGCTTACTCGATATTTGGCAGCATTTGATGACTACGCCAAAGTATTATTTATTATTTTATATCTCCTTTCCTGTATGTATTTTGGTGTGTTTGTGGCCAAATAAATAAATATTGGTGGGCTTTCCGCACAGCACTGTCTAGCCCCAAAGTAAGCTACTCAAAGCTTGTGTTATGGGTACTAGATAACTGATATATTTAATACATTATATACTTACATAGATCGATTTTTTTTATTATACATAGAAAACACCCAGACCAACGGAACAAATTTCTGCAGATCGTACACAAATTTGTTTTTTTTTATTTATTAGCAATTAAATATCTTAATACATACATTTGTGGTAAAAATAGCATCTAAAAACCACTAAGGTTTATGTCGGTGCCATCGCGAGTTAACGTATTTTAACAATACATCTGATTGCAAGTACCTAAAAAACTGAGAAGCTAGGTACTTATATGTGATAGTAATATTTAAGTGTATCATGTAATGCGAATAACTTATTACACATTACCTACCTATTTATGGTGAATAATTAGGGTCAAAAAGTATCTCTTAAGTTTAGATTTTATATTTGTTGGTGTCAAACTCTCGCGTAAATCCAAAGGTAGGCCATTGAGGCGGGAATCGAACCCTCTGCGTTGCAGGCGGACTCTCGCCCGCTGCGCGTCATTACATAATAAAACCCAACTAAATGTCTATTCTATTCTATACTACATTAGGTAGGTACTGCTTCTCGTTTCGCTTGTGATGTGAGGACTGCGTGTGTTACCTGATGCTTGGGCCGGTCGAGCGTGTGGTGCGGCGCGCGCGGCGGCAGCGGCGCCGGCCGCGTGCTCGGCAGCGACATGTTGCGGACAGACTCGCGGATTATCTGACGGATCGTCTTCAGGAACGCGTTGCGGAAGTCCGCAGTGCTGGAATTAACAACGAGCTGCGTTTACGACAGTAAAGCAAAAAAAATCGTGGTAAACATTTGTTTAGCACCAAGTTGAATCAACCTGTTGCGGAGTTGCTGTCAACATTTTGCTGGCAACACTGCGTGTTGCAGAGTTGATAACGGCATGTTCAATGCAGCAAATTCAATGTTGACAAGCTCTCGCCCGAGCAACAAATGTTGACGTGTGTTGACTGTTTAGCAACAAATGTTTACCATGAATACGGGGCTTAACATTGATAGTACGGTTGCCGGACTTAGGAAATTGTTTAACTATTCGTGTGAGTGACAATATGGTTTAGGGTTACTGCATGAAGTCGTAAATTGTCTGCGCTTAGCCAAACATCACTTTACGTTTACTTAGATTGACTACGAACTATGTATATGACTTATCTGATAACCTAGTGGTCAGCGGAGTCGCATACTATGCGACTCCGTAATCCGTATCCGTAATCCTATAATAATATTAGAACCGTGTGTGGCTTACCTGTTAGACAGTACGTAGACCTTTTCAGAACGTCTCTGCAACTGGCTCCTCAAATGTATGAGCTCCCATAAAAAGTGACTATCCATATCTTTAGCTGAAGAAGCGCGGACTTGCACTTCGGTCACCGGAATCAAAACTTGGTATCTTATTATCTCTACTTCGTTCGAGTTATTTTTAGAAGAAACTCCCTGAAAAGTTAGATAAACGCTCGTAGCTTTTGTGCACAAAGTCAATAATAAAAAGTTTCACAGTTTTACATTTTCATCGAGATAGTAATAAATAATTCAAAACTATGTAAATGCTTACCATCAACTTTTTCTTCTGTCTCAGTCTTTCTTTACAGAGGAAGACAACAGCGGATTTAAATACAAAGCACATAGCATGTAATTCCAGTCCTTTCTTAATTTTTCCTAGGAAGTCAGAAATATTTAACCATTCTACGCCACCATAATACAATAAATCACCTGAAAACAAAAAATATATATTAAAAGTTAGTTTTAAATATTATGCCTGTAAAATTTATAAAAAATGTGGGTAAAACTAACCAGGACTTAGATCTATTGGTTGCTTGCAAGACTTTTGGTGTTGTCTAAACAAGTGATCAAATATAGCACCATATTCTTCATGTATTCGTTGCATCTCGTTTATATGTTCCGCAACTTTCTCCATTCCCTTCAATGCCTCTGAAAATTAATTATAGGTATTTTTATTAATCTTTACATCTCTCTCTCTCTCTTTTAACATAGGCATCCCACTTAGGATTTTTCAAAATTCAACCCCTAAGGGGGTGAAATGGGATAAAAGTTTGTATGAAACTTTGTATTCCTTGGACGTTATTTGCATGTCGTATGAATAATATGAACGTTTAGCTAGTAAAAAATAAAAACGATACAATCATATCAAATAATCTTGAAATAAGCTACTAATGACCATTTATAGTGAACTTTAACTGAGGAATAGGGAAAAATGTTTTTACCGACTAAATGGAGATGCTCCTCAGAATTAACATCAGTCAAATTCCTCAATTGTTGAAGCAGTAAAGGATACTTAAGTATCCGTTGGATTGGCTTAATTAAGTAGGACTCCAACGTTGAAGAGTGTTGTTGTTTTGGATTTCTTGCGGACAGGAACTCTTGTAAGGCTTGATTGCCTTCGTCTAAAAAAATAAAATTACCTTTAGGATTTCAAATCGTGGTTGAAAAAATACGCTAGAATGTCTTGCTATTTAAATCAGCCAAAGATGCAAAGCCAAAACCCTTGAGAATTAAATCTTCTATACTTAATTTTGTTATAATTATTTTAAGTTATACCGACGTATTGTTGTCATTAATGTATCCTAAAAAAGAAACACTTACTGGGATGCAGAACCTTCTGAGCTTTGCTATGACTGGCACAGAAAGAACTGTACAATTTAAAATGATTAACGTAATACAGAAAAGCGTTCCCGACCGCAAACAGCGCATTCTGTGAAAAGAACAAATTAATCAAATGGAGCCCTGGGAACGTAGTGTCACTAGTAATTTTCAATTATTTGAATATTTATAAATACATTCGTGTTATCATACCTTGAATTGGCCGGAGAACTCGAAGTGATGAAAGTTGGGTTCAGCCTCGAGCGCTTCCTCTAAGTTTTGCAGGAATTGTCTTTGAAACGTCACTATCTCTTGAATGTTCCCAAACAAGGCGTTGATTTCGGCGTTTGATAAAAAAGTTTCCCTCTTCAGCGGCTCCAGGTAATTTTCCAGTAGATTGTTGAGATGCTGAAAACCATTGGACTAGTCATTGACGTTTACTGCGGTTTTAAATTAAAGTACGTGGTTTAATTGTGAAGTATAGTCTCAAGTACTCTCAGCCGTCTCATAAATTATTGTTGGCCATTAGCGCGTTAAAAAAAACGGTTTTTTACTTAAGTACAAACGTAAAAACGTTTCAAATAGGTATAGGTCCTTATTCATAATGGTCTATGAGCGCGCCTTTAGCTTATCAGACCGATAAGTCTGTTGCTGTCTCTTTTCGTTGGCATCAAAGTGACAGTGAAAAGAATACTCTATTGAGCCGCTATAAAATGGCAGGGATTATAAATAAGAAGGATAAACTTTTATTTTCAAGAAGGTACATAGGATTTTATAAAAAATTATAATTTTTAATATTTTAAATTTTTAAACGTAAAAGGCCAGTACTTAATAAGTCATTTAAAATTATGTACAGCAAAGTTTTCGTGTTCATGAATAATTAAATAGAGGAGGAAATGTCTGTATTTGAAATGCAAAGCCTAAACTGAATCATCAAGACTTCGCTATTAATTTTGAGCTAACCAATGTATGCATTTTTGTTAAAGTAAACTTCTAAGTAAACTATACCAGTACTATCGCAAAGTTACGCCCGCACTATACGTCTTGTTATGTGCAGATTAACTTAACTCAATAACGTCTGCTTGCTACTCGTAATGCAGAGAAGCTAGTTGCGACATTGTACTACATTTTTTTTTTTTTTTTTTTTTTTTTTTTTTTTATACAACTAGCTGATGGAACAAGCAGATGGTCCACCTGATGTTAAGTGGTAACCATCACCTATAAACAAAACATTGCCCCGTAGGTCACGCACAATAGGAACGTGCCCTACGATGCACTGCCCTGCGTCCATCAACTTGAGGCATACAGATGTTAAGCCTCATGTGCCTGTAATTACACCGGCGACCACACTCTTCAAACCGAAACACAGCGTTGCTGCTTGGCGGCAGAAAAAGGCGTGGTGGTAGTACTTCCCCGGACGAGCCCTTCACAAAGAGCTCTACTACTCTTATGTCATATCTAGTATTACATGGGTTTGTGATGTGTCGAGTTAGATATATTTGGGTTAACAAATATATATACACACCCACACATGCTTCAGTACCTAATTTTATTATTAAGTGTCGCAAGATTCCATTTATTTTGCAACATAACCGGGATAAAGAAAAACACGCAATGTAATCGCATGAATTTGCATAAAGTACAGAAAGAAATGACATAGAGTTGATTAAAGTTTTCGTGATCATGGCGCATGCAACTGTGCTGAAATATCGGGATACAATCGAACTCACAAATCATGGTAAATATCCTGTTTTAAATGAAAATTAAGCCAATTATTGTGAGACAAATTCATTTAATATCTTCGTTTCATGTTAAAACTGACCCACTTCCTGTATTTGATGTCGACTGGATTGAATAGCATATTTCGTAGCCAATAGCAGCCACGCTAAATGAGTCAGTCTTTTGTAAAGCAAATAGAGAGCTCATGTTCTTTCTGGGGAAAATGCATAGAAAAGAGGAACATTTATAATCGTTACATTCATAACGGATCCGACGAAGTCGTTATTACAGAAAGGTTTTTATGTCCATTAAGCCAAAAGTGCACCTATCCATTTGTGTCACCTTAAAGCCAAATCACCAATCGGTAGCAGTTTTATTAAACAATACGATATAGCGATTCAGGTAAGCCAATTCAAAAATTTTTATGAACTTGAAATAATAATGGCAAAAGTTGAAATTAAAAATGTAAGACTTTTTATATTAACTCCTCAAAATATCTACATTTCCAGCGAAAAACAGATTCTTTTTACAGTATAATAGCTTTGCAATACCCGTGAGATAACTTCCGTATTCGTAGTGTGTAGGTAATGGCTCACCTTGACATAAGCTCGCTCAGTATCGACCAGCTCCAGTAGGACCTTCCTGAGTTTATCGGCGTCGGACAGGTGTCGCGAGGGAGTGCCGGCGGCGGCGCTCGCCACGCTCCCCGTGGGACTGCCGCGACGAGTCTCCGCTGGCGACCGGCACCATCCGGTCACCTGTTCTGCGCTCTATTTACACAAAAGTCATCATCATTTACCATCATTAGTATTGAGATTGACAGCCTTCACAGCTCAGTCGGAAGCAGCTCCGCCTTTTTTTTATACAGCTAGCTGATGGAACAAGCAGATGGCCCACCTGATGTTAAATGGTAACCATCACCTATAACAAAGCATTTGGTGGTGGTGGGATCGATCCTCATCAAGAGCAAACATTTTCGGAAACATCCTTCACTATATAAAAACAACATAATTTCGTTTACAAATCTCTCCCCCCTGACGCCCCATCCATTAAAAAGTTCCTTTTACGATATTAGGACGCTCATTGTAATTTATTACTCGGAACGATAAATTTATATAAATGAACATTACAATTTTACACACGACTACAGACCCTTTGGCAAAGGCATTTGAATTCAGCTCCCAAATTGTTGCAAACACAAAAGATAAGTAGGTATAATTGAATGCGTAGCAAATAACAAATTGTATTTTTCTTTTCAATTTAAATGAACAAAAACCTTTTGGGATTTGAAAGAGCACACATCAACTGTGGACGCCATATGTATAAAATAGGTACGTTAGCTTTATTTACGAAACACAAATAAAGTATTAAATAAAGAAAGTAATGAAAAAGGAATATAATTCAAAGCTCCTGGGACTGTATCGGACAGATACGAGTAGAAGCAATTTTTCCGCGTTCAAATAAATGAAAGAATAGACTTTATTTTCATTTTTTTTTATGAACTGTGGATGGAACAAGCATTATAGGGCTCTTCTGATGTTAAGTGATTACATTCACCTATAACAAAATCTTGCCTCGCAAGTCACGGGACCATCAACTTGAGACATACAGGTGTTAAACTTCATGTGCCTGTAATTTCACCGGCCACCACACCCTTCAAACCGAAACACAGCAACATTACTTTCTCGGACGAGCCCTTTACAAAGAGCTAAAACGTTACGTCAAAATGCAGAACTAATTAATAGGTACAAGTATTTGCAAGAATATAATTATGAATGAATGAAAATGCTTTATTGTACACCTTACAAACTAACAAAAAATGGACAAGGTTTAAAAAAATAGAGATATGTACAATGGTCTGTCTTATCGCTAACAAGCGATCTCTTCCAGACAACCTTTGGATATAAAAGAATATAAAAGAGGTTGGTTTGGGTGCACCAAAAAAACATGATGACAAAATAACAAATTAAACAACATACCTAACTACACAATTATGTGAGGCGGATTTGATTTGTCGGTAGATAATTCAGTTTCAAAAGACTTACCTTCAGTAAATTTTCGATCTCGAACGAGTTAGTCCTAGAGCTGACTTTAGGTGGTCCACTGATGGTGTCATTTCCATGCGCGTCCGTTTCTGGACTGTATAATTCTTTGCCTGCGTACATGATAAAAAAAACAGGCTTTAGAGAAATCATTAGCCAGGGATACTGCACATATTATTATTGTGCTAAATTGGTTTTGATCCTGGTTTGGTTTGAGTTTGTTTTTATTAGTTTAGAATCAATCAACATTACGAAAATTGTAAGCCTTCATATTTTATGTTCTAATTGTTCCTTGTCACGTAAGGTAGTGCTACAACTAATTGTCAGCACTGATCTGTATTAAACAAGTAATAGAGACCAGTGATGTCGTTCCCTGGGTCAGATTAAAGTCGTATTATAGTGCGGTTTCAACTTGTATTATAAGTCAACAGCAAAATGTTTTAAGTAATACTTTTATTTATACATGTACCTACCTACTAACAATATACCAGTTGAAACACCCATACATTAAAAATAACTAACAATGACCCTACCTCTTTTTAACAAATATCTATAAATTTTTAAATGAAAAGGCTATTCCTAGGTTTCCCATTTCGCTGATAAAAAAAACATATCTTTTAAGTAACATTTATTCACGCTATAGTAAATATTACATTAAAGTACCTGTAGGTATAGGTACTCAAAAAAGAGTAAAAGTATAATACACCAAACATGAACAAGAATAGTAATATAATTGAGAAAAACCCATCACATAAGACAAGTGTTTTCGAAGGAGTAAACTTGTTTCATGTTAAGGAAGGGATCGCGTAATCTCTCACTCGGTAGGCAAGGTGGGATATCTACCGCATAATCAGCGGGTTGCGGGCATCGCCAAATGGATCCCAATTACCGCGTAACGACGCCGCCGTAACCATTCCGGAGATGGCCCAACGACCTGACTGCTCCGCAAGGATGCTCCGGAAATGGAACTAAACTTGTCAATTCAATAGAAAGTGCCGTAACATTAACGTTGCATTTTAGATGCTACTTAAAATTTTCATGTATTTTTTAAATGATAAAAGGCTTTGATTTTATTTAATGTAACTACATCTTGGTGTTTCCTAAATTAATTAACCTTCTTCCTCATGTCGTGTCACCAGTTTAGATAGCATTCATTTTTCACTTGTGCTTCTTTCAAAGGACGTTATTATTATGGACATTATTTTCTTCGTGAAATATTTTTTACTTGGTAGGTATTAAGAGATCTGAGGGAATGTCTACTGTGCCTGGGGATCAAAGTCGTAAAACTGATTCAGTTCTTTTCATATTTTTTATGCTCTGTCATGTTGATAAAACTGTTTAAAATTCATTAAAAACAATGCCCTTCGACAAATATTTTACCTTGCCATAGACATAGGTACTTTTTCTAGTTTCTAGCATAACACTTTATGTTTTAGTCTTACCTACGAAGATACGCTCAAGGTAGGTAATTATGAGTTTAGTTAAATAGCATTAATTAACTATTACAAACTATGGCAACAACAACAATCTAAGTAAGACAACCACTAAGCAACTTATAACATAACAACCTGTACATAAGTATTGTTACAAAACGTGCGATCTTCAAACTCAGGTGAGCTTCATCCCTGATCATTAATTTATTAAAACATAAAGATGAATTATCTTTATCTATATGGATCCAATAAAAAAGAAAATGTATTGATAAGCGTTTTGATAAAAACCGTTTAAATCAACCCCCATATTTGAACAAAACCCAATAAATGTCGGCGGAGATAATGTTAACAAATATGCGGGAACGGATGCGAAATGTTGAGACGTTTCAATTCAATATGCCCAACCGTTGTCAAAAGATGTTGAGTTTCAATATCATGAGAGGAAATTACGAGGCTCGTGATGAAAGTTCCACGTGAAGCTGGCTTTATGACAAGAGTCGCACAATGAGTTTTGGTAGCCGCGCGTCAACATTGAGCACAAGCAAATAGCTGGCGGTGAGGAGGCCTTTTCGAGAACATAGCTATTTTTGTCACAAATTTTACACAAAACCTTTCTTTAGGTAGATTGCAAGTACTTGCTTGCATAAAGATTGGATATTTCCTGTTATCACAAGAGCACACTCTTGATAATTTACAAGATAAAAGACGCTGCCTTTTTTAAGAAATGTATTTATGGAAAGCTATTTTTGGCTTATAAACGAATATGACTAGATGCATAATCTTAAACAGAAACAAAAATGTTACCAAGAATAAATAAAAGTCTGCTACTCACATTAAAACAATTCTTAGAAAAACAGTCACACCCAACAGAGCTTATCATTCGATTGTTGCCGCACCCCGCTTCGAACTCGGATCCCTTGTCAAGGCAGCTCGCTCCGAGACACTCGTGGGTATACGTATATCATAAGCACAAAACAAAGAACTTGAATCAATATGTCGTCATAATTGCCTCTTGTGGTTCATCAGTGAAACGAGATTTTCATATGAACATGGCTTGTTTATTAATTGCGATTTATGTGTAGGTGGTGTGATTGCAAATTAGCAAAAGTTAAGACCAAATTTATATATCAATAAAAGTGGAGCATAATATTTTTTGAAATGTTATTCGTAATCGTTCAACCTTAAATAATTTTGTCATTTCGTAAACTTAAACGAGAAAGAATGTAAAAATGGGTCAGGGTTTAATATTATTTCGTTCATTGAGGGTCATACATACCCTCGAAGGGTAAAGGTAGGTAACCTTCTTCGGCTAAATTTATAGCGTTCCAGAGACCTTTTTTGATTAATACCGTAAAGGGTGACATAAATCTTACCCTTCAAGAATTATTTGGATTTAAATAATCTAGAACATCAATGAATACCTATGTACTAGTACAACAAAAAACTACTAAAGTTCAAAGCAAGCCTTGTGACGTTTTCTCCTTAACTGATTTTGCTTTTGAGCTATTTTATTGAAGAGCTTTTTATCAGGAATTGAAGTTTCAATCCAGTACTTTTGGTACGAACTATTTGGAGCCCTCTCCATCCAATTAATTCCCGTAATCCTAAAGATGTCAAGGAATAGTAATAGTAATAAAAAAATCATTTTCAAAAGTTACTGGAAGAAGTCCACTATTCGCTGGACATAGCATTCCCTATAACTTTCCAAGAAGTACGATTCTGAGCCTTGTCCAGCCACTTCTTGCGATCCTCACGATTCATCGAAACATAGAAACAGTAAAACAATAATATTGTTCAAACGAGAATTCGTAGAATAATTATTCTTGTCAATCGTAGAACAATTATTATTGTTCTATGAATTCTCTTACCCTCTGCTAGCGACCTCAGATGACAAGTCAGGTTTTCACACTTGTTAAATGAGTATCATAAAAGCAAAAAAAAATAAGTCTGCTTTTTTACTAACTCAATATTGTTTTCACAAAAAAAGACCTAATGGTTTCTTACACAGTTTCCTTGTATCTTCTATGGTTTCAGATTTCCCCTTAGTGAGCCACAATGTATGTAATATTTTTATCACATTACTAATGGTTTCGGGTGCTCAGGTTAAGCCACTGTATAAAATACAAAAATAACCATGTCTCATTTAAATAAACGGATAATGACTAAATGATCGGTAAAGCTTTAAATTCAAATTAACGTAATCTTTATTGTTCACGACAAACGGTACCTCATGAATTCGTAATTGAACAGTTAAATGCGAGACATAAACGTATGTTCAATATGTACTTTCCCGTGTACGTTTCATTACTTGAATACTTACAAAGTGTAATGTGCTTGGTACTTGTTTAAGTTTAAATGTGTATAGTAAACATTCATCACGCTCTTATTATATCGAGTTAAGCTGCTTCTCTACTTTACCATTCATTCAGCATTACCAATTTCATAAGGACGGCTTTGCCGTTTTATTACATGTTTGATAGTCAGAACATCTATTCAGCGTTGATTGCAATTTAAACTGTTACCTACGGTTCACATCAATTCGTAAATACTATACTAATGTTATAAAAATGCACTCAACTATATTTTTCACAATCGTAAACAATATTTATGTAAAATAAAATAACTTATTAATATTGTGTGGCACATAATATTTCTGGCTATTAGCCACGAGAACGAAGACTTAGGGAGAATCCGAGACCATGCCAAGTATTACGCAAATATGGTGATTGAAGAGTTGCTTGTTAAGCGATAGGCGCTTCAGAAGGAAATAATACTACAAAAAAAGATGGCAGCATTCCATCGCTATATCTTCCATAAGCTAAATAATTGAAACTGATTTTGATATAAACATTTTACATTTTTAATTTCAAAATACGTATAAAATCTAAACAACAACACTGTCTGTAATCATATCCATAAAAAGTCTCGATCTCATAAATTGATAGCGCCGAGAGTACAATACCAATTCAAATAAAATAACACATGAAACTCATACGTGCAAACTGTCTTCTCTGGCAAATATCAATAAAACGATACGATTACGCACGAACAACAGTTTAATTCAAACAGGACCATCTATTAGGAATAATGTCAGAGAGAGGTAGTTATGTAGGTATACGGAAGGGTTGAACACTGTAAAGGTTATCATCATGACGTGGCAGCTGCGGGATGAAAAGCGATACCACAGCATAACAGAGCATAAGCTAAAAGCTCCCCGGTAAATAATAATCCACAGAGTCATCGCTGCGACGAGCCGTGACATAGATGGATAATGAAAAATATCAAAGAGCCACAGCTAAAACATTATGCTTTTACATTCTAAATGCGTAAACATACAAATTTTGAGATAATCAATGTTGAGACTATAAATAAAATAAAACGCTCAGGCTAATAGTCTATAAAGTAAAAAAATAACAAAGTTCACTTTATGACATTTTAGTCAAACTTTATAAAAGTAATTCTCATCATCGTAGTCATTCATTTTGTTAAATATATTTCGTGCAATTTTTGACTGCAATAATCCAACGTGAAGTCAAACTTATGAGTTGTATTCTTAGCGTTTATTATAGCTAGTAATTGAGTAAAGTAACTATGCAAAGGTAAAGGATGAAGGTATACGGCTTAATTGTAAAGTGGAACAGATATCTCAGCAAGGTACTCACTCCAAGCAGGCGCCGGCACAATGAGGCCGGATATCATGTCGTCGGAGATGACGGGCGGGTCTGTGGGCGGCGGCGGGCACACCAGCGAGTCGATGATGTCGTCGGTAGCCGCGCGCATCACGCCCGTCAGCTCAGGCGGCTCGGTGCGAGATGATCTGATTTAATCATTTAACATAATACGCATTTATATATGTACATCTACACTTAATAATCACTACATAGTATAAAACAAAGTCGCTTTCTCTGTCCCTATATCCCTATGTCCCTATGTAGGCTTAAATCTTTAAAACTACGCAACGGATTTTGATGCGGTTATTTTTATTAGATAGAATGATTCAAGACGAAGGTTTATATGTATAATACATGCATGATATAGTAGAAAAACAATGTGCACCCGTGCGGATCAGAGGCGCGCGGGCGGGTCGCTAGTATCATTATAAATAAGATTATAGGAAATATTATTTGTATGTTTGTAACGAATAACGTCAAAAGCTATGTTCCATTTGCATCATTAGACCGCTACATTATCCCTGAGTAACATGGGCTATATTTTTTTCTAGAAAAAAAAAACATGATACATTTTACTCCACGTTTACTCCAAAGAGTTGAAGAAATAAAAATCCACTAGTGCGAAGCCGGGACGGGCCGCTAGCTTTGCGAATACGAAGATGGTAAATATTTTATTTTATATGACTGGCATACACCGGTGTCGTTAATCTCTCTGAATATGACAATTTGAAAACATTGTGTATAAACAGGGTACACCCGTACCCTGAGTCATGTATAAAGACTGTTTTGTAGTTTTGAATGTCTGATTCAAGACTAAATTGTATAAGAATTGATTATGATTTACTCGATATTGAGCGATGTTTTAAGAATTGCAATGAATAGGTACAAATTCGACTTTTTTAGGTCGACACGCGGAAGTAAGGTAAGCCAGACAAATTGAAAACACTTTACACTGATATAAATACTCGTATTCCATATTAACACACTGGCTAATCGGATGTTGGAATAAAAATTTACATAGGATACGTCACGAACAGATTATGTCGTCAGCGATTACGGAAAACCGTTAGCCCTGGAGGCTTCCTGTGGGACGCGACCGGTTCTGCGAACGAACATATTGATCCGATGCCATTTCCAGATTAGATCCGAGTTCTCATATAAACAGATCGTGTCATTTACAGAAAACTCATGGAAATGATTTTCTAGAACGTACCAGTTGGCACATACGTACGAGAATTACGTATTACGCTTATAAGCAATTCTTTTATCATAGGTAAGGCAAAAAGTTTTTATTTGTACTACTTTAACAGAAATGCGGATTGTTTATTCGGAAAATAAAATTCATACTAGGAACTCGTAACCTATTTGAATATTTTCCACGAATAAATGTACTGAAATGCACCGTGTGTACCGAGTTAATGAAAAATCGGAACCATTAAAAACAAGCGCTATATTTCAGAATCCGTTGTTAATCAACAGGATCCATCTTTTTTTCATGCAGCTACAGTAATGAAGGTAAAGTGAAACTTATCGGACCGGAATGTTAAAACGATTTAGTCATAGGTTTCATATTATTCCTTTTTTTTAAGTAATATATTATTTAGACACGGTGATAGAAAAGTAACCAGGACATTGCATTGGAACTGAGAGTTTAAAAAAACGAAAAAATAATACATTTAATTCAACACGCGTCGCGAGACTTTTCCTCAGAATACGGAATCAGTGCTAAAGTTGAACAATTGTTTTCGTTTGGTTCACAAAGGAGAGGAAAGATCTTCGTAGTTTCACTAGTGACATAATTCATTAATTATACAAGGCGCAAACTTTACCACGCTTTATGCGACAGCAAACGACTGCCTCGGAAACGGAAGAGCTTTATACGATTTGAATGAGATAAAACAAGTCATAACAATAACAATATCATGAAGGCAAGAGCACCGCACTTGTTTCGGGAAGACATTTGTTGAGGAATATTATTTATGGCAGCGCGTGGCAAAGTGCCGTAGAGCAGCGCAATAATAGTGACAGCTGACAATGGCTAGCATGGCGTCACAGCTTGTAGCAGAGAGTGGAGGCAGGTGAGGCGCTGCAGGCGGTGCGGTAGCGGCGTATGTAGGTCGCAGCCTCCGCCGCGCACTAAACTTGTCGCGCCCGCGAAAGGTCAGGTGTATGAGGGCGGGAAATGCCGATGAACGGGAACGGGCCTCGCGCTGCCCCAGGCCCCGGCCCAACTCGCCTCCTCCGGTACGCTGCCAGCTTTAGCTTCCGTTTATTAGGTGCTTGGCGTTCGACTTCCCGTGCCCTCGCGACTCGCGAGTGCTTCAACCCTCCGCTAAATAGAAACGGACGACCTGACCTTTTTTATTCAGAGAAATGTCGCTCGGTCCGCAGCGATTTATTTAAATTCAATGTTAACGAATACGTCTTGCTGGGAAGCAGATTAATCAACGACTTTGCTAATTTGGTCGATGATTGGTTTTCTTTCATTTGCATGAGAAATCTGTAGCTTAATAAAAAAACTTAGTTTTGTACAATTTTTTAATTGTGAAACTGATTAATATTTCACAATGATTACAATAATATGGGATTGTTCTATAACGATATTAGCTTGGTGCTACTATTAAAGTAATTGTAAAATTATACAAACTTACCTCATCATCATGACCAGGGAAAGCTCTTCCTGAAGCACACTCTCCAGGTACATCATATCTAGGTCGGAAACGATCGCTCCGTTGATCACCATTATCTCGTCGCCTTTGATTATGCCTGACACAGAAAACAGGCATATCTGCTGTGATTGTTTTTACTTTTTATAAACCAAGAAAACACAGAGAAACAATCGCGATTAAAAATTCAACATCAACCTGATCTATAGGGTATCGATTGGCATTAAGGATGCAAAGCTGATTAAAAACGATTCGTAATTCGTACGTAATAAGGCTCAGTTGTAAAAAGATGGATAAAGTTTGCTTGGAAGGTAAAACAAAAGCCAAGTACAAAACAACTTTTGATTGCATTCAATGTGATATATTTGAAGGAGATGTAAGGAATATGAAGGGATTATTCAAATTTTTGTTTATTGTTTCGTATCATAAAAGGTAGATTAAGTCACCTTTGTTTGTTAGGATTACCTACCGTTTTGCATGGCAACGCTCTTGTCCTCGACGCGGCTCACGTAGCAGCACAGCTCATCCTGTCTCTCGGCGTTTTCCATAAGATCAGCTTCTACGCTGAATCCCCACATTTGCTCGAGCGTGTTGCGTTGTAATTCCACTTGATAAAGGATCTTGGCACAGACTTCAACCACTTCGTGAGTGTGCAACTGTTTAAAGAAAGGTCTAAGTAAGAAACCCTGTTTATCACTTCCGTTTCTTTTACAATTGCCATAGTAAAATACTCAAGTGAACGTGATAAAATCAGTTATTTCATTTTCCTCGCATCAAACTAAAATAATAACGGATTCAAAATTAAAGAGTAGCTGATTTAGTTTTATATTTCCATTTTTATTAATTTAATTTCCGGATGCGACGTCGCTACAGTTTATTTCAAGTTTGTTTTTACATGTTTCTTTAGCTTATCAAACCCAGGATAAATTATTCTAGAAGAAAATCCTATAAATCTAAAGGCATCTCATGTACTGTTTGCAACAGCGGTTACAACTTGTTTGTGCTCGAATGTACCTACAATATGCAGACAGAAAATCTTTATTAGAACCTGATGCTATTCGATAGAAATCGTTCGTTTTACTGTCCACAGCTTGTTTTCTGTTATACCGAAGTATCCTTCAACATATTTGTGAGTAGACAGAACAGGCAGGTGATAATAAAAATGTTTCTTCTACATCCACATCTATCTGTATTCTATGGCAGAATATCAAACCTGAACATTACATTAAACACAAAAGTGCACACATTACTAGATATTTTCAATGTGAAAGCTTTGAATTCATATGGAAATTTAGTATGAAGTATTTTGAAACATATAGAACAAGTTTTACGAAACTCATTTGCATAAATTATTTGCTGCATTGAACTAGTATTTTTGAGGTAAATAGGGGAAAGTAGTAGTAGTAGCTTAGCCAGATTTTATACAAATATTTTACGCTATATTTAAAATACGTAATATATTATGTATGTTATGTGAAGTGTAATTATAACATCCTGAACACCAAACGTTGAATGAATCATTGTTTTTTTATAGCGCAATTTAGAATGGATATGTTAGATACGTTTAATCCTCTTCTTGTCGGACCTCAATCAGGGAGGAGCGTGTTAAATCCCCCAAAAACGTTGAGGGTTAAAATACAATTAGATTGATCAGAAAGTAGCATTTTCCCGATTCAACTATCTGCCCCTATCTGATTGCCAAAGTCTTGTTACCCTGTCCAATTCATTTGGTTTTGTTTTACTACCACCACGTAGACAACTTAATATAATTATACAGTAAATTGGCCCAGCCCGTTTAAAACCATGGTACAAGGGCAGCTTTCAAGGTTAGCTTGGAAGTTATTTGACACTGTAGCGATTTTGTTAAATTAAAACTACCAAGGTAGTAGCTAAAAACATAATTGTTTCATGTCCTTTAAAAACTTTTAATCAGTAGTGTATGTTTTCGACAGCTTTCACAGTTCAGTTGGTAGTAATTCCGCATTCTGTGCGTTGGATGTGATTTCGATCCCCACCAAGAACAAATATTTGTGTGATGAACATAGATCTTCGTTCTTTGTCTGGGTGTTTATAAATTATTTGTAGGTATTTACAAAACTACATAAGTATTATATGAGCTATCCAAGTTCCCATGTACTGCGTGGGAAGTCCACCAATATTAATTTATTCATATAGATATTTTATAAATAACATAGAGTTGCTAGTAATTTAACTTTATTAAATGTACTTACTTAAGAGTACATGACTCTAGTTATCTCAATATTGCTAAATTTGTTTATTATAATATATGAAGCTTACATCTTTTAACAAGCAAATTTCAATTAAAAACGTTCGCTCGCTACGCTGACTTTTTCAAGCACGTATGTAGCATGACACCGGCTTCTCATGAAAATGTAAATTGTATAACGAAGTTTTTTGTGCGAAGCTTTACATTACATCAATAACTTTATTGGTTATTTAATTATAAAGTACACAAGTTCCTACAATCTGCTGCTGGGTCTTTGATCTACCCTTTCCATTATTGTGCGATAGGTACCTAGCATTGGTAAGCTTAATCTATTTACTTAAATACTTACGTATGTTTCAATAAGATCACTGCGATGTGGCACAAAGTAATTGTGGTCTTCCATGTCACGTCGTTTCTTGACGCGCACGAAGTGCTCGAGCGCGTTGAGCGAGCGGCGCGCGCAGGCCCCAGCGAGGAATTCCTCCACAGACATGCCTTCACGCACGCCAACAGTGGCCGTTGTGCCTTCGGGCAGTGACACACGCACTGCTGCTTCTCCCTCATCGCGAGACATCTGGACAGGGAAAACATACTCCTTTTTTCTGTAGGCGTAGCATTGATGTTGATGACATTCTAGGTGATACTTCCTATTGTGCTACAGTGAAACTACGTTGTTATTTTTACATGCTACGCCGTGGACAAAATTTCTAATAAGCTTTTGGAGAGTATATGAATGTGGATTTAGTGTTTTATATTAATTAGAACTTACTACATTAATACCATAGGTCAAAAAGACCGAAGCTACCAACGAGTTTTTAATATTTTAATTCCTTTGATACAAAACAGTCAGGTACATTTTATGCACTTTAAACTTAAGTTGAAAATTATTCCGCGTTTGACGTCGCCGTAACGAGCTTACGGTGATCTACTTGAGAAAGGCTTTCAGAATAAAATTATATTTATGCTCATTCTATTCTGCGAACTTCAAGTTTACCCAAACCAACAAGATCTCTTCTCAGTAATCCTTGTAATGAAATTTAATTTCAATTAGTCAGGTTCGCAACTCGTTTTCAATTTGGGTTTGTGACACATCGACATATTAAAATAAGATTTAATGTGCTATAACATTTTTTATTAAACATATTTTTCTATATAGCCCTTGATAATTAAAAGAATTGAATTGATATTTATTGATAAAGTATACCAAATCGTTGATCTATTTAGGAATTAAAGATTAAATTATGTTTAAGCGTTTTAGGTACATAACTTTTAGATTAAACTTACGAGGTCATTTAAGAGGTATTTCTTAAATGACCTATCTTGTTTGAGTTCAGTAGAATTAGTTGTTAAAACAATGGTGGCTAATGACGAGCAGTCACCGTCAACCGGCGCGAGTAATAGTCTCCTCTCGTGCCAACCTGCATTATACACTGAGGATAAGAGGCACGCCACCTCGACTTTCCCTTTACGAAAGCTATGTAATTTATATTGCCTTTACCTTCAGACAAAACACATTTGAAAACAAAACCTGCAAAAGGTAGAGCCAAATAAATGAAAAAACATTTGAAAAAGTGGAGTATTTCACAAACACTCGCGAAACCGACCCGAGACCCTACTCGTGTTTATTGCAATTTCACTGTGATTCAGCTAGTTTCCGAATTGTGATTGAATACACAAACAAGAAGATCAAAGGAGCTTAACTTACTAGGAAAGTGGTTGCATCGTAATGGATTTACCACTACATAATAACTAAGCTCTCTTCAAAGTAATTACGCAAATATTTTGATGAAATTATTTTATGCAAACCTTGGGATGTTGATAAATGTTTGAGGTACAAGGACAACTAAATCTGAATGATTTATGTATTGTTTGAAATATTACAAAGCTTACAAGTTTAACTAACTAAATCATGTCTCAAGCTACCCACTTTTCATAAGGGCTCGACATTGAAATGGGTATTTGACATTTTAGTTTTTTGTCTCTACTATTAGAGTAGTAATGGATTCCGCTATAGACATTTCTCTTTTATCCTGTCATATGAAAAAGATAATAATTATTATATCTTAGACAACTTGTTTTGTTAACATACAGTTTTAGCAAGTCAATGCGATCTGTTTTTAATATTAGTACCTATGTTTGTTAAAACATAGGTATGTACTAATATTGTTAATGTTAATATGACATACTAGTTGCGCCCCGCGGTTTTACCCGCGCAGATTTAAATCCGGTATTCCCACGGGATAAAAAGTAGCCTATGTGCTATTCCCGACTATAATCTATCTCTCTACCAAGTTTCATACAGATCCGTTCAGCCGTTCCGGCGTGAAAGAGTAATAAACATCCATCCATCCATCCACACAAACTTTCGCGTTTATAATATTAGTCGGATTATAATATACATACAGGATAAATATGCTTTAAATAAATATATCATAGCCCATCGGTACCAAAAATATAGCGTTTCCAACTAAAAGCAAGTAAGTTGTCCAGACGGCCATCAGTTTAAAAGGGGGCGCTACACACAGTAGATATACCGCAAATACAGCGTGCTTTCATTATCACATCTACTGGTTGTGTTACATAAATTCTGTGATGTCCAGTATTCACAGCATTCAGAAGTTAAGCTCAACATACATATTAATGTGTACGTACTGAAAAAAACAACTAGAATATCATAGAAAATGAGCAGGCTGATCAACATTAAACTAGTAACCGAGGCAGTTACACAACGCTGCTTTCAGACAAAAGGTGCGGACTGCAGCTAAGATAATGCAGATTAAGATTGCAATATTCTCGTACCGTATGATTTAGATTCCTATGCTGCCGCCCCGAGCGGTAGCATAATTATATTTTATTTTTAGAATAAATATTTTTTTTATTTACCTATAAAATGTGATATCGCCAAAGTATTATAATCTCAAAATATATAAAACTTCCTAGGCTTATTTGCTTAGTTCATAAAATTCCCTTTCTTCTTTAGTATCAAATATTTCATTGAAACTTTGATAAGTCAAAATACAACCAATGAAATTATTTGAATTTATCAGTATTTTTGCAATTAAAAAATTAATGATAATTATAGAAAATACTTATCGCTAGCCACCTTTATGCATCCCTCGCTTGCCTCCGATAAATAGGACTGCTCGGCTACTTGTAGCAATTCAGAGAGACAAAGATTCGTTGTAACTTTTGTAGTTGCTCAAAATTACTAATCACTAGGCAACATGATACCAAAGTTCAAAGTTACCACCTGATGTTAAGGGCCCGGCAACAGCAGCTCGTAGTTTCGAGGTGCGATTGGCTATTATTTCATTTTATTTCATTTCGGGGAGGTTGTTTGAAAGAATAACTATCCAGTGACACGCATAAATACTGTTCGAACACAAATAACACAATAATATAAGGGATACATGCCCGAATCAGAAATCATTTTGGTATTAGTATGTTTGGCCTTACGTTTACGGATAGTTATTCTTTTAAACACCTTATACATTCAACAGTTTACAATAAAGATTATTCTGATTCTGGAAAAAAAAACCTCCCCGAAATGAAATAAAATGAAATAATAGCCAATCGCACCTCGAAACTGAGAGCCGCTGTTGCCGGGCCCTTAAATTGTAACCATTACCCATAAAAAAACATACCCTTTAAAATTTCATTGCCTTTTGAACTTACACGCCATGGTGTTTTAAATTACCTTTCATCGAGATTTTTCGAAATAAATTAATTTATGAATGTAATAAAATATGAAGTTCGGTGCCTTGTGGTCTCTGGTATACCATTCATAGAAGTTACCTACGTTCATTTCAGATAAACATCTACTACAGTTTTAACATCTAGAAAATAATGTGAACTAAGTTCGGACCCGAAGCGTTGGGTTCGAACTTAGTTCACATGACCAGACCTATATTTTTGTTTTATATTATTACACACTGTAGACATAATTACAGTACCTAAAAACAGCTTTTTGTTCCCTGTAATTTATATTATTTGCGACAAATGTGTTAACACTTTTGATACAAACCTGAAAACACAAAATAGGCGAGGCAAATTTGATAATTAACTGTCCGCGTTACTTCTGAACCACTATGGTAAAAAGGTATTGGAAATTAATTCACTTCTAAAAAAAATAAGACTTCTCGGATGTTAATTGGTAAATTTAGCGGAGCGGATCGTGCTGCATTCCCTGAAGGCGTCTTGAATGACCAGTTACAGTTAAGACTCGCTGTACGTATAAACTAATTAAACTGACCTGCATAGACCGTCTGCTTGAGCCTGAGTTGGAGCGGGAGAGGTTAGGCGCCCGCCGCTTAGTGGCGCCGCGGCCGGCCAGCAGGTTATTCAGCAGAGACGGCGAGCGCGCGCAGATAAATGCGTGGAACGATGACACCGTAAACACGCCGAGTTTGTTCAGCGTGCTCTTAGTGCCACGCGATACGTGTGTTAGTAGTGCCTGTAATAAGAACTTATTTGAATATGCATTTCCTATGTGTTTTTTTATTTGTGTAGTGTGTAAGTCTGTAGGGATAATTATTATCTCGTCGTTATGCTGAAGTCTTTATTTTTGGAAATGTATGCTATTTTTATAGTAAAAAACCAATGCATGAAAGGCATGGAATTGTCCACCCATTGTTGGCATTGAATTGTTAATGGACGCATTCAATAAATTATTATTCATTGGTTATTAAGATTAATATTCTGGACTGCACCAGTATATTGACAGTCTTCTGTTGTATAATCGCGTCTAAAAAGAAATATCCGCATCGACAGTTTCATGCCAAGGTCTGGCTAACGGATATTGGAATATCCGTAAATCAGGCCCTATTCCTGTTATAAATTGTGATCATTTTTATTATTCACGTGTTGGATAACCGTTATGACGTGCCGTGACAAGGGTCACAGCGTAACAGATTCCAACCCCACTCTTCGGTCAACGGAACTGTCAATTGGATAGCAGAGCCAACAAATTTCCTTTTACTGTCACCTCAATGAAATCACTTCAGTAGCTCCCTATACACCTATTTTGGTATTGAATGATGAATTATATATCCGATGATTTATTCTCGGTCAGCAAAATCTACAAAAACAATGCCGTATTTCGGTCAAAATGAATTATGGCGTTTTCCCAAATTAGGAAACATATCAATTTATTTTCGTAGGCGGTACAGATTGAGGATAATTCATTCAAAGGAAAGGAGGAAATAAAGAAAAATAAATCCGACCTAAGATTGAACTCAATCATATAAATATGTATAAACTTTTATGCGTTTATCTCGGTGTGTAAATTCTGGGTCGGGCAGTAGTGCTAAATGAATAATAAAATGCAGTTAGATAACGTAGAATAAAAGGATAAAATTTTACCTTTGGATTAGGCAGTTCACCGCTCTGGAGACTGGCCATGTAACAGCGGAGGCGAAACTGTTCACAATGCAGTCGCTCCAGGTTTTCTTCCCACTGCAACATCTGAACGGCAAGTTGGGCGCGTGTTTCGGGATCAGACACCACTGACTGCTGCAGGTCAGCCATGTGTTTCAGCTTATGGTCCTATATAATTAATTTCTTATATTGGAAACAAACAAACAACAGAAAGTACAGATCGCTGCTTTTGTCATATTAGACTTTGATTTATTCGTCCGAATGTAACAGGCTTTCTTTTATTTTTAATACACTAAAAACAACCGGCTAAGAAATAACGTTTACTCAAACTCAAAAGAAATACGTTGGTTCATAGAATCCACATGTTTCATAGAAAAACGAAAAGCCGGCGGCTAGCCCACTAGCAAAAGAAGCACCCGTCGGGTGACCTCAACGGCCTGATGCCCTCTTTGAGAGTGCCCTTAGCCTGCTTAGTTGTGCTTTGAAGCATGGATAGGTTGAAGTTTAAAAATATACATTTTTAAGGCATAATTGTAGCAGGAACCGCAAGGAATTATGAGGCAAGCCCTCGAATGCGCACCGAGGATGGCGTGTGCTATGAATATTAATAGGCGCGTGCTCCCACCTGCCCGTGATAACTATCGCGATGATAGAATATATTGTTTCTATAACGACAGGCATGTGTCGCTCATCCTTAATTACGGTTCCCACCTTGGTTTGAATATTTTGCATCATAATGAATGCATTCAAAATTCATACAAACATAATACTTAATAGTTTATGGCATAATGTGAGAACCTTTAATTTAATAATTGTTTTTCACGTGTTTTAAAAACCGCTAGTTTATGTTAATCATGAAAGTATGATTGTGAGTCTCTCATTTGAACTCAACTCGTAATAAATATTAAATATACCAACTCACAAATCGTATCAAGTATAATTAAAATTATTTAAATAAATAAATATTGGTGGACTTTCCACACAGCACTATATAGCCCCAAACTAAGCTTATGCTTGTAATATGGGAGAACCAGATAGCTCAAGATAGAAAAAAAAAGTATTATAAGTAGTATATCTACTTATAATACTTTTTTTTTTGTAAATACATACTTATAATATTATATAACACCCAGACAGAGAACAAACATTTATGTTCACCGCACAAATGTTTGTTCACGGTGGGAATCGAACCCACGACCTACGGCGCAGAAGGCATAGCTACTACCAACGGAGCTACGTAGGCTGTCGAGCCGAGCCGTCGTATTATTTAGTCGAGCGAGTGAAGCTAAATAGGTATAGCTAGGACCAGCTAGGACATTTGTTGACTCAATGATAACTTTCGAATTGTTAATTCAATCTCACAGAACATAAATAAGTATATTGTTACTACTAAATTTTCAAGTGTTGGCCGATGCTCCTACTCGTGCTATTTAAAAAAAAACATTTACTAGTAGAATTTTTAATACTTGACCCTAAATTTAGAAATAGTCATTGCAATAAATAACTATAATTATATCAAGTAATTCACTACATCGCGAAATTTCAGTTTGAAAAGAACTACTAGCGCAGTATTATATATACCACTAACTCACTCAAAACAAGCTAAAATGTAAAACACTTTGAAGTCTGTAACAAATAACTATCTGGTTTTAGATTTGTTTGATAATTTGCATCTTCATTCCATTGGCCATTATACATCGCAGTTAATCGCAAATACGTGTGGCAGTGCACACATTCGTATATGGTACGTAGTAGGTGTAGTAGTGTGAGGCAGCCATAAAACGCTTTGATGCGTGCTGCGGTCACTCGGTGCGGGTCAGAAATTGGTACGATTTATACGAGGAACGCTTGGAACTACAGCCCACTGCCGCTCGACGTCTACTAATACCTGCCGCATACAAGAAACTTGCTAGTGACACCTAGTTTGTATTCCTGTACATGATTATTCAGTTTGTCTTTATTTGTGTAAACCAACGCGTTTTTATAAGGAATGAAATTTATAGTCATTTAGAGACATATCTGTGTAACTTGTACAACAAAAGTGTAATATCATAATAATAAAAATAATAATAAAAATAAAATAAGTTCCTAAAAATGCAAAATTTCAATGAAACATTTTATGTTGCTTCCTATTGATGTTATTTTCTTTCCTACTGTCAGATTACACACAATGTACCTAAGTATCTTATAAATAATCTTGTGATTCATATTGAGTGAGTAAGAGTTAAAACGCTTTGGATGTAAACGTTTTCCTAACAAATTCGAGGCGAGCAATAACGAATTTGCATTAATAAGGAATACTATGGTACATGAGTATATTTATTCAACGAGTGAATTCAGTGCGCCGAATATTTCACCTTATCACAGCGTAGTAAGGCTGAACGAATGATGTGATCAAGTTCACGAAAGTAGTTAGAGCGAATCTCTATAGTATTCAAACAATACTCGTGTTGATTCAGGCCGATGTGATGCGCAGTTAGCGTGAACGTTGCATAATTTACTGAGTACACTATGCTCTTCAGAACGTTTTCATTTAGCATTAAAACTGTTTATGAATGTAATTATGTAAAATCGCATTCGGTTAAGTGGTTGTTAGTGTCATTACAAAGATTTAACAAAAATAAAATTTTGATTCAAGTTTTCATGCATAAAAATTTGAAAAACTGTTTTTTGATTGCAGCGAGGTAGATAATATTTCATTTACCTACTATGTATCAATAATTAATCTTACCTAATGTGAATTTTACTGTGTTTCATTATGTTTACAGATTTTTTTTAATGCAGCATGGTGTAAAATGTTGTACATACCGACTCGATGGCTTTTTCTAGGCGGTATATTTCCTCCTGTAGCAAGTGAAGCGTGCCCGTCTTGCCACGATGGCGCGCAAACGCCGCAGCACAGGCACTATGTATGCTATTCACCCAGTTCTCGAGTTCAACCTAACAAATATTACACGGATTAATTTGAATAATTTTTTTGTGATCTTGCCGTCCAAAAATGCACGCCCCTCTAAACGGTGTAGGTAAAGGCATTTTGTATGGTGAAGACAAAGGGGGGACGTGCATTTTTAGTGTGAAAGATCTTTTTAAAGTTTATAGATTTGTATTGTATTTAACTGTAGATGATTAAACAATATAAATAAAAGTTTATTCGGACGATTTGCGAATGATAAAATAATAATCAAAGAGGTGATTAGGTAGGTACATACCTGACATGGAGCTTGGAACAAATACGCGTCACCAAATGCTGTACTAAGACAAAATATGTAGTCTCGTTTAGGGTGCTCTGGAATAGGCTGCATGATTGCTCCGTCAACTATGATGAGATGTTTAGGAGCTGCTTCCACGGAGCGCCCTTCGCGTGAGTCACACGGATAGAACAATAGCGTTGTCCCTTTCAGGCAAACCCAATATCCTTTCCAGCCTCTCTTACGCGCCAATTCAATCTGGTGCTTCTTGCGTAGGAGCCATTTCTTTACGCTTAAGAATCTGTGTACAAGAATTTCAAACTTTTATCAAGTGGATACTAAAAGTGGATTTTAAAATATTCGCAAAATTCTGACATTAGCAATGTTAGTAATTATTTCAAGCAAAGCCAAACTATTAAGACCGTACTGTAAGTTCACTTTCCATCAGGTGGCCCGTATGCTCGTCTGCCAGCTTTGGCATAAAAAAAAAAAAAAAAGTTGACGGAATTCACGAACCAATCGTTTTATTTTTATCAAAGTACTTGTTTTTTGTTCTTTTTTGTAGTAAACATTACTCCTTACAAATTTTTTTTTTTTTTTTTTTTTTTATACAACTAGCTGATGGAACAAGCAGATGGCCCACCTGATGTTAAGTGGTAACCATCACCTATAAACAAAACATTGCCCCGTAGGTCACGCACAATAGGAACGTGCCCTACGATGCACCGCCCTGCGTCCATCAACTTGAGGCATACGGATGTTAAGCCTCATGTGCCTGTAATTACACTGTAATTAAATACCAAATGAGATAAAGTATACCTACTTCTTTTGTACCTACATGCCCTACTTTTTCAATCTACTAAGATAATGCTTCAGGCGTATTCAGGGATAAATTGATAGGTCAAAACCTATCTTTGAACGATTTCATAAACGAAAAGGGTTCAATGATTGTTATATAATATATTAGCATCCCTTACCCACCCACATTGAGAAATAAAAGCTTTATTTGCTATAAAATATTTATATATCATTTGACATCATTGTACAAAGTATTTTATTGCCATGTATGAGTAGGTTTCGTTGCGGCAGCCAATATTATATAATTTCATGACGAGATTTAACATTAATGATATGAGATAATGGGTTTGCTCGTTTCAAATAAAACATTCTGTTTGATTGTTCCAATAAACCAAAATAAACTGCGAACATACAAGCTGCATCAATCTTTTTGTCCATGTCTCTTCTTCTGCAGGGAATTATAAAATGTTTTTTTATCAAGGTTCTAATTTTATGAATGGGAACACCTTTATTACGTTTGCCGAGGATTTCCATGGCCCAAATAATAACATTGACTGGAGTAGGAGCTCTTTTTTCTCCTTTATCCTTAGATACTTTGAAGACAGTTCGCACTCGGAAAACAGTTGAATTGGAAGAAGATACAGTTTTCGCCATAGTAAATTATATTTCCCCTGGACATTTTTAGTTCCGTGCGTTGGTTTAATATGTTTCAAGCCTCATTGTGCAAAACTGTTCTTTAATAATAATTAATTAAATTTATATGGAAATTATCAGTAAAAATATGTTCTTGTTTTAAAAAAAATATGTCATTGTCATGTTTAATGTGTATCATCTATGATTGTCATTATCATTTGTCTATGGTGTATAGTGTAATACCTACAACAAAAGAATAAAAAAGAGTTTAGAAAGGTGATAGAAAGGTGACTGTCGCTGAGGTAAAAGATAATAGAAAAAAGGTTAGAAAAGTGATCAAGCACAGTCGCCCGATCTGTATATCAAGTACTGTTTACCGATCAGTGACTGTTTGTGTTTGACGACCTCTGTGGCGCAGCGGGCGAGAGCCTGCCTGCGACGCAAGAGGTTGCGGGTTCGATTCCCGCCTTGGAACAAATTTGTGTACGATCAGCAGAAATTTGTTCCGATGGTCTGGGTGTTTTCTATGTATAATAAAAAATATCTATCTATGTAAGTATATAATGTATTAAATATATCAGTTATGTAGTACCCATAACACAAGCTTTGAATAGCTTACTTTGGGGCTAGATAGTGCTGTGTGGATTGTACAGCATTATTTATTATTATTATTTACTGTTGCTGAGGTAAGAGATCAGTAACACATACTCGTACACAATTTTGATTGTTTATATTGGTTTATATCGTCCCTACTGTATGTGGGTTATGTTATGCAAAACGACAGATAGACTTACAGCGAAATTTCCTCTAAGAAAATGTTTTTGACAGAATAATATCATAATGTTATTAAATAACTAGTTGCGCCCTGCGGTTTCACCTTCGAAGATTTGAACTGACAGACTATAATGAATTTCTCTGCCAAGTTTCATCCAGATCCGTTCAGCCGTTCCGGCGTGAAAGAGTAACAAACATCCATCCATCCATCCATCTATATTTACAAACTTTCGCGTCTAAAATAGTAGTAGGACAATGTACGCCGCGGTAGGTACATTATTATATAACAATGTTGTTTATACTAGCGACCCGCCCGCGCGCCCCTGCATCGCACGGGTGCACATATCATGCATGTATTATACATATAAACCTTCCTCTTGAATCACTCTATCTATTATTATATATATTTATTACTAATTGTTTTTCTTGTTTTTTGGAATAATTATATTGAGTTATGAAACAACCCATTATGGAAGAGCGATACCCTCTATCACAGGTATTCCCATACTTAAAAGAGGATCTCAAAAACATCAAATGTAGGTATTTATATAATAAAGTTAACGAATAAAATATTTCGTATTTTTTTTTGTATCTATTAAAAAAACCGCATCAAAATCCGTTGCGTGGTTTTTAAGATTTAAGCATACATAGGGACATGGGGATATAGGGACAGAGGAAGCGACTTTGTTTTATGCTATGTAGTGATTAGTAGTAGTTTTCTTGATATTTTTCAATTTTATTTTCTAACTTATCAGTAGTCAAAGTCAAACATCGTTGAATAAAAGAACTGAGAATAGCTAATGTCAAAAAATATTTATTTGGTTTCACTCATTTTTTCACTGTTATTTTCCTAATAAATAGTATTTATATTCCTTGAAGTAATTAATGTCTTTTAAGACATTTTGAACTTTTTTACGTGATGTTCGTTCTAGCTAGCACTCTTTCTATAGAGCGCGATCGTAGGTTTTGTGCAATTGTAAGCATGTATATGCACATAGTGAACCTGCTTGCTTCACCCACATAACCATTCTAGCCTATAATTTAGTGTTCTGTGATAACCTGTGATGTGTACATCAAGATCCAAATTCCTTGGTGTACAGGGTTTTCTCTATTCCGTGGGTATACACATACAAAATGTTATTACTTATCTATGACAGTATTGTTTGGAACATGGCTCGGTTACTGACTACGTGTGTTGCTGGTTGTTCTAAGTATTTTGCGGTTTGTAACAGAGTTTGAATAAGGTTTTGAAGATAAGTTATTGAGGTGGGTGTGAACCCCTCGCAAGTACATGTTATCGCTAGAAGCAACTTAGCCTTTTGAATGGTTTTCTTAGTTATTAAATGACACAACATTCTTTAAATGTGTATAATATTATGTAAAATATGTGTAATAGTAGTATTTTAACCAAAAATATGCGAGTTGAAAACAAGCGGTGATATCGTGAATTATAGTGATGAGATATCCTGATATGATTTCTACAAAAATGTTTTCCGTCCCGTAAGGTTTGAAAAACCTCACCATAAATGATTTGACAATCAACTTGATGTATTTAATTGACTTAAATAAAATCTTTTAAATTAGTTCACTTAAAGATAACCGACTAACTTTAATTAAATCTATAAAATGTGTCGTATTCTGTATCTTGGAAAGCAAGAATTTTAATTGTTGTTGTGTAATTTCAGTGTCAATATATTATAACCAACATTCCATTAAGACTTGCACAAAATATGTACTATTTGAATGACTTCCATATCATTAGTTTGTTTATTATATGATATGATTTAATACATAAAAAGTATTTCACTTATTTCAGTTGATACTGGCAAGATTGTAGATCTGACGATGAACAAAAAAAAAAAGATTACTGACATGACAAAAACATTTTTGATTATTCCGCTTGAGGCTGATACACTGATAACGTATAGCGTTATATACTCTTTGACACTGATCTGGGCTGATAAGAGTATCTGATAAGGGCTGATAAGATAACATGCCATAACATGGCTCGTGGGCCAAGTTAAGCTAAGAAGATTACAGACATTTAGGACATTATAAAATCTTTGAAAATCTATTTACTTAACACCGAATATATAAATATTTATTTTAGCAAACATCAATAACATTTTGACAGATTCCCATTAAACATCACTTCTATTGAACAGCAAAGTTTGTTGCTAAAGTAAATTTGCGTTTGAAATCTAGAAATCTAAGTGAAGCGAACAAGATTCATCTTGTCTCTGAGTACCGTACGTTTTACAGCCGCATTGAATGGGTCACGGCTAAGATTTCCCTCCGGTCATTTGGGATTCATGGAAGAGGAATTGTAGCCTCAAGGAACATAAAGGACGCCGTAGGCTTCCTTAATAGAAACTACGCAAGCTAACAAAAAGTAAACGGCAAAGCTTTCTTCTCTTCGGTTCTTGTTTTACTTAAAAGACGCGATGAAGGATAGGTAGGTACCTACCTAGTTGTCTATTTATATTACACCTTTTGTTTATCTTTACAAAAGCTAGAGTGCATCAACGTGAAAGAATAGAGAGTTGATATTAATAGGAACTTTGTTCAAGAACTCAACAAAGAAGCAGTGTATAAATAATAACAGCATCAACGTATCGAGCTGGACATAAAGATAACAGTTAATACAGTTCACGAAGATAATCTTAGTCAGTAAATACCTAGACATAAATATAATAGACATTATTTAATAAAATGTAAAAAAAGCTGCTTCTTGTTATTCAATACCTACCTATAATAGTGGGATACATGGGGCCACAGGTGTGACCGCATTCTCCATTCCCTGTAGATCACGAAGATTGATGCCAGCCCTTACTCCAAAATCATAACGAATAATCCCTCGTAAAATGCTTGTTTTATCTATAACTATAAGAATCAAAGTCCTGATTGACTGACTGACTGACATATAGACAACGCACAGCCTAAACCACTGGTCGAAGAGACTTGAAATTTGAGGAGTACATAGTTCTTACAGCGTAGATGTGTAATAAGAAGGGATTTTTCAAAATTCAATTCCTAAGGGTGTAAAAAGGGTTGAAAACGTTTGTATGAAAAATCGTATTCTTTCAACCAAGGAACTTGAAACTTAGAGGACATATACCCCAAAGTCAATAATTAAGTTTGTCATTTTTAGTTTTTAAGAACTAGCCCCAATAAGGGTGCAAAAGGGTGTTGTAGTTTGTATGGGAGTTTTTCAACGAGTGGTTCAACTGATTTTAAACTTGGAGTAAATATACTTCTAAATAAATAATTAAGAACGATATTTTTAGTTTTTGTAAACTACCCTTAATAAGGGTGCAAAGGGATGTCAAAGTTTGTACGAGAATTTTGTTACGCGTAGTGCGATTGACTTCAAACTAAAAGTAGATAAATAACAAAAAAATATACTAATTTAGGGTTTTATCTCGGGTGGAATGCGCGAGTGGCATCAAAGGCGCAGCGGTGGCGGGCGAAGCGCGGGGCGGGGCCCTTAGCGGGCCTAGCTGGGACTTGGACCGCTGTATCTAAGTACTTAGGCGCAAAAGTACTAAACTTCGCGGGTGAAACCGCGGGGCGCAGCTAGTATATGATAATTATGATGTTATTTTGTCAAGCCAAGACAGTCAATAATGATATCGGCTGTCATGTATTTTGAAGATAATGCCACCATTATTTGCCGGCATTCTTCAAAACGTTTCATTCATATCAAGTATCACACTTTTATTCCATTTCCTCACATTTTGTGCTCCGACCTCAATTAATGTAGGTAATGGAGTTACACTGAAGAATAAAAAATACAATATAGTTGTATATATATATATATATATATATATTAGAATAATCTAATATTTACAGAAAAAGTAGGTATATCGTAGTAATAAATTACTCGCTATGTAATTTATGCTACTTTACTTACTCGTAGTAGTGTGCAAGTTTGTAATTACTTGATTGAACTTTTTTTTCCTTTTAGGCATCTTATCTTATTAATGACTAGTTACGCCCCGCGGTTTCACCCACGTAAATTTAAATTTCGGTGATTGAAAGACATTTATACCTACGATGGCTGATATCACTCATTGCTCAAAACGCAACCATAGCGCGTGCTAATCTTTCCAGTGGCGACATCTAGTTATTATTTAGGAACTAAAAATGTATCAGCGAAATACGGTAATTTGCTAAATATCTGCCAACACCCGGTATTCCCACGGGATAAAAAGTAGCCTATGTGTTATTCCAGACTATAATCAATATCTCTGCCAAGTTTTATCTAGATCCGTTCAGCCGTTCCGGCGTGAAAGAGTAACAAACAAACATCCATCCATCCATACATACAAACTTTCGCGTTTATAATATTAGTAGGATATTGTTGTTATGCATTTAGTGACATTCCTTGTTCAAAAAACGAGACAGATCACAGGCTGTTATGTAACAAGTAGGTGTTAAATGAGAAAGGAGTGTGTACTTACCCAGCTTTTCGGACTGCACCCGTGCAATTGAAAGAAGCAGCCGCAGCGCCCGTCTGCTTGCCTTTGTACGGAGAGTTCATAGCGCTCTCTGCGGGATCTTCCTCGTCCGATACCGCAGTCGTCAGAGACATGCGATCATCATCCGATATCTGAAAAACCTTCTCTATTAGCTCTATCACAAAGTAAAAATATTAAAAACATTTTACAATGGTTTCCCGAACTACGACCTAATCTTGAAAAATTATGTTAATCCTAACAAAAGCTATAACTTCTCGCCTAACGGTCGACCGAAGCTGTGACCGAAGGTTGGATTGTACCTTTGCTACCATAATCACGAAGTTTTTCAGCGATTATGCAAATAAGGAAGATTTACATTCATCTCATCATAGTGCCTAAAATTTGGGTACTCTAATTCATCGTATCCTGCGAACTACACAATGTTATAAAACTCACGATAAAGCACTAAAATATTCTTAGATATGCTTCATTTTACAAGGTAACGCATTTGCCTCCCTTTCCCCTACCCCTAGTTCACCCTCGTTTCCACCTCTGGAAATTGTTACCCGGCTCTTAGGCATGCAGCTAGGTGTGCGCAAAGCACAAGAATGAGTGTTAAACGAGACTGTTTCATTACTTTATGTTGAATTTATTTCTTGCTGGGTACAATTTCTTCCTTTGAATCGCTACGCGAGTATTTAAAATACAAAGCTTATAAATCTACATAATATATAACTTTAATAACAACTCGGTTATTTTTAATGTAGTTAAAAGAAGAAATAGCGAAACAAAAATGTTCAAACATTATTACGACACTGCCAGCGGAAAAGGCAGATCCTTTGACCAACCTTTGATAAAATTAAAAAGGAAACTATTATAAATAAACATCAGCCATCGTGTCGTATTTTAATTAAACAATCATACACGGTCCTACAGTGATGAAAGACCAAAATGTAAAAAAAATGCATTAATAAACCATCAAGAGCTAGGCTTTCTAGTTGAAGAAGAACTTGATAAATATTAATATTATAACCACTTCATGTGTAATTTTATTTTTCACGAATCTTGCAATCTTTAAAGCCTCATGATACAGGGCGTAACATGGCGAAATAGTGTTTCCGTTTTGAAACAGGCCCTGCTGGTCTCTTTACCGCTTGCCCCTTTTCAATTTTTGTTTATTATTTATAGCTATCCATATAAATTGTGGATTTTGCCTTCTTTTAGAAATCTTGTACTTTTTATGAGGTTCTTCGCCCATTTTCCTAGCTTTTATACTTGCTTCTATACTTTCTTCTAGCTTTTATACTTTCTTCTTGCTCTAGCTTTAATACTTGACCATATTTGACTTTTGGCGATTTCAGAAAAAAGAATATATTTACCCTATTCTGTAATGTACAAGAAAATGTTCTTTTGTTGGAAAAAAAAATGCTAACCCATAACGTAATAAAATTTAATTAATACGTAATAAAAATTAATAAAATTTTACTAACATTTTCGCCCCGATCTGCGAGTACTTGTATATCAGATTGCATAAAAAATTATAAACGACTTTAAAAATGATAATTTTTAATTTATAATAATTGTAAATGTACTACTATCCTAATAATAAATTTTTAACAAGGTTTATGCTGTCTCCAGACCAAATAAAATAACATGAATTTTTATGTAGCTATACGGAAAATATTATTAGATGAAAAAACACTGGATTATTAGATGAAAAAACACTGGATTAGCTGTCAAAAAACATGATTCTGAAGATCTAGTTTCTGCTTTCAGTAGTAACATTTTTACACCCTGTAAAATAAGAAAAAAGTTGCTTTGAGGTGCATTCGGGCCGCGGTAGGGCGCTCTCGCCTCGATGACTCTTGACGCCACAGCGCCCTTACCTAGTCTTTCATGAAAAAAAAATATACACTACTACTACTATATCTAGGTACCCATAAAATATGATTATACTTATTCATAAAAAGACGTGGCTTGAAAAATTAAATCAAATCAAAATACGTATTAAATCGCGTGTATCTTCCGTATTTATCAAGGTTTTTTTTTATCAAGGCGGATTCTCGCTCGCTGCACCACTGATTTCGTCATATTATAATAGTAGGTAAAGGTGAACTGGGGTAACATTAAGCTTAAGAGGAGGTGAGGGAGGGGGGGGGGATTCGAGAAAGAACATAATATAGACAAAGGACACACTTTTTAATCGCGCGCGGGTAACACCGCAGGGCGCAGCTAGAAATAATATATTTAAGGCAGTTTGACCTTTAATGAGTTCGTTAATATTAAATAACACATTCATAAAAAAATCGAGTTAAAAGTAACCTTCAATCGCCCCGATGCGATGCTTTAATAGCCGATAAGGTTTTTCCGCAATATGACATCATAACTGTCATAACTATAGTAATCATACTTTACATAAATGTGACGGTCGTTCTAAATTATAAAAGCATGCTTCTATAAGTAGTAAAGGTAATAAGTAGTAGGTACACACGAATATTAAAACATCGTTGCACAAGTGCAACTTGTATAATATTGGAACTAAAGTCCGGAACTAGAGGGTTGCAGCAGGTACGGCTTTAAACTAAATTGCAAATTAATTCCTTTTGGCACTCCGAAGCTGCCTGGTTTCAAACACAGATAATTGTAAACCTCAAATTTAGTAGGATGGACATCATGAGTTTGTAACAAACTTTCGCATCAGAAGTGTCGTAATAATACACTATTTTATGTGTACCTAAACAAGTTTTTACGTAAGCTGCTTTTAGGTTTGCAACCAAATAGGTGTTTGTCTATATACCTTTCTTCCAAACACCATTTTATTAGGATATACCAAACTTTCTTCTGCGGGTTTGACAAACCTACCACTTAACCAATTGTGTCCAAAATTTGGTTTTCCATAACTGTAAATTTGCATTGAATAATACAGGCAGTTGTCAGCTGATCAACAAACAATAGTTGTAAATGAAAAAAAAACTACTTTTACCAATGAAAGCCAGCTTGTTGAACGTTTTTTTTTATGGTAAAATTCCGATATTTCAATGAATTTATTACCAACAAAATGATTATTTAAGCCTTATCATGATGGAAAATCTAAATATATATAACTCAAAGGTGACTGACTGACTGACATAGTGATCTATCAACTAACAGCCCAAACCACTGGACGGATTGGGCTGAAATTTGGCATGCAGGTAGATGTTATGACGTAGGCATCTGCTAAGAAAGGATTTTGATAAATTCTACCCCCAAGGGGATAAAATAGGAGATAAATGTTTGTATGAAACCTTGAATTCCTTGGCGCGAGCAAAGCCGCGGGTTCAGCTAGTGTACCATAAACATGTATGTGATTACCCTGTCTACATTAAACAGAGTAAGAGCCTTGATATAGAAAATAAAAGCGCTCATTAGCAAAAGGGAAATTGCAGCTTCCACAAGGAGGAAACTAAAATAAGGCCAAAAATGTTAGCTATCTCTCTGGGTTTACTCTCCCACGTTATTGTTACGATCGTTGGCCGTCACAATTACGTTGAGTTGAAAAATAATAATATGCTCCTGATTTTATGTACCTACCTACTAACTTGGTGTGAGTACTTACTATTGATATTATCTCACCTTTCTGAGAAAAGCTTCGTTACAGGTCTTTGCAGTACCTTTCCAGTGGTAATGACGGTATCTAACATTTCCTAGTAATTTAGTGCCATGTAAAATGGACACTTCATAAACAATACGTCGTATGTTGAGGACATCGGTGCGCCTCTTGTATTTGTTGAGCTTGCGCCGCCGCACCACTCTCTCGTCCGGCTCAGAGTACTCGCCCGTGCTCGTTAGACCATCCTCCGCTGCCCAAGCACTTAATACGCTCTCTATAAAACTAAATAGCTGCTGTACATTGGGTTCTAATTTACTGGGAATGTAAAGATAAGGCGATAAAGTTTTCTTCGGCACAATGGCTTTCTCTTCCAATTCATCTTCTGGCGGAGGTACGATATCATGATAAGGGCAGCTATGAACTTTATGGTGGTGATGGTGATGATGGTGATGCTTGTTTTTACGTTTAGGCTCATTAGAAGCTGAACGTTCAGCACTTTCACCTTTGTCGATATTTTCTCCACCACTCGAATGCGAGTCTCCGCTACGCTCTCTACGAGGTTTAGGCCTTCCGCTCGATGTCAAGGCTTCAACTGCTCCCGCTGCCAGGCAGCAGTGATGGGCTACGCAGCAAAACCGTGGGTCACCTTTTTTAAGACCTGTTTGACCTTTATGGCAAAATGATACATCAGGTACTCTCGCTCCCAAGGCGGCTAAGTGCGCGCGGTCAGCACATACTTGCAAAAGTAGATTCTCTCCAAAATGTACTGTTTTGTGTCGGCGGCGGCGCAGATGCATGGCGGTGCTGCTGCCAGCGAGGGAAGGAGGCGCCGAGACGGAGGCAGGTTTGGCACGGGGCTCGAGCGCGCGCGCACATCGAGGCGGCGGCGCACGGTGCGTCTCCACCATCATTGGCGAGCAGCGCGTCAACGGCAGGAGCGCGGCGCAACCTCCTTCTCACCACGCACCTGCCTGCATCTTCTGCCAGCTCCTGCACCTGTCTAGACTCCACCTCCCTCCACTTTGCTATAGTATTACACTTTGCATTATTTTCTCGGCAGTTTTAGATTCATTTTGTACCACAGTTGACTGTACTCGTATTATGCAACACTATGCATTCAAAACACCTCCTTCATGTATAATAGTTGTTTTGACACTAAAAGTCAACGATTGCATAATTTTCTTGCAAAATTTGGAATGCATTGAGTTGAAGCAAGTTTATGGTTTACAAAATAAGACATTTCAACGGTTTTAGGTTTTGTTAATTTTATATTGACATGGATAAAGTTACTATCTGGTATAAATATACATAGCTATAGAATATATCCATGGGAAATGGAACTGAGGTCAAACCTAAAAATCGAAACATAAATACTTAAACAGTATCTGTATATACTCGAAAAAAATAGAACAACTTTTAATCTCAAGGGTATACCGATTTAATACAAGTATCACCCGCTCTTTTGAAGATGGTATAAAAAGCAAGTTGCTACGAGTAAATGATTAAAGGGCTTGTCGCGGAGCAGCAGTATCTCAAGTGGTTTGCCTCTTTTCCGGTAATGTGATGTGCTCTAATAAGCTGTTACGTTTTATTTGTAACTGTTTAATCGAAAAGATATAAGATAAGTTTAAAAAAAATATATAATCATATTAGAAAGTTACCATCTGAAATTTTACAGTTTCATAAATTTTTATGAATAAAGAAGAAATAAATTTGAAATAATTTTAGAACCAAAGTTTCATAAAATAATGCTAAAACAATCCGCTTTTTGGCAAGGCATTTTACAAAATTCATTTGCTAAAATGGAAGGGCGATACTAAAACTTTTCCTATTTTCGGGATCGTTAAAGTAATAAGTAAGGTTACATAATAAAAAATGATCTGTTAGTTGGACAAAGCTTTATCGCGAGAAAAATGAAAGGAGATATCCCTTTTTGTAGTACCTATTTTTAGAGCGTTTTAATTACGCTAATAGTCGGCAAGAACTTCCAAGTGAAGTAGGGCGTGACACACCACAGCATAGCGACATCGCATTTGGAGTTCACGTGGTGAGACGAGTTTACTTACATTGTAAACCTTACGAAGTAAGAATTTTATCATCTTATAAAACGGATTTGATTTTAACCACAGAATCTAAAAACCATCCTTATAAAGTTTTAACCATTTTTAACAGGGTAGTTCTCTTATTGTATGTTAGCACGTCATGGTATCTATCTTTACTTTATTTTCCTCTTCCGGTAGTTATACCTACCTATACATTTGTTTGACTATCTACGAGAACACATCCAAACACGTAACTGCCCCCGGTTTCTGAAAGCGCGATCAACACTAATCGGCTGTCAAGTCACTTGCTATCTTTAGCTAATTTGAAGTGGAAGCTGAAATAGCAAGTGACTTGACAGCCGATTAGTCTCGATCGCGCTTTCAGAAACCGGGAGTTAGCCAACTTAATCACATCGCGATATATTATGTACCTCAACGATTTGATAACGGTATCACGTGATGTCGCCGCTAATTTATATTACTGTAATAGAACATCTTTTATGATTTACTGCAAGTCTTTCTCATTTGTGAAATGGAAACCAAAGTTTTTAAAAAAAGTTTGGCTAAGAAGAAAAAGGAAAATGTGAAAGCGTCATACAAAGTTGATAGTTAAACACTGTGTGATGTTGATCGTAAAGCCATGTATATTGCTGTGCACCTATTTAGTAAGTTTTTTAAGACTCGTACTCGTATATCACAATACTTCAAGTAGTGTGTCTTACAAATCTTTAAGAACAATACCTATTATTATTTTCAACGCATAGTGTTTGTCACAACTATTTTACGGCCCTTAACTTTTGTTATTTCGGACTTTGCATTGAATGCACAATTAACTAAGCAATTATAGATTTGAAATGAGTCCGCAACTGCGTGGATGTTTCCATCCAAACCGCCCTGCATTGCGCCAAATTCTCATTGGTTCCATTCTATTTGTTCTTTTAATTGAAACAACACAACAGGAAGCGTGATCCGTCATTGATAATTTGAATTATTTGTCATTTTATTTGGGAACATCAATACCTTCATTCGGCAAGACAAACATTGTTTTGTCAATATGTGCATGCTGTTATTTACATCCAATCAGTGCTGAAAATTCTTTTCAGTTAAGTTCCAAAAAGGTTGAAATGTCTTGGTAGGTTCTGCACTGCGACAACAGTTTTAAATAATATTCTGAATTATATAAATAGTAAAGCTAAATACATAAATGTTTGTCCACTATAAACCTGTTCAATCATACAATCGCCGCTAGAAGAGGCACGCACCACTATTGCACATTATTGGAATGAAAGTCAATCATCGGTCAGTGACCTATTGGATATCGACGCGTCGGCAATCGAGCCCCGAGCCTATTTGTTTGAGTTATTAAATAAATAAGTTTTTTGAATTACATAACCAGGCACAGAGCGCTCGAAGAACCGATCTTTCGCCCTGGAGGCCTCACAGCGACTGACGGCAGCACAGCACCCGTCTGCGAAGGGTGGTTGCGATCGTCGAACTTCGGTACAGTTCGGAATGAAACGATCGGAGTTCCTCGGGCGATTTCGGATCAAGTGCGCCTGCGGGCGGGCGGCGCCCGTGTGGCCCGCTTTGCTTGCCTTCTACGTGCCTTCTACACATTATAACAACGCACTAATTCTATTTGTTTGACCTGAAATTAACGAACATGACTCCTAAAATAGGCAGGGAATGCAAAACGATGTTTTAAGTATTATTAGATATCATATTGATTAGAAGTAAACTAAAGATGATATTTTTTGTTGTATATTTATGTTTCGTGTAATTAGCATATAGCACTATAGTTATTTGAATTGTTTGTCAAACTAAAACATTTATCTTTCAAGGAGTTATATTTTAATGCTTTCTGAAACGGTTATAAAATAAAAATATAATATTAAATCCCAGTAACAAAATTTCGTCACATTTTCGTCACAGTATTTCCACGCGGAAAATATTCTTTCAGTCTTCGTATAGCGATGAAAAAGTGAAAAGTCATAAAATGTCGGTACGACGATGTGCGGATAAGGCGTTTGGGGTGAATGCACTTCAGATGATACTAGTAGGTATACTGGGAGTACTTTGGATTGGATTAGTAGGGCACGCCATGGGACACTATTGATTCATATCATTCTTTTGTGTTATGTCTCTCCTATGCCATTGTGGTTAGTTAGCTACCTCTGCTAAAAAGTAATGCCATCGTTTATCATGAATCAATAGAAAGAAAAAGAAAAGACTTTCTATACTTTTCATTATTCAATAGGTTTCTATATTTTCGACTTTCTTAAAGGTGTACAGCTGGCATAATAAAAAAAATTGGGAAATAAAATAGAGAACTTTTGAAAAAAAACAGCATCACGACTGATCCCCAGAACTACCTCCAGATTCTTTGAGGTTGCCTAGGGGGTAGTCAGTCAATGGTACGTCTATACATTACATTAGGCACATCACCTCATTTTGCAATAGTTGGTATTCCATACGTAACATGTTGCAAGCCCATCGCTGACTTTTTCCAAGAGAGGCAAGTTTCATTAGTACATTGTGTATGATTATATTAATATATTATAGGTTAATCGTTTAGCTATAGTAATATTATGTCTAATCATACTATAGATTTAGGGTGCAGTAACTATTTGTATAGAGGGCACATTCAAAAAGTAATAAAAAAAACTCGTCTATTATATTATACTAGTGGCTCTGGGAGCTGTAGACCTCGCGAGCATACTAAAAGTGAGCTATTTACTGCCTTAGCAAAAGCTATTTCAGAGTTTTGAAAGAAACCTAGCAATGTTGAAGAGAAGTAGAAAATACCCATCCCCATGATGTTTTTTCTATTTAATTTTGTAAATTTTTGAGGAATGTAATGTGCAAGTGCATTTTCCGTTTTGTGATTTTTTTGATCTTTTTGATTTTTTTTGCATCATCTTGTGTAGAATGAGGTCCTTTGTGTTTCTCTCAAATTTGATTGAAAACCATCGATTGTTTGATGAGCTATCCTGTTCATCATGCTGAAGATCCTTATCAGATCTTCACCAAACTTTTATGAGACCAACTTATAGTTACCTTTCAAATAAAAAAAGAATAATCGAAATCGGATCTCATTGGGTGGAGATATCCAGTATATCAAATAACCCCCTTTTTTGGGGGAAGTACCCCTCCAATCAAAAATCCCCGACGACAAAAAAATTCTAATAAGTCATATAACCTGTGTACCAAGTTTCGTCCAGATCGGTTGAAAAATGCGACCTGTAGAGGAGAACAGACAGACAGACAGACACAGACATCCGGACAAACGCATTTTTGGGCAATGTGGAAACTGAGACGCTTCGCTCGCTCGGTCAATTATATACGCGTTTACTGTTGTTAGAGATTTTGAAGTGTGATCATCTAGCACAACAGGCTTTACTTCTCCACACTCCTCTATCATTCGTTATCTCTTACTCGTGTCATCTTTCAGTCAGTCTATCCATCTTTTCCTTGGGCTACCTTTTGGAACCTTTATAGTTTCGCCACGTCTGCTTGTCAATACGTTTTTTTTGCCTTATTTATGTGTGATATAATAAGTAGGTATTTAAAAATTATTATGAGGTTTTAAAAACGAATTTTCAATACATCGATATGTTTGATAATGATTAGATTTTAAATAATAATTTTTGGAATAGTTATTTAAACTGTGAATATAAGACTAATTAGCAGGCATTTTCTTTGATCATGAAACGTAAAATTCAATTTTTCTAGTAGCGAGCGCATTCACAAGCGACCGAAAAGAGCTAGAACTAAAACCATCTGATGGCACAGTATAATAGCACCGCAGCTGTCGTATGGAATAGACTAAGCCTTTCTATGATACGATAGAAGCATTTTTAAGCTTTTGACATGTGAATTTTATTTCAACTTTTCCAAGTCAGATTTTACAGAAAAGTAAAAAAAAATGGTCGTATAAATAATGATGAGGTCATACATTATATACACATAGTGAACGCATAAAATATTGATTTGTTTGTGCTTATATTAAATGAAATAAAACTTAAGGTTAATATAAATGATCTATTATAACATTATGTTTAGCTAATTATTGATTTACTCGCAAAAATACATTTATCAAGACGTTCCTATGAAAATAATTCAAAGTCTAATTTCGGTACAATCAATTGGTTCATTTAAAAATACGACCTAGCGAACATGATGTGACCGTTGATATTTTAAGTGGGGTGAATATCCATTACGAAAACAACAGCTTGTCGAGCCTATATCAGTAGGTGTATATCAAATCGTACTGGCGATCAATCAATCGACAAACAAAATGTCATTAGCTTTACCACCCACCGCCTGGGTTGGACTTCACACACCTCCCCCACCCTTACGTTGTTATGTACCGATCATGTGATCTGAATATTACTTTAATAACCTTAGAATACTCGCAACAACAGCAAAATCATTCATAAATTGGTTAATTCACACTTTTTTTGTAACAAATATCTACAATAAAGAGACAAAATATGATCAGCAGAAAAAAGTGTTCTTTCTGGCAAAACATCGTTACTTAAATTACCACGTAATCGTACATCGTAATACCACGGTTCATTCATAAACTAATTTGATATATGTGCCAACTAGTCATTGTCAAATATGATAAAAAAATTGAGATTTTTTTATACTAATATTTACTCAATTTATAATATACAACTACTTTAATAACCAACATCATCATAATCATAAACGACGATTATTTTTAATTAAGCAGTAGGCGTAATAAACAGAGCTGACCAAATGCTTTGTGCTCAAACCGTTGGCAACGTTCCCTAATTATAATAAGTTAATTCTGATTTGAAAACTTTTTGTTTGATATATTTTGTGAATTATGGCGTGTTTCAATGCGTCGAATGGAGAGCAAGCTAGCAGAGAATTCGTTACATGGGTAAAATGGCTAGGTGGTTGAAGCGCAAGCGCGGGCTTGTGACGCTGGTCTGCGCCCCCACATAACCCCACTGCCGGCGTGCCGCACCCGCACTTTTAGCAGCACTGCACGAGTCAGTGCGAGTGGCGGAACTTGATGCCGCATCGTTTCGATGGACGGATTTCTGACGTGCAATCATTGCTAACAAGGGTGAGTAGCGTACAAGTACCTGCTTCAAATGTAATAACAAAGGAACGAGATCGAAATTGGGCCCTTCTACCGTATGCTTTCCAGGGCGCACTGAACGTTATTTTATTAACACTTCCATTGTTCTGGCTAGGGAAATTGGATGTTTTTGTAAAAGCTTCCTCATTGCTTTATGAATTAATTTTATCATTACTGTTTTAAAGTTTAATAAAGAACCTATATTATCAAAGCCGTTCCACTTTTAATTATTCCAATGAAGTTTTGGAACGAAGTTATGCTCTCTTTTTGGTAAGTCTATTTATGTAATATTGGATACATTGTTTTTTTTTAATTTTAATATATGTGTAAAAGTCATCACTTCGAGTATTTAAATAATTATTTATTTTAGACTAGTAACGCCCCGCGGTTTCACCCGCGTAGTTTTGAATCCCGGTATTCCTACGGGATAAAAAGTAGCCTATGTTCTATTACAAACTATAATATATCTCTCTGCCAAGTTTCATCCAGGTCCGTTCAGCCGTTCCGGCGTGAAAGAGTAACAAACATCCATCCCATCCAATCATCCATACTTTAAACGTTCGCGTTTATAATATTAAGTAGGAAGTAGGATAATTATTCATACGCGTGCCAGGCTACGAAAATGGAAAGCCTTCGAAGCACGGCTGAGCTTTGTAATGCGTCAGAATGGTTAGCATCGAAAAAGGTGTTAGACAAAGGATGTGTTGCGTCTCCATAGTTGTTAAATCTATTTATGGAGTATACAAAATTTGAAAGACAGTGAATGCGGGCTTGGAATGAACTAGTTCCTAAGAATTTTAATGGAGCTTTTGAAGAGAAAAGATATGAGAGTAAATGTTTGTATGGCGAAAATTAAGGTTTCAAACACCTTAATTTTCGCCAGATGTTTATTTTGATTGGTGGAGATGGAGTCGAGTCAGTGAATTTATATATTTGGGGACTTTGTTTACGAGAGATGGAAAGCTTGAAACTGATATTAAAAGTGACTGCTATAAATTTTATAAAAAACGTTTTAATAGGGCATTTCACACATTATGAGTAGACGAAAACTGTCTAAAAAAAGCGATTGGCTGTACATAGATTTTAGTGCCAACATTAATGTATGGTAGTGAAAGTTGTGTGTCAGAAAAAACATCTAGGTATACATAGTACCTCTTTTGAAAATTGTATACTGTAGCCTTCTAAGCTGTTACGATACTTTTGGCAATATCAATTTTACTTGTTTTTTGTAAATTAATATTTATGTTCAATGTATAATGTTGACCTGCATCTAATAACGTCATGACTATGTCACGTCATAAAAATTAGGTGAGATTGCTACCAAAAATTTGCTTCAAACATATAAAATAAATCTAAATAACTTGCTAACTATATAGCTCTTGCGTAAGGTGTTCCGATTAGGTACTTCTTCGAGATTTCAGTTCAGGGTGAATCTCTGGAGACGAGTATTACAATAACATTTAAGGAACTTCTGAAATTGGGTATTTTAGTGAATATTGGATGTAAAATATTCAAGGAAAGATACTTACTTTATACGTTAGTTACGCCAGTAAGGTGTCGTAGGTATTTTGCAGAGATGTGATAAAAAGAGGAAAACATTGTTTTTCTTTTACTACTAAAGACATAAGGGAGATAGAAAAGAGAAAAGGATTTTACACGAAAGAAACCAACAAATAATGACAAAACAGGTTTCCTAATCAAATATAATTTATTTTGTGCTCTTTGTTGTTGATGAGGTCCAATCATAACAACTGTTTTAGCAGCCTAATTGGATATCCAAACCAAAGACAATTAAATATAAATTAACTAGAACAAAGCAATATGTAGTACTTATCCGCTGATCTAATCTCCTTAAGCTGGAATAAACTTAATTAGACTTCGACACGTGTTTCACTTCTCTACGAAGCATCTTCAGGAAATTGACCCGCTGTGCACCGAACGTGTTACCTCGTCGAGCGCTGAGCTGAAAGAACGACGAGGTAACACGTTCGGTGCACAGCGGGTCAATTTCCTGAAGATGCTTCGTAGAGAAGTGAAACACGTGTCGAAGTCTAATTAAGTCTATTCCAGCTTAAGGAGATTAGATCAGCGGATAAGTACTACATATTGCTTTGTTCTAGTTAATTTATATTTAACAATGGACTTCCGCAAAGTCACGCCTGAGTCAATTAACTAACCAAAGACAATTACCTGTAGTACTACTCCGTAAACAATAATCTGCTAAGTGGCTAAAAAATTCGCAACGATTTTTCAATTAGGTATTCTGCAATACATCCCCATTATTTATTTTATTCGTAGCATATACCCATCACTAGCGTCATCTGCGTTATGGGGTACGGAAATGTCAACGAACGGAGTTCGTATCAAAGTTACTGAGTCCACTAGGTAAAACTCCCCATAATTTTTATGTTTAGAGAAAACAACATTCTTTCGCTTATATAGCTAATTACTTTCTAACATAATTTCATTATACCTATATTCCTGTCCACTAAGTTGCAACCTATTATTTATTGAATACTAAGTATATGTATTACTTAAATACGTTTAACTGAGAATTTAACACTGAACGTTGCAGAAGTTGAACAAAAACCAGCAAAATCATTCTTAGTTTACCTACTATTTATTATCAAGAAGACTTACTCCGATGTCGAAAATTCAAACAAATACTATTGCTACTGTCACTTACCTGAAACAAAATTTAAATACATTAGACGGCTATTTAGCATAGCCACCCAATTCACAAAGTGCTAAAAACAATCTATGGTCGAGTTATTTCCAGAGTAACCTTGGAATTTATTCGCTAAATTGAAACGAAGGCATTTTCCTTGTGAATATTAAACTACACAGAACATACAGCCATTAATTGAGCGTGCAAAGTATTTACCGTCGAATTTTCGTCAGAAAAATGGTGTTAGTTTATATAGCCATCTTAGAAGCTTTTGTTGCGAATGGCTTCTATATAACCTGCGATATATAAACCAGTCTTCAACTTATTACATGTTTCCGGTAGAAATATATCATGTTGAGCCATTTTCTCAACAATTTACTTAGCTAGTCGTTGAATAATGTTGTGTATTTTGTCACAAAATGTAGCTTTCGGTGAAAGTATGTATTATTTATTTATCACTTTCACGCGTTGACTATATGTCATAATAAAAGCACAAAAGTTCTGCTACCGAGGTTCCTTCACTGGGTAAGTAGTTATACGTGACTGTCGTACATTATGCCGTTGCTACCACCATATATCAGAAATAATAGTGAGGTATTTTATCCGAATAGAGCAAAAATATCTTGTTGTGTTGAGAAAATAAACAGTCTCGTTTTGGGTTCTTAAAATATTATGAAAAACAGAAACCTAAAAAATACAGCTTTTTATAAACCTACCTATAATTCCAATACATAAACTTCAATACGTCACTAAGACTTACATAGGTAAATAATTATATTTGTTGTGCCGCATCAACTGGGAAACACATGGGACGGAAGCGTAGTGAAAGAAGCGGGGATCAATAGAAACTCGACCCTGACACAATTTACAGTAGCCGTGCCTTCACTGCCGCTTGGTGGGCGCGTAAGAATAAACAGCCTTCACTATCGCATTAGGCAAAGAAAAGAGGGTGACGAACAAACATGTCACTTTTATCGAAGGCTGAGCTAATGTGGTTCAAACTATTTTAGGACGCAGAAAGTAACTATATACTTAAGGGCGATTTCCAATCAATTTAGATCGTACGAAGCATTTTACGGTTCCCATATCAATAAGTCTAAAAATATACTCGCAGAAGCATGCATCACTTAATTTGCACTGTTTATAAATAAATATTAAATACTATTGGAGTGGAAAAGCTTTTATAGGCTATTTTCTATTGATATAGGAATATATTTTAATAATTCATGTTTTCTTAGCTTTTATATTTTACATATTGGTATGAAGAAAAATCATTTATGTAATGTACTTAAATGTCTATTTTCTATTTGGGTGTTAGAATATTATGTTTTTGTTTAAGTTAGCATTAGCAAAAAAATATGCATAAAAATATTAGGTATGATATACCTAATAACAAATAGAACTTTTAACACCCAAATAGAAAATAAACATTTAAGTACATTAAGTTTCTACAAGCCTTGTTTATTTTGGGGCTACGTAGTGATGTGTGATTTGCCAACAAATAATTCATACCTATTTATATTTTTTTACTTAAATCATAAATTGGTATCATTTATAGTCGATGCAAATGAGCTGCGCTAATTATATATTTTGGTTCTACCGAATTATTGATTTATATATATTTTTTTCTCTATGAACCTTACATAAAATCTGACCAGTCAATTGTAATGTCAAGGTCTAGTTTTCTGTCAACCTGGGCAACCACATAGCATTTTCATTTTAAGTTTTTTTTGTCTTGTTTTGAGCTATGTCATGTAATTTTGTTGTTATTTTAACCAAAATGACCCAATGAACCTCTCGCTTGCTACTATCTCTAACCCCAAACTTAGCGAAGCTTGATATTATGGCAACTACAAAGCTGAAATTAATATAATTCTTATTTAGTTTTTTTTTTAATACATGCTTATCTATTCATCTTTCTATGCAGCCTGTATGCACCCACTGCTAAAGTATAGGTCTCCTCTTTAAAACGCCACTCTCCCCGATCCTGTGCCAGTCTTCGCCATTACTGCCTAACTACATTGACTATATCGTCTTACCATCAGGAATCATGCTTAATAAAATAATATATTACACATAACTCTCAGCACAGAAAACAGAGCAACTACCAAAGGTAATAACAATAAAAAATCTACTACTAATATCGGCACAAACTCAAAACGATAAAAATACTTTGCTTCTAATTGAAACCGCAAACACCTGTTCTGATGTAAACTTTATTTCATAAACCAAACGTCAATGAACCACGCTTCGCCCACACAAATCTATTTCAGGTTTTCTTGCCCAGACATGACGCACAGCTTGTACTTTACCACTAATAGGACCTTATATATATACCGATAATATAACAGTAATATTTAATAATTGAGCTGAATAATAACAACGTTTACATAAACTTACCTTTGAAATTATAGCACTTTTTGATTTGATGGCCCCCATACAATTCTATTTTTATCTCGTACACTTACGTATCCAAAGTTATTACTAACGAATTTAATTTAAATATTTCTAAGTTAACAGTTTATAATAACAAACAACCGCGTAACATGCTTACTCTAAGAGTGTCATTAGAATTATAATAACATTGGCAGCTTTAGAAGATACACAAAGGTAACAAGAAGAAATATCACAGGTGATTCAAGCGATATACAGGCAGGAACTCTACTACGTGGTAACACTTAGTATTTCTAAATAACATTATTATTGTAAAAATGGAAGATGAATGTAACAACTATGCCCATGTATTATTAGATGTGCACTGTTCATACGTCCTAGAATTGACTTCACTTTCACTCAAGAAATGCTAGCAAAATATTGTGATTTCACAACAGTTCAGTCAATCTAAAGCTTTGTAAAACGACCGTGAGATTTATTAATTAACACATCGATACGTAGCCAGGACACGAATCTTCTTTGTCCGTGCACTTGACAGTAACAATTTCGTATTTACACAAACAAAACGTCTGAGTTTTCGATGTAAACTTCTCTTTCGCGACATTCGACACGGCTACGTAGCGTCGTCGTACGTTTTTTGTTAAGAGACTTGGTTTTTTATCAATTTTGTTTTCATTTAGAAAAAGGTAACCTCAAAATAATATTTTTAATGCTACGCTCAGGATACGATTGGTGGAGGATGGGGGCGCGCACTGCGATGCCCTCTGCGCAGACTCCGCCGAGTAGAGCCGAGTCCCCGATCGTTTGCGAACCACCCCGGCCTCCCTCCCTGGACCGTCATTATCCTGCTACAATATTGTACGCAACATAACATAGAACACCTAGATATAGTCGTCAGGTGTTTGCTTCCTTATAAAATTGTTAAATTGGTGTTATGACAATTCATACTTTTTAGGAAGTGACCAAAAATGGGGTCAGTGAAAAATGTAATTTGAAGGGTGGTTTGTTGAAATTATGTTGGCATTGTATGAAAATATGTATGCAAGTTAAGCCTTAAAATTGTATCAAGAAGGGGATCGTGAGTCAAATCCCTCAAAAATATTTTTTGTGATATTTTTAAAAAACTTTAAAGAAATTCCTATAAAGGAATTTCTAAGAGCTTATAAAAGCTCTTTCTAAATACCTCAAATCTGAGATATGAGGTATCCGCTGTTAACCAAAAATGTCTGGATGTATTTGTCTTTGCACGTACCTAAAGGTGTATTAAGAATGGAAATTTTGAAATGATAATTCTAGAAGGTTAAAAACTTAGGTCAACTTAGTGTGTCCTGTTGTTAGGAAAAAAATATCTTTTGGTTTCTTTATATCTGTCGAAGACCAAGTCTGCCAGTTGTAAGAAAAGGAAAGAGTCCATGATTTTTCATATCAATAGGTTTTTCACTAGCTTCTTTGATCGTTTAGTAGCAAGTCATTATATCATCTTAGCCGAATTACTCTGTCCTGCTTGCCTCTGTCTTCTTCCAAAAGAAATAAAACTTTGTAGCTCATGAACACAGGCACTAGTGAGACAATTGTTTGTTACAGCAACATGAAAATTCGTAGATGTGCAAATTGTATATATTCTTTCAACCTGATCTCAATTTTATATAATTGCTTGCAATGCCCATTATTGTCCTTTCTCTAACCATGCATTATCTAATTTGTCGCAAAAGCCCTTAGACCTTACACTCAGATAAATTAATCCGCCACTAAGGGGTTGTACGAGGCAATTTGCTTTGAGCAATCATACCGGGCGAGTTTGGTATTATTAAGAGCAGGTTATACTGGATTCTCAATTAGAACTGTGATCAATACTCGGTACTGGATTCTAACAGATGCATGCCCTATGCGCTTACACTCGAAGACAATGTGCGATAGATTAATCAGTTGATCTCAGATTGCGGGTGTTGAATCACAGATAACACTGGAAAACACTTCGCTCTTGTTCATATGCTAAGTTTTCGAAGGTTTTATAGTATTTAAGACGATCGATTGAACGAGATTCATATTAAAAATGTAAAAATTAAAGAGATATTTACAATATTTTTTCTTAAAAATACTATAGCGTAAATACGAAAGCAAAGACAGACTGACTTTCTTAGATAATATTTCAAAGTACGCTCGAAGACCGATTGCAAAACTTTATTTAGTTGCGATTTATATTCGTAAGTACCAAATTTTTTGGATTTGGATAATGGTATGCTACGTTATACTATTAATTCATAATAAAACATTTAAAATCTGAGTAGACCGAGTAAAACTGGTGTAGAAAAATGATTTTATATTATTTTGCTCTTTTTTATTTATCAATTTCGTATAATTGTCACAATAAACAAATACTTTATTATTATGAGTTACAATAACTTTGCTTTTAGATTTGTTTTTGAGGAACTGCTGGATCTAGATTTACCTAGTTTATAAAACGTTTCAAAGTGATTAAACTTCATTAAACCATTTTAATCTGATTTCATGTCAATAAACATTATTTATGTTTAATTTAGGTCGAGCATAGTTTATAGTTGAAAATTTATTTACGATGAGCCCAAAATTATTAATGTTACTATCAGCAGGAACAACGTTTAATGTCGTAATGTTTTTTCAAAATAACACGAATATTATAATATTGAGTTCATTATTTTGCTTCGAAACTGTTTTGCGAAATGTAATTCAACCCGCGGCCCAAGGGCCAAAGCTCAGTCAACTCATGCATCAATAAAGGTTTAGCTGCCCGCTGAATTCCAGCAAAGGCTTTGTTTATCATAATATACAGTATTATTAGGCAGAGTTATTTTGGTTTGACCGCTTAGAATACAGCACGTTAATTACATAAGGACAAATTTTTGGTTGTGGTAAAAATGTAAAATAACCCATCCCTTTCTTGGTCAAAAAAAGAAGAGCCCACCGCTGCGCTGTGTATAAAGTCTGAATATATTATTATACAAAATTGACTTTAACTAACAAATTTTGTTAGTTAAACTAAATTTTGTATTATAATTGATTAATATTATAAAACGACTGTAAGCAAAGAAACCCTCTGGATCTATCCATACCTAATACCAGTGATAGCATTTGCACGTTGCTCACAAAACAGCAAGTAATTTCACTTAATCTTCGTAAAGCTGTAGAACGTATCACGTAGGAACCTACGAGCAAAATTGGAGTAAAATACTATTTATTCTTGATTAGATTCCTCAACCTCTCCCCTTCTTACCAAAAGGTAAGAACATATTCATTGCAATGTATTCAAAAATAAAATTTATGAAACAGCAAATATACATAATAATATGTATACATTTATTAAATAGTGGGAGCCTTCTAATCATAGATTCATAACTTTTCCATGGACTGTTATGGATTTTTATGAGAATAAAAATATTACTATGTGCTATATCATTAGTAGGTACTCTCATATGGTGAGAGAAACTATAAGCATTGGAGACATTGATAGACGTTTGAGATTTATCCTCAACTGCGTACATACTATAACACTATGTTAAAGCTTTATTGCACTTACTGGCGTAGTATTAGGCGCTATCTCAGGGTATGATAGGAAATAAAAGAATCTGCCTGAAATGTAATCAACACTTACCTCACTCGAAGTCAGGTAGCAGATCCTAGAGTCGGTGCTGTCGATAGAGGCTTGTTGTACAATTCCATAGCGGGATGACTCGCGGTCGCTTGTATACTCCGAACGTACGCTATCTTGTCTATCGAATGTGGCCCTGAAAAAACAACTTCATGATATTTTTTGAAGGAAATTAGAAATTTCTTTTGGTAGGATATAAATTACATCTTCAATATTGGTATAGGTCTACTGGCAGGTTTTTCTACGTAAATATTTAAAGATATACCCCTTCAATTACAAAACATTATTTTTGTACTCCACCCTCTCGGTTTCGGTTATTAAAAAATAGATCAGTCAAGGGATATAAAAATCTGTCCGCTCCATTTTGAGTCGTGCTTTTGATAGACAGTCAGTAATGAGAACTTCATTTAGGCTTGGATTCTCCCAATCTCTTTCGTTGACACGAATTGCTGACAAATGTTGATATTTATGGCTCCGGATATTTCAATAAACTTTAAAAATAAAGCAAATGAAACGATGGAAATAATTGTTTAAAATGCTTTTGCTTTGCTTAATCATTGAACCTTTGACTTTATTTTGTCTTATCCACTCATTTGTTATTTTAAATTTAATGATTTTTGATAGACACAATTGACTACCACCACAAAAGTTACTACGATTTGAAAACATGTACAATTTTGTTCAAAGGTACTTGATTTTGTTTGTTCTGAGGTATTATAATTTAAAATAAACACAATAGCTTTTCTATCATAAGAGTAACAATAAATTCAATATTTTTTTACAGAAAAGTACCTTAGAATGTCTTTTGTATTCCTGGAACATTACTATCATGTCATATCAAAATCTATATACTGTTGCTGTACCTTTGCTCGAAGCTGTCTGCTCTATTGCTTCTGTATCCCGAGTCGTTGAGGCTTCCCTCGTGACGCAGGCTTGGTAGGGAGTCCCAGGGGGAGCGGCGCGGGCCGGGGGGTGGGGCGCCTCGCCATCCGTCCGAGTGCCGGTACCAGGCAGCTCGCGCAGACTCCCCGATGCATGACGCACAGCGAGATGCACTCACGAAACTGTTTGACGTGTGTAAATGATTTATTCAATGGAACAGATCAACAAATGGAACAAATGGTACAGATCCACGGAACAGAGAAGTGTATAGATCTTTATGAAATACTGGCATACAATTTTGACCGCCTTCACAGCTCAGTTACTGTTGTGGCTTCTGCGCCGTAGGCCGGGGGTTCGATCCCCTCTCCGAGAACGAACATTTGTGTGATGAACATAGATGTTTGTTCGTCGTCTGGGTGTTATAATTATAAGTATGTATGTAATTAAAAAAACGTACATGTCATTATGTATACATTATAAAGAATACCAACATTGCCTAAAAATACTAGAAATGCTTAGATATGCAAAGTTCAGATGTTCAATGTTAGAGCATAATCACGCCGTAGACGCTGAATCAATTTGGATTAAATTTTGTGACATGGAATGCTTCATAAAAGGTTTGAGATTCAATAAATATTCTGCTAGAGAATAACCAGAGCATTATTTTCATTGCTTTTTATTTACAGAAACCGAAAAATACTTCAGGTTTAATGCTAAACAAAACAGAACAACATCTCCACTCTACTCTATTCTACCCAGATTATGCACACACACATACACATGCATTCAATACCAAACACGCTCTCACAGTCACACACCTTGAGTTATGCTATAATAACCATAGACTCTTAAAGGACTGGGAGATACAAAAATATAACCTTTCCACTCATACATACGACATCACTTTTAGTCTACTACTTTAATAAGTATATTCATATTAATGATTCATGTTATTCTTGACTAAGTGTTCGAGCCTGTTAACAAATATGATAAATCACATTTAAACTAGACAAAAAGAATCATGTTATCTCTCACACTCTACCTACCAGTAATTCTCTTTTCGTATGTACTCGTAGTAGGCGCTACGATCGCTACGAAATCGTAGAGGTCGCGTAGATAGCGCGTAGCCAATGATTCCCAGTGGGTTAATAAATCAAATCCAGTCTCACTCTTATTAATCTCAGGCTTCGCTGTCGGTTCTAGTCCTATTTTAATAATTTTATTTAATATTCACGAGGAATTAATCTGTTCAATTATATTGGGATTGGCGTGTAGACTATAATTTATCTTACATAACTTTATTTCCTTAGCTTTTAAAATAAAAAACCAATTGAGTAACCCTCTTATTCATAATCCCTGCCATTTTATAGTGGCTCAATAGAGTATTCTTGTCACTTTCATGCCAACGAAAAGAGATAACAACAGACTTCGGCTTGATAAGCTATTAACGCGTCCGAAGACCTAAGTATTTAAATAAAGTTGAATCATGTACATTGCATTCAATTCAAATTATGTGCTGCATCTCTAAACCATCGCTTGACACTATTTCCTGGGACAACCTGTATATCTGTTCCGACTATAAGCTAATTTGAAAGGAACGTGGGACTCGACTTCTCTAGGGAAATCTCATTGTTCCATACAGCATTAACTCAATTTAAATCCATTAAGCGCATAATGGCATGAAACTGCATTATGGTTCAATGGTGGATTTGTATTTAAAACTAAAGAAGGCCGCGGAAGTTTTGCATTTTTTTCTATTTCTAGAAGAAAGCAATGGTAGATTAGATTACATGGTGCATCCCGAACTCAAAAATAAAGCAATATCTCTATTTTGAAATTTTAAATATTTCAGGAAGTGGCCTAAAAGTGCGCTTTTTTACAATTAATAGGTATAACGTTTGATCACAATCTCACCTGATGTTAAGTGACGATGTGGTCTATGGTGTAGCATGTTGGGTATGCAGACGACAGCACAGTGGTAGAGAGTTACATACCTGACACACGAGCTACAGGATCACAGATCCAGTCCTTCAGAGAGGCCATGGTTGAGCACATGAACTTGACTCTAAAAGCAGTTGCGGATTGGGGAGATACCAATCATGTCAAGTTCAATGCATCAAAAACCCAGGCGTGTCTTTTCTCCGCTAAGAGGAGTCATTTCGAACTGGCGCCCACCTTCCGTGATGTATATGTAGTCACCGATTTCAGACCAGCTCGAGCTTTTAGGTTTTACATTAACCGGTAAACTTAATTTTGGCTCATTCATTGAATCCAAGGCCAAGACAGCTGCCAAGAAGCTAGGCATATTATCGAAGGTGAGACGGTACTTCACACCGGGACAGTTGCTTTATCTGTACCAAGCGCAAGTCCGGTTGTGTATGGAGTACTGTTCTCATCTTTGGGATGGCTCTGCCAAATACCAGCTTGAGGCCTTGGAAACTATTGAGAGACGAGCCAAAAGGCTCATAGGTAACGACGCGTTGTTCGAGTCTAAGCTCCTGACTCTCGAGCATCGGCGCGGTATTTATATCGGTATTTTATAGTATACATTTCGGTGAGTGCGCGTCCGAACTCCACAGCTTGATCCCCTCATCCCCATTCTACCATCGGACCACCAGACGTACGGAAACGAGGCATTCATTCATGGTTGACATACCAACTGCCCGCACCAAGCGCTTTGCTTCTTCATTCATCATGCGCACCGCCAATGAATGGAATTCCTTACCGGCGTCCGTCTTTCCGATGACCTATAATTTGGACTCTTTCAAGAGAAGAGTGAACAGGTATTTTCTAGGTAAACGTGCCACATCGTCGACCGCATCATCACTTAGCATCAGGTGAGATTGCGGTCAAACGTTTTTACCTATAAGTAGTAAAAAAAAAAGCACGCTTAACTAAAAGATACCCATTCACTCGTCTCTTTAATTTCAGAAACGGCTCCAACGATTTTCATGAAATGTATTATGTTTGAGGGTGGTAAATCAATCTAGCTAGGATTCATTTTTAGAAAATGTTTTTATCTGTGTTTTTTGTAAAGCAACCGAGCAAAGCTCGGTCACCCAGATAATAAAAAGCAAAACTAGCCTCCGTAAGCATATTAAATGGGCCGTAAAGGCAAGGATGACGCGATACTCTTGAGATAAATTACTCGTTAATCTGTTTAGCCAAATCGGTTCTGGTAAAAACCTAAGTTGCTCGTACTCGTATCTATTACCTATCGGTTATCCCAACAACCACGCCCATTCAGAAAAAAGTCGGTTATCCCAACAACCACGCCCATTCAGAAAAAAGACTGTCTCGTAGATATGGCAATAAAAAACCAGTCGATTGCTTGTCAGACTCATTTTTTATATTTTATATTTCATTCATTATTTATAAAAAAACGGCGGAAAATCACGTTTGCTATATGGAAGCCCCTCATAAACTCTTATTTTATTTTAATTATCTGTTGTTAGAGCGGCAACATAAATGAATAATCTGTAAAAATTTCAACTGTATATCTATCACAGTTCATGAGATACAACAGCCTGGTGACAGACAGCGGAGTCTTAGTAATAGTTGGTGTTTTCTATGTATAATAAAAAATATCTATCTATGTAATTATATAATGTATTAAATATATCAGTTATCTAGTACCCATAACACAAGTTTTAGTAGCTTACTTTGGGGCTAGATAGTGCTGTGTGGATTGCCCAGCATAATTTATTTTTATAATGGGATTCCCGTTTTACCTTTTGGGTACAGAACCCTAAAAAAAGAATTTAAAGATAATCATAATGTAGAATCTAAAGATAGAACGTTATTTCGATATTCGATTTATGACAAGCTTACGCGAAAAGGTCGCGGTTTGACGTTTGATTCTGCTTTGATCCTACTTCAAACAAATGTTAGATCAAAAATCATAATTTATTTGTTGAAAGGAAACTCTGTTTTGGCGGATTATAATTATGTTTTTTTCATAGTTTTCAAAACAAGAACGTCTTGTAGATAATTAGAAGACGTGATCACTAAATTAAATTATTTAACATGTCGTAATGATAATATCGATTTTTCTATTAGTAATTCACTAATTAATTATTTTGCAGCTTTTCATATTCCAAGCTCGCGCGCGCTGATAATAAGATACGCTGATTAATAAAACCTTTATCTACTCTCATGTCATAAAATTCGAATTATAAACGTCAAAACGAATTCATATTGATATGCTTTATAAACGCAATACCGTAACCAAATTAAAAAAATTAATTATGATACAGCTCCTCATACAAAGATAGTTGTATAATAGTAGTTTATGAAACTGTTGCATAATGAGGGGTATTAAAACTCGAGGGGTGTTTAATAACCGAGCCGTAGCTTAGGCGAGGTTATTAATAGTATCCCACGAGAGTTTTAATACCTAGTTATGTGCAGTTTCATACACTACTTTATCTACTCTCATACATTAGTGTTGAACCTAATAAATAAAATATCAAAGTTAGTAAAACATCCAGTTGACTGAAACAAAACGTATCAATTGGCGCCAAACCAACCGTATAACAGCGCATGCACGCGCTGGCGCCGCCGCCGCCGCGCCGCGCCGTCGCCACAGACTATCTAACACTTTGGCTGTACGGTTTCAAGACGCTTGCCTTTTCCAAAAAGAAAAAGAACTGTATCGTTATGGTAAAAAAGTTATTTTATACAACTATCTTTGTATGAGGAGCTGTATCATAATTATTTTTTTTAATTTGGTTACGGTATTGCGTTTATAAAGTATATCAATATGAATTCGTTTTGACGTTTATAATTCGAATTTTATGACATGAGAGTAGATAAAATAACTTTTTTACCATAACAATACAGTTCTTTTTCTTTTTCTTTTTCTTTTTGGAAAAGGCAAGGGTCTTGAAACCGTACAGCCAAAGAGTTTGATAGTCTGTGGCGACGGCGCGGCGCGGCGGCGGCAGCGCAGCGCACGCATGCGCTGTTATACGGTTGGTTTTGGCGCCAATTGATACTTTTTGTTTCAGTCAACTGGATTTCTTACTAACTTTGATATTTTATTTATTAGGTTCAACACTAATGTATGAGAGTAGATAAAGTTGTGTATGAAACTGCACATAACTAGGTATTAAAACTCTCGTGGGATACTATTAAAAACCTCGCCTACGGCTCGGTTTCTAAACACCCCCTCGAGTTTTAATAGCCCTCATTATGCAACAGTTTCATAAACTACTATTATGGAATTAAAATATTACAGGATGTAATGTATTATAGTTCAAGTAACTACGTCATCGCGAACATAATAAAAATTCAAACAAATTTTTACTCCTGAAAATTTCTACACAAGTTCGTCACAAAGGGCTTTAAGCAGAAAAGTTGGAACACGTTATATCCATTACCTTCCCCAGTTTACATTGTTTTCCTTTAAATCCGCTTAACAAAATTGTTCGCCGCCTTTGTTATTGATTTCTTATTTGTTTCGATTTTGATTATAAGAAATTGTTCGTGCAAAACGACTATATCGAATATATTTAAAAAATTTGCCATCTACCGCTTAATGAAGGAACTAAAGCTTCCAGGGGTTTGCACAGTAGAACGTGTTCTTCTTACTCGGGTACATCTCGGATAGGCACGACATCTGTTGGTTCACTATGTAAGATCTGTTAGAACTAGTATTCCCAGTTTTAAACAGAGGGAGCACGTTTTGCAGTTTTTTTTATTTGCAAGCAAAATAAGTACATACAATCTAATATTCTAAATTAATTAGTTAAATAAATTCATCGCCTTCGACAATTTTTTCAGAAAAACAACAGTGAAATATTTAAAGTATGTACAACTTGTGGCCATAATTGATAATGTCATGAACTACTAAAGTTCTAATGCTGAACAGTGATCGAGGATATTTTAAGCGTTTATAATTTAGTAGTTAGAGTTTTTAAGTTCAGAGATTAATTTTTAAAATTGTGTATCAATTAAACTGCTCCATTTTGGAAATTAACCTTGTATCAAAATGACAGCAAGACTCCATGTAAAGCAAGATTTGCACCTTAAAAAGCACTATTTAATTTTAGGCTAAAATAATCAAATTACTTCTTAAGGCAGATATAATACCTTCATAACCTACTTAAGTAATTTGAACATACCTTGACTGATGATCACTTAGATATCCTTGGTCTCGATCTCGGACCCGATCTCTGTAACAAATTAAAAATCATAATTTCCTACCAACCTGACAATGCAGGATGGATTTTTGAGACGGGACAGTAAGGGCTACCTTTATCAAGCCTTTATCGTTATAGTTACAGCAAAACATTCGGAAGACCATCCATAACATTCAAAGATATCGGAAAAATGTGCAGTCAGCGAAAAAAAATGATAAATTACTATAATAGTTAATTAGGATTTTCTTTTGGGGCGTATTGACAAAGGATTATTGAACAAGTTCTAGTTAGAACTAGCTGCGTCCCGCGGTTTCACCCGCGTAGTCTTAAATCCCGGTATTCCCACGGGATAAAAAGTAGCTTATGTGTTATTCCAGACTATAATATATCTGTGTGCCAATTTTCACCAAGATCCGTTCAGACGTTCTGGAGTTATAGAGTAACAAACATCCATCCATCCATCCATCCATCAGTAGGATGATCGACAGAGTGGTGGGGATCAAAGTTATGGATCGCGACAGTGGCGGCGGCGGCCCGCTAAGGGCCCCGCCCCGCGCTTTGCCAGCCACCGCTGCGCCTCTGACGCCGCTCGCGCATTCCACCCGAGATAAAATCCTAAATTATTATATTTTATTGTTATTTATCTACTACTTTTACTTTTAGTTTCAAGTCAATCGCACTACGCGTACAAAAATTTTCGTACAAACTTTGACATCCCTTTGCACCCTAATTAAGGGTAGTTTACAAAAACTAAAAATGTCGTTCTTAATTATTTATTTAGAAGTATATTTACTCCTAGTTTGAAATCAATCGAACCACTCGTTAAAAAACTCCGTTACAAACTACAACACCCCTTTGCACCCTTATTGGGGGTAGTTCTCAAAAACTAAAAATGACAAACTTAATTATTGACTTTGGGGTATATGTCCTCTAAGTTTCAAGTTCTTAGGATGAAGGAATACGATTTTTCATACCCTTTTTACACCTTTAGGGGTTGAATTTTGAAAAATCCCTTCTTAGCACACGTCTACGCTGTATGAACTATGTACTCCTCAAATTTCAAGTCTCTACGACCAGCGGCTTAGGCTGTGCGTTGTCTATATGTCAGTCAGTCAGTCAGTCAGGACTTTGTGATTCTTATAGTTATAGATGTAGTGAATTCTTCTGAACAACACATTATTCATCATACTAACGATACATTAACAACAGGCAAATAACATTTATAAAATCTATGCATTTAGTATAAATAAATACCGAATTACGTTCGACTAATAGGTAATTCAATACGATCGACGGCTGTTTTCATGATATTTCTCTTTGTCGCCTAAGACCAATGTCTCAGCATAATGTCATTCACACCTAATTCAAACAAAGGAATTTATTGATGCAAAGCCCTTCTTAACGGTATGACTGCTCTATCGACTTGTGTAAACTTACTCTATACCTACTTATGAATACTTGGGAGATACGATTATAAAAGATTTTATCACTTTTTACCTGGAATTGTGATCGCTCAGGTAGCCACGTTCACGTTCCCTCTCACGTTCTCGCATCAACTCATTGCGATCACTGTGTAAAATACAAAATTCAACATTTTAAACACATTCTAATCTTTAATCAAGAATCTAATTTGTAACTATGTTATAAAACAAATAAATAGGACGCTTTGAACTTTACAGGATTCTGCAAATAACCAAAACACGATCCTATTAACATTTCGCGTTCGAAATTTAAAATAGTAAGTAACTTTTTAAATTTCGAACGCGACATTTTAAAAATAAAACTTTATTTTGAGGTTTGCGTCGTAGGTAAGTTACTGTTTGTATTGAATTAGATTCCTTTCAAATTATCTTTGCAAATGAAAGAAGCGAGTTATATGCAAACCCGAACCCAAATTAGCCTCTCTCTCTTCTCTCTCTCTTTGTTTTAAATAGCCGTCTTTTTATATTTACCCTATTGTCTGATTTTAGGATTGTGTACTTATGCTACATAAATGTTCATCCTTATTCTAATTACTGCAAGTTTTAGTAATTTATATCTTTATTATTTACATACTAATTTAGATTAAGTAGAGGTTTTTTAGCGAGCATATTCCCAAAAAAAACAGTGATAAATTATAATTTTTGGTAACCGTAGTTCCTAATGTAATAATACGATTCCAGTAAGTACAATTTGCATTTCTTGTAAAATATTGGTGTCCTGGAACTAGCATCTGGACGACCTCAGTGGCATAGCGGGGGTTCGGTTGAGGTTGCGGGTTCGATTCCCGCCTGGGAACAAATTTGTGTACGATCTGCAGAAATTTGTACCGTTGGTCTGGGTGCAATGTATTCTATGTATAATAAAAATATGTATATGTCTATGTAAGTGTATAATGTATTGAGGCGAATACAACAGCTAATGTGACTCTCGCTCGCACGTTTTGACTTGTTAAAAGATATAAAATCGCTAAACCTATTTTCAAAAAATCGCAACCAACCATTTTGTGTGCAATCAGTATTACTCAAAAACTACTCGTGAGATCTGACTTAATTTTAAATAGGATCACATGACAAGTGATTTAAAAAAATTAAGCGATGCAAATCGATTGTAAAAAGAATCATCAAAAATGGTTCACCCAGTTATAAGTTGTGAGGTATATAATATAAAAAAATATAGTTGAATTGAGAAATTTCTCCTTTATTTGGAGTCGGTTATAATCCTAAGAAGCAACACTTGAAACGGTCAATATCTTAGCATGATTCGTGATAAAACCATTTTTCATCAGTGGAAGGTCAATGTTAAGGTATCAGTGCACCTTCAGATTTCATTAGTATTTTCCCGTCCCCTACTTTCACAACACACACCTATAGTACCCATCCCGGTCAGACCTCGCACTGTGTTGTCGCTCAACGCCCAGCCGATGAGGAAGCGGCAACGTTGAAGATCTATTGCCACCTCCACCGGAACATTGCGATGCTGCTCCTGCAAAAATAAACAGGTTTAAACAAAACTCATACCAGTTTATATTAGGCAAAAGCAAGGTTTGTTTCGTTTTCACAGATAAACACTGAAGAACATCAAGAAGATATTTGACGCAGAGGCTACATTCTGGAGACAGATATTACAGTTTTTCATAAACCTTTGATACCTTAGTCGTCCCTTGTTATCACAGTTTGCTATAACTCTTTAATATTAGTGTTTAACCCTGTAGTGTCAAAGTCGTGAAGCTGTTTCTGTTTTCTGTTTTTTAACCCTGTAAGTAGTTGGGCTAACCTTGTGAGTAGTAAGGTTGGAACTAATAAATAAATATTCATTTAAAATTCTTAGTCCCAGAACCTATAAATGGAAGGAAGAATAATTAAAAAATAGTTGCTGTATTTTCATTACGTAAACACGTAATAAATTAATTTGTAAGGTTATTGTTAACATTAAAAGAGTGAATTTGATTTGTGCATTATCTGGAAAACATTTATCATGGTTTCACTTCTGCCAAAATTTGGAGTACCTAATACATTATTATCTTTCCCATGCTTGAAAGTTTAGTCAATAGCCTTCATAACATTACTTTTGCTTTCTTTAGAACAGCCTAGTTAGCCTAGTTCACAGCTACTGTTATTGACAGAAAATAAACAAAAAGAAATACTGTAAAAGTCATGACATCACACAATATCACGACAAAAACTCACAAATTATCGGAAACATACTGTTCTAAATGATAAATAAGTTCATTCATTCATTTGTACAAATGTAAAATAATGGCAGTTTTGTAAATCTAATGATAAACAATAATATGGTCGAACAAAACCAACTAAAACTGAATTAAAAAATTCACTGTAATATTATCATTATTAATTCTGTCAAAAGCAGCTCATGTTGTAGGGAACTCCGAGGACTAGAAAAACTCAAATAAATTTTTTAGGTATATATCATTAAATGTTTAATTTATTTTCTTACAATTAAATGAGTAGGTTATATCGACTAATAAATAAAATTATACTGTAGTACTTTTCAAGTTATGGTACAGCCATAAAATCAAAATCAAAGCGGTCTTTATTCAGTACAATCACGGGGATCACTTTGAAACTTCTTTATGTATACAAAAGGTGAATCTAGCGCCAGCCGGTTCTTCGCCACCACTGCAGCCTAGAAGGACTGGCAGGAAACTAAGCTTGGTTCCAAACGTTTTTTGTATGATCCTTTTTACAATCTTAAAGTTAGTACTTGGTACTGAGAGATCTAAAGGGATATCTATTACTTTACAAAATATGGTACCTACTTAATTGTTTATTTTGAAAAAAGGGAGCATAGTTCAGACCCAAGCATTTCGAATTAATGGTCCTTATTTAGTTTATCGCTTTTAAAAGTACAGAGCTTTAGCAATCGTCGGATTGCGCCAATAGTCTATGTCTACAATAAAAGCTTAAAAATAAGTTTAAAGGTATTACAATTGCTACAGTTTTATTACAAAAAACCAAACATAAATAAGTAAGAAAAAGAAACATGAGCTGGTATGAAAAGAAAGCCACATATTTCTGTGTTGTATTGATGAGCAGTATCTATACCGAAATTACCATTCAGCAACTGTGATTAGAAACAAAATCAAACTTTTCGCAACAAATACATAGGCATCAAGGATATTAGCAGTGGTTTTAATATTAAAAAGTGGAAGCTTCACCTCTATCCCTTAACGCAGCTTCCTTTATAGAATGCCGCAAGGATTGTAGGATGGATTCTTGGGTCGGTCCTCAAAGAAAAAAACAAGGCAGATTAATAAAATTGCAAAAGTGTTCAGTGTAGAATATACAGCACTCGTCGATCTTAGAAGAAAAGTAATTTTTTCAGCAAAATGTCCATGAAATGTGTTTTTATGGTGTTCAATTATGTTATATTATTGCATACAACTATTAATAAAGTTTTCAAAGCTTGTAATGATTAAATCAAAAAAATTACATTATATTTACTTTAAAATTGAAGCATTTGCTTATTTTATAAACTTACTTCTTCGAGGTGGGTAAGGACTTCGTTGGTTTGATGATGGCATATTGTCATTGTATTCTGTAAGAAACAAAATGAATTATAACTTATGTCACAACACCACATTATGTACCTACCGATTGCTGATCGAACGTAAATTGTTAGGTAACCATTCATCGTGAGTTTCACCAGATTTACTGATACTGCTAACTTAGTAAAACCGAGACCGTTCATCATCCAGAAGTATGAAGAAGACCATAGCTGGACATATAATAGATATTTACTCTCCTTATATAAGGACTAGATTTATCTATTCTATTGTAGATTTGGTGACAGGCAGGCAAGCATAATTATCTTTATAGACGTAATAAATTACAACTTGATTTTGTTTTCTTGTACGTTAAACATGCGCAGATTTTCGAGTGGAGTAGCCAGACTAGCCAGTTTGGTGTAATGTTTTGTAATAGCGTAACATTAACGAAACATTCTGGCAGCGCAGCGGCTTTTTGACTATGACAGACATCTCTCACTTGAACTGTTAATTTTTTTTGTATTTCTAACACCTGGTTTCTGAAAGCACGATCAACACTAATCGGCTGTCAAGTCACTTGCTATTTCAGCTTTTACTTCAAATTAGATAAGAGAGAGCAAGGGACTTGACAACCGATTAGTGTTGATCGGGCTTTCAGAAACCGGGGGTTTTTATTATTCTAAAAACTACACTAAACTGAGGAGTAATATTCCGGTTCGGGTTCACTCATTTGCCGGTCAAATTTGTGTTCTATGATGGTGATATAACTAATATGATTTAAAGGTTTCGTAACTAATACAATTACCTAGATCCTCCATGCTTTGACTGAGCAGAGCTTCAAAAGTGTGCAGACTGTAGCTTTCGGCGTCCATTCCTTTGGCCAGGGTGTTTCTCAGATGCATCTCGTATTCCAGCAGTAATCTAGAAGTGGGCGAGCCAGGGGCGGGGGTGGCGCTCGACTGGGAAGCTTGACGCGACAGACATGGCTTCTGGCGACAAGGGTATACAAGTTGCGATGACATAATACTACAACTGCTAATAACTACTCAGCTTTCTCGCATAATGGACCAGCACAATGTCTAAATACGGATACAGGAGTCCAATACAAGTAACTATTCAGCTTTTGCCAGCAACTTCGTTCACCGGGGATGTAGTTTCTCTCTCTTCCTTTCAGAGGTTTTTGAGATTTAATCAGTAAGATCAAACTATTTGACTATGGGTTTAACTCTTTAAAATCGCAAAATTACTTCAAAACAGTTATTTGATTTCAAAAGGTATAGTTGGTAGTAGATATAGAAATCTTTCTTTATGTTAATTTTCGGTTCAAAGTGTGGTAGCAAAACAATATTGTTCTGTCGTCAGTAAGAAACGAGTTCACTACGAGAAAGCGTAAGTATTAGGTATGCTGTATTTTTTAAATGTATTGGTTGGTAGGCCGTGTATGTTCAATTGCAATAGGGTATTTAAAGTGATAGATATAATGTAACAGAAAACGATGTAAGCCTTTTCATGTTTAAAAAAGACGGTTCAATCGACCAACTCGGTAACATGCAAAATTTTTACAATAATCATTTTGAAACTATAACGAACCAAACCCATAACTTCCTTGAAAAAGATTTATCGATTTTAAACTAACAGAGGTGACAGGTCTATCAATTTGCTAGAGCAAGATGAATGCTTAAACTGGATATTGGTAATAAGTAGTGTTAGCCCATTTTTCATACACCAAATAAATGTGCAGATGTTATTATAATCATTCGTCATTGCCGTAGATTGAATGTGATTTCGAAGTGTTTGTTTTTCAAACTGACCGCATGGTGATGTTGTCTTGGGTCCCTTGGGTCTCTAGGGTCCCTCGGATCTCGCGGATCTCGCCGTTGACACGGTTCTTGATCCGAGTTGCCATTGGAAGACGACGGGGTGGTCGCATAGCACTGGTTATCGAACATCACGTTATCAGACGGAGGTGACATGTCTCTTTCTCCACCTCCCAGTTCTAAGTACAAGCCACGACCAGGATAACCACTAGGTGCTGCTCCAACTCCAACACCACGTCTGTAATGTGATAATTTTAAATATAGTAGGTGATTTTTAAATTTGGGAGTGTTGAGAGATATATTATATTTCAAATTTTATGTCGCAGGTACTGATAAAGAATAATTCACAAAACTTGGACTTGAACTTAATTGAATAAGATCTAGAAATAGTGCTTACCCACTGAAGGTACCACAGAAAGGTATCAATTTAATTTGGGTTTAGATTTAATTGATTTATTTCGGAGTTGATTTGTTTAAATAGAAGAAATGCTACAGGTACCTATCAAAAGTAATGTGGCACACATTATTTGTGTGGTTATTTATATGGGTATGGAGACTGCACCTAACTTAGCTTCTAAAGTAATGTTATAGCAGCGGATTGCTTACCGTTGCGAGCTCTGTCGACTGCTGTTATTGTTGACGACGTGCGAGTAATGTCCATGCTGGGGCGGCATATGTTGTGGATGCCGGCCATGGGCGCCGCAAGACGGCGGACACGGGGCAGTGCCACCGTACCTTCGGCGGCCCATCTCTGGTGAAGTCACGGGGCTCTCCGTCGATGGCATAGGCTTTAGCATGCGTTTAAGGGTGCTCGAATCTGTGTAAGTAACAGTGGATTTGAAAAATGAACTAAAATATATTTTTTCTGTTGTACCTCACGATTTGGAAGAGTTGGTAAAACATATTGTATTTTTTTCTATTATCGTATTTAAACGTGCCCAACACTTTTTACTCATGTAATTATTCACACAGTTTTTCAATCTACATTTGGCAAATACCAACACAATATAAACTGCTACTTCCGTAACATTTTGCATGACCTTGCATGAACATTAAATTTCGCTACGCTTGTCTCTCATTTCAAATCAAAAAGCTTTTCAGTTAAGTTACCCATATTCATATCCTCCGTGCTCTTCGATTTCGTACGACGAGAGCCTGAGGTGTTGTTGTTATTCACGTTGTGGTGGTGAGCAGTGTGTCGCTCTGTCTCACGACCCTGAAAGAGTGACCAAGTAATAATTATTAGGATAGATAAAAAGATGTACTAATAATCATGTGTGCGAATTTCACAGAACTCTCTAGAAGTAGAGAGAAGATCTACTGATCTTAACTTCACAACTCTGAGTACTTAATAAACAAACAAGTGAGGAAACCGACACCAATTTGTGTATGTGTGTATGTTGGTACTTCGTACAGTAAACATTCTGAGTATATTTTTCGTACCCGGGGATCAAAGTCTTATAACTGTTTCTTTGTGAGAAGATACTTACCGAATCATTTCCGTCTCCATAGTCAACACTTTTGCCATGCTGCAGATGCTCCTTGCCAGGCTTGGTGGAAGTGGACGATGATTTGGAAGATGTTAGCGTGCCCCCCGCTTGCACGCCTTCTGACTTCAAGTCCTGGCTGTGCTGACTAGCTGAGCCGGTGGCAGTGGATTGAGACTCTTCGTTGCTCTGGAATTGGTTTACGTTAAGTTTTGTGAAAAAATATATTTGATAAAGGTAGGTATGTATGTGAAGTGCATTTAATATTTGGCTGTATTCATTCTAAATCACAAATATATATTTATGAGTCAAGGCTTTTACTTTCCACAAATCGTAAATAACTACTCCAGTACAGGAAAGACATCTTTGAGTGACCATGATCTTCAGTTATGAAGTGCCGACCACAAAGGGCATTGGGTAGGTAGATAATGGAAGAGTAGCTCTTGTTATCGCCTTGATAGAAATCAATATGTGTAAACAAAAAGGAGTATTTTCTGATGATTGCTAAACACCTACCTACCTAGTTCGTGATTTTTGTTTTAATATACGAAAGGTAATGAATATTTATAAGAAATAGAATCTTACACCAGGGATGTGTGTGCCAACAGAGGCGGTGACAGTCTTCGGTGCAGTGGAAGTGTTTGTGGTCATAGTGGAAGTCTCCTGTGATTTAGGAGGTCTAGTTGGTGGTTGGGTTTCGGTTTGACGAGCCGCCGCTGAAAATAAAATAAAAATTTAAATAGTCTAGATATTCGACCCTGGTAATTCTTCAAGTCAAACCGACTACGTCTGTAAGAAATAATTGGCTCACAATATTCGCCACAGATGTCTTACTCATAGAGGTGTTACGGGTATAACCTTTTAGCTACTATATTAACTGACTAGTTCAATAAAAATTGAAGTGAGGGTACTTTTTAGCTATAATAACTGACAAGTTCAATAAACATTGTAGTGAGGGTACTTTTAGTTATTTGTGTGACAATTCATGTGTCGTTTCTACTAGGTACTTACGCTTAGGCGGTGGCTGGTGTGCAGGTTGTGAGCTAGTGACGTTATCGTAGAGTGATGTGGAAGAAGTGGCCGCTGCTACCTTCTCCGATCGAGTGGTGGTGCCCGCGGCTGCAGCGGCGTCCGTCTCGATAGCTCGCGTCGTTGTTCGAGGTAAGGTCGATGAACCTTATGAACCGATGAACGATGCATTTTGTAAACCACAGTTAATGATATTTTATTTATAAATATTCAACAAACTACCCTAACTGCCATTAATATGCTAGATCTTTTTAAAACATTCGAATGAAAGAATTTGATATTTTTGATTCGGAAATTTGTGTTTGGAAGTTTAAGCGTCAGGCTGATACAATCTGTCAGTTTCAAAAGTGAAAATCCGTGAGCTAGAAGAAATGAAGGTAGATAAATAAGTTGTTTATAGTAAGTGAAAGTAAATTGTTATTAATTGTGCATACTATTAGCGAGCTTCTTAATTTGTTCACAACCATGCCAATGAAATGGAACTACCAACAGGATCACTGTTCTGCTACACAGAAATGCTAAACTGCGAATACTGGTAAGCAACCGTGTGCATGTCTCCAGCTTCCTCATATTGAAAATGTAATTTCTATAAATGCCAATATTTAAAGCATAATTAGTACACTCATAGATTTGAATTATAATTTAGCTGCCAAATAAACAACGATGCTATAAGCTTATAATAGTGTGTAAGCTGGAGTAACATGTCTCCAGCTGCCTCAGTCAGTGTGGGCAAACGGCTAATGATAGAGATATATAGTAAACGCAAGGATACCTATTTAGTACACCTGGTACCAAAAATTTCAGGTCTGTAGCTAGGAAACTCTTCGAGTTATAAGACTTGATCAACGTGTAAGCTGGAGTAACGATACGTGAAAAAGCATATGCTCGTTCTCTGGAATGGCTGGAGCTAGCAGGTTGCTTTAAGTCTCCAGATTTAGTACCAAACGAATTAGCGAGGTACCAAATATTTGAAGTGTTTCTGTTCAAAACTCTATGAGTTACAAGCTTTTCCAGCTTTTTTTGTTTGTCTAGCTTGCACATGTTGGATCTCAGCAACCACAATAGGTACAGACTCGGTTGGTGTCTCTGAACCGAGCTATGAATTAGTGCACTCGGTACCAAAAATTTGAAATCTCTAGGACAAGCAGTTCTGTTGTAATCAGCAAAATAACATTTTACCGCCAAAAATTCAAAGCATTTCGACGCGACCATAAAAATGATGCGTTGCCGCTCTGAAGGTGATATTACGCTCTGCGGATTTGAACGTATTTTACCCGCGATAAGAGTCTTTTTTGTATGCACTCAGTCCTTTAAATTTCTGAAGGCATAATTATTATACCCTTCTCTTTCCGATGTGCGTTGAAGAGCGGGGCGTTGTGTGTTGCCATATCTAATTAAATAGTTTGGTATGGTTTGACATTTTATATTTTTTTTTTGATAAAATATACCAATTATATTGCAGAATTTGCAGGCAAGGCAGGGAGCGAGCAGCACGTCCGTCCGTCCGTATTTTGACAGTTTGACAGCCAATCTAATCTTGCTAGTGTCATGTCAAGTGAATCGTCATCAGACCTAAGTCAAGTCATTCGAATTTGAGAGGTTTTCGATTTGCAAAAACGAATCCTTCCTATTACCTATATAAACCAGTATTATGGTAGGTAGCAGTTAAATAAATAATTAGGTAAATTTAGATTTACGTAGGTACCTAATCATTTATTAGTTTTACTACTTAACTTCTCCTATGGGTACTGTGGTAGGTGTTAAAGAACTGGCGCTTTGAGTAGGTACCTATGTAGATACAGATACAACTCCGTTATTTTAACACTGCCAAAAAGGTAAAAAAAGGGGCTACCTACCAGTAAAAACGCACCTCTTGTATCTATGTATGTTTCTTCCGCATCGATTTGGACATCCGCATCGCACCAATAATGCGAATGTTCATGCGGATGTTCATGCGGATGTCCATGCGGATGTAACAAAAACAAAAAATAAAATAGACGCAACCAGTGACAGGCGCGTAGTATCACCTTCAGAGCGGCAACGCATCATTTTTATGGTCGCGTCGAAATGCTTTGAATTTTTGGCGGTAAAATGTTATTTTGCTGATTACAACAGAACTGCTTGTCCTAGAGATTCCAAATTTTTGGTACCGAGTGCACTAATTCATAGCTCGGTTTAGAGACATCATCAAGTCTGTACCTATTGTGGTTGCTGAGATCCAACATGTGCAAGCTGGACAAACAAAAAAAGCTGGAAAAGCTTGTAACTCATAGAGTTTTGAACAGAAACACTTCAAATATTTGGTACCTCGCTAATTCGTTTGGTACTAAATCTGGAGACTTAAAGCAACCTGCTAGCTCCAGCCATTCCAGAGAACGAGCATATGCTTTTTCACGTATCGTTACTCCAGCTTACACGTTGATCAAGTCTTATAACTCGAAGAGTTTCCTAGCTACAGACCTGAAATTTTTGGTACCAGGTGTACTAAATAGGTACTAAATCCTTGCGTTTACTATATATCTCTATCATTAGCCGTTTGCCCACACTGACTGAGGCAGCTGGAGACATGTTACTCCAGCTTACACACTATTATAAGCTTATAGCATCGTTGTTTATTTGGCAGCTAAATTATAATTCAAATCTATGAGTGTACTAATTATGCTTTAAATATTGGCATTTATAGAAATTACATTTTCAATATGAGGAAGCTGGAGACATGCACACTAAGCAACCAACCATCTAATTTATCCTACTTCCTACTAATATTATAAACGTGAAAGTTTGTAAGTATGGATGGATGGATGGATGTTTGTTACTCTTTCACGCTGGAACGGCTGAACGGATCTGGATGAAACTTGGCAGAGAGATACATTATAGTCTGGAATAACACATAGGCTACTTTTTATCCCGTGGGAATACTGGGATTTAAATCTGCGCGGGTGAAACCGCGGGGCGCAACTAGTAACCCATATTTATTTAATGGATCATGTGCAAACTATAATAGTTAAATTCTCAGTTGACTGTTTTTATGTGTTGACCGTCAATATGCCAACGCCATGGTGATATGTTTAAATTTGATACGATATAAACGCCAAATATAGAAAACTGATTAAAACCGGTCATCGCATCGATTTCATCCACAAAGGCATTGTTTTTTTTCCAGTCATGTCAATTAAGCTGCTTAAGGTCGCAAAGAAGCTTACTTGGGCTAAGCTTAACTTTCCGCGCACTTGTTCAAAATGTTTTTTATTTGTTTGTTGTAGTTTGGAATTTTATCAGATCAGATCCTCGAAGGCATCACGCTACGAAATCAATAAAACTTGTACTTACGATATCGTGGATCCTGGTTAGCTCTCAATCTAGCGAATTGTTCTTGAGTCATGCACGTGCATTGTGCATCCCGCCCATATGTCATACTGTAAATTAAGAAAAGGCGTGATGTATTATAATAAAAATATGTTTTTGATTAAATCTAGAGCCCAAATAATATTGTTTGCGAGTCAATTTCCTGAAGATGCTTCGTAGAGAGGCGAAACACGTGTCGAAATCTAATTAAGTTTATTCCAGCTTAAGGAGATTAGATCAGCGGATTAGTACTACATATTGCTTTGTTCAAGTTAATTTATATTTAACAATGGACTTCCGCAAAGTCACGCCTGAGTCAATTAACTATCCCAAATAATCGTATAAACAGACAGAGACATACAGACTTTAATAAAAACTAATATACTCTTTCACGCCGGAACGGCTGAACGGATCTGGATGAAACTTGACAGAGCGATAGATTGTAGTCTGGAATAATAAATAATAATATTATAAAAATAATAATTATTAAATAATAGCACATAGGCTACTTTTTATCCCGTGGGAAAACCGGGATTTAAATCTGCGTGGGTAAAACCGTGAGGCGCTACTAATAAAAACTAAATCTTATTAACACAGCCCCGCAAAAAATGGTAATGGTAAAATTTTTGTACTATATTTTTCTGTGACTATTCTGTGTATGTCATATTTATTCCTTCCCTAAATAGGATTTTGGATTTAGAAATGGTGAAAACCTGGAATTATGTTTGACACAAAATCTTGTGCGATTCTGTGACTACGCTACCTTGAGGCAATTTATGATCTTAAAAAATTGCCAGTGAACTATTTACCTTGAGCGATTGGGACTGGCTGGAGTGGAGAGTGGTTTCCTCTTGGCCTTGAACTTCTGCTTGTTGCCCGGTGGCTCCAGCTTTAGGCTGTAGCTCGACGAAGCCTTACGTGAGAATTTGAATGATGGTGACTAAAATCACAAAATGAATGAATAATGATTTTGGGTGGCGCGATTAGTAGTATTAATATCGTATGTTGCAGACACCAAACTATAACAACATTTTATGATATTTCAATTGCTTGCGATATTCAGAAGCTTGCATGGATGTTTTTATAAGAATCAAAGATTTATCCCCGGATTCTGAAGGCTCAATCAAACCTAATCGGCTGTCAAGTCATTTGCTCTTCTCTTCTTATCTAATATTTCTAATATGAGGTAAAAAATTCAACTTCTTATCTAATCTAATATGAGGTAAAAAATTAAAAAGCGACTTGACAGCCGATTAGCTTTGATCGGGCTTTCAGAAATAGACAGCTGACGTAGATAATGGGATTTACGAACGCCAATAGTGCGAATGTGATATTCTATCGTATTTCAAATAAATTACTTATATTTTTTTCTGTGTATTCTTTCTGTTGTATCTGTTGGATATCACTCTTAGTAAGCCAGAGGTCAATGAAGTAATGAGAAATAAATGGATGAGATCAAGCTATTTTGACTTACACAGCACTCCCTGAACTGCTTAGCATCGATGGGCGAAGTAAAGTTTAGCCCCCATGTGTCGTTAGTCATCGGGTCTTTCCAGTAAATGAAACATTCTGAAGCTTGGCCTATGCGTGTGCCTGTAAAATAAACATGATTTTTACAAACAACTATGTAGCTACCCTGTAAAAAAGATTCTTTCATGGTCACATGGTTGGCGGGTTATCAGAGGTACGAGGTACCGAAATATCACATTAGGTGCTTGGTGACGTCATAAACGGAGTCCTTGTACGATGTACGCGGAGAGCCGTTCTAGGCGTTGTGCGTCGCTAGCTCGGCGAGTGTGAACCATTCGACTTCTCCTATCACATTTTGTAGTAGTTGGTATCCCATAGATACGTGACAGGTTGCAAGCCTATCGCCGCTGGTATAACGCGCGTAGGATAATCCTACACCAAATAAGACACTGGTATTGCGCGCATACATTTTCGAAGGCCATTCATTGGTGTACGACCGGATGTGAAACTAAGACATAACCGGTGCTCACAAAACCAACTATAATAACTTAAATACATACAAAGTCCAAGCTAGTTCTAAATCAGCGTGTATAAAAATTCTACCTATTTTCCTGTAGATCTCCATAATGTATGAGGTAGCTACATCCTGAAATCCGGCCAATTACTCGTACTGACGTATAAATTTAAAACTAGGGTACTGTGTACTGGCATGTCTAGGGAATAGCTCATTTAAAATACAAATGAGTAATATTTTGTGAGCAAAATACAAGTAAACATATCTTCCACTCGTGACTAGGCTACGAAAATAGTTAAGACGCAGACTACTGTCAGACAACATCGTCTCGCTTGCACATTTCAAAATTTTTCTTATCTTCGACTAGTTTTGTCCAGCCTTTAGTTTATCATTTTTATAAACACGTTGTATAAACGTGAATCAAACGTTACTATAAGTTGCTAGTCACTTTGGGTAAAAAGATGCATGTAATAACTAGGAATAGAAACAGATTTTTTATAATTGCTTGCACTCGCTGCTTCATAAAATCTACGAATGACCGAAGCTTAACCGTGTTTTATGTACCAGAACACAAATTAGGTCGCCGGTTTTCCGCTAGCCTATCACAATTCAACTCTTCTGGTTGAATCAGCAGTATAAATATTTATAACTCTTTCATGAAAAACCCCGACATCAAATGCACTGGAAAATACACTCATACTATAACTCAAAAATTACTCTTCAAATCTGACCAACACTACTAGAGATTATTGTATTATTTGTATTCGAACAGTATTTATGCATGTCACTGGATAGTTATTCTTTCGAACAACCTCCCCGAAATGAAATAATAGCCAATCGCACCTCGAAACTGCGAGCCGCTGTCACCGGGGCCTTAAGAACTTCACTCACCTGGTTGAATAAGCCTCACGTCGAGTATCTTGTCGACCTGCGAGTTGTAGGCAGTGATGTGGAACACGCACTCGGGTGAGTCCTGGATGCAGGTGATGTTCACGGGAACCAGGTCTTCGGACACCTGCTGCCACTTCACGGTGCCGGCGCCACTGGCTGACACGTGGAATACTTCCGCCCATAATCTGTGAGGAGGTTTTTCCCTTAGTTTTTCTATAACTGCATTGTTATTTTTTTCAGATAAGCTCTTTTTAGCCTCAGTATATATCAGTACTAGTAGCGCCCCGCGGTTTCACCCGCGTAGTTTTGAATCCCGGTATTCCCACGGGATAAAAAGTAGCCTATGTGCTATTCCCGACTGTAATATATCTCTGTGCCAATTTTTATCAAGATCCGTTCAGCCGTTCCGGCGTGAAAGAGTAATAAACATCCATCCATTCATCCATCCATCCAAACTTACAAACTTTCGCATTTATAATATGAGTAGGATAGTCTCCTGGACTAAGCAACGGTACGAGGAATAGAGGTCGCCTCCTAACTGGGCTCACGTTATATAACGTTAGCTATGCCCAAAGAATTTAGATACTAGCCATTGACTCGAAAGAAGAAGAAGAAGTCTCAGTATGTGAAAATATTTTAATGGGTAATGGTTTTATATTATTAATAACTACATAGAAAATAAATACTGTTTGTTTTCCTAACAAATAAAAATAATATACTCAGTGTATGTCATCTGTAAGGTAATGCAAGTAGATACATTCGCTAATCAAATGGGTTGGTCCAAATAGTCTGTTTCCAATTCCATTCCATCCATCCATTCCAATCCATTTTTATCAAATCAATTTAAAGATTTTGGTCTTCTTGTTCAAAATCAAAAACCTACTGTAATTAATTCACAGATGGAAGACATTATACTATATGAACCTTGAGCAATCGAGCATATTCAAGCGTGGCTTTTTAGAAGCACGTTTTCATAAAACCAAATTTTATTGAAGAAATTCGTGAGATTTTTTTATAAAATTGGTGAAACAGCCAGTTCTACGCGATCATAGACCACCTGTGGTGACGTTGTATTACGAGTAGTTGCCTCGTAGACCTTCGTCATGACTCAATGATCTTTAGACCTGACCCTGTAACTTAATAACTAAAATGAATGATAATTATGAGTATACTATAGCTCAGTCAGCAAAGTACTTCTATAGCAGGGTGGTAGCGCTCCTTGTGAAGCTCTTATTTCTGCAGAACGCATGAGGCTTAACATGAAGTACCTAAATGTTTCAAGTTCATGGATGTAGTGTAACCGTATGTAATGTTCCCATCGTACGTGACTCCTGAAGCAATGCTTTAAGATCACCTATAATCTATAAACCAATACACATAACATTATTTGGCCATTTATTTGTTCTATCAGCATATAGTTATCAAAACAAAACCCCATTCTCATGACGATAGGTAATGATCCCGAGCCCAAATACCGTAAGTAAATAAATTCTTTAAAAAATGAATTCAAATACCAACCAAAGGATTTCTTTAAGCTTCAATCTATCTTATTACACACAAATGCAATCTCTAACTGCAGTATATTCCTTCATTATATCCTGGGAGACTGCCAAATCGCAATCGGCACCATTAAACGGGAGCTGCTAACTGAACGTTAATCTCCTTTTGTGTCCTTTTGTGTGTATTGGAAGGATAAGCTGAAACTACTACTCGATGAGTAACTGTCATAGGCAGACATTTGTTTAAACTGATGTTGAAATTTGATTTCTTCATTAAATATCAATTATGTTGTAACGTTTTCATGCGTATGGTTGAATACGACGGAAAACTGCAGACATACAAGTGCAGATACCAGATCCTTATGAGCAGTTTGACTCAAATTGACCGCTTTAATACGAGTAGGTACGCGGGATTTTATAATAACGTATAGCATCTAGTCCACCCCTATCGCATTAGATTAGACAGTGTATCCCTGAGCGTCTGTTCTGATTTTTGGTACAATGCTGTTTCATCGATTTGAAACGCCACGGCGAGATGTGGAGAAAATTTGGAGAAAAGTATAAATAAGGGTGGTGATGATGATAGGATGCTGTCATAAAAGATTGAGCAATGAAATAACGCGTGAAATGAGGGTACACTACAATGAGTCCACAAAGAGTATCACACATAATCGGAGTTATATTCAAATTAAAGTTAAGCATAAGTTCTAAATCATTAATCTACTTTCGTGTAGGTAAAGGAATATTGTTAACAAACAGAGTTGTCATAATTGACACAGATTTTAATAAGGACTGCAACAGAATTTACACAGTTTTTTTGTCACAACAATCAATACAAGGAACATGTTACAAAACAAATATTTTTTTAATAATGTGTTCAAGGCTGTGCGCAGCAAAAACATGCTCTATAGCGTAATTTAGCCAAACCGTTGGTGTTTAATCATTCAGATTCATTCAGATTTGAATGCATTGTTCATGCCCCGCAAAGGGAACGGAAATCTAGAGCACATGATTTAATAAGCCAACTTAGTGCTGGTTGTATATAAAGCTCACAAAGTGTGTCATCCATTAGCAGGTGTATCGAAGTCACTCGATCTAAATTTACCAACAGGCTGTAAAGTTAACTGCAATGCAACTAAACTTTTAACGATGTTTTCGTATGTGTTACGGTTGCACAAGCTTTAATGTAATATTGTGTGTTCAACGTTGCTATACATGAATTGGTTCATTACTGAATAGCTACCGAAAATGATCCACATCCCAAACTGTAAACCTAAACATACATCATCGTTTTCTAATATCGCTCAAAATCAAATGAGTTATTTTTATTCTTCGTTTTACTTCTGAGCTTGTCCGTTTGTATTTTTTGTGGTGCGTACCTAAGTAAATGGCCGTCACGTCGGCGCGAGTTCTGCCACGGGCTGTCTTCATAGCGATACGCCTTGCGGAGGATGGGTGCGCAAGAGCACGATAGCTTATTGCCCATCGTGCGCGAGCCGCAATCGGCGCACTGCACTATGCCGCCTGAAATGAAAATATAGTTACACTTTTAAAACTCACATAAAAGAAAAAATACGTCAAATAGTCATTGTTTTTATTAAAAGTCTAAAGAAGAGACTAAAAACATTTTTTATCGACGGAAAGCATTTCTCTGATATGGTAAAAAGGGCAAATTTTAAATTTTTTTTTTTTTTAATAATGGGTAAATTTTTAATTGTGATAAACCTTCAAACAAACTATATTGTGTGTATTAATATTTCAACAGACTAATCAACAAGCGTACATGGTATTTCATTCTAAATTTAAACTCGCAACGGGAACAGTCAGTAGAAGTGTAAGAAGTAGTCGGTCAGTCAGACGGTGCCGCATAAAAAATCCTACGGGAGTTCCAACACACGTCTGGAATCACGCTGATCTAATAAAGAAAACAATAGTTCCTACTTTAATGAGATATTTTCTTTTTTGGTCTTTACCCGCGGTCCCGTGATGTCACCAGGTGCCATCGGTGCGCGTCAGAGAGTGTCCGCGGTTGAGGCTCTGCGACCGCTGGGTGCCGTGACGGTACTGGTGTTTTACCACGGCATGCTGCAACCCATACACACAATATACTCAAACTGTTATGAACCAGCTCACAAATATATCACTTTATGCACATCATTGTTTAAGGGATGTAACAAAGTTAGTAAAGCTTTTATTTTGATAGTTTATGTGAAATTTTAAATATTATGGAAATGGTTGACAGTGCCATGGAAACATGCAGTTGAAGCTTGTTTTTATAACGAAACAAAAAAATACAAATATCTATTGAATACGTGTGAACTTCAGTTAGCATACGTGTCCGATTTATTCTTTAAACAAAGGAGTTGTTTTTAGTTCTATTGCACATTATCTTTTCGTTGCGTTCAAGTATATCACAATTTTTTAATTGTCGTAGTTCACAATATATTATACAGAGTACAAAAAAAAACTTTCATTTCCTCACATTTACATCGCGGGGGTTCATCATCATAGCAAAGCGTGTTTTCATTTTTATTTGACAAAATCACGTGTATTATTTGAAATTTCACGCATTGATTCAGTACCTACTAATCTTCGCTAAGACGCGCATAAACCTTCAAAACTGCACAATATAAATCGTTTATCAAAGCACCTATATCTTCACCTGTTATATTCACCTCGAATCTGACTCCATCTTTAATTCATAGGTACTCGTACATTTAAATTAGTATACGAACCATTTAGATACATTTTTGTGAGTTTATTTAAAATTCTTTAAAAGCCTTCGAATCTTACTAAAAACATCATGATTGTAGGCATGACTCATTATCAAGTCTTTCCTATTTTGGCACAGCTAAGAGTTCAAACTAAATGTCAATTTACACGCATCGCATGGTCTTCGTGATTGACAGTAGTACATTCTATTAGATATACTAAATTGAGGTAGCTACAAATATATTCACTACATTGTTGTGATATACGACATGTGCTTTAGAGTCCTTACATAATTTCAACCTTGTGATTGCGATTTCAGCGTTTTGTGAAGTTAGTAAATGATGTACCTATTTAAAATCAACGGTTAAACGTACGATAGTATTTTGATAATATTATTTAACCTTAAGTAGACATGTAGTGTGCGCACCTAAGTGAATATTTGGTTCTCTCATAGAAACGAAGAAACCCGTGGCTTACTATTTCAAAAAAACTGGTTATCAGCTCTCGTTTAATTGATCCACATTGTTTTTAACAACGAGGATACAATATTGAAATGTGACCTAGATGCATTGGTTTTTTAAAACTACTGGCTTTAAATTAGAAAAGTATTGAGAAGGCTTCGGGGCCGAAGTCTATCTAATCAAATTGCAATTAAAATTCTAGCACCGCATTTCGATCCCGTCGGTTGGCAGCACCTTCAATCATGCTAGATTAGTTTAGCTGAATGTGGGTCAGAGTTTGGCTTCTCATATATTTTATAATACCTTGAGCTCGTTTCATGAACTCTACGTCCACTCTGTTATAAAGATAAACGAACTTTACTCTAACTGTATTTGATTGAGAAAAGAGTTACAATAATTACACAATTACCACCTTTATTACAATCACTTAAAGACTTCGTCTAATTATAAAATTTTTGGTATTTAGGAACTCATACTCATTGTAGAATGAAATAGATGTATCACGTGATTATGAAATAGCTCCCGCAACTTGCCACATAAGTATGTATAATTTTAAGTTGCAAACGGGTGCATCTGTACTATTTATTATAACACTTTATTGTTTTTACGTTATTCAGTATTCAGACATGAATATGAATGAATTGATACTATAACTAGGAAGTAGGTACCTTCTTTATCTATGGTAAATAATACTAGACCTCCGTGTATGTAATAAGATATTGTCTTTGCGCGTCTTAGTAATACTAGTCTAAGTTAATTAATTAGCGTTTGAATCTGACACGTGTGAATAATGGAAGATACGCTTGTGCAAAGGTTTAATCGTACAACATTTAAAAGAAACATTCAAGTAGGTAGGTATATAATATATAAGCAATTAAAAAAAATTGCAGAAATCATCTTGAAGCTTTTCTAAAATAAAAATACTAGTAAAAATATATTATAAATACATAGCTTATCATAATCACGGTAAACCATGACACGACATTTCTCAAACACACGAAGATAATTTATTAAATGTTTCAGTACATTACTACAATTAGTATTTTATGAAGATTTTGCAACAATTTTATGGTCAAACGTAAACATGCAAAACATTACTGCTTCATATAATTTTTAAGTGCACGGATTAATTAAAGTTTTGCAAAATGTTAAATTATTTTATTTAGGCAGGTATTTATAAATTGACCCACAATTGGTCATCATACAGACATTCACAAGGAAGGTAAGGGACAAACACTCCATGTGCAAATTAATCTATACGTAATTACGAACCTCAAAATTGTTCCAATTTTGCGCAGAAAATTTAGCAGCCTCCACGCTCTCTTTAGCACCCATATTTACGGAGCCGTGAAACCACTCGAATGAACTATGACAATCTGTGTCGATGCGAAGGTATGTTCTGAACTTTGATTATATATCAAAGGTTCTGAGATCGTGATTAGGGTGCACTAAAACCGTACTCTTATGCGAGAGAGCCGGGTTTGATAAGCATTAAAATACCTCTATCTTCGGTCGTTCCCTATATTAAAAATTCACAGTGTTGAATAGTAAATGAGGGGTGGTGTAGGTTGCACGAAGCCGCCAGCGATGCAGGCACGGCGCGAGCGAGCGGCGCGGTGCGACCGACGTTGCGCGCGTGTAAACACGGCCAGCTGCGGACCCGGCTGAGGTTGGTCGCGTCACGCCGCGCCCGCACCGCAGCCGCGGCCTCCGCCAGCGCCACCACGCCGCTCGCTCGCTGGCCCGCCGTGCAACCGACCCCAACACGCACTCATCAACCAGGTTATCACTAAATGCGCAGAATACGTCAGATTCTACTACTGCGAACTATGCGATAGGGTGACACCGGCGGCTCGCCTAAATGTCAGAGCAGACTGGGTCGCGGTGTAAGCGTGCGTGGCTGTGTGCGCACAGTCGTGCTTGCCGTCACCGCGCACCGACCACCGCCGAAAACCGAGACGCAGCGACGCCCAAACCTAGCGGACTCTACGGTAGCCAGCGCCCCCGTTTTCTAAAATCTATCTTCTAATATTTTTTACTTATTCAGGGAACAACTAAGATACTTTATGTTGATTAGTTTTAATTTAAAACTTGTAAAGTAATAGTTGGGCCGCCTGCGTACTGGTGCTCCGCATAGAAAAAGTATCAATTATATGTATTGAGACTAAGAAGATCATCAATGGACGTCCGTAGCGGTGCGGCGCGGTGTGGGGCGGGAGTTGCGCGCGCACTCTGTCCGAGACAACATTCGATTTTGGTCCATGACTGTTGGAAGCTTACAGTGGCCCACCAAAGGCTTTAATAGTTCATTCTAGACATTGTAGGAGAGTGGGCTATATAGTTTATATTTTTTTAATAATGTCATCGGAGCCTCTACTATTCCTATTAGTACTGTAAAATCCATTAAAAATCAATTGATCATCAAATAGTATCGTAGTAGTAGTTATGACACAAAATTACTAGATCTAGATCTAGAAAAAGGTTAGGCAGTCAAATTTTCAATTAAACTGTTTTCGATCAATGTGCAAATGTCTGCACCTGTTCACTGCACTCACTAGTCACTAGTTACCTACGTAGCAATAATTTGAGAACCATGTAGTTACGACACATTTATTAAAACCACTTATTTATACTTAGTACACTTTGCACATGTAGGGGCATGCCTCGTGGATATTATGGTCTCCGTTTTTGTGGCTGATACATAAATATACCACTCGTCTAGAGTTTATTCAGCTTTAATAAAGAAAAAAGGCTAGAAAACATGCAATATCACGATAAAACAGCTAATATGTGTGTTTCTCTCTGGATGTTTAGGTATTTAAATTGTATAAATAAATAAAAATAAATAATGCTGGACAATCCACACAGCATCATCTAGCCCCAAAGTAAGCTTCAAAGCTTGTGTTATGGATACTAGATGACTGATATATTTAATACATTATATACTTACACAGATAGATATTTTTTTATTATACATAGAAAACACCCAGACCTACGGAACAAATTTCTGCAGATCATACACAAATTTGTTCCGAGGCGGGAATCGAACCCGCAACCTCTTGCGTCGCAGGCGGACTCTCGCCCGCTGCGCCACAGACGTCGTCAAAAGACGTCGTATCATGCTGTGTCAAATACTGTACCGGATCTAATTATTGGGTTAATATTTAGAGTACCGAACCTTCTCTATGGTGCATAACTTCTTACCTCCATCTGATCAACTCGAAAAAATTACAAAACTTATTGACCCAATATAATTATAGTAGCTTATTTAATATTAATTTTAATAGAAGCTTATTAAAAAACTAACTTAATTTTCGTATTCATCGCCAAAATCAGGGGGTTTTATAATTAGTTGGTTATTTAAAATTAGCTCATCAAAACATTTTGCTTGGTTTTATAACCAACTGGTTTAATGACGCATAAAATGTGGCTGCAGAGGAAGGTTAGAAATTTTTAAAATTTGCCCAGTCTTATCGCGATTTTCAAAAAACTAGCTTTAAATTTAAAGCTATGTTTTGATAGTGATAATGATTTCGATCTAATCCGTAAATACAATTGGTGGAACTTAAAATAATTGCTATTATAATAATCTTTTACTATGTATGTACCTATTCAATGGGTTTTATTATTATTATTATTAATTATCATTTTTGGTTTATTCAAATTATAAATTTGATTAATAAGACAGACAGAATTAATTTTAATGTAGATGTTGAATGAATGTCAACCCCCCTCCGGGTCACCATTTGAGTTCTAAAACATTCATGTGTCAAGTGCTCAAAAAGAGCCACTTTAAGACGATTTACCTTAAAGAAGCCTACCTTATAGAAAAGTACCTGCGTTTTGTTAAGGTTCCTTATTCCAAACATAGGCTGATCTCAGGTTTGTGTTGGGTTATACAAACCATCCAACTTGGTTTCTACCCAAGGAATACTTGTATTCAAATTCCTTGCTTCTACCATTACCATTTGACGGTTGACTGTACTTGTATTCAAATTCCTTGGTTGACACTACGTGTGAAGCTTATCTTTGCCACCAATAAACAAGCTTCCCGCTGATTCGTACCTACTGACTCTAGACTATAATATGCTAAACCAAGGAATTTGAATAATTCCTTGTGCTAAACTATTCACAAACTCGAGTATGTCAAACTAAAAGTACCTACCTGTTACATCAACATCGATATCAATTTTCATGAAAATCGTTGGAGCCGTTTCCGAGATTTAGATTAACTACGCAAAACTAGTACGAAAATGCATAATTTAATAAAAGTTTTATTTAATAGTAAAAAATACATACAAGAACTCAGCCGCATTTTCGCTCTTTTTTTTCTTTTTCGCGAACAGAAAATATCTGTTTCAAAATTTAATTCAAATTGATTAAGCCATTGCAGTTGATGTGCATTTAATGTAAGAATGAATGTAATCAGCAATTAGATAAGTACATAGAATCGCAATAAACCCGAGATGATATATTATCCAAATCTATAATTGTAACAATATTAAATAAACCCAAAGAAAGGGGAAAACTAAATTTCCTTAAAAAATCTAAATAGTTTATACTTGTTGTCCGTTTTTAAAGTTTTTTACAAACTAACAATGCTGTTCACACAATTCCCCCCTGACCTAGTTGCTTATTTTTAACTCGCGAATTCGTTCGCGTGATCTTTGTGACTGTGGTTCCCAGCGTATCCCGGTAATCCGAAATCGTTCTCCGCATTGTACGCTGGCCATTAATCGTTTTGAATGGACAAGTTACTGTCAGAAACAAAACGAAGAAATTGCCCAAAGATATAATAATTGTTGCCCAAGATAAGTTAATATAACCAGAGCAAGAGCTATCAAATCAAATCAAATTGTTTATTTCAGTAACTTAATCTATGTTTACATGTTATGGGTTTGAGATCTCCTTTTAAGTAAAGAAAGTAAGCTATTTATTTAGGGATATGATAAGAAGTGAGCACCAATATAGCGAATGATAGAGGAGAGGAGAGTCAAAGAAGAAAACCTGTTGTGCCTACCCCACCTTAGCGTGGGATAATATCAGGAAGATGATGATAAAATAAGTAACTCTTAAGTTAGGACGAGAAAAAGCCGTGATCAGAAACTGTGGAAGAGCCTGGATGAGGCTTATGCTAAAACCAATATACAATATTTATTGCCATAATAGCATTGGGATTAGTGGAGACCGCGTTTAGGTTAGCGTAGTGTACGCCGCCCTCCGGCAATGCAGGCGACGATCTGCGAAATGTAGCTGGCAAGCACTGAATGAGAACAGCCGAAAAGCGGGCTCATTGGCGCGTCTTGGGAGAGACCTACGTCCAGCAGTACTACTACTAACATAGGTTGATGATGACCAGGGTGGTCTAATGAGAGTGACCGCAGACATTGATATGGCCCAACTGATGTTGAGTGGTAATCATCACCCATCTATAACAAAGCTCTGCCTCATAAGTCACGCATTCTTAAGACATACAGATTTTAAGCCTCATGTGCCTGTAATTACGACCGTTTTATACAACTAGTTGATGGAACAAGCAGATGGCCTAACTGATGTTAAGTTGTAACCATCACCTCGCATTAAAGCAATGCCTCGTAAGTCACGCACGATAGGAAAGTGACGTGCCCTACGATGCTCTGCCATGCGTCCATCAACTTGAGGAATACAGATGCCTCATGTGCCTATTACACCGGTGACCAATAAACTATTATGTAGGTCCATATTATTTTGTAGAGGATCTAAAAAAAATCGCTATGAACCAAGCTCAGTTTCTTGCCAGTTCTTCTAGGCTTTGTTCGCAACGAACTGGCGGTAGGTTCACCTAGTATATAAGTTTTCAAAGTGATCCCTGTGATTGCACTGAACAATGACCGTTTTGATCTCGATTTTGACCACACTCTTCAAACCGAAACAAAGAAACTGCTTGGCGGCAGGAAAAGGCGTGGTGGTAGTACTTTCCCGGACGATCCTTTAACAAAGAGCTACTTCCTCTTACTACTACTACTACTCTTAAATCTACATAGATTTTGTAGATATAAATATACCATTAAAGGTCGAAATAAGCGCTTATTGACATTTCTTCTAACAATACTACCGGATTTGAACCCATGACTAAATCAGATAGCTTTGACTGACTGTGCGGGCAGGCGAGCGTGACGGGTGCTTTCAAAAAATATATCTATAAATGTTCATAATTTTGGTTAACCTAGTTCAGCAGCAAAAAAGTATTTTTGACATTTTAGATTTTTGTAACTAATGATTCAAAAAACCTTAAAAACAACTACCTACTTATAGTTCAACACAGTTTTAAGGTTTGTTTTTGGCGGTTCTATATTAACTACTAGAAAAAAAAAAACTAGGCAAAAAAACTATGCATTAAAAGTTTACATTCAAAATATAACATCCTTATACCCAATTGTACCCCTTATTAAAGAAATAATTTAAAAGAAAGAACTGATTATCGATAAGAAGCATACTTGTGCAAAATTTTTACCTTCTGAGTCAAGGAATACTATTTTCATCCCTTTCAACCTTGTTCATGTAATAACGTTTCAAACAGACAGACTCGCATATTGGTATTTATTACGGTATTGCTTCTGTTTAGATCACTACATATTATAAAACAAAGTCGCTTTCTCTGTCCCTATATCCCTATGTCTTCATGTCCCTATGTCCCTATGTAGGTATGCTTAAATCTTTAAAACTACGCAACGGATTTTGATGCGGTTATTTTTAATAGTGACACAAATAATAATTATTTTTGGAAAAAAATCTGATAGAAAATGTAACCAATTGACATGATACATGAGTGTGACCATATTTACAGTTGTTTCTGTAAAATTTGTAGAGTTCTTTGCGATAGGATCGTCCGTGGATTTATTACCACCATGCCCATTTCTGGTGCCAATCAGCGTTGTTGTTCGGTTTAAAGACTGTGGTTACCGGTGAAATTACAGGCACACGAAGCTTAACATCGGTATGCCTCAAGATGATGGACGCAGGACAGTGCATCGAAGGGCACGTTGCTATCGTGCGTGACTTACGAGGCAAGGCTTTGTTATAGGTGATGGTTACCACTTAACATCAGGTGGATCATCTGCTTGTTCCATCAGCTACATGTATAAAAAAAGTGCGTGACTTAAGTACGAGCCAATTCATAAGATAATCAGTAAAATAAAAAAACTTATTTTATTTCATATTTCTTGTAGATTCGGAACAGCTTTTTAAGGTGCCTTTAGTTTACCTTATTTTCTTTGAGTTATCTACCAACTGGTAGGTAGTGGAAGACGGGGGAATGCCGTGCGCATGAAAAATGCTTTATTTATTTTTTAATTTGTCTCAGATTAATGATACAATTTTGAGGTTTAGAGTTTGGAGAGGCTCCTGCGCAAGCGTCACAACCACTACGCTGCAGTGTGCTCACTGTATTTCAAAGCACCGTGTTAACAAGTTATTGGGGTGAGCGGTATTACCTGGCGAGCGCAATTACCCCTGCTTCCCTTACTTGTTCTGAAAGTGGAAAAATAGCTCATGTTTCCACTTCATGATGACGTAGTAAAACAGGAAAGCTTAAAGATTTCTTCCCTTCTAATAGAAGTACAAAACGTTTATAATAGGTATTTTACCAACCGCAGGTGCTATTAGGTTTCAGTAAAAGTTACTTAAGTTGCGACAGCTGATATCCGCTAATGCTAACGAAAAGTGCCACTGAGTGTAAAAGAAACGCCCGAGAGTGGGCGTAAAGTACCAACGAGTGCCCAACTGTTTTAAACCGACGCGGGCGGACCCAGTCTCTCACATTAAAAGAGTGGGTCAATCCGAACTAAAATAAAGCACTTAGCTTTGAAAATAAGTTAAGGCTACATAATTTCTGATTCAATGTAAAATAAAAGATATTTAACAAGCCTATGATGATGTAAGAGACTGAATCCGCCACTGCTATGAACCATTGCTTAGTAGGTACACATGAACGCTTTTACCCGAAGAATTCTACGCGTACATTCAAGAACCCCAGATAAATCACGGATTTTCTGCTGTTCCTGTAACCAGCATTTAATGAATTACCTACTTTATTTCTTCTGCATTACTAGCGCAAACTTAAGTGTTTAATGAAAAAAAAAATTTTTTTTTAATTAAGATAAATAGATGACGTATGATCGAAAACCTTTTTTTCCCGATGAGATGGTTTTACAAAACGCATCGGTGATGATTTATTCCTGGGGATTATTTTATTCCAAATGGGTATAGGTTTATTAAAAGGATAATGTTTCAGTCTGTCAAAACCCTATGACAAGTTGTAGGTTTTCAGTTAGATTATCCACTTGTTCCCATAAAGTTCGCAACAATAAACATACATTTATTTGTGAATTTACTATTTGAGTTATGAAACTTTTGATATATAATTGTGTCATCACTTTAGCAAAAATCTTATTACGACAAGTAAGGTAAGAAGTTACAGAAATTCAGTAGTCGTTGCGCGCGAGTCATGTTTCTCTGTGAGATCATAGTCCACGTTGTAACTTAAAATTATCAAACAGAATCATCGGCAGAAAGTAGATCTGTAAGCTTCCAATCGTCGAGTCCAATGTTGCCTCATCTCATGGTAAACGCCAGCCTTTCTTCTTCACTCTAGCTTCTAATTATTTCATTCATGTACCCATCCATCATATTACCATTTGAATACAACGATAAAGTACTTAATTTTAGAACGCATCTAGTTTGCAATAAATCAATCAAGTATAGTTGAAACTGTAGTAAGTTACCAACTCAACTGTTTATTTACCCATAAGTAGGTTAGTATTGATCTGAAGTGTTAGATGCATTTGTAAAATATTTAGGGAACCTAAAATAAGAAAACAACTCAACTAATTTCAAGGCCATTACGTTGTTGAATTGAAAACTACAATGGAAATGGATGATATGCTCGAGGCAGTCTCCAGAAGACTCGGTCTGGGATGCTCGGAAGTCGTAATATACAGAAGATGCTTTAAGTAAATGATGCCTCTAATGTCTAAAAGCATAAGGACGGACTACAAACGCTTTTTGTAGTCACATCTAACTTACCGTGATATCAAATCAATGTGAACTATCCCAAATTTAAGAGGTTCTAAAACTGTTTAGAAGGTTTAAACAGCTTCACATTTCAGCCAATAACACAATCCTCTTCATAACTATTCTTATTTCATTAATATTTTAAATAGTTTCCTAAAAAATACCTAATTAGTTTTGCCTAATCCAAAATAAGACGAAAAATCAGAAAGTTTTAGTGAAGTCATACTGAAGGCATCTTCACAACCTTCTGCTATATTATTTGACTAAGACTTCAATTATAACCTAACTTCTGAGCAATATGTTGTTGTAAATCAATATTGTAATACTAATGTTTATAGATACGTTTGTGTTTTACTTCCTTAGACCCCTGCGGTAAAAATAACATTCGGTACAAACATCAGATTGTCACTTAAAATGGTATCAGAGTTGTAAAGAAAACTAAATTTGCAGCGCGACAATCCATTTAAGCATGACACCGATGCATCTGTACTTCAGGGGCGGTGTCTGATATTACGGAAAACCTGTTTACTTAAATGCATAGAATTACGATAAAGCTCGTAATCTTACACACTATACAAGAATACACCTCATACACTAATAAGCTTTGAAATCAGAGCGCAAAAATGGGAAACGTCAAGTGATTTTCACTGATGTGATACAGGGCGCGGCGTGCGTGATAGCCCGGTCGGATCGCGGCGCGGGACACACTAGGGCGGGCGGTGGACGCGGCAGCAGCGTTACGTCAGCGAGGGGCGCGGGGAGCGGGCTGCGGGCTGCGGGGCGTGGGTGCGGGGGGAGGCACCATGAACGGGGGGGAGCGCCCCGCACTACTGCATCCTCCGAGCGCCCATCTTCGCCCGGTTCCGCTGAAAAACGTGACATCTCTTCCCGCGCAACGTTTCGCTCTCTGCCCGCACCCAGCGAGACCTACTATCACTTACTTGTGGTCAGTTTCTGCAGAAACTCATTACCTTAGTATACTTACAAGGAATTTGCTGATATGGAACCTATATCAATTAAGGGCCAAATTGACCTATAAAGTTTTATATTTTGAGTTCAAGGCCAACGGCGTTAATTGTAATTCAATTTAAATACCATTAACTGGTAAAAGTTTGGGTGCCAATTTGATAATGTGTTTTGTTACCGCTAAGGCATAAAAGCATCGCGGTTTTAATAAGTTTTAGTTAGTATGGTATAATATATCATAAGGAGGATAGCTAACTACCTTTTTTTTGTTACGATTATATTATGCCACATAATAATATAGGTATTGTTGTTTATAGCTTTTACTTTGCAGACTTAATTTATATAAATTAAAAGAATATCAGCGGACTACAGTACTGTATTAGTTTCATCCCTTCTAACTTGCTGCGGCTTCATAATAGTTTGTTGCTAATTAATAAGCAAGCTAAAATCATTAAGGTAGTTGTTGTCCCGAGTTACATTATACTGTGTGCAGTGCCATTTTTCCACTTACTCTTAGGGGTGCGGGTTGTTCACACATTTGCAAATCTAATTTCAATTAAGAGCTTAATCGTGAAATGTAATTGCCATCAACTTGATTCTAGTTCACCTATTGCTCATATTGTAATGTTTTATTATAGCTTAGAATTCCGTAAAATAAACATACAAAGCAAAATAGATAGGTACAGGGTAAATACAGGTTGTAAAATAACTGCTCCCGCAAATTAGTAAAGTAATTTGAACATGTACCTATTGTGTGTACCTTTTGTTACTGGGATATTCTTTTACAGGCTGTATTGTCAAACTGAAATAAAAACAATTTTATTTTATAATTTATTTTGTTTAAATAAAAAACAAAATTTAAACTCTAAGATAATTCTTAAGAAAGTCATTCAACAAAATTTGAATGGAAAATAATAGCTAGAATTTGTAAATGTTAATTAACTTAGCAATATAATTATAGTTAACGAAATAATATTATGAGGTAGATATTTTTCACAAGTCGTTCACTAAATCATAGTACAGATACATTAATGGACTTACATTAAATGCACAATATAAACCTACAAAACCCGTAACATACTTGCATAATAACTATTCAACTACGATAAAGCATTAGAGGTGGATATTTCCGGTTACATTGCAAATTGCAATAATTAACACGTACAGTTATCTTAAAGTTCCGGTCTTGTCGGAAGGGTATTTGATTGAAAAAATACTTACTTCTAACTGCTGTACCTAAGTAATCTGTTCAAAGTGTTACAATATAGGAAAATTTTAAAACACATATTTCCTGCTTAAGTAAATAAAGCTTTAAAAATCATACAAGAACGATACATTGACTTTCATGCTGTAATTTTGAATTAATAGAAGGGAATTGGCACAACTCAATCACTGAACACTTCATGCGTGAACTTCAAATCAACTTCTACGAAACTTTAAATATGTAGGTATAAAATTAAATACAGGAGTAATAGTAAGTTTTTTTTTTTCAAAATATATGAGGCATTCGCTTATTCTAGTCGGAAGGTAATTCAAAATAAATAAAGCAAGAGACACCTGGATAGTTTAATTAAGTTTAGTAGGTATATCAGGTAGCCATGTCGAAATAAAATAGACCCTCGGACGATTGTGCCCCAAGGTAAAGCAGTTTCTTTAATTTCTAATATCTATTTCATTCAATCATTACTTTTTCTAATTTTGTATTGCGCTTTCTAGCGCTTTTTGGTTAGTGGCCAGGGTTTACAAGATTCACGCCTTGCCAAACTTTTGAACCTTTTAATGACTATAATCGTAAAAAATATTAGGTGGCCGGCACCGGCTTTAACCTGGCCATAGATGTACCGAGAATTGCAGAATAAAATGCAAGCTTAAAAGACAGGCTATATTATATTTTTTTGTGAAAGTTTATGCTTATAATTGATCATTTTGGGCGAAAAATTATAGGTAGTGTTATGGTGTTTTAGTAAAAAACAAAACAAAGCTAAAAAAATGACGTTCGGAACCAGAGTATGTAATTATTGAGATAGATAAATCTATATGAATCACCTTTAGGATACATAAATCGCATATGTGGACATTTTATTGTAAAACTAATATGATTTGAATCTAATTTTTAGTTCAAAATGCGCTAATAGTTACATAATATAAGTTTTAGATTGAAATGAGTAATTCGTTAGATATGGAATACTAGGTACTATTAACATGTTCTTTTCTATGACAAGACAATTCTAATATAACTCTACACTCTAATGTGGGTAAACTTTAAATGGCTTATAATTATTTAATTTATTAAAATGTAATATTATCTGAGGTAGATAGGTAATTTTAATACTAGTCTATTACTAAAATGTAGATATTTTAACTCTATATTTCCTAAATTCCCTATTATTATGTCAAACATGCATGCCCTACGTGGATTTTTACTTTTTCATAAATAAAATAGGTATATGACGCTCAAATCCCGCTAAAACCGTTTTCCATCCATATCATGTTATGTATGTCGCTGTAAAGCTGTTTCAATTCTCTACTAACTGTCAGTTATGTCGCTGCAGTTTTTTTTCAATTTGCGGCAAAACAAATAAAATCGTTATAGCGGGTATTGTTAAAGGCGCCTCATAATTATATTAGTATAATCAGGAATCATTCTTGATCAATTTATGACAAAACGACCAAGATCACAAATCCTTAGCATCGAAAAATTAACTTTGTAATAATTGGTATGATTTTCGTTTGAATTGTCTTTAGTCTTTGGAATATGATTTAACTAGTAATGTTTACTTGCTGAGTTATATAAAAACAAAAGACAGACAAGTCTGACAATGGCTCCCTTATTAATTAAATTACATAAAATCAACTTATGATTAGCATGTTTGAGCAAACGCAAACCGGAAAGTTACACTTCAGTATTTATAAATAGTGGATACACAGAAACCATCATTCTCTTAACCATAATTATTATTAAAGATTCACCCGTATTTTTTCACGCGTAGTGGACCATCCTAGTCTAGGATGATACGGGCTCCTGTATCCGCATTTAGACTCTAGGATTCCTAGAGTCTAAATGCGGATACAAGAGTCCAATACAAGTTCACTCGTATTTTATCTCCACATATCACCCACATGGCTGTGATTTCGTGAACAATAAGCATAGAACAATGTATGCATGTAATGTAGCATCAATTTATCTTCAAATACTATTTGACTATTTATTTTGAACATGTTTTGCTTAACATACATATGAATAACTAAAAATCCAGGTGATAAACACCTTGATTTTTAGTTAAGTTAGATAAGAGTTATTTATTTATGTATATAGTTGAATTTTAAAATGATGCTTTTTAACCGGATTTAAGTAACTTAATATGTATTTATTAAATTATAGATAGGTAAGTAAATATAAAATAAGCTCAAATTAATTGCATAAATTGCATTATTACTAATTTAAATTGTAAAATTATTGCAACAATCGTTTGACTTTGGCACGTTTATTCTCAAGCAACTAATGTAGGTTCCTATGAATGTTTCATAAAGGTTTGCTTTACATCTATCGATTATTGTGAAGTGTATAAAATCTCGAATTTTGCGCCTATCAATTTGTTCATAGCCGTCATAATGTAATATTTCTAAACTTATAAAGACTATGCCTTAAAAATAACATAAAGTTTGTCATAAAGAAAATAGCAACAAAATATAATATAAAACACACACAACTTTGGATAAATACCAATATAAGTAAAAATAACATTACGATATTTGACACTCGAACACATAAAATTTGTACTTACGTTACCTTCGCAAACTTAGTTGGTAAAAATTTATAATATTAGCATTACAATTGTAAAGTTTTGTACTTGTCGATGGATTTGTACCGATCAGTCTTGTTCATTATTATGATTTGGTTCTGTAACTTAAATGAGGTGGTTGTGTTAGTCTTCGATTTAATATTAAGCTAGGTACATAAGTAACGGAGAGGCGATATCAATTTGGTTTCATTGAAGTACCTCTCTGATCTTTGATATTTTGGGTCTGATTTGAGGAATGCTTTTTGTATCTTGTATCACAAAAACGTGCCTCATTCTAAAAGTGCATTTTAGACGAGTCATAGTGGACTTGTAAGTTAAATCAAATTGAATGGGAACAGCTACAAGAAAAATTAATTTAATATGAGACATTTTGAAATCTTTAAACACAAACCGATAAAATACTATTTTAAATACCAATAGCTTGACCGTCTTTTGCAATTTCATAATACAAAAACTGTAGGTAAGTATGAAATTTACTACAGGTTTGATAATGAGGCCACAACATGATACTTAAAGCATCCATCTATCACTGTCCCTTCTGCATTCACAGTCCTGATATGCAATACGTGACGTACAGGATCGCCAAGTTCTTGTGTCTGTTTAGGGTACATACACTGTATAACACTGCTCAGGATCACCATTGAACTTGTTAGTACCTACTTAGTGGACTGATGAACATAACACCAAAAGAACAGAATATCAAACAGTACTCAGTGGAACAGTTTATATGGAGATAGAATAATGAAGACACAATGTTTTCCATTATTTTACCTGAGCGTAAATTAGTTTGTCGTTTATTAGTTAGTTGATGTGTGGTCTATGAGATGTAATCATTGCTGCGGAGGGCTGCCTTGCTGGCTGTCCTGCGAGCTGCCTGAACTTTGTAACGACTGTGGGTCATCTTTCTTCTTTTCCACCTGAAACGAAAGTTGTGAATGTGAATTAAAATGAAAAATAGCATTAGGTTTTAGGGACGTTGTGGTGTCCCCGTCAGAAAGAGGTTGTGTTTTTATCTGTGGTAGAGGACATGTCGGAGGGACGGAAATATGACTGACTCGCGCACAATTCAAAGCCAGTTATTAAAAAATAAGTCAGTAACATAAAGTAAAAAAATAATAAATAATAAGCTTTTGTCGGAGTACACAGGAACTTAAAGTTCATTGCAGTATCTCATATATCAAATGATTGAACACTGGGCACTGAATATTTGTTACTTTTTTCTTGAGCTTCGTGGATTTTTTTATAATGTTTTGGTTTTTCCCACTTCAATTAAATGATGATAAATCCTTATAAATTTGATTACACTTTTAAGACGGCAATTCGTGCTTTCAATGACCATCTTTTTAAAATGACGTTAGACTAACTTTTACATTCCTTGCACTAGATGGCAAGGTGTAGTCTGCTTCTTGATTTGAACTGTTTTTATACCATTGTGTAGCTGTTTTTTATACCTTCTTTTATCAGTTCTTGCCAAGTATCCTGTTCATCTCGAACTAGGTTTGCCAATGAGTGGTGTTTGCATTTCAAGATTTAAAATTAAAAGTAACTCCAAGTTCCTCGACAAAAAGACATAGCGTTTATTTCGTTATTAATATTTCAGACGTTTTTATATACATCTAAATAAAATATTACAAAAATGTAGTGTGATAAAATTACAAACAGCGTGCTAATTGTTTTATTAACACCGAGTTATTTGGAACTATTTAAATCTTGAAACGAAGACCCTTTATTCGCGTATCCGATCGTGTTCGCGTTCACGCTCCATTTAAACAAATTATGTTAACACAAATATACTAGAAAGCCTAATCCTTCAAAATTTAAAAGCTTGTTATAATTTAGTGCATTTTCACAACAATTAAGTACTAATACCTACCTTTATTGGGCAATCGGCAATGAGGTGGTCCTCGCTCTTGCAGTTGTGACATCTCTTTGGTTGTGGCCCGATACTGCATTTAGCCGCTATATGGTTTGCGAACTCACCGCAGTTATAGCAACTAAAAAAGACAATGATACCCTATTAAAAACAATCACACGATGACTTTTTATGGCATAATAACCATGTTATTACGTAGGTATTTTAAGTTTACTGCCATTTCTTCTAGGCTCTGTCACGCGAAACTGGCACCTAAAAGTTGTCTGGAAGAGATCGCTCATTGTACTTCGCTGTAGATAAAATTAATTCTTGTTATGTCAAGTTATTTTCTTGTGGTGTACAATAAAGAGCTTTCTGTCTATCTATCTAGATTCACCAAGCTCGAAAACTTGAGGAAGCTTGAAGGTTCACTTTAAACCAATACGTGTTGACTTCTTTTTTATGGGTGCATTCGACATCAAAAGTCAACGAAGGGTTCACATTAAGTAAAAAGTAAGGCTATAAGACAAGAGGTCTTTGGTTTTTGTTATTAAGAGGTAAATTATAATAAAAAAAATTGTTCTAATCTTACCTACAGCAGATTGTGTTTGAGTCCGACTCTAGCCAGGTTTTGACTTAAATATTAATTTCAAATTAATAAATTACAATGACGCCAATGCAAATCTACTTTTAATTTGTGAAAACTCGACCAATTCTTAAAAGTTCAACGAACATAACACAGTGCATTTAATTAGAAAAGAACTTACTTTTATTTCATCATTACATCCATTAAATGAATGACAATAGTACATTATTCACCGAGAGGAGAAAGTGACCGATTACCGTCGAGGGTGTCGTTTGAAGCCCGAGCCGTAGGCGAGGGCTTTAAAACACCCGAGGTCGGGAATCGCACTTTCTCTCGAGTGATACATAGTGCTTTATACTACACCTACGAGGAAAATAAAAAACTAAAACTGAATCCTCAAACAACACACAAATTGAAAATGGCGCCAATGGCGTCTGCAATTTTCACATGTTCTTTTTTCAAAATGTTTATCCTGCCGCCGCAGGGTCGCACTGCCAGCCCGACACCATCCAACACACAGCTAGTGGCCAGTGTCATTAAAACTCACTGTAAAAACTTTTTGGCTTTTGATATTTAGGTTACCGGCGCATAATCTTACCCAAAATTAAAAAAGAAAAACCACGTAAGAAATGGATTTTCATACACTTTTCTCTCCCGCTCAGATGCGTTTTCTCCCCGCATATTTGTTCGATATGCAATGACGTACTTTCTACCGTAAATTTGATAAAGTATCAAGGTACTTTCCAAGCAGGTGTAGTATAAAAGTACTTTCTTATCGGTACAAGGTGTCTGTTTTAAGTAAATTAAATAAATAAGCTTTTAAAGTAGGTTGAAAATAGTTTCGGTGTTACAGTTCTGTAACTTTATTTTCCTTGATTAGATAGCGCGATAACCTCCGTGACATGCCCACACTGCACTGCGTAGTGTTTTGTTCCATAGAATGTACTGCACATTACATTAGGTACACTAGTAACTTGCTATCACGCAAATTTTTTACTGTATTAAAAAGTCTTAGTTTTTTTAGTACTTAGTTTGATATAATGGACTGCAATGTGGAGCTTTTTACATATTTTCCGTGTTATCCTTAGCTTCGTTATTGTTCAAAAATTCACATTTAAGAGTTTACCGTATCTTTCTGAAGCGTTTTTTAGACAGCGGCCGCCGATGTGATCCTTGGCAGTCTACGGAGGAAGGACCACAGACACGTGTAGCTTCCAAGCCCTTGTCAGACTCCTTGCATTCGAATTCCACTTCTTCTTCATCGCCGAGTGACCGAAACCCTGGCATCTGGATAACGCTCTGAAAGTTATAATATAGCAATGATTTTCCAAGAAATTTTTTATTAAAAAAAGGTAACCTAAACGTTACTACATGAATGGCTTTTTGCAATTATGAGGTAGTTTACAGCAAAACTATTATTTTATCTTTTTTGAGGTAGTTAAACTGTTCTTTGCTTCGTTATGGTTATCTGCAAGGACATTTATTGGAGTTGAAAAAAAACAGTTAAGGAAGCGCGAAGCATGTAAGTAACTCTCAACTCAACATATTACTTATTATTACCATCGATTCCGTTCCCTTCAAATAGAAGCGAACCATAAATATACTTATCGTTTTTGAGAAAAAATCAACGTTATCAGCGACTAGTAACATAGTCTTGACTTAATATAAGTTTACCGCTAGCGTGGTCGCTGCAGCCGAACGAAGTACAAGTTTGGTGGCGCAAATGTATAGAAAAAACATCCGGCCTTGATAAGCCGAACAAACAAATAAGCGCACTATCAGGTCAACCGCTAGATACGCCACATTATTTCGTGAATGGGTTTATTTATCTACTTCAACTATGATAGAGCTTGTCGCACTTTGACTATGATTTGGCCCGGCTAAAGGATTCATATTAATTCCGTTAGACATTATGCTCAAATAAGCCTGATATAAAACTTGAAACAGCTTTAAATACATCACTTGTTGCGAGTTGAAAAGCTTCAAAAGCTACCAAACTTTTTATAGAGGAAACACAATCACCTGGTGTACGAAAACGTCTTGGCCGCCGTCGTCAGGGGTAATGAACCCCCATCCCTTCGCCACGTTGAACCACTTGCAACGGCCGCGCCGTGTCACCCCTGTCACGGCCGACGCACCTGCAAGTAATACGTTACTATCGTTAGCTTACAAATCTCACTCTTTCACTATCTTAGGAATTTGCTTTTAATTTGTATTAGTAATCCAAGCTATCGTCTTCTGAGCGTAGCCGATCTAAAAGATTTGCCAACAGACTAGGTACCAAAAGTTACAAACCAAAAAAAGTCTTTGGAAAAAACTTTGTATAAACTGAAAAACTGAAACAGCTTCACGACTTTGATCCCCAGGCACGGTAGATATCCCTTCAGATCTCCCAGTACCAAGTAGGTACTAATTCAAGATTCTTTGAGGATGTCTAAGGGGGGTAGTCAGAGGTACGTCCAAACATTACATTTGGCACATACCCACATTTTGCAGTAGTTAGTATTCCATACGTGACAGGTTGCAAGCCCATCGCCTACTTTGTATAAGGTACCAATAATCGAAAAAAAATTGAAATCGAGTATACAGTAGGTAAGTAATCGGTTTTTGTTAATAGTTTCTGATCGGATTTCAGGGTGCGTTTAAAAAAATTGTGTGAAAATTAATTGTTCAAAATAGTTATTTTTACTGTAAAAATGCGTAGCTATTTGTAAACTAGACAGACCTTGGCCACTTGTAGGTACGTATACCTACTCAATGAAAGCTTCTTGTGGTATGCCGGAAATGTGGGTAGGTACTTAATGGTATTAAAGCTCTGCTTCTTTTGAAATAAATCTTTTGATGATTAATTGCGTAGGTATTATAGTCTGTAATGTATGTACGTATCGTTGACTAACCTATTTTGGAACTCACCTTATTAGTGGACTATTCAATAACTAGAATCAATCTATTTTTGTAACGAGAATTCAACATTAATATTTGAGAAGTTATTAACTTATTTTGAGTGCAATTTTGCTATTTAAAGTTAATGCGAGCATAGTTGGTAGTTAAAACAGTATCAAAAAAACAAACATTGATATACATTATTCTATCAGCATGTAGCTTAAAAAAACTAAACATACATGTACAATTTATGATGTGCTTCTATTTTAACATTTCTTCCTTCCCCACATTAGCCACATAATGCATTTACGCCCTAAAATTAGATCACCATCCTGATATTAACATATTTTCATTAAATAAGACAAAGCATTCACTGCGTAATAGTTTAATTGCATGGAGCCCTCCTTTCTAATACATGCACGAAGGTTTTAATGTTCGGAAATCTATTAGAAATAAATAAGGAGCCGATAATTTACTGGTGTAAGAAAGGGTACATAATTCCCCTTATCGGTATCCTTTACAAAAAAATAGCGTGGGAACCAAATAATGAAAAGACAATTCTTCTTTATTTATATTCACTCTTCTACTTCGTATTACAAATTACGGGCATTTTAAATTTCAGGTTAAATTATGATTTATTTCAAGTTTCAATTTTGATAATGTAATAAAATTAGTCGATGAATCACGCATACCTAAACTAGATTCCTAGAAATGTAGTGTTTAGCCTACTAAACACTACATTTCTATATACTATTATACCTATATTGTGACTAATTTACCTACACTAACCTTTGTGAGAGAAATTAATTATACCTATACGGTTATTAATACAACAATGACTAATGATAAAAATATTCATTAAAAGTATTACTATACCTCACTAAATGGAATTGTGTTCATTTAATAATTAACTTATCCACAAAAATATATAATTTTCATAAAATGGCTTCAATGTGATAATTTCTATTAAAACTTAACTAAACAAGCTCTCACCAAAACTTTAGAATTCCTCAACATTATTATTTATTACGAAAGTTTTAGTGGGTTTGCTAATACGATATACATTTACATGCGTTGGTATGTAAGTTAAGCATATTATTTCTGGCACTGCGGCGCGGTAAAAGCGAGGTGGCTCGAACACGTGGACGGCGGAGACTGGAAGAATGCTTGGTATTTAGGTTGCGTTTCTGGTACCTTTTCATTCATTGGTGTACACTGCATCTAGCCGCCGCGGCCTCGCTGAGCGCGTTGCGGCGGCCGACGCGGCAGCGGTGGCGGGCGGCCACCATACTCAATATTCATTATTCCCTATGCCACATTAATGAGAAAGCGAACAAACTCGTTCCTAATTTACGTGCGGTCTATCTTAAATTATTTTCAATACTTCAGTAAGGTAAACAAAAACCGACCGATTGCCCAGTTAACAAACATTGGCTCCGGTATTTTATTAACATTTCTTTTCCGCTGTGGGAATGTTTAGTTTCTGTATCTCGCGGCATAAACCTGAAAAAATTCGATGACTGCGGTATGTAAATTATAGACCATGATGTTTAGTAAAATGAATCCTACTAATATTATAAACGCGAAAGTTTGTATTGGGTGGATGGATGTATGTTTGTTACTCTTTCACGCCGGAACTGCTGAACGGATCTAGATGAAACTTGGCTGGGAGATAGACTATAGTCTGGAATAGCCCATAGGCTACTTTTTAATTCGTGGAAATACCGGGATTTAAATCTGCACGGGTAAAACCGCAGGTCACAACTAGGTTAATAATAAAATAAATAATAAAATATAAAAATCCAAACAGTTCCTTTTAGTATGAAACTTACAAAACTTTTAGCTCTATTTCATTGTTAGATAGGCAGTTAAATGGTGAACTTAAAGCTACAAAGCTTTATTTTCCAGATAACCTTTATGAATTGTGCAAAAAATATATGTCAGTTAGTAAGGGAATTGAGAGAGGAGGAAATCGAGTGAAGATTTCTCTATTAACTTGGAGATACAAGACCATGCATAATAACTGTCGACACAATAATTCGATCTGAATGCAATTTAGTACATCCAGAACTTGTATTGTCAATATTTGGTTATAGTTAGGTAGATATATGAGTTGTCTCGGCCAAGGGGTTGTTAGAATATCGGGGATCAAAACAGGGTGAAAAAGTAAGTTATACAAGATTATGAAATAGGGTGTCTTACGAAAGGATTCTTATATTCTAAAATGTTTAATTTGTTGGATGTTTGATTTCTTATTTCCGAGTTTTTTCAGGTAAGATTGAAACTGGTGGTGGACATCACGAGATTTTAGTTCGGAGTTCACCAGTTTAAAAACAGTAGAGATAGGGTTTTCTCACTTTATTGTAACTGCAATTGATTGGTGGACCCTTATAAAACTGGTTATGTTTATAATCTAAATTAATTGCACCAAGATGACTTGTATTTTATTAACATGTATGCAGGATTTTTTATGTAGATTGCTGAATATCAAAGAATCCGTTATGTCACGCATGGATGTTTAGAGACGGTACAATTATTGAATGTTGCACCCTACTCGCAAGGTAGCTGGCAAGATAGCTGCTCTCTCAGCGTGAACAACCATTGAATGATGCACCCTACTTGCAAGCTAGCTAGCAAGATAGCTCATCTCAGCGCAGCCGACTCGTGTAGTATGTGCCTGTTTTGTTTACTCAGCATGGCGCAGCGGCGGCGGCGCGGTGGCGGCGTGCGCCCGCGCTGCTGCAGCCCCCCGCGCCCCGCGCCGCACCCCCCGCCCGTGCCTGTGCCACTGCGCACATTCCTCTACACCCGCACAAATACTACCACGGTATCTTGATGCAACCGACCGAGGTATGCATTACATTCTTATCGTCACTTCCCAACATTCATCGAGCCCTACTTGAATTATTGGGCTTAGTAAACAGATCCCTTATATATATTGATACTCAGCTATAGGCTAATACACCTGCTTTAGGTTAGTTGAGAGAAGATGGTAAAGTAATATTTCGTTCATAATAATAACAATATAAATATTCTTTATTTATTCGTGACCGCCATTCAAACACATCTAAGTTTGGGTGAAATTTTAGTTTAAGTACTGAAATATTGTTGTTCTGTGTAAACAATGCTGTTGTTCAGACAAAAGTTAGTTCCAAATATAAATAAGGACGAGTATCATCAGAACATTCCGAAAGCTCGAGTCACCGATCGTGACATCTCTGGGCAGTTCTGGTTTATTGTTATTTCCCAAAGCGATTAGGTGTGCTATTTTTAAAACAGGAGCTTAATTTTAATATGATGCTATTTTGAAACCAGGAAGGGGAAATTCTACGCATATTTTAAATCAAGCGGTATCAGATTGAGTGCCCTCTGGATTTGCTGAGTTGTTCCATTTTGTTACCTATATAACAGTTAACCAACATCAGCGGTGCATTGTTGCTTTTACATAATATGCGTTTTAATGTCTTATTATAAGTATAACAACGATGATTGATGGTCCCAATTAAGTCTTCCACTGAATCGGTTTAAGTCATTGTATTATTCAATTTGAGCTTTTATGTTTGTTGACCTAAGTTTTTTTTATAGTTAAATAAAAACTCATTAACAATAATATCGCCTTCGCTAGCTTAAGCTTTAAAGCTTAAAGCTTCTCTATATTCGACTTCATCGTAGCACTAGAATTGACAAGCCACTTTCAGCAATTTCAGTTGCAGAGTTGCAATTTCAGCACATGCGTTTTGTTTTTTGATTATGTGGTCATCAATCGTTCAGCTTTTCAATTTCCTCTTACTCAGTTTTACCAAGAGATACCTAAAAGTTAATAATAAACTCTGTCAATCTCAATTCTGGATACTAATTCCGCAGAGCTCCACTGTGGAATGCCCGAGAAATCGAGTATCACTTCAGTGCCATCGACCTGCAGCGACCACCCAATACATGTTAAGTTCCTAGTATTACCTTGTTGTGCCGACAACTGGTATATACGGATATCTTTTGACAGCTCAGTTGGTAGTAACCCGAACCCACGGCCTACGGCGCAGAAGGAAGGGTTTCCTTCTGCGCCGTAGGCCGTGGGTTCGATCCCCACCGAAAACAAACATTTGTGTGATTAACTTAGATGTTTTTTCTCTTTCTGAGTGTTATATATTAATGGTTGCGCCCCGCGATTTCAGCCACGCAGATTTAAATCCCGGTATTCCCACGGGATAAAAGTAGCCTATGTGCTATTCCAGACTATCTCTCTGCCAAGTTTCATCCAGATCCGTCCAGCCGTTCTGGCGTGAAAGAGTAACAAACATCCATTTATCCATCCATCCATCCTTACTTACAAACTTTCGCGTTTATAATATTAGTAGAATTTACACGTTTTTGAACTTCTTGACTAGCCTAGAATGTATTCCATCAGTTTGTTTTTAAAAACTGTTGGTAGAGTATCTCTAAATATACGAACTCAATTTAACTTTTTGCAGGTATATAATTTCCCCCAGGTTAATCGCTTATTGACAATTCACAAAAGTGAGTTTTGAAATAAGAGAAATTATGATATGATGAGTTCCCGGGAGTAAGATTTTATTATCAGTTTCAAAATCGGTTTTGAGTTAAAGAAAAAATGAAATGATATATTCATCTCAATTTGTCAATAACAATTGCAATTTTTTATGTGCAGTGCTAACACAAACTAATACATTTTAGACGTCGTCATTCCGAATCGAGCCCATCGCTCATATATTTAGGAGCTTTCAAGAATTAACATGTTTTTGAACTTGTTGAATAGCCTATTCGATCAAGTTAACAGTTTTCCTTCTTATGATATATTGTTACTCACAAAGTTGGTAGGTACTTTTTTCTGAATTTATAATATAAACTAGTTGCGCCTCGCGGTTTTACCTGCGCAGATTTAAATCCTGGTATTCCCACGGGATAAAAAGTAGTCTATGTGCTATTCCAGACTATAATCTATCTCTCTGCCAAGTTTCATCCAGATCCGTTTAGCTTTTCCGGCGTGAAAAAGTAACAAACACCCATCCATACTTACGAACTTTCGCGTTTATAAAATTAGTAGGATTACCTTCCATGAAAATGACCGTCGCTAATAAAACATGACATGAATAGTATTTTACCAAAAATTAAGTCAAAGTGAGTACGAACAGTTACTGTCTATTAGGTTTATTGTAAGGACACAATACAATCACATGCTATGCATGTATAGTAAACAAAACGCATACTAATATGATGTCGGCCACATGTCCAGCAAGCAAATGATATGACCTAAAACGTTATACCATTCACTACTTTTTGCTGTTATCAAACGTAAGCATGGAATTTGAACGTGAATCATCGTCAAGTGGCGCTTGTTCCTCAGGATACACTACGAAGAGTGAAAGAGACGGACTATAGTCCCACCATTCAGATTTAATTGACTGGTTACGAACTCGGGCCCTGCAGTAGGGACGTCACGTTACTTAACATCGACTTTCTAAAAATTCCAAATACCTAGTTCTTCAATGATAATTCCTTTTTGAAACAGCGCGCTCTCACTGTAAACGTTTGTGCTCGTACGACACTCATCTTGTTTTGATGTAGGTAGAGCCTGCGTAGCTTGTCACTAAACAGGTGTCTACGCATTATGCTACGCATTTTCCATGCTATTTATTGGCAATTTATTTTGCTAAGATAGTATTTTATTTTTCAATTCTACAATTCTTATAAAAACACAAATATTAATCGTAAATTTATAGAACAAAACATTATTTTGTTTTGATAATTACGATAAAAATTATGTTTTGAACTAATAAGATTCTTAAATCGGCCATAAAATGCAATTGTGTTAAAAAAAATATTATCAACCTTCAGCCTACAAAATTAAGGTGTAAAATAGAGCGTGTTGGGCCTACCGCGTTGCAAGCAAACATCACGCATATGAGCAACTAAAACGGTATCGTAGGAATAGTAAACAATTATCTGGCCGATGCGTAGACCCTGCTTGATAAAATGCTCACGTCACATGTTTTTAATTTAATACTAGAGGCCCTTGTTGTACAAGGATTTCTAGAAATCGAATATACGCAGTTGTGTTTAACTAGATACAGCTATACCTACATTCTTTGACTGCTTATGCTTAGCAACTTTCCTGTTTGACTTCACAAATAGAAAATTATAAGCCGCATTGCACGTTTTATGTAACGTGACCTCCTTGCATGGCATTCCCTATCCTGTTAAGAAGTTGTATCTATTTATAATTAGTCATTATACGATTATCTTGCTGTTCATCAACGTTGTACCTACCCAGTAAACATGGCACACATATGTGCGACATTAGTGAAACGAGACTATTAACCTCAATTCAAATAATTTCAATGATGTTATAAACAACTGTTTATGATTGTCCTCCCGGGCCCTACGGCACATCCGTTCGATAAGGGATAATGTAAAGTTCCATGTCGTAGAGCACCTTTTGACGTTACTTCATAACTCTCCCGCCCTTTTACCTATTTTCACGCACAACCTTACCTGTTATAAATTCATATATAAAAGAAAATAGTAATCTTATAAAATAATCTTAAGTGTACTCACTTGAAGAGGAAACTGCATTGCCGCCTTCCCTCCCGCTCATGGTAAATAATGTGTAAATCAGGCACCACTGGTATCACCTTCCCGTTGTATACATTTTACGTCAAAAATATTAGGTACCACTCAATAAAACGTTTTTTACCTGGTTGTAGTTTTACGCGGTTAAAAAAACTTATCAACTACCAATATTTTGGCGGTGCATGGAAAAGGGCGCGCGTGCGCGCGAAGCGGCTAGCGACGCGGACGCAGGTCGACTGCATCGAAATTCGAAATTGAGTGACAGTGGTGCGGAGCGATGACGCCTGTGATGCGGTCGGTCCCTTACCGGATATCGAAGTAAGTAGTTTTTAAAATAGAGAATCTAACGGAACGTGTGCACCGCCCGAAAGCGCCGGTCGCTTTACCCCAACCCAAAATGTGTCACTTGGTTTGGTAGCGCGACGCAACGTGGTCCGCTCCTTACCATTACCACTTCCAATAGAAGCGGGCCGAGCTGCGCTGCAGGGTGAACGGCACCAGCGCACTACCTACTACACACTGTCTACTCTACTATACTAAACCCGACACTGTTTAAAACTCACAAAAAATATAACTCAATAGGAGCCGCAAGGAACCCACCGCAAAGGGATTTACTAGGAACGTTCAAGTTTTAGGATCTTTTGTTTTTTGTTAAGCTTCGTCCTGTTATTGTTTACTGGGTCGTTGAAATTGTTCTTTTGCGTAACTTTTATTTAGTTCAATAAGTTTGTAAACTTTGCCATGATTCCATTCATTTTTTATCTAATGTTTTTTATACAACAAATTGGTGAAGCTATCAGACGAGCCACCTTATGTTAAGTGGTAACCACAACAAAGCATTGCAACATTAGAACAGCATTGTAACAAAGCATTGCCTCGTATGTCACGAACTATAGGATCATGCATTACGACGAACTGTCCTGCGTCCACCAACTTGAATCATGCGTTAAGCCTCATGCGCCTGTAACTATCAAAGTACATAATCAATGGTTTTTTCCCGGTATTTCGACAGAATGAACCGATAACAGCAAGCACCACGCTGTGTGGCCTCTGCTCTAGGAATGTGCTATACATTGATAACATTCTACAATATAGGCGCATCTACTCTATGAATTTAACTTAATGAACCTAATAAGAAAATATTGGGCAGTTGTTTGATAATTTTATGACTGTACTGGTTTCACAATTAAATCTGTGTCAAATGTCAACATTAATTGAACGTACGTACTCGTACAAGTAACAGATGTGTGCATTTTTTACTGTTTATCTATAATGTGTTTCAACTGTTATAGTTATAACGAAGCGAATAATGATACTGAACAAATACAGACATCAATCAAAAAATCATAAACTTTCACAATCTAAAAAAATACAGTACATGGACACTATTTGAAACATAAAGCCAAAACTAAAAATAATAATTTTCGGCGAGAATCAGATTTAAATATCTGGGTTAAAAATGAATCCTAGCTAGATTGATTTATCGCCCCCGAAATCCACTGCATCGTTGGAGCCGTTTCCGAGATTCAGATCATACATACAAGAATTGCTCATTTAAAGGATTTGTTCCAGTTTAAGATGATTTTACAAATACCTCAGGGCACAAGTATCATCAGAGCAGTTATCGATAGCTAAAAATGAGTCACTAAAAATAATTGCATGACGTCACTTCCTCGGAAATGGCAACCGTATTGAGATGACGCATCCTGTCTCACTTTCAATTCCTTCCTGGTTTCGGTATCAGAAGATGATAATATAATATATTATATCATATTATGATGGCCGTAATATAGTGGACATCAGCCGGGCTATTTTCAAACATTTAGAAAGGTATCCGATCCGATCCGTAAACTTAAAAAATTGTCTTTCATGCTCTTGTTTTGTTTAAATATTATAAAAACTACTAAAGTATAAAGTTGGCGTTTTAATACGTAATTGGTAAAAAAGGTAATTCTTTTAAGCAAAATTTAGTTTTATTTGTAAGGCCTTTTTTTGTATTTTACAGTTCTTAAGAAGTCATCGTGTGCCAGATTGCCTGATAAGCTAAAATCCCTAGAATAAGACCTCTGTATGGCTCAACTCATACCTATGTATCTCTTTTTTGTCTCAAATAAACATTATCTTATCTTATCGTGATCATGAGGGTCACTGATTATTAAACTTTATAGTATTAAATACGTATTCTTATTATTAGTCACGGTCCCTGTGACTAATAAATTTGTCATCATAACTGTAAATAGGTTATTGATTTAGGTATGGCAATATATGTATATATATATATATATATATTTATATATATATATATATATATATTTTATACAACTAGCTGATGGAACAAGCAGATGGCCCACCTGATGTTAAGTGGTAACCATCACCTATAAACAAAACATTGCCCCGTAGGTCACGCACAATAGGAACGTGCCCTACGATGCACTGCCCTGCGTCCATCAACTTGAGGCGTACAGATGTTAAGCCTCATGTGCCTGTAATTACACCGGCGACCACACTCTTCAAACCGAAACACAGCGTTGCTGCTTGGCGGCAGAAAAACGCGTGGTGGTAGTACTTCCCCGGACGAGCCCTTCACAAAGAGCTCTACTACTCTTAAAATTATAATTTAATTACTTTGAAAATACACAAGTAATTAAAATTAAAGTTAGTACCAAGGTGGCCAGAGCCCGGGTTTATAAGGCTATTGTGTTATGTGTGACAGTTACCTTTGATTTTTTGCTACAAGAGAAACACCCCAATTATTTCACTGGGCCCTTCAGCAACATGTACCTAACATACTGACGAACAAACCATCTTCATTTTTTAACTTCTAATACATAAATTTATGATTATACATTAACTTTACAGGGTGTTTATTATCAACGCCTTTTAATTTTATATTAGTTTTAACAATATTTACAGCTTACAATTAACAAAATGTAAATACAATTATAAGGTTTAAAGAGATATATTTTTAAATATTTATTATTATTATATATTTTTTAAAGATTTACTTCCTGGTTCTTACTTAAACATAAACTTATATTAACATCATTCCATATCTTTTTTTACCAATCCTTAACAAAAATTTTAATTTTAACTTGGGAATTGAAATAAACACAGTGAAGTTGATACAGTCATTCTTCTCATCCCTTTCATCCCTCTAAGTATTAAATATAAATAAATCATTCTGTATTTGTGAAACCATCGTTTTAAAAGGACGCGTTTTTGTAATAACAAAGCTCGAATTATCGTGTACTTTCTCTGATCTTCACCCCGACGTATGACGGCTAGTTAGATATTTGTTGTATTCTTTGTCAGGAAATGTAAATTACTACATTGATTAGATCGATTGTTGTAAGACTACCCTTCATAGAAATGTGACTACACTGTTCCGAGAATAAATTAGCATATTATTTAGGTCACCGTGTCATATTAAAGTTCCCACAAAAATTCAAACTACATACCGATCAGTTAAATAAGTTAAGTCCCTTTTTTTACAATTTGCTGATGGGCAAAAGCAGATTACTTAACATCAGGTAGGCCACCACCTGAACAAGCGTAGTCTTGCAAGTTCATCAATTTGAGATTCAAATAGATATTAAGACTCACATGTCTGTGAGTTCACCGGCAATCACAACCTTCAAAATGAAATACAGAAAGCTACTTGGTGGTAAAAATAGACATGGGGGTCATTCTTCTCCGAAAAAGCCTTTAGCAAAGTCCTCTAGGTACTAGTATTATCTCAGTCTAGGTGTTAGAAAAAACTGTTAAGATGTATAGAAATAGCTGAACGCTAGCGACGATGCACAAGTATGTATCAATAAAATAAGAAGATTAATGTTTTCAGAATCCACCAAAATCTCGAGTGGTCAAAATGTTTTATTCAAAGCCAAAGTGCGTACAAAAATTGATAGAAGAACGATGGAGAGCCAACTTGATACAAATGATATGCAGTGCTACCTACGTCACAACCTAACATAATCAACATAAATTGCATCAAAAACTAAAACATGTATGCGTGAAATGCCAGTCCTCTCAAGCGGTGAGGGAAAACATCGTGAAAACACCAGTTTGTATTTTAGCTATGCTAATAAAATAAAAAAAAGCTAATGAAAATGAGCTTCCCACCTCGTTTCTATGAACCACGACTGTAAGGTATGAAATACCAACTACTGTGAAGTGTGGGTAATGGCAAATGTTATTGTTCGACGTCCCTCAGACTATCCCCTTAGATATTCATAATAGTGAGTCAACAGATCGCAGGCATTTTTTACTGAATTGATTGTACTATATAATACTGAGGATTGTAGTCAAAGGACAGACCGTCGGAAAGGACAGAACATCGGACCTGATGGTATGCGACGATGTACCCGACGTTAGAGCAGAACGGTCTACAAGACACCTATTCACTCTCGCCTTGAAGAGACTCAGAGATATAGTGTGTGTACCGTGTCCGGGTTCAGAAACGTTAAATTTTGGTTATTTTGAACGAAAAAAGTTCAAAATCGAATTTGAAATAATTTACCTTTCGGTAAAAAAATCTTTTCAAAATACACACCCCCGGTTTCTGAAAGCTCGATCAACACTAAACGGATGTTAAGTCACTTGCTATTTCAGCTTTTACTTAAATTAGAAAGCAAGTGACTTGACAGCCGATTAGTGTTGATCGAGCTTTCAGAAACCGGGGGTAAGTATTAAAAAGTAATAGCATGGTCTTTGACCGTGAAGTTATTCTTACCAAAGCTTTTCTGAAAACCTATCAGCGACCTCTGCCGTGTAGTTTGCATAAAAAAAGCTCACAATGCGGGCAAATAATGCTTGAACCTTACGAATACACGGCGAGATAGGATACAATCAGGTTCAGAATTGGTAATATAGATGGCAGTTATATCAGTTAAGGCAATGCCATCTATTTCAAACACGATGCCGAAGCTTGTAGCTTTGGTAGCATTTCAACCCCAATGTTTGGATTTTCAATAGGCGTTTCCTTCGAAGGGGTGTTGCCAAGCCGGGTCCCTAAAATGAGTGAGTAGGTATTTATTGACAGGCTACTGATAATCGAAAATTGTTTTAAGTTCAAATACTCTGGTAAAAATACCTCTAAGTTTGTCAAGTTTCTGGCTCGTTCGTTACTGATTACAATATGATAACACTTAGACAGGTATGCACAGTTTATACTCAATGAACAGTTGAAATAGAACTAATGATTAGTCAAGCTGTAATGTCTTGTAACAAAACATATGTTTAAAAAATAGTCTACGGTCAGCAATAAAAGCTGATGAACAAATCCGAGTCGTCTCTATCTTCTTGTTAGTTTTTAAGGCTTTGTTTGCGAGGCATTAAGTTCACCTATACAGGGTTACAGGAAAAATCGTGCTAGATCCGTGAAGGGCGTGGAGTACCCATCATTTCTGACTTATTTCACTATGAAACACCCTACCCTAAACTTAGCCCTTTTCGAGATATTCGACTTTTAATTTTTTTATTGAAAATTGCCGATTTTTAGGCTACTAAATTTATTTTTGTTTATTTTGTGTATCTTATTATTATTATTATTGCATTTTTACATGTGTAATAAGATGCTTTAGGACGTCTATCATTAAAATAGTGCATAAGTTAATTGAATAGACCGTAGTAGACAAGTGAAAGTTAAGAAATAAAAAAAAATATTAGAAAGTTTATTTTTCTCTAAGGGATATCTAAAAAAAATATTATGGCAATGGTTCGGCAGATGTTTTTTAAAATATCTACGTTTCATCAGCTATCTAACGAGGTATAACAATCTAGGGTTTGTATTACATTTCGTGGAAAAAAAGTAGTTGGGACGCTCCAGGTAGCAGTTTTAACGGTCCCGCGCCTATTGTCCTTCAAGTTAAGACGCACCGTGCGAGCGAGACAAGTGATGATTTATGTAAGTGCGAATGAAAGAAAAAATGTGTAGAGACCGGTTAGGGCTGGGATACAACAGGGGGTACAACAGTTTTGGTTGTCAGTCTGCTTTTGTGCTTCGTACATAGTAGATGTGATATCGTTTTGCTCTTTTTCTCGACTTGGCTGTGATTCTGGACTATTTCTTCTGATTTGTGACTACTGTGCTTGCTAACCGGACTCTGATTTGTACCTGTGATACGGAAGTGTTGAAGATGACGTCCTACACACCTGAGGAATATGCTGATATGCTTATTTGTTACGGATACTGCGATTGTGTGTCTGCGCAAGCTCGCAACGAATACATAACTCGCTACCCCGGTCGTCGAGTGCCGGATGTGGCCGTTTTTGACAGAGTCTATCGAAGACTTCGAGAAACTGGCTCTGTTTTGAGACGAAATACAGACATGGGAAGACCACGAATTGATGACGAAGAACAGGACAATGAGATAGTGCAACGCTTTCGAGCGGATCCGACTACTTCCACTAATATTGTTGCCCGTGATCTGGGACTTTCGCAATGGAGAGTGTGGTTTACAGTGCATACTGCTGGCCTATACCCGTACCATTACACGCCGGTACACGTTATTGAAGAAGGAGACCCCGCGAGAAGATTGGACTTTTGCAGATTTATGCTAAATGCTGACGTAGAAGACCCAGATTTTCTAAGAAATATCTTGTGGACGGATGAGTCCAAATTTGATAAAGATGGCATAACTAACTATCACAACGCCCATTACTGGGCCCCAAAAGAGCTAAGGAATCCCAATAAGAAAAGAGTGAAGGGGTCCCAACGAAGATTCAGCGTGAATGTGTGGATGGGCATTATCTCCAATCATTTGATTGGACCTTACTTTCTCCCGGATAATCTAAATGGGGAAAGCTACGAAAATTTCCTGAGAGCAGACTTAAGTGATTTGCTGGATGATCTGCCACTCAACCTGATCAGGGACATGTGGTTCCAACACGATGGCTGCCCTGCCCATTTCAGGAGAAGTGTCAGAGACTGGCTGGACACAAATTATCCAAACAAATGGATAGGACGAGGTGGACCGTTGCCATGGCCAGCAAGAAGTCCGGACCTAACGCCCATGGATTTTCACGTGTGGGGGTGCATGAAAAGTCTTGTGTACAGCGAGCCGAATCCAGTTTCGTCTGTGGAAGACTTACGAGAAAGGATTGTGGATGCAGCCAATAAAATGAGGACCACGTTAACCACTGGAGTAGTAAAGACTGGTCTCCGTAGAAGGATGCGACAATGTATCAGAAATAGAGGCGGCCATGTTGAACATGAACTGTAGAATAAGAAAAAGTTGTGTGAAAATCTTTAATAAATGACATTTCATGCTTACCTATTATTTTATTTTACTTTTTAGGGCTAGGTATAAATTTTCTTCTCCACTGTCGCCTATAAAACTAAATTTTTTTCAATGCATTTGAATAAAACCCTAGATTATTATACCTCGTTAGATAGCTGATGAAACGTAGATATTTTAAAAAACATCTGCCGAACAATTGCCATAATATTTTTTTTAGATATCCCTTAGAGAAAAATAAACTTTCTAATATTTTTTTTATTTCTTAACTTTCACTTGTCTACTACGGTCTATTCAATTAACTTATGCACTATTTTAATGATAGACGTCCTAAAGCATCTTATTACACATGTAAAAATGCAATAATAATAATAATAAGATACACAAAATAAACAAAAATAAATTTAGTAACCTAAAAATCGGCAATTTTCAATAAAAAAATTAAAAGTCGAATATCTCGAAAAGGGTTAAGTTTAGGGTAGGGTGTTTCATAGTGAAATAAGTCAGAAATGATGGGTACTCCACGCCCTTCACGGATCTAGCACGATTTTTCCTGTAACCCTGTATAAACATAAAACATTTAAACATTATCCTTGTGTTTGAACGGAATAAAAAACGTTTTACGTTATTTCATCAATAAAATCGGTTTTTATTAGGTAAATATTTCATGAACTAACTCACTTTGGTTCAAGGTTTAGAATTTTATAAAGTTACACAACCGTTACTCTATCTCTGCTAACTGAAATTACAATTTGTTTGTTAAATACAGAAAAAACGGGCATCAAATAACAGTTAAAAACTTCTGATCAAAACATACAATTGACAATGTATTCCAACAAGAATTTAATTGGCAATGCCCAATTGCTCTTCTTTAGATATCTAATAAGATTTTCTCCAGTAATTATTATTATGATCCAAAAGCAAACCCTATGTTATGCTCAATTCATGGGTGGTGCCAGCTATACGCATCTAGATGCAACAGTTTCAATTAAAATGAAGTTTTCAAATAAAATCGATAAAATGTAGTAATAAGTGATACCATTTTTTGTATATAAGTATGGCATTGTATTGGTCATCTGGAATAGACGCAAAGGTTTATTTTATGGGTCTTATCAGACTTCCTAAGATTCCAGCGCAAGCTAACTGGTCGCAAAATTTCTGTTTATTCGGACATTCGGGTTTCTTACAGTTAACAAAACTGTACCAAAATATTGTTATTGTTGACTGGTACTAATAGTAAACTCATATGTACGCTACTGTTAGGATCCCAATGAGGAATCAAGATATCATGGATCATCATCGTCAACCTAAGAAGTCCACTGTCGCACATAGGCCTCCCCTATACATTTTCAAGAATGATTCTGATGCGGGCGCCACATACGGGGTACATTGGCTCCAAATTATAGTGTTGGATCCAATACACCAATGTGTAGATGGATCTTGGACAGTTATTGGATATAAAGTTTGGTTCAATATCAGCCATTCCAAATTAGAGCCAAGCTTGGACGCAAAGTTGAATCCAATGTGTGGCGCCGCCATGAGCCTTCTCCATCCACCGACTTGCGATGCTTGCGATCTTCACAATGTCGTCAGGGCCCGTACCACCATCTCTTGAAGCATTCTTATTTCAATATTACTTTTCTGTCAATGTCTTATATCAACTGCATAGAGTATACTTTATGGTCATTAAGTAAGTAAAGTAATATGGAAATAATAATGCTTCAAGAGATGGTGGTACGGGCCCAGTTCGTCGGCTAATGATTGTCGAATGATACAAATTAACTTACAGTTTCCATTGAACCTCACGGTTGTGCTGCCATTGATGACTGGTATCGTCTGAATGATGACGGCCACGCCGTTGACGACGGCGGCCGCTGTTGGCTTGCCGGACTCGTGGGCATGGCTGTTGGTCCATGACGCCGCTGCCGCCGCAGCTGCAGCAGCTGCTGCTGCGCAGACACTGCACTCTGGAATCAAATACGAATGAATGAATTAAAATGAGTGAAAATACTTTATTGTACACTAAACTTAACATAAAAGTAGCATTTTAGAGCTTTTAGTAAAGGGCTCGTCCAGAGAAGTCCTACCAACATACCTTTTTAGTGTTCCAAATTTCTCTTACCTACTTATATTAATTGATCGTTTGATTGAATTGATTATTTAAATTTACCATTTGTTTGTTGAGTAGAAATATATAAAATTACTATTTTTTGTTCTGAAAAATGAGTCAAACTGGAACCAATCAGATAATTTCTCCGATTGAACGAATGATGCTTTCACGTCTTTACCTAACTATATAACCAAAAAAATTTACAAAATGTTTTGACTTGCAATCTTACTACAAGCACAAAATCCAAGCCAAACTACATCCCAATTAAATCGTACCGAAATTAAAAGTAGATCAATAAGTATAATATTTGTTCTAATTCAGTCACTGAGTTGCAGTTTATGAAAGTGTAACATCATTATTTTGACTTTATTTTTTTTTTCATATAAGTTACACGTTAGAGTTAGAGCATTGTATTGCTATGGAAACTAATTTATATAATAATATCTTTAACAAACAGAGTCACCCACATTAACATACAAATAATAACACAAAGGCTAGGTTAGGTTATGTTTAGAAGTAGGTGAATGGACTTGCACCAATTTATGGTCAACATCGACGCATGATATACCTATAAGTTACATGATAATAAAAACCTCCTAGAATCTCAGTCCAATCAGTCAATCTTTTAAGATCAGTTGTACAAGAGTTAGCTGTAATGGGCTCAAAAACTTGTTTAGATTAGGAATGCTTCAAATATTTTTTAGAGCTTCAAAGAGTTGATTATTTATATAAAAATCTCACCCTTCATGTAGACGTGCAGCAACCGCCCCTTTTAGAAATCCCTAACCAGGAATATTGACAAACAGCCGCTTATAAAAATTAACAAATGATCTTCACTTCTTCGTAGCATTGTTGAGTTTTTGCGTTGAAACAAATCGCGGCACGCCGACTTACTGCATCATTTTTTTCACACTTTAGTTGATTTAGAAATAGTAAAAGATTTGAGTTAATTTTGGGTCAAAATTGGAAAAATAAATAGAATTGAGCTGTGGAGCGTTTGACGAATGCCGAAAGACTGCGTGGTGATTTTGCGTAGTTCAGGGGGTGACGCGCATGTTAGGGGATGCTGGCCACATACTATGATCAAATAAAATAGTACACAACGTCAATTGTATATTTTTGTATCTATTACGTATTTGTAAAACAAACACAGTAATTAAAAAAAAAAAGTTAAATTTATATTCACAACACATAATTTGATTGAGTGTTACTCAATCAAACTATGATTTTGATAAAATAAGGTAAGGTAATATATCGAAGAACATGGGATGGGTAAGACATGTTCTTATTGGCTGCATTGTAGATAAACTAATAAATGTCAGAAATAACAGTGTCTTATATTCAGCGACTAAGGTGCTTTTTAGGGTTCCTTACCCAAGAGTAAAATGGTTCCCTATTACTAAGACTCCGCTGTCCATCCGTCTGTCTGTCTGTCCCTCCCGTGACAGTTAGAAAGATGAAATTGACTCAGATGATGTGTTTCTGTTGCCGCTACAACAACGAATACTTGCTAAAAAGACAGAATAAGATAAATATTTAAGTGGACTCACATACAAGAAACATGATTTTTGGTATGGGTGGTATGGAACCCTTCATGCGTGAATCTGACTCGCACTTAGCTATTTTTCTTAGTTTAGTACCTATTACATCAAAGCACCTAAAAGTTAGTTTATGTTACCTGTAACTTACAAATAATTAGAGTTTGTATAAACTGTAAAACATTATACCTGAGAGAGTCATTATTTCTTAAAAACATACATGTTTTCTTAAAATTTAATTGACCAATATAGACAACTTATGTTCATGAAAATGAACATGAGTAGGTATTTGGATATGATTACTTACGGAAAAAAAGTTATCATATACGGGAATTCCGCACGAATTCCCAAATAGGCAATGCTTTGAAATACATAATAATATAGCCTTTTAATGTTCTTTATGAATCACTTGTATTCAAATTCCTTGTAAGAATCTATCAAAAAAAAATCAATGCTTAAGATGCTGACAACTGTCAAACAACTTCACATAGACACTTCAACACCTTTTTGGAAATATAGAATACATCCATGTTTTGGAGAATAAGTTAAAAAAGGCTCAACCAAATTATTTTTTAGATCCATACAAGTTATTCCATAAAAATTGTCTTACTTTAATAGGCGTAAATAAAAATTTTGCTGAACCTAATGTAACTTTATACTTTCGAAACATTTTTGTTCATAATTTGTGTAATTTCAAAATCAGTCAATATTGAAGTTCGAGCGTGAATTTGTTTGGAACTGGTCAACCTCTTAATATATTTGACATCTTTTATTGATCGGTATCACTAACAAAAACTTCGAAATTCAAGTAACGTAAATGTTTATTGCTTGTTTACTGCAAAAACTCGTGTTCCAAAAATATTTGGAGCTTTTTATTCGCTACACAAAACCTTTTTACAAATACTTTTGTAGGTAGGTAATACATAGCATGATTCTGTTTATCATCTTCTGATTCTTTGTGTAATAAGATGTTAATTTATGTATCCATCAACATACACGAAATCAATTGTAAATATATATTTATATTAGATTTCTATAATTCTATCCGCCATATTTGCGAGATTTGGTGCGGGTCGCGCATGCGCAGGAGAATACAAACACCCAGCGTCGCACATCTGCTGGTCAGCTCGTGGACACAATGCGAGTTATTGACACCATCATATCTGATAAACGAGGATAAATAAAGATATTTTGCTATAGTTTACTATAAAATATAGAAACATGATTTAAATTGAGCAGAAACGTATTGAAATTATGAAAAATAATACTAAATACCTTGCTGTGACATCTCAAATAAACAACATGAAGCTTATCTATTAGAAACTTAATTGTGCATTTATAAATATGCACATTTAAATAAATAAGGTTACCAAATACCAAAAGTATCGTTGAATAAAATTTTAAATCAGCAGTGGTGTTTAGCCTAGGTGGTGCTGTGTGGATTGTCCAGCATTACTTACTTTATTTATTGATTGAGTGAGCGAAGCGAACGAAAGTCTTACAATCAACTTGGGCGATTTGGCATTTTATGTCTGTATGTATGTTTGTCCGACGATAACTTGAGAACCGTTTATGCAATCTGCATGAAATTTGGTAAGTCGATAGCTTGTACTTGAGAAATTTACTGGTAAGTATATGAGTCAAATCGGATGATGGGTTATTAAATTATGGGGGTTTTTAAGGGGGCTAAAATTAAAAAAATTAAGCAAAAAAATAAAACTACATGTCACGTGAAAGAACTTGGTTTGGACATTCCAAAATCATTTTTATTTTTTTTCTAAGATGCCCGGCTTTTGAGATACAACAAAAAAGTTAAATTACGATAACCAATGACCCAAGAGCTCCCATTTCTAAGAGTTTCGTTGGCCCCAAGGTTTGTCTACTGGTCGGGCAATTTCTTTGTTTTTTCAATGAATTTTTTTTTTAACAGATTAAGAAGGTACTTGGTTCTCATTAAATGATGATAATGACCTGTTCTGATGATGGAGCCAAGGTCTGTTTACCCGAACTCTTATAAATAAGCCAATTCAGTTGAAACTTGGTTACCATACTTAGTTAGTAGGTTGCAGCCAGAGACAAGTCCAAACACAATGTTTGGTTGAACTTGCCTCTGACTACTACTTACTTATATTTTCGGAGCGTTCGCGTCGCGTCACGAAATCTCAGTTCGGGGCGAACTACTAGTTTACTCTGTAAATAGTTATGTGTGGTCTTAAAAATATAAAAAGCAATATACGCGTCGACTTGAGAACCTTCTCTGTTTTTTGCCGGGTAAAAAAAGCTCAGCGTGATTACTCTTTGAATGATTGAATAATTATGTCATTTATCATACAATAACACACGTGTGATTATTGTGTGTATGATTCAGTGAACTAAAGTTTTTTTGCTGCTTCGTTTATTGGTCAAAGCGCTTACCTTCCCGCATGGTTACTCTACCATTACCTGACCCACCCTACGCTTAGAGAAATGTGCGTACGCGAATGCTCTATTTTTTTCACAATTAACAAAATTTTGATGACGCGAAGTTGTTACTAGAGTATTATTATTTTAGATTCTATTTATTTATATAACTAGATAAACAAAAAAGTCTAAAAATAATGACGAATAAATGAACTCTATCGGGTAAGTAGGCAATGTACCTATTATATTATTATATTATTCTTATTATATTGACGACCTCTGTGGCGCAGCGGGCGAGAGCTTGCCTGCGACGCAAGAGGTTGCGGGTTCGATTCCCGCCTTGGAACAAATTTGTGTACGATCTGCAGAAATTTGTTCCGATGGTCTGGGTGTTTTCTATGTATAATAAAAAATATCTATCTATGTAAGTATATAATGTATTAAATATATCAGTTATCTAGTACCCATAACACAAGCTTTGAATAGCTTACTTTGGGGCTAGATAGTGCTGTGTGGATTGTCCAGCATTATTTATTATTATTTATTATTATTATTATTTCATTCACGTATTTTTTTGAACTTATTTTTGTTATTAATTCAGTTAAAAAACGTCTTAAAGTCAGTTTATTAAGTCTACGCTATCAAGCCTAAGGTCAGGCAAGAAACTTACTAACGAATTGGTTCCAACTGTTTTCTTTATGGTTCTTCTATAAAATTAGAGATATGTATAGGTACATAAGTATATCCTCAATTTAACTGTATATGTACATAGGTAACTTTCCTTGAAAATAATAATCACCTCGTTTTAGAAGATATAATGACTATGCACAAACTAAAAAAAAACTAGCTGATTTTGATGATATTAAAATTGATCATACCAATTTATGAAACCATAAAAACGACCATAAAAAACGCCATGATAACATTTTGTGAAATATTTACTTTTAATAAGCGACCGGATCAAAGGTCCCTGTTATTTCGTAAATAGGGTGGGCTTTTTATGAATTAATGCAGAATTATTAGGGGTATAAAAAATGCTACAAAAAATTTAGACGGGGCACGTGTCATACGTAGCTGTCAGAGAGTGGAAAAAGGCAGATTTATCAACTTCTTCCGTCTGCTAGGTATTATAGTCAAGTAGATACCTACTAAGGTACTGTGTTTCCTAGACATTATTTGCCATGGCCGGTCGTTTTCATACAGCTTTTCAAAATATACGATTTCACACCAATAAACTTATGCTATTTGTGTTTTTTTTATATTTGCTGATGGAACAACCAGATGGACAACTGATGTTATGCGGTAACGCACGATATGAACGTGCTTTATACAAATAAAATAAAAAATAGAAATAGGATTTCTATTTTTTAGAAATAGGATTTCTATTTTTTCTTCTATTATAAGCGTGAAATATGGATGGATGGATGTTTGTTACTCTTTCACGCCAGAACGGCTGAACAGATCTAGATGAAACTTGGCAGAGAGATAGAATACAGTCTGGAATATATGGAGCACCGGTGGTCTAGTGGGAGTGACCCCGCCTTCCGATCGTAAGGTCGCAGGTTCAAATCCGGTCGTGCACCAATGGATTTTTCTATCGAAAAATTTATGTGCGCAATGCCAGTGCTCTTAAACGGTGAAGGAAAACATCGTGAGGAAACCAGTTAGTATTCTAACAGCGGCGATGGGCCTGCAACCTGTCACGTATGGAATACTAACTACTGCAAAATGTGGGTATGTGCCAAATGTAATGTTTGGACGTACCTCTGACTACCCCCCTTAGACATCCTCAAAGAATCTTGAATTATAGTACCTACTTGGTACTGGGAGATCTAAAGGGATATCTACCGTACCTGGGGATCAAAGTCGTGAAGCTGTTTCAGTTTTCAGATAGATAGATAGATAGATAATACTTTATTGCACACCACATAATAATTACACATAACATAACAATAAAAAAAAACATCTGAGTGATATACAATGGGCGGTCTTATCGCTAAAAGCGATCTCTTCCAGACAACCTTGGGATGGACTGGATTTGACAAGAACGATAAAGGACGTTGGTGTAGAAAAACAATAAGATATAGCTTACATACTAATCTAATAACCTACCCGAATAATATATTATACACAATATACATACATAAATTAAATTATTAAAATATATATATATATATATATATATATATATATACTTTTTATCCCGTGGGAATACCGGGAATTTGCAAATGCGCGGGTGAAACCGCGGGGTGCAACTAGTATTAAATAGAAGTAAAAAAAATAGTAATGAAAGAGCATAACAAGAAAACATTTTTAGATTTTAGTACTATTTCTGGGATATTCTAAAGCTTAGATTCAGAGGCAACTTACGCCTTCTTTACTACTCGCACCTTGCCTCACATGGTTAAATAGACAACATTTTTTGTTCCACTGTACAACCGTTCAATGCTTCCGTAACTTATTTCAGCCGTTATTTGTTTGATATCCAATGTAATCTATTTTATCTTTATTTTTGCATGCAGATGCTAAATTGCAAGTGACCGTTGCTTGTCAATCAATCACTGTGAGGGGTAGGTAATTGCAAAAAACTGACCCCTCGTTGACCACGCATAAAAAGTGAAAAAAGCTTTGCACAAAGGATCCCAAAACCCAATACAGCTTTGAAAAAAAAAACGTATTAATGGAAAGTATTCACCGGATTTGAGTCGCGTGTCACCCCTCAAAATGACAGATGAAATAATGTCCTTGTAAAAAAAACCTGTAACGATTTTCATGAACTTTTTTATATTGATTCATTTTAATTTTGACTTGAAAAAATTTACTTAGTTCGTATTTCTCTCACTGCTTTTTTTTCTATCTAGATGGTGTTAAGCTGAAATACTCACTCTGAGCTCGTTTCGTTTGAACCCTTTACGATAATCATTCTAATAATAATAAATAATAATGATTATCGTAAAGGAAATAATTATCGTAAGGAGCTATGGAGAGAGCTATGCTAGGAGTTGCACTACGAGATAGAATCAGAAATGAGGAAATCCGTAGGAGAACCAAGGTAGCCGGCATAGCTCTCAGAATCAGCAAGTTGAAGTGGCAATGGGCAGGTCATATAGCTCGAAGAACTGACAACCGATGGGGAATAAAGGTTCTTGAATGGCGACCACGAACAAGAAAGCGAAGTGTAGGACGTCGTCCTACCCGATGTACTGAGGACATTGTTAGGATCGCAGGTAGTCGGTGGATGGAAAGGGCTCAGAATCGTTCTTCCTGGAAGCGGATAGGGGAGGCCTATGTCCAGCAGTGGACTTCTGTGGGCTGTTGATGATGATGATGATCGTAAAGGAAATGATATTATAGTGTAAACCAGAAGGTTATTTGTTTCGCTCTGGATCTCGCTTAGTGTTTTCACTCTAGAGACGGGCATACTTTTTTACTTTTAACTATACTTACAAGGAGTATTTTTTTTATACAACTAGCTGATGGAACAAGCAGATGTCCCACCTGATGTTAAGTGGTAACCATCACCTATAAACAAAACATTGCCCCGTAGGTCACGCACAATAGGAACGTGCCCTACGATGCACTGCCCTGCGTCCATCAACTTGAGGCATACAGATGTTAAGCCTCATGTGCCTGTAATTACACCGGCGACCACACTCTTCAAACCGAAACACAGCGTTGCTGCTTGGCGGCAGAAAAAGGCGTGGTGGTAGTACTTCCCCGGACGAGCCCTTCACAAAGAGCTCTACTACTCTTAAAAACCTACAATTTATTCTTAAGTTCCTATTTTATTTTAATACTTTAATCTCTAGATAGTTAGTAAATATACCTTTTAATTGTAATTTTCTTTGTAAATATATTATTATATTATTTTTTATAAATAAATACTTTATGATAGGTACTAGCTTACGACTACGAGCTATACGACTTTAATAACTTTTGATAGATTTTTATCAAAAGAGGTTATGTAGGTACTATTGATCTAAAGAACTTCTTCTTCTTCTTTCATTTATGGCTGTTCAGTGGCAGAATCTAAAGAATTCCCTAAAATCTGTACCTAGGGCTAGTGTCAATATTGACTGTGAGTTCAAGCTGTTACACTTTTTGAATATTCTAAAACACTTGCTCCTGTATGCAGAATTTTTTTTGATCTTTCATAATACAATTGATTATAATGTATTTTATAGCACTTATAAGTTTGCGTTAGTTATATTATATTATAATAATTATCGAGTAGTTTATTTCATAACTTTGCATTCATTGTTGAAGTTAAGTTCTTGAAGGTTGGCAGTTATAGAATGCTACATTACTTTTATACACTTTTTTATTGCGGTTTAGAGTGTTAAACCAATAAATAAAATTAAAGAGCATAATGTTTATAAGTATCAGTACAAACACTTGGTGTGTGCTATCCTCTTCAATATAAACGCAATCTGCTAATAAACATATTTAAACTAGGCACACAAAATGTGACGTGTCATCAAAACTGGCAGAATAACGCATTTCAAGTTGACAAAAGTCCAGAACGCATTGAGGGGGCGTTTGCGCTCCGGAGTTTGGGACCCTAGCAGGACAATATGACAAGTTTTTGCCCTTCGTACAATATTCATCAAACACTCTCGTAGCGTTTACATATTCCCAAATAAGCAATCTTCTCTATGAATGCGTGAATTAAAATTGACAATCGTTTGACAGGTCATGATGAGTTTGTATAGTGGATAAGCTTTGTTAACAAGCTAAATGATTATTATTCAAACAAAATATTTGTGTAGGTACGGCGAACTTTTATAATTTCTTTATTTTGTGGTAAAAACTGCATCTTAAATAAGTTGATTTTTTTTATAATAAAGTATAATAAATATTATAACTATTTATATAATTGGGAAAACCTTAATGTAATACAATATTGAATAGTATATCTAGCTAGATATAAAAGGTGTACTATCCGAAATAATTAACATTACAAACATCGTCTTAGTTTTTCTGCTGTATATCGATTATGTGATGTTTTGTACTGTGCTGACTTTTTCAAGATTGGAAACAGTACTTTTTACAAAATGTGTTTAGGGCGAGGACCCTCTGCGAGTTACGGCGCTGCCATTGGTTGTATTCTGGAGGGACGCTATGCGCAACTCGGGGGTTGCGAGTTGTACCACGCAGCCAATCAATTGCCGTATTTTTTAAATAAAGAACAAAAAATGGTAAAAAATAAACATGTTTTTTATGTAGCTCATTGAGTGTTTGCCCCTACGTTATGTACGAGTTTACATACATGTCAATGTTCATTTTTATACAGGTATTATTTAAATTGGCTGAACGATTTTTTCATGGATAGGACTATGTTTTTTATTAAAAAAGATAAAATGTGCCAGTCGCATTTTTACATAAGCAAAAGCTGAATAATCAATTTAAAAACACTATACCTACTAGCAATTTTAGTAGCTTATGCTTTTCAGTTATCATAAAATCGTGTAGGATTTTTATTATTCTGTTTTTTGTTTTTCTTTTGTTCACATATCCAGGGTTTCCCACATTTATTCTAACCTACGTTCAAGTTACCTTATTTCTGTTTTTGAGATTTCACAGACAGCGACATCTGCGGGTGAGTGTGAACTTTGTTGTTATGTGTGCTCACTAACGTACCCATTCACCATCAAAGCCGATCACGACAGAAACTGAACCCTGCCTCTGAGCGTTTTAGAATAAAACCACTAGATGGCAGTGGAAGCAGTCTCATTATCAACTGGATAAAATTTGAATCTCTTATTTTGTTGTTGAATCATAGTGATTCCACACAGTGCTTAAATAAATTAATTTTAGTGAATTTATACTTTAATATGCCGTAATAACGACTACTTTCTGAAAGCTCAGTCAAAACTAATCGGCTGTCAAGTCAGTGGCTATTCCAGCTATTACTTCAATTTAGATAGAGATAGTAAGTGACGTGACAGCCGATTAGTTTTGATCGAGCTTTCAGAAACCGGTCGTAAGACTTGTATTTGATAAAACTTAAAAAATAATAATACCACAAAAAAACCTTTATCATCTAACCTCATTTACAGGGTTCTAAACCAATGTAAGTTTACCTAAGTAATTTTGAGCCAGCTTCACGTAATTAACGTAACGACTTAAATTTAATTACATAGAACATACTTACACTCACTTAAGAACTTAGAAAGTTTACTATTTTTACTTCTTGGATTTTTCAGAGGTAAATTTTTTATTTTTTGTAGCTATAATCTACTTTTCACCCTTAGGGTAAGATTCAAATTTATATGGGACCAACTTCAAAGTATTAAATAAGAATTTACAAAATTGGTCTACTCTGTAAAAAGTTATGCGTGGTAGCTAAATAGCCGGTACTCATGCAAAAAAATTGTATAATCATTTTATAAATTGTAAATGTTGATACTCGTAGAGAAAATAATACAACGGAATACAATATAATGAGTGGGTAACGGGTGGTAGTCGACGGTGATTTACCAAGATTACCCCAGCAAGCTGCGGGCTGAGGGCGGCCGAGGGCCGCGGCGACTAACGGGATCCCGTGTTTCGATTTCGTAGAGCATTTCTCCGCCGGGTCCCGTTACGCGGCCGAAAGTACTTTTGTTGGATGCCCGTGCGCACTCGCGAGTGAGCCCGGTCGCGCGACTTCACTATTCAGACATCAGTCGCCATATAACAAACAAAGAGCCTCTTAAAAACCCGGGTTCAATCACTCTTGTGCTGTTGAAAAGATTTGCATTCGGCTAAAATCTTGTAATTGCTATAAATTAAAGAATATTCAAAGTTGGGGAAAGGTCGCCTCAAAAAATGTAAGTCGATAAAATTGTGTAAGCGTGTGGCCTTGTAAGCATGCGGGTCGATGACTGCTGCGCTGCCTGCGATGATGTTTACCTTATCGGTTGAGTGAGCGCCAACGAGAGTTTAGCTTCGTCGGTCGTGTCGTGCCCAAATTATTTGAGAGCACTAATTGGAAGACGGCTGGTGCTACGGCGTAGCACTTTATGACGTAGCAAACATTATTTCAGTGATATATTGCTTAGATTGTTATCACAAGCTAAAACCTAATTTTTTATAAGAAATGCCAGTGAATTTGCTCAAGCTTAAAGATTATGCTTGAGCAAATTATGTGATTAATAATATTAATTGTAGTAATTGAAAAAATATTTAAAAAATCTAGGAACAAAGATTCTGTTGATATTCTAAGAGCATTCGTGGAGTAAAACTTCTAAACATAAACTAGGTAGGTATGATATTACTGTCTACATATGTGTGAGGATACTATATTATGATTCCAGCACGTTTTTTCCAAAAGTTAAGTAAAAGAACAAAGACTACACGCATCTTAATTGGCGGGAGTGAAAATTAGATCGCTACTGTGGTGTGAACGCGGATTTTGTTCTCTTGAAAATAAAAGAAAATTACTAAACAAGGTTAACGGGAATGATTTTCCTCGTTTTTCCATAATAATTTAGCCCTCAAATGTGGACGAGAATAGTGAGAGATAGGGAGTGGAAGAGCTTGGAGGCCTTTGCCAAAAAAGGGCAAACAGATAGTGTTGATGTCGTAGTATAGAATATACCTAATCATATTTTTAATAATATCTGTAATAAAAGGCATAAAAAAAATTGTTCTTCCAAATCAGAATATAAATATATTCATGCCAAGGTATCCAACATCATGGTAACAGTTCATTAATTTCAAAACTCTGCAGTATCATGGTTTAGGTACATCTATGACTAAACTATAAAAACAGCGTTTTGAAATCCAAAAAAACAGCGTACATAGGAATATTCCATAGATTCAGTTGGCAGTGGGCTCTGGTGGGAGGAGGCTTGCGCGCTGACGTAATCCCGCGGTTCGATACTCTCCAAAGGCTTCGGGGTGAACGGCCGCTAGACGCGGAACCGCGCTGCCTACGCGACTACTCAATTAAACATTCCGCATATACATTGTATGTATCTACGCACACCATAATGCTATATCAATGTATGTCTTTACAAAGAGGAAAGGTATAGAATGTCACTTTCGATAAAACCTTTCTTTGAGATTTACGGCCGAATACTCAAACGCAACTCAGATTTGAGCACGTCTCAAGTCGTGGTTTTTTTGACAGTTTTTAATGAAATTCCGTCAAAAACTCGTCACATGAGACGTGCTTAAATCTGAGTTTCGTTTGAGTATTCGGCCGTTAATTTATTGATTGATTGACAGATCTCAAAGCTCATTTTGTAAAAGCTCTTCCTCCTGCTCGGTTAGGTATTACGCCAAAGTCAAAATTTTAGCAACAAATTATACATATATCTGTATATAGTGAGTGGAAGCATAAAAAACGTGTATTTTGTTATTCCATTAAATGCCTACCTACCCATAGTAATGCTTGTTTTGAGACTGGATGGTGCTGTTTAAATGATCACCAAAAGATATTTACTTTTTAGGACATTCAACAAATTAAACTTGAGATAAATAGTTGCATGTTATTCTTACACATCCCTACAATTTTTAAATAAATACACAAATTTTTTACAAAAACATTAGGTTTTGCGCCCTGTTGTGTACATTGTTTAGTAAACGGTTTTAGTTAATAAGTTATTATATTCAAATAAAAATTTGATTCGATTTATTTGTCGATAGGTATAAACTATAGGCAGGTATTTTACTGTCGTAGCATGTGACTAAGCGGGTGCCATGAAAACTAATGGTCCAAACACAAGATTTTTGCGCATCGGAAAATGGTTTTACTACCTCTATACTACCGGTGCACCTTCGCTGTGGCGTGTGAATAAAACCACAGAGTAAATGACTTCACCATTTATCACTGAATAATAACTGCAGTTTGCAGTTCTAATGCAGTTGGCGCAGGGTAACTACTGTAGACATGCTGCGTGAGGAATATTTTATACTAGCGGCCGCCCACGGTTTCACTTGCATGGTAGTGATTGTTAATATCAATATTGAACCCGCTCTCTCGCCAGAGCCAAGCTTGCCTACTTAAAAATTATATTTACAAATTATGGTACTTAAAAAAATTAAGTATAAAAACTTGTATCACTATAATTTTACTAAACTGTGCGTCATGTGATTGCACACAAATTGATGCTCTGCGATTTTTCAAAAATGGTTTTAGTGATTTTATATCTTTCAACATGTCAAAACGAGCAAGCGAGAGCGAGCCTTACCATTCGCCTTAAACTACGAGTACATACATAATAATTAACAAATGCGAGTTAATACGAGTATGGCAATGGGCAGATAAATTTATAAAGCTCGTAAAACCAACGACTGTTGTGGGAGACAGTGGATGGAAAGGGCTCAATATCGTTCTTCGTTAGAATATAAAGGAAGGACTATGCCCAGCTGCAAAATACTTAAGCTTAATGATGATAATGATGCATGCAAATTATAATCAACCGATGTGTTTAAATCGAAATAATCAGTTTCATAACACCAACCATAATCAGCTAATATGTCGATGAATACCAACTTAATGAAAATATTTAAGCGCCAAACCGCTGCTTTAAGACCGGTTATTCTGGCATTTTGTGAAAAGTAAATAAAGTTGCAATAAATGAGAGCAAGTGAGAGGCTCGCGAGAAGGGCGGCTGAGAGCGGGTTACACAAGAAGGGTTACAAAACTGTGGCAATGAACCCACGTGAACCTGAACCTTGCGAACCGCTAGTTGCCGATAGCGACAGGCGTACGCAACCTTTACCGAGTGCATTCGTGCACTTTCCCGTCGCTAATCGGATTTTAAAAGAAATTATTTCATAAATGGCAAAATTGGATTTAATCAAATCTAATATTTGACGGCCATGAGAACTTTATTAAATTTATTATTTTAAACTTTGTTAAATCCGTGAGATTAGATTTAGACAAAACAGGCTGAGGTTTTTTTTGTTTAATAAGTATTTACACATATCCGTACCTATCGCTTTCGGATAGGTATTTTATTGTAAAAACGCTAAATAGCAATTTATGAGAAAACAGTTAAGCAATACTAAAACTGCAAAAATAAATGCCAAAAAAACTAAACTAGGGTTCGATCCCAACCGACAACAATGTCTGTTCTCTGCCTGGGTGTATTTATTATGTAATAAGTAGGAACCTATGTATTTACAAAAAAGTATTCAAGTATTATTACTGGTTCACATATCACAGGGTTTGCTGAGTTAAAAAAAATGGGCTAAATAGTGCTGTGTGGAAAATCCAGCAATGTTTGTATATTGTTTATTTGTAACACATTACGAGTAACTCACCTAGGCTTACTAAATAATATTGGAAACTATTGTTTAAGTAAATCACTACATACATCATACATACATAGGGATATAGGGACATCTGCCTAAATCTTTAAAACTACGCAACGGATTTTGATGCAGTTTTTTTTTATATATAGAGTGATTCAAGAGGAAGTTTTATATGTACAATACATGCATAATATAGTAGAAAAACAATGTGCACCCGTGCGAAGCTAGGTGCACGGGCGGGTCGCTAGTATAAGTATAATTTGTTACAGAGTTGCGGACCCCTGAGAGTCGTGGCGTCTCGGCCGCGGCAAGGAAATGTTACTGCGGCTGCATCGCGCGCAATGCGGAAACTAACCTGCAAGCACCGCGCGCCGCGTCGATTGTGACGACACTGACGATACTGCCATTGACAAATGACGAGTCCTTCAGACGCTGACAACCGTCAAATAACTTATCGTTCATAAATATATCCTACTAATATTATAAACGCGAAAGTTTGTAAGTATGGATGCATCCATCCATTGATGGATGTTTGTTACTCTTTCACGCCGAAACGGCTGAGCGGATCTGGATGAAACGTGGCAGAGAGATTGGTTATAGTTTGGAATAACACATAGGCTACTTTTATTCCGCGGGAATACCGGGATTTAAATCAGCGCGGGTGAAACCGCGGGGCGCAACTAGTATTAAATATTGGTGAACATTCCACACAGCAATATCTCGCTCCAAACTAAGCCAAAGCTTGTGATATATGAACCAGATATCTGATGTATTCGTTAATGCTTTTCTTTTGTAAATACATACTTATTATATAACACCCAGAGGGAACAAACATCTATGTTCATCACACAAAAGTTTGTTCTCGGTAGGGAACCAACCTACGGCCTACAGCACCCTACAGATGGTACTACCTATAATTCTGCTGTAAAGACTGTCTACAACATAATACATTACAACATTTTGTAAAATAAAATAATAAAGAGCGAATGCCAGAAGCTGTTTAGAACGCTAAAACTAAAATTCCTTTTGATCGCAATAAAGCTCAGATTTCTACACCTAATGAAGTTTAAATTTATTGTTGGCATTCCCATCAAAAGATGAACCATCGACGACGGCAAAAAAATAACTTATTTAATAAGATACACCAAATTTGATTGTAATCTCAAATGTTAGTAGTTCTACCTTGTGTTGTAGGTTCAAACCCACCTGAGTACCTTATTTAAAAAAAATATTGCAAAAGTTAGTAACTTTGTTTGTTCCCGCTCATCTCCGTCAAATAGTTCCACAACATTATTATGTAATGTATGAAACGTAAAATAATAAAATAGCTGACGTACGCAAGTAAAAACCTCTCAAGGTACATTGACACCACAATGAGAAAAAGTTCTCGTACAAAAGACATCAACGAGCGCGCCATCGAAGACGTGCGCCTAATTATTGCTTTTCTGCGGTTAAAAACATCAAAGCTCGAAACGTAGCTCATTGAAACACTGCTCAAAATTACTCGTCTCTGTTTGTCATTATCCATTAGTAAGAGATGGCGATAGTTTAAGCACTGATTATCTTTTGGCACATGTAAGGCCGCAAATTGCGCTCTCCTAAAATAATACTAAACCTTAATATTTATTATTCCCTTGTTTATTTCTACTTCTCAAATCTTTCTATTTAAATCGGGTCTCACTTTTGAAAATATTAGGTGATAATTTGTAATTTATGGTTATGCTGGGTGCATGTTTTTTCAGGACCAATAAAAAATGGCAAGGATTTAGTTCTTTGAATAAGTTCAAAGAACTGATAAAATTTAAATTAAATCTTTAAATCAAGGCTATATTTCTTTATTTTAAAAGTTTGAAAGAAATCAAAATCACATATCATGATAAATTATAATTAAAAATTGAATATTAATAGAGGCATGATTTTAATATATTATATATAGGAGTTTGAAGCTGTTTAAAATCATTTTCTAAATTAGTATTTTATTCGTCATAATATCATTTAATTATCATTGCATAAGTTTATTCAAATACATGCTCCATACATGGGTGGTCCGATATACGATCGCACAAAACAATATTCTGCTAAAACTTGTGAAGTTCTTAGTATCAATGTTCATTGTTTATGGCAAGAAGCACTTCCATCTGGAGTTTTTGTTAGAGATAACACAAAATGATTGCAAATTTTGAAATTTATTTAGGCATCTGTTGTGAATATTTGGCAAAAACACCAATCAAAATTAAAATTACAATAAATATGAGTATTCGCATTATTTTTTATAAATTGCCAAAGCACATCCTTTAGTTTAATAAATCATTTTGGTAATGTAATTTTAAAGTTATCTACTTGATATCAGTGCTTGGTGATAGTCTGTTGCGAATCTCACGTACTTAAATATGGCGAGCGCGGTCACCGACCTCGCCACATGGTGATAAAAGTAAAATTTCGTGTTCTTCGCCATACTAATTATATTACAAAATAATGCTGCTCCATCGAGTGTAGGTAAACGTTTGCTCATGCGACGTTGAATACATAATACGACACATGAATTTTTGATTTGAAAAAATCACCATGGACAGATGTTTTGCTCCTTATGGTACCTACATAACCGTAATAATTTTGTAATTTCTATGGCAAAACATAGTTGCACATGTCAAAAAAACACCATTGTAGATATTACCTACGCTCCATGGTAATTGTAAAAATTTAGTATTTTCTAAAGCAAAAAATAGTTTGTCCTAATAATTGTGGTTGGATTTTTCTATAGGTGAACAAAAGCTCTATTTAGAATAGGGTTTAGTGCTCTATGGTTTCGGTACTTAGGTATGCATATTATGTTGTATGTTTGGATTGGGATGAGTGAACCTATTTACAACTAATATGTATAAGTATCGAAATATTAATAAATGCATAGAGAGTTTACTTAATTTTCATTTCGTTTGCAAAAGTAAATAGCAAATCTACAGCAGAGCGAACGTAGATGAAAAGTGAATCAACCTGACGTTAGGTTGCGCGGCCACTTGCGTTCGTTGACCTCACAAATTTTCGTTTCGTTGGTTGTGGCGTAGTGTGCGTGTCCACCGTCCCCCTCCTCTTTGCCCCCCATTCTGCCAACTTAGATCACGACTAGCACAAAAACACGTCTTTGTTTAAACAAATAAAAAAGTACAATGCTCTGAAAACATGGCATAGAGCGATTTGTTTTCATACAACATCAATCATACCACCTGACATCAGAATGAGACGTCTAAAATATTAGAAGTCATATTGAACACAACCCCTTTATGAATTTCAAAAACTAAAAATCAAGTAGTCTTTAGAAAGACTGCGAGATTACCGGATGCGTTGGTACAAAAACATGAACACATCGCTTCGGTTATTAAAGTTTTTTGCAGTTATCATATTTCTGCTATTTCCTATCTCTTTAAAATGGTGAAGTGAATTGAGAGCAAAGCACACAAAAAACGTTGTTGATTCAAATGGAATGGTGTTGGTGCAGACTAGGCCTTGTCAATGACCCCTATTTCGCCACTGAACGAGCCAACCGCGAGAGGTCGACGATTCGCGTCACGACGCCGCGCCGACAGCTGCCTTCATGAAAACCAAGAAGTTGCTCATAAAATATTAATGTGCCCCAAAGTTACATTCAGAAAATATGTAAATAACGCATTGTATTTAGTATATCGTGTATTTTACAGATTTATTTTATAGCTAACCTGTTAAATAAATAGTCATGTAGTAATTGAACTTCTTGATTCGAATTGGTTGGACCTACTCTCATACTTGCTACTCTCATTTATTTGCATACTTCGATCTTAAAACAATCCTGTATTGGATAAATCTCTCATAATAATTTTAATAAAAAAAACACGCGTCGACTTGAGAACCTCCTCTGTTTTTTCGTCGGTTAAAAAGAGAATATAATACAATCTGAGATGACAAACAATTTCAGCTTTTATTCATGAAAAACCATACGTTCCGTAAATTCTAAAGTTTGTCTGTGAGTGCTAAAATAATAAGAATCAAATTGATATTTAAGAATCAAATCACTCACGTCTTGGAAACAGACGGACTTTTTATATAAGTAAATATATCTAAATATTCCATAACTTCAAAAAATATCATCATCATCTCTTTTGCCATAACATTTCCAAGAAAATTTTAGATTCATTAGGAAGTGCTTACCCGTGCGGTGCGTAGCCAAGGCGGATCTACCTTTAATTTATAATTTTGTCCTTATAACATTGCCATCAATTATGGGTTTTACAGTTTTTTAATCAATAATTTGTCAACCTACTTTAAAACATGATAAACATTAAAACGTATTCGTTAAAGCATCATGATCACACAACCACGACACCAAAAAATGAGTCAAAAGTGTGAGTCACCAGAACAGCTCTGGCGCTTGGCATATTCGATTGTTACCGAACAACGGTAAGCCACAAAATGTACCCTTCAGATGTTGAAGATAAAGTCATGATGATGGATTGATAGAAGAATGACAATTTAGTGAGTAGGCCAGGTACCGCGGAAGACACCGGTCGCGGTTCAGTGTGGTTCAACGTGACACTTTCCGACGTCATAAACAACTTTCCTACTAGCAATGCGCTTGCAACAGCCGACGACTCCAGCGCAGCGCTCGCGTCTCGCACGCTTCCAGAGAGAATTACTCTGCGCCACTTTTCAAGAAAAATAATTAATTTATACTACGTCAATGACTTTTCTTTACATCGCAGAAAAGACACGGTATGGCATGGAGACTGGCAATAGAGACTTTCCAACAAGCTCCACTTTTGACGCTTTACGAGAAGAAATCTTATCAGAAATATATTTTGTTTGGGAAATCCATTTTACTACAAATCATTGTTCATCATTTACACGGTCATGGTTTTTCATATAGGTAACAACAGCAATCTATTTGATATCAGCAGCTTGCTCCTAAATCATGGAAACGATCGTATAAAAATGCTAGTACTTCTACAAGTAGTTGGCTGCCAAATTCGTTTTCATTGAATAAATGCATTAGTTTTATTGATCGAGTGAGCGAAGCGAACAAATATCTTACAATAACTTGGGTTATTTGGAATTGAATGTACCTGCACGTATGTTTGTTGGGCCATAAATTTTAAAACATCGATCCGAACTGCATGAAATTTGGTAAACTTTTACTTGATAAGTTTACCTGTAAGTAAGGTACTCATCCTGGTAAGAGTTAGATAGATAGATAGAAAATACTTTATTGCACACAACTTAAGGATACAACAAAAAAACAAACTTAAAACTAAAAGTACAATGGGCGGCCTTATCGCTAAGTAGCGATCTCTACCAGACAACCGTTGGATGAAATGGACTCAAGAAATTTAGAAGGGGTCCTTGTGTGCATAATATTATCAGGTAAAAGTACTACAACTTTAGTAATTAGACTAAATTTTTGTCTAATTATTAAATATTTATGAAGCTACAAAAGTTTTTCATGATAAAATCAACAAAGTGAAAATAAAAAATTCTGTATTAAAATGGTAGGTAGCATAATGTTCTACTATAAAATAAATAAATATGCACATAATATATAATCATATACTTTTCAATTTACTTTTCATTGCACCCAGACCGAGAACAGGTCATTCACAAATGTGTGTGTTTGGTGGAGATGAAACCCATAAACTACAGCGCAGAAGGCAGAGTTATAGTAAATAAAATTCTCTTTTCTTATTATTATCACATAGAGCTGTTTTTCTTGAATTGATAAAAAAAAACAAATAATTTCTTCTACACAAAAAATGTCGCTGTTTATATGTACATTTTGATTCATACTCAAGTCGTCGCCGTAGGGCTAGGGATCGGACTGTCGAGTCCTGTTTGTCCAGGAAGTACACTGAGTACTTACGCTTACATATCCTACACCAAGAGGTCATTGACTCGAGACTCCAAACCAAGTCAGAGAAAGAGCTTTATTTACAGATTAATTCTAATAGAATCATACTTGGTGTTTTGTAGAGTATGAATAAAATTCAGCCCATTTGGGAAGAATATAGGTCTCTGTTGTTGAATTATATCGAGCGTGACTTACGATGCAACGCTTTGTTATTGTTACATTTAACATCAGGGTAAAAAATGTGTTTTGGGGTTACAAAATAGAGTTTCAACTGATTAAATTAATCTTGACACACTGTCTGATGATGATTTATATAAAACTGTTAAAAGATCCCGACATAAACAAATAAAATGAATCCAAAAATGGTAGAGATTTACTCCTGCGCTTATACTGAGTATTACTAGTTTTAAGTAGGTCCTTCATTTGTAATTCATTTATTACGAACATACTTAAAAAATGTAAAATTAAAGTACGAAACTTGGAGCAGTTTAGTTTTGAACAATATGTAAGTAGTTATAAAGATACTAGTACTTTCTCGTGTAATTGAATTAATTCATATGAGAAACTAAATATCATAGCGCAAGAAAATATTGGATGGACGGTGTAGGTTTTTACAGAAAACTTAAAACTTAACTTAAAAAAAGTTAATTACTTACTACCTCCGTCTCCCAAATGCAAGCTATCTCTGTGCCAAATTTTGTTTGCATCGGGTAAGAAAAAAAACGGATTCAGTACTTCTCCTTAATTTTCATATATATCATTATTTCTATATAGATTTTAAAAAATATATTATAAAAGGAATTGCACATTAAACATACATACGAATGGGTAAAATTGAGGTATGTGCCAAATGAAATGACTGGTCATACCACTGACTAACTCCCTAGACAATAGACATCCTTAAATCTGATGATTCTGAAAGTCGTACTTGGAGATCTGAGGGGATATCTACTCGTACCGCATCAACCGATCTGTTTCAGGTGTTTTTTACATACGAATAACCTACGCTAGGCTAAGTTAGTCTGGTATTCATATGATTTAGCTGAACGGTGGGTGGACCAATAGTGAGGTAGCAACTTTCATCTTATGTCGTAGGTTCAAATGCTCTGGATTGTTACTTTTCCATTTCTATATTAAAAATATATTTACTGGTGTTCTCAAATGATGATGAAAACCATCGTGAGAAAACTTGTCTTTTATGTGGCTGACTACGCTGAAGCTGGCATAGGTTCTGGGCAAGCCTACACCTTCAAAGATTCTGTCCCCGGCACTATAGCGCCTTGTAAATAGGATGTATAAAGTTGGCCATGTATAGTATAAATCATCTACAAATACAAGACAATGACACATACACACACACGGGGGTTCTCCTATGAAACACTTGTGTTGTTAGAACCCTCATACACACGTGCACACCCCCCCCCTTCCTCTCTATCTCCCCCAAACTCTGCCGTGAGAATCTTTTAGCGCAACTTACCTTTGTTAATAACATCTTTGTTTTGATTTTTGTAGGATTATTATTAGTTTTTACATTATTTAGAGAGACCTATAATTGGCTGTACTATTGTTAACGACACTCTGTTTATACTATATTTTTTGTGCTGTTGGTTTCTTTCTTCAATAAAATAAAATAAATAAAACAATGTATGTAGTAGATGCAGGACATGTTTACTTTACCCATCAAAATATATCTCCATATTTGCTAGTACCCACGAATTCGATTTTAAAATTATCATCTTATATACATTTTATTGTCCGGCTTTTCTCAACTTAGACAATAGACAAAATCTTTGAAACATCTTATACAGTCGTCATGACACAAGTGACTAAAGAACGTGACGCGTACATTTCTAACTATTCATGGTAGGCTGCTCGCCATGGGATACCGGGATTCTAACGGGACCGTGGTCCTTCTTTTTACTTTTTTTCAACCTCCAACATCTCAGGCATGCGTTCACTTTTAATGACGATTACTTTTTCGACTCCGTAATTTAACTTTTCCTTGAGTGTGTATGGTTATGTTATGTCAAGGGTACTTATTTATTTTTAGATTCTTGTTTTTTTGTGAATCATATGTTTCATTAACTTTTTAATTTAATTATTAGAGGAAAATATCCAAAAAAAATTGCAATCATTCTAAAATACTTATGTATAATGTGAAACCAGTAGGTCATTGAAATTGAATATGAATTATTTAAAAACATCGAACATCACATAATACAACTTTAATTAATTATTTTCTAATCACTAGTCTTGGTTAGTACCAAAACTAGGAAAACCTGGTAAGTATCATGATGGCGTATCAATGCTCTCCGACGACGGACGAGTATATTGTTCTATATTTTAACAATAGCATTTTTATTCCCAAAATTGGAACGGGACACTAATATTACTTCGACTCGAAAGTATTTTACTTTATAAACAAGCGTTGCATAACAAACACATTTTTTATATTCTGTTAAACTACAAAAACCCCTGCTTCAATTGATTTACAGTTCTCGAAACAATGAAGAGCCAGCAGCAAGTTTGTGGTTGAACTGGAGGCTTATTGTTAGCTCATTGTATGAAACGGGAGGCTGCAGGACTGCGCGTGACGTCGCTATTGTGACGTCACGCTGCACTTTTCGACTGAATACACTTTTGCCATCATACGGGACCAACAAAGTAACAGTTCCTGTCGTAAACCGGGACCGATAGTAATAATAGCCATTTCTCAGAACGAACGGACCTCTTTGAACAAAAGATTAGAGAGATATATGGACGGTAATTTTTCTTGTGCCGTGACCAATTTGAGGTTTAAACACAATATTATCAGGGGACCGGCGGCTTAAGATATTTTAATTTAACCGTTTTCGAAGTCCTGACGAAAGATGAAAGCTGTCTGAGGTTTAATTTAAATTATTAATAAAAAGTACACGCGGATTGTTGAGGACGTCATCCACAATCGGTCGCCTGTGTGATGCTAGGCTTAGCCCACTTCAAGTTCAAGTTCCCCACACTCAAGCCCTGCTGGCAACCTTCGAGCAGACGGTGGAACTGCCGTCACTTTCTTTCGGTCTTGCATCTGCGCTGCTGTACAGCGAGAGGGTTGTCTGCCTGCACTCGATCCGATGTTTCCTTTTGCCCAAAGACGACTTCGCAGAAGGGTGGCCTTCTGCGAAGTCGTCTTATATTATCTTATGCAATGGTAGCATTGCATCACAGGCTCGATCGGTCTCGAGCACGGCCTTGACCACACTAGAAAACGACAGATCCTGTTTGGTCTTGTCTCTAAGTAATTGTCGTTGCGGCACCCAAGCACTTCAACACAACTTCCTAGTTCTACTATTCTAATAAAAAATCTGTGGGCACGATAATGATTTCATCATCGAATTCCATTTCTGTAGCTTTCAATGGCGCACTAAAATAGTCAGTCTTAGTCATTTTATTTGGCAAACAATCAAATTTATACGAATGCAAATATAAATTGACATGCTCGTAGTATTGCATTACTTTCAATAATAAACAGAAGCATTTGCAAAGCTTTAAAGCCTGATACACTTTTCTTTCTTCTTGAAAAAATTACATAAACTTATATACTTTATACTTTTTAAAAATCCAAAAGAAGCAATCATCGGCTGATAACTGTAGTAATCAGGCACGTAAAAAAATATGATCTATTGTGTACGGTAGATATTCTCTCAGATTAAACAGTAAATACCATAGAGAAATGAGGATGTCACATTACTGTTTAATCTACATTGCTAACACACATTTTATCATTGTTTGTTGTTTTGCAGTATTTCATACGTTTCAAACTTTTTTTCTTTCCAACTTGAATTTTCGGAACCCTAAAAAATAAATTAGCAATAGCGGTGCAGACGGCATCAAAGCAATTAAACTAACATCCCGCCTATGCGTGCAAATGTCGTTTTTTTATTTACTGTTACCGCCTCACAAAGGAAGGGGTTAATAGAGTAGATGCAAAAAGCCTGTGATTACTTAACCCATATCCGGTATTTGGGCCACTATGAAGCATATGGTCCCGTAACCCTTTGGCCCCGTTAGACCGCGTTTGCTTAACAACAGTTGCATCATGAATATAATAGCTTGATTTTTTTGGTCTATCATTTAAATTTGTTGCAGACGGCGCCAGGTGGTTAGTTTTTATTTAGATAAATGATTATAGAAATCACAATCTCCATTTCTTTATATACAAAATATCTAAGAGGTGGTAACGGTTGTATATTATAAAACTATAACTGTATTACCCTAGAAGAAACTTTGAGCTTGCGTTTATAATTCAGTTATCTTAATTACCGAAGGCTCATGTAATGACCTCACCATATTTGTAGGTGAGGAGATATAAAACCGCAAACATTGTACTAGAGATGGTGCTCTTCCATTTAACCAATATGTAAATATGAAAATACTTTAGCACCATTAACGCTGTAACATTTGGGATTGACCTATAACACCTTGCTAAAACTAAAGTCAACGACCTCAGTGGCGCAGCGGGCGAGAGTCCGCCTGCGACTCAGAGGTTGCGGGTTCGATTCCCGCCTCTGAACAAATTTGTGTATGAACTGCAGAAATTTGTTACGTTGGTCTGGGTGTTTTCTATGTATAATAAAAAATAACTATCTATGTAAGTATATAATGTATTAAATATATCAGTTATCTTGTACCCATAAGACAAACTTTGAGTAGCTTACTTTGGGGCTAGATAGTGCTGTGTGGATTGTCCAGCATTATTTATAAAAAAAAAAAAGTAAACAAGATAGTAAATACAATAAATGACGACAAGTTAAGATGAGACTGTAAGGTTATATATTATTAAAACAATACATCAAGGTTTGATTTATAATGTATTTTGTATTGGAGTTCAAATCGCGCGTTAGTACAATTATTTTCACTTTTCGCCATATGCAGCATGCGCGAGAGAGCTGCGATTGGCAGGCGTGGTGTCGCCTATTCCTGGAAGGCACGCTTTCCACGCCTCGGCCGCGGAGCCGACTGCATCTTCCCGGGGAAATGCACGCGGGTTCATTGCACTTACAAACTCATAACCCCCTTTCTAAAGCGCCGATCCAATTATGTGCACTTTCGCAAGCCGCTACTGTCACTCGCCTAGATACGGATAGGAAACTCGGCGATGCGCTTGCGCACCCACCTGCTAGTGTGACCCTCCGCACGCCACCAACCATCGATACACGCATCCCACTGATTATACGTTTGAAAATAGAATGGTACGTTAACCATACAGCCTTGATGACACACAGAGGAGGAAACCTCGGAATATATCCGGAGTGTAACGAATATACTGTATAGTTATTTTTGTAAAAGTGATGAATTTAACTGTCATTGAGATCTATCGTAGATTCAAAGTTATTTTAATCATATTATTATTATTAAAATACGTACAATAATGATACTTATTAGAATACGTAGCCATTTACCTAATAGAATGGCCTATCTAGTTATTTCACATCACCTCAAAAGAAAAGTAAAATATTGCCGCAAGTAGAGCAGCATAGAAATCACGGCAACGTGAAATATTCCGACAAGCTATTAGCACAGTGTTCGCGCGACTTCATTCTTCTGGTCCACGTGTGGATGAAAGTTTTTCAGGCGCAATTTACTATCACGCGCGCCGATGAAAACGAGACAGGCCAACGAACCCGCGCGATGCACCTCTCGACATGCGCTACGCTCTATCGTATTCAGTATTACTATAAAACCCTACTAATAATTTCTATTTTTATAATATGTAGGCCATACACTTTTTACTTAAAAATCTAATATGGACCTACGATAATAAACTACTTTTTTAATAAACTCTCTGGACTTATTAGTTAATTACCTTAAAGGATTTCGCAATTGTAAATAAGGACGTTAATTGTCATACAATTTGCATGTTACTTATTATGAAGACACAACTTCCTAATCCAAAATATTAATGCATTTAATGCATATTTACTTTCTTCGACATAGTAACTGACAAGTCTGATCTCACTTTTTCGTATCTAGGCTTGTGCCACATCACAGACTAGACGAGTTGTAGGTACTTGTCATGAGTGATTGCAGAGAAAAGGGTGGAGGGGTTTAGAGTGCATTGACACACTTACCTACTGCACGGTGCAGGCGAAATGCAAGCGGCGCATCGTCACTCGCTTCTGCGGATATACTCCTATCCAGACCAGCTCTGACAGACCTCCCATACCCTCTTGACAAATCATCAACTCACACAACGCGGGGTAGATTAGCTAAACCCTGGAGTTCAACCAACGTTTGTCAAGTTGTAAGTCACTGACGCCTCGGAAAAGTGGATTGACGTCCGCGCGACCATGCGGTTTTCACTCACCAACACGAACTTAGAGAGAAATGGAAAAACGTGTTGATTTTACATCGCTTACTGAGAAAGAAGGCCGACTTCTAATCCAATTGATCTTGCAGAATTGTTACCTTACCCAAATTGTTTGTTACTAATGCTCTTAATATAATTAAGTTTTTATTTGGGAGAAATAACTTATTCATTATATTAAATAAATATTTATGGACTTTCCACACCAAAAGCGAAGCTGGTAATTAGAATCAGATAGCTCCTACCCAAAAAAGCAGCCTTGCTCCAATATCTCGTTGCTATCCAAACCACATTGAATTCTATAATCATTATTTTGGTATTCAACTCGGAACAAAAACGCAGTAACAGAAACAATGGGTGTAGCATAGTATTATGATATTGCAATACAATGTCAAAGCTAGATGCACTTGACACCGCGCGAGGTCAATGGCAGTCATCGTACGGGTCGTCATAATCCCACGTTCACATTGAAAGTGTTATGATAGCCTTTCATGCGATTTTCCGATGCATTTTATCTACAACTCTTCTTATTATAGGAAATGTCGAAACTTATTATATTGTTAAATCTTTTTTGAAACTCATAATTAGTAATTACGTGTACATACATATTATTTTTAGGTATGACGACCTCAGTGGCGCAACGGGCGAGAGTCCGCCTGCGATGCAGAGGTTGCGGGTTCGATTCCCGCCTCGGAAAAAAATTGTGTACGATCTGCAGAAATTTGTTCCGCGGTCTGGGTGTTTTCTATGTATAATAAAAAAAACTATCTACCTCTCTACTCTACAGAAAAATATATATATGTAAGTATATATTGTATTGAATATAGTAATATATATCAGTTATTTAGTACCCATAACACAAACTTTGAGTAGCTTACTTTGGGGGTAGATGGTGCTGTGTGGACTGTCCATCAATATTTATTTATTTATAGTAGTAGTAGTATATTATAGTCATGACTGTTTTGTTTGTTTCATCTATAGATGACTAAATATTTGTGGATACATAACCAGCGCCTTCTAGCCCCAAACTGAGCGAATTTGTACTAAGAGTACGAGTAGTTTTAGTAAGTTCGTACTGAAAATACGAATTTGTTCATTGCTAATTTAATTCTTGCCAAGCCTTGCCTTACTCTCTGCCAAGTTCAGTTCAGATCAGTTCAGCCGTTCCGGCGTGAAAGAGTAACAAACATTTATCCATCCATCCATACTTACGAACTTTCGCGTTTTTAATATTAGTAGGAGTAGGATAGGATATCAAATTGCATACAGTATACACACCGTTTTACACTATTGTTAGGAGCCACTCTACCTCCCGGCAATCCTATACCGTACCTGACCTCAAGGTAGATGCACTTTGAGATAACTATTTTCGACGCTAAATGAAATCGTTTAACGTAACCGCTAGTTTGGCCAGCAAAGATAGCATCCGCTAAGAATTGAATGAAGAAAAACACCTTACTATTTAAATACAAGATTACACTGTAGTAGTAAATTCAATCCATTCAGCCTATTTAATCACCTATCACAAAATACCTATACAAAACATTTTTAAAACCAGCTACGATTTATTTTATATATTTTTATATTGGTGGACTTGCCACACGGCACCATCTAGCCCCAAAAATAAGCCAAAGCTAATATGGAAACCAGATAGCTGATGTATACTTTTGTTATAAATACATACCTACTTATAATATTATATAATACCCAGACAGAGAACAAACCTCTATGTTCATCCCACAAATGTTTGTTCTCGGTGGGAATCAAACCTACGGCCTACGGCACAGAAGGCAGAGCTGTGAAGGCTGTCAATAAATTATGTGATTAGACCACTTATTTACTTTTAATTTCTGTTTATTTTCTTCTTCTTTTATTATTGCGTATACTTTATGAAAAGAATAAATTAAAAAAAAAAGAAATTTTCATCATTATTCAAACAAAAATCGTTCTATACATCCTTCCATTATGTCTATCCATTCTTAATTCTTGTAAATATCGTGAAATATGAATAAACATAAACTTTCATTAATCTAACGCAGGAAGCTCAACCTATTCAAATAGCAAATGGTATTCATTAAAATAATTTTACATAATCGGTCTCAAATAATAAACAAATTCAACTTACACGCTACGAGTTAACTCTTTTCATTAAGAATTTTTAAGAAGATCAAGTGTACAGTTACTATATACGGTCAGATTTTTTGAAATTATGAAGTTTAGTGTTAACTTAACATGACATTAATTGTATGTTTAAAGTTATAATATCAAAGAAGCATAATATGTGATGCCAAAAATCGATCAAGATATCATACTTTTCTATGTTTTATGTGAAACCGGTCGCTGTTAAACTAAACATACCGCAAGTGTCATAAAGAGTATATCGAACTTCGCAGTAGTACCATAAAATACCCCTGTTATTCTTCCGGGTTTGAATTACAGAGATATCTTCTAAGATAAGTAGCATAACGTACTGGGTGACAATGAAAGTACGTCGCGTTTCTCGCGTGCGATAGTTCCGCAAAATAAGGCCGAGCGTTCATCGGCCTCGATCTGCCGTTACCGACCGTCGACGCCTGCGCTTGCGACGCCGACGCGACCAATGCAATCATAGCATAATATTTGGTAATTCATTCTTTTGTTGCAATAAACGCTGTGATTATTTTTAGTGTGTAGGATGTATTAATATTACACATGCTTGTATCGTTTTACCTTTATTGAGCATGGAAAATATTAACTAGTGGCTCTGGGAGCTGTAGACCTCGCGAGCATACTAAAAGTGAGCTATTTGAGGAATTTAATGTGCAAGTGCATTTTCCGTTTTGTGATTTTTTTGATCTTTTTGATTTTGTTTTGCATCATCTTGTGTAGAATGAGGTCCTTTGTGTTTCTCTCAAATTTGATTGAAAACCATCGATTGTTTGATGAGCTATCCTGTTCATCATGCTGAAGATCCTTATCAGATCTTCGCCAAACTTTTATGAAACTAACTTATAGTTACTACCTTTCAAATAAAAAAAGATTAATCGAAATCGGATCTCATTTGGTGGAGATATCCAGTATATCAAATAGCCCCCTTTTTGCCCTTTTTTTGGGGGAAGTACCCCTCCAATCAAAAATCCCCGACGACAAAAAATTCTAATAAGTCATATAACCTGTGTACCAAGTTTCGTCCAGATCAGTTGAAAAATGCGACCTGTAGAGGAGAACAGACAGACAGACAGACAGACAGACAGACAGACAGACATCCGGACAAACGCATTTTTGGCCAATGTGGAAACCGAGACGCTTCGCTCGCTTCGCTCGCTCGGTCAATAAACCGCAATAACAGGGATCATCAACAAATAATTTATTTTAGGTAATTATCAAACAATGATTAAGACAAAATTACACAACATGATTACCATCACAAGCGTTCAAATGTGGTTCGCACTTTTTCCTCTCAATAAATAGGACAAGCATATAAAACTTACTCAATTTTCTAGTAAGGCTTCGGATACTTCTACAATCAATGCAACTATCTAGATAATCTAATTCGGCCTGAAACTAATCTAGATGTAAAATAGCTTTTCAATGAAACAAACAAATATATAAATTGTATGTTAATAGGAAAAACCATTGGCTTCGTAGAAAGTAATAACGGTGGTGGATACGTGAGCTGCGTGAGCGCATGATTCACGAACACACGGCTCTGTGACATAATAAACTAAATTAGCATAATTCCGCCGGTTTCGGTTAAAACCCCTTTCGTTGGCTTCTTGCTTATGGCCTGCATTCACTCTTACTCATGCTTTTTACTGACCGCGTCTTATACGTTGAGGAAAAACGTTATGTTTCCTCCTTGTGTTTCAGAGGAACATTAGGCATCAACGATGTGTGATTTTAAAACCACTTAGGAGGGAAATAAAACGATAATTTTACTTTGAAAAGCTTAAATTTTTTTTTAATAAAAATCGTAATACTTTTCAAGGAGTAATCGAAATGAAAAATCAGTGTATTGATCGTAGATAAAGGGATAAAGCCAAAAAATAACTCTACAGATTTCTTAATCATTATACGAAAGTTCTTTTCCGTAAAAGCTCTTCCCGAAAACTGGTGGTTTGATAAGTGCTGAATGCTCTCGCCTCGCATCATGCTTGACTGCAGCTGCTTTCCGGTAATGTAACCGCCGCGTATGCCTGTAAGAATTATGCTCGAGGTTCGATGAACTTTCGCGAGTGCAGAACGCAGCAAAGAGGGGGAGCTACACTAGGTCATACCCGGCCATCGGCACACTTACCTTGACTCGACGTACGCCGCTGCCGCCTGGCGCCGCACGCTGCGGCCGACGTCCACGCATAGAAAACAGAAAACTAGGCAACGATGCTCGACATTTACACATATTTATTTTACGTAGTCTCAAGGCGCTGAAAGATAAGTTCTCGTCGAATTCTTTAACCCCTAGAGACTAGAATGTTGTTTTTATTCAGACCCAATAGATGGTGGTATGTTAATTACAACTAATAGGTAGTTACAATTATTTACAAAATGTACAAAATATACAAAATACATATGAAACAGTTGAGCTATCTGCAGACCGTTGCAAACGATCTATAGATAGCTCAACTGATCCATTGATATAAATTGTTGTTGCAGTATCCTCCTTATATATAGTTTCAGTTTTTAGAACAGAAGGCAAAAAAAAATTTATACAACTAGCTGATGAAACAATTAAGCAGATGGCCCACCTGATGATAAGTGGTAACCATCACCTATAACAAACCGTTGCCTCGTAAGTCACGCACGATGGGAACATGCCCTACGATGCACTGCCCTGCATCCATCAACTTGAGACATAGATGTTGAGCCTCATGTGCCGTAATTACACCGGCGACCACACTCTTCAAACCGAAACACAGCAACGCTGCTTGGCGGCAGAAAAAGGCGTGGAGGTAGTACTTCCCCGGACGAGCCACACACAAGGAGCTCTACTACTCTTAAATGTTTAATGATATAAAGTTAAGTTATCTTAGAACGACAAAAATGCATCCCGCCTCATATCATTTCAAGCTTTAAACAACGGAATTAGCACCATTATACTAGCTTTCTTGTGCACAATTAATATGGACGATAATTTATTTTGTTAACTTTCAAGCTTGTACTTTACAAAAACTTTTAGCAGGAAAATTCCTGCTTAAAGTTTATTGAAAGTTTATTTACTTCGTTTATTGAAGGATCTATCTATCAAATGATAGATGGATCCTTCATTATTGAAGGATCCATCTATCATTTGATAAACCATTTGATACCAAGTGCAACAATAGCGCTTAGTCGAAAGATAAATAAAATCTACAAATAAAGCTATTTCTAAGTCAACTCTCGCCCGTTGCGTCACTGTGGTCGTCAACTTAACATAAATGGTTTGTATAAATAAAATAATAAACACTACCCTAAATAATTAATTAATATTAAAATAACCCTGTGATGAGAGTTGTGCATTTTTTGAAGCATGATAAATTTTCTAGTTTCATTAACTGCTCCCTCGATGTATATATATATTGCATTGGTGCTAACGTTTTTGGTCTCTGGCTGTCGTCACTGTCGACTTTGCCACTCTGCAATAAACAATTTTAAATTTTATAGATACGAGACATCTCTCTCATATGGAAGAATTTTAAAAGTAGTGGCTCTGGGAGCTGTAGACCTCGCGAGCATACTAAAAGTGAGCTATTTGAGGAATGTAATGTGCAAGTGCATTTTCCGTTTTGTGATTTTTTGATCTTTTTGATTTTTTTTGCATCATCTTGTGTAGAATGAGGTCCTTTGTGTTTCTCTAAAATTTGATTGAAAACCATCGATTGTTTGATGAGTTATCCTGTTCATCATGCTGAAGATCCTTATCAGATCTTCGCCAAACTTTTATGAGACCAACTTATAGTTACTACCTTTCAAATAAAAAAAGATTAATCGAAATCGGATCTCATTTGGTGGAGATATCCAGTATATCAAATAGCCCCCTTTTTGCGCTTTTTTTGGGGGAAGTACCCCTCCAATCAAAAATCCCCGACGACAAAAAATTCTAATAAGTCATATAACCTGTGTACCAAGTTTCGTCCAGATCGGTTGAAAAATGCGACCTGTAGAGGAGAACAAACAAACAAACAGACAGACAGACATCCGGACAAACGCTTTTTTGGCCAATGTGGAAACTGAGACGCTTCGCTCGCTTCGCTCGTTCGGTCAATAATACTATTTTTGAAAAGGCTTCCAACTGGTAAGCTAAGTTGTACTGCCAAGAAATTATCGAATGCAGTTGTCCTCTTACATCATTTGATATAATTGGCAACCACCCAAAAGTTCTATGAAGTAGAAAGAGATGAAAACTGGCAATAAAACATTTGTGACACAAGCTCCGGCAAACCAAAGCTGCGGAGTTTTGTTAATGCATATTAACATTAACATTAAGAGTAGTAGAGCTCTTTGTGAAGGGCTCGTCTGGGAAAGTACTACCACCACGCCTTTTTCTGCCGCCAAGCAGCAACGCTGTGTTTCGGTTTGAAGAGTGTAGTCGCCGGTGTAATTACAGGCACATGAGGCTTAACATCTGTATGCCTCAAGTTGATGGACGCAGGGCAGTGCATCGTAGGGCACGTTTTTATTGTGCGTGACCTACGGGGCAATGTTTTGTTTATATGTGATAGGTTACCACTAAACATCAGGTGGGCCATCTGCTTGTTCCATCAGCGAGTTGTATAAAAAAAATCAAAGATCTCAATAATTCTGTATTATCGACGCCTCACTAAGTTGGATTTGCATTGGATAATTTTTATTACATGACTGTGAGCATAAGAGTTGGACCATCCACGCAAAAAGGGTCCATCAGCGACCTAATGCGGAAACCAGTCCGCTCACCAAGTGCCAAGTTTTTGTAACAAGAATTTTGATGCGGTTTTTTTAATAGATAGTGATTCAAGATGTTTATATGTATAATACTTACACTAGTGGCTCTGGGAGCTGTAGACCTCGCGAGCATACTAAAAGTGAGCTATTTGAGGAATGTAATGTGCAAGTGCATTTTCCGTTTTGTGATTTTTTTGATCTTTTCAAAAATCCTCCAATCAAAAATCCCCGACGACAAAAAAAATCTAATAAGTCATATAACCTGTGTATCATGTTTCGTCCAGATCGGTTGAAAAATGCGACCTGTAGAGGAGAACAGACAGACAGACAGACAGACATCCGGACAAACGCATTTTTGGCCAATGTGGAAACTGAGACGCTTCGCTCGCTTCGCTCGCTCGGTCAATAATGTATCAGCATTGCACCCCTGCAAAGTCGGGGCGGGTCGCTAGTCCCAACTTCCCAACTTAATATTATAAATGCGAAAGTAACTCTGTCTGTCTTTCTGTCTGTCTGTCTGTCTGTCTGTTACGCTTTCCCGCTTAAACCTCTCAACCGATTTTGATGAAATTTGGCACAGACAATCTTTAGACCCTGAGAAAGAACATAGGCTACCTTTTATTGCGAAAAAATGAGATGAAGAGATTAAATGTACGCAGACGAAGTCGCGGGTACCAGCTAGTAATCTATAGATCTAACTATATGATCTAACTTACGGTTACAATTAGGTAAATAATCTAAACTCCACTTCAGAAGTCCTCTATTTGGGCAATCTGAAAATTGAATGATTGTATTTAATTTTGCATGTATTTTACTAAAATCTATGGTTCTTAATGTTCCGAAATAAATGTTTTGAATTTGAATTTGAAAATACATTTAGCGACAACACATTTTAGACGACTGAATGAAAAGAGACTAGTTTAGCTACACTATAATTTATTCTGTGACTTGTCGTACTCTCAGTCAAGCAACCAGATGCAAAATACTATCAGCGTCACTCATCCAAACAGCGACCACGAAGATTTTTTTTTGTAAGACACATACCTACAATTTATCTGGCTTACCGTAGTGTACGATCACTATCGCCCATAGACACAAACAACACCAGGTGTTTTTCATTGCGTTGCTGACCCTGAAGGACTCTTTAGCAGCGATACATGTTATAACTAAGCGGGAAAACCTTCGATGGGAGCTTATTACACATTTTGTGAGTAGGTATTGATGAGAAATAATCTCGAAAAGCGAGCTACTCATATGCGAGAAATCTGGGATCTAGTAGATGTGGATGAGTTCAATCCCGATGCCAAGAAGAGCGATGGTAAAATTTTGACGCCAGGATAAGTTCAAATAGCTTTTCGAAGTCCCCTTGTTTAACTTACATTAATTAAATTTATGCTTATTAATCAGCGAGTACTTACTTAACCAGTGAGGAACATCAAAGAAACCTACGTCACGAGCGCTTCAAAGCTTTTACGTAGGTGTGAGTGAGGTACTCACTATTACAAATAAATATTTTTTGTATTTAAAAGTAAGCTTTCATTAATCATAATTAACTCTTATTAACTCTCTTCGCATAGGCTTTTAATTTTAACTGAGCGAATAAGATGAATGGTGCAGAATATCTCATAGGTACTTGCCTATTGAACAGGTTAACGATGCGTAGGCCGCCTAGTGCCAATGACAGCATAGCTGCTGCTTCATAAACTATATAAATAATAATATCTAGCGGAGATAATCTTGATCCGCTCGTAGAAGTAAACAACTTTACAATAATATAATATGTAGATACCTTATTTAAAAAAAATATCTACGTGTTTCATCCCTGTCACAACAGATATCACCTCAGATCCTTTAGTGCCAAGTATTAGTCAAGATCGATTTATGGATGTCCAAGGGAGTTCCAAAGGAGTCAGAATTATGACCAAATATGGATTTGGCACATACTCACCACACGGTTTCAAGGTCATTGTCACTGTTAAAAATCTAACAATTTTCTCACGATATTTTCCTTATTTTAGAAAATAAATATCCATTGGTGCACGACTAGATTCGAACCCGCGATCACGACCAAGATCAGAAAGATTAGTTTGCGTCATCAACCTAATCCCATGCATTAAACGTTTCACAGTTATGCTTGAATAATGATACGATGAAGTTTGAATAAGTGCAGTGCACAACTACTAATGATTAAATGAATGTAAGGAGCAACATTTTACTCTCAAGGAAAATTTTCACTAGTATACTAATACACAATGAAATGTTATATAAAATGTGGCAATTAAAAGCAAGATGTATATCTATCATGCAAAATTCATCAGCTACGTTGCGTCCGCTAGATAAACATATAGATTCTAAGCTAGAAATGAATTGCACAAAGTTCGTTGTTCCGGTCAGGCTCTGCGTCACACGACTTCCTTGAACATCTTGGCTTTAGAATATTTGAATGGATACTTAGTTTTGTAAATGAAATGTAAAAGTAACAACATGAAATGCATAGCGTGTTTAAAAGAATAACGCCCGGTTTCTCCAAGCCCGATCAAAACTAATAGGCTGTCAAGTCACTTGATATCTCTTTCTAATTTGAAGTAAAAGCTGAAATAGTATGTGACTTGACAACCGATTAGTTTGATCGAGTTTTCAGAAACCGATCTATGCGTCCTAGCACATTATTGGTTACAAGCCCAGGTTATTCTTTAAAGTCATCATTCTTTTCATGATTGGCAACCACCTGCAACATGTTATTTTTATATGTTCATTATTAATAAACATACAAAAAGAACACAATGTTTTATTTGAAAAACCGCTGACGCTGCCTATTTCACTTATTTGATTTTATTTTATATTATACCGATCACCATTAAACATTTCCCAACAATAATAACTTATTTAATTTTAATACTTATTTTGTGCTTAGCTTTTGTCGTTACTTCAAATTTTTATAGGTATGAAAAATAATGTTCTAGTAGGTATGTTTCGAATCCATCTTTGCCAACGTCAAATAAATTATATTATAATCCTCACTTGTGGTGCGGCCATCCTTGTAAAAATAACCTGGAGTAAAAACCAAGAACTTGTCAAACCTCATAGAAAATAACTTATTACGAATAAAATTGAAACACACCTATAAGTACACAGGATTTTCTTGGTATAAGTAAACCCGTATTGTAAAAACCTAATTTGCGATCTAATTCACGGTCTTTGTCGCCAGTGCCAATAACCTAGGTAAATGCGGGCTTGATACTTTTTATCTGAACACACAAACCCATAGCTTTAAGTTACGAGTACTTTACAGTTCAATGCTTTAAAGTGTAAGACCTTAAGTGCTATTACTTTGTAGTAAATTTGATAAATGTACTGGAAAGTAATCTCACCAAATATAATCGCACATAATAAAACCAATCAGCCCACAAATTATACGCAGAGTGAATCGTGAACGGTTCGTGAGTTTATTCTGCACCAACATGTCGCTCAAGTTGTTACATAAATCTTCCTTGGCATCCCTCACTCTAAAATCGATTTTTTTTAATTTTTTATCAAATATATGTAATAATAATATGTTGCTAACTATATCCACAAAAAGTAAAACGTTCAATTTTCAAACCTAACTTGAAGTTTGAACTATAGTTCTTTCAGACAACTTTTCATAAGCACATGGCCCACAGATATATAGAGAAATGGCCCACCTGATTTAACTAGTAACCATTATTTAAGGTGAAGACAAGAGCTAATGTGACTCTCGCTCGCACGTTTTGACTTGTTGAATATAAAATCACAAAACCCATTTTCGAAAAATCGCAAACAACCATTTTGTGTGGTCAATCACATTGCACACAGTTTAGTTAAAAAATCATTTTGATCGGTAGTACAAGTTTCCTACTTAAAAGTTTGCTTTTCTAGTTTTCGTACATAAGCAAACTTTTGAGTAGGAAAACTTGCATCAATCAAAGTCAAATTTTTACTTAACTGTGTGCAATCACATTGCACACAGCTAAGTAAAAATTGGTTGTTTGCGATTTTTCAAAATTGTATTTAGTGATTTTATATCTTTCAAAATGTCGAATCGTGCAAGCGAGAGAAATATTAGGTGTTGTCAATGCCTTAATATAATGTTGCCACGCAAGTTACGCATGATATGAACATACCCTGCAAAGTACTGCACTCCGTTCTTAAATAAGAAATAAATAATAAATATTGGTGGACTTCACAATTTAAGGCATACAGCCTCATGTGCCTGTTATTTCACTGGCTGGCAACCACACCCGTCTAACCGAAACATAGCAACGCTGGCTGCTTGGCGATGCATGATAAAATGTTAGATTAGTGCAAAAAAATCAGTTGAAAACTAATTGTTGAATAACTTGCTGAAATAATAATATATAAATACGGTAAGCTCAAGCATACTCGCATCAAGCATTGTCAAAATTAAAGATAACTATCTGCTTTGGAGTTTTAAGTATGAGGTCTATAAAAGCAATTCAAACGTCGTTAGTCCGTCATATAAATTGGCTAATAGCAGGCATTGACTTGGTTCGCCACTTAAAAGAGTTCAACGCACGTAGCCAAGCTAGGTAGTCTCACGACTCTTTACACAATAGCTTTTTTGTGCATTCCGTCTTTTGGTCATGACATCATCTAGACTATGTTTAGGTATTATCTGCGAATAACATCCTCGATGTATAATAATAATCTGATCGCCGCAGAGTACCTACATAGTCAAATCATATGATTATTTTACAAACTACTCGTTGGCAACAAACTTTATGTAAGAATTTCTAATGTACGAGTATAATCAAGTCTTATTACAACTGGGGGATAAGATTTAGGGGCTTTAATTCTGATTCAAAAACTAAGTATTTTATCATTTTAGAAAACTTAAGTTATAATTAATCCTTTATACTCGTAGTTAGGTGAGTCCCAAAGTAGAATTTTTAGACCGCACGTTATATAAATATAGACTTCAAAAATATTCACAAGTCATCTTTATTTTTTGATAAATCATGAAATTCTAATATTTCAGTTTATTAGTGGCCACGCGTTTGATTGTATGATGGTTGAATTTAATTTGGTTGAATAAGAAACATAATTTGTTCAAGTTCATTATTATTATTTATTCATTTGTGTGCACATCCCGAGGAATAGCATTTTCATTTGATTTCGATAACATTATTTAATGTAGAATTTGACATGGCCAGTATGTTTAGTATAAACCTCAACTGTTGGTGTCAGCCATGAGCTTATTGGCCATGACCAAAAGCTGCCTCTAACGCTGTGAAGTTAGTACATACAGCTACAGTAGTTATATGATTTTTGTATTTAAGGAGATTTTATGATAAAAGTTTCAGCTCTTCACACGGTACGACATTACAGGTGTTTGAGATGGTGTGTTCTTAGAAACCAACTAATTATGAGATACTTAAAAACATCGACTCATGTTTGCCGATTGCGTGTCTTTCGTAGGCAATTTAAATGTTTATCAAATATCTACTTAGAACGAGGTGGTTTTTCTATCGGCGCGTCTCGGTATAATCTGACAGGACGTGCAAAAACTGCCAGAATATTCGGTGGTGGAGGCTTTGTGCCCTCCGGCGGCGCGGCGGTTACGTAAGTTCATCTAGTTTCAAGGCCGAGGACGTTGCTCCCAAATCGCTGATCGCGTCCTGGCGTGGAGGGGCGACTCTGCCAGGCCAGTTTGGGCGTCCACTTCTTTTTTTCTAATACATATCTAATAACATAGAACTAGCTTAGAACACGATGGATTTTTTCCCGAGGTACAAGTTCCATGGTGTAATTCAACCTTGGACGGTAATACTGGTAATACCATGAACTTTTAAGAGGTTGTTTGTTATTTTGTAGGTATGCAAAAAGAGATACTTGGCACTACCTGACAGCCATGAAATTAGCACGTCTTGCTACCACGTGTTTCAATTTCGCATTAAGTGGTGGTTTTCCACCATTTTATGATTGATGGCAAGAAAAGTTGTACCTATGCCACGAGACAATTGTTATTAAGTTTTGTATGATATAATATATTATATTATGATTTGTACTAGGTATGGATCTAGCTCAGAATCACAATAGTTGAAACTAAAATTCTGTGTTATCAGTCATTATAAAAATTTTTTTATTAACAAACGGTTTTTAATTAGTTATAGTGTAAATAATAAAATTGGAATTGTACCAATATCAAAGTTATAATCCTATAGTGGGATCCAACTCAGATTTATAAGTGTAGTTAAATACTAAAACTAATAAAACATGATTTTGTTTAATATGCTTTTTTCTATATAACTAGCTGATGGAACAAGCAGATGGCCCACCTGATGTTAGTTGGTAACAATCACCCTTCAAACCAAAACACAGCGTTGCTGCTTGTTTGCCGAAAAAGAATACTTCCCCGGACGAGCCCTACACAAAGACCTCTATCTACTACTCTTAAAATTTACTACTCATACCCCTTCTTCGCCTAATATGTTGCTAAAGGTTTGCCATGTCTCAAAACAATAATTTAAGTGGAATAGGTAGGTGTAAAAATTTTTAAGGAAAACCGACTTAATCCTAGTCCTAATTCAGCATTTTATATTTAAGTCTCATAGAATCCGATTAAAATTCAACCAATTCCATCTAAGCTAGGGGCTTTTGAAAGCTTAAACAATGAAGCTAAGAAACAACCCTATTGTAATACAAAACGGCTACTGGCACCATAAATCAATAAGAAAGTCATCCCTTCATTTATTACCAATTCTTCACAGTAAGGGTGGTCACTAAACAATGAAAGAAATCTGTGAAAGTAATCCTCATCATTCTTTTGACGATGCAGCTCCTGCCTAATAAAGCTACTTATCTTTTGTTGTGGACAAGGAATGAAAACATGCGGAACCAATCATATTGCTTTTTAAACGAATCCCTAATTAAATTACCTCGAGTATCTTAAATCATAAATGAACTGAAAATTTAAGTTCCTTCTCTGTGCAAACGCACAGGATTTCATCACAGGAAACATAATAGTGAGTAATGTCATTGTGTTTTTGTCGTTGCAATGTGTGTTTGGTTTTAGGGACCGTTAGATTTTTTCACCGTGCATTATAACGGGCACCCTTTGAAGGGAAAAAACGACCGGAGATGGCAGGTAGAGCAAATCTCTCGATCGAAGCCTGCGATTACGCCCCGATTGATCTTACATAATGCATCTTTGTGTTGCACGTTTGCCTTTACGTAACTGTAAACATTTTGGGAGTCTCAAGTAGGCATTTTGTATCATGATTTCTTATAAAAGGAAAAGGTTTTATCTGATCTGATTGTTTATTTTATTATTCAAGAGCTGCTGCAAAATACCGGTAAGTATAAAAAATACCTACCAGTGTTTTAAAGCTTCTACAGTACCTTGATTGTAAATTGATGGTATTGGGAATAACTCTAATGGGTTGAAAGCCTAAATTAGGAGGGTTTACTGAGGTCCAGGATCAAGCTTAAGGCACGTTTATCTTCTTATATAAGGCACAAAATTAATAATAAATCATCATCTAATTAGTAACCCACATTTCAAGTAATTTTTTATTCATGTTCGTAAATATACATCTTTACTTATACTCAGGCTGTTTCAGAATCAAAACCTGAGAATTCAAAAACACTATGCCATTAATTTTCGTGTTAGGAAAAAATGTATTTATAAATTTTAATTACTTTTCATATTATTATACAGCGTAAATTTAACCCGGTCCTTATTCAAAATGTTAACGTATTAATTTTATTATACGTAGTATATTCATGTCACAAAAGGTAATATATTAATATGTAGTATGGAATAAGCCTAAGGCTAAGGCCGCAACACGGTTAAACCGTAAGGCCGCACCACGGTTAAACCGCGTTGGTTTTTAATCGCGTGAACTTGTGCCCCTAGAAATAAATAAATAAATAAATAATGCTGGACAATCCACACAGCATCATTTAGCCCCAAAGTAAGCTTCAAAGCTTGTGTTATGGATACTACATGACTGTTATATTTAATACATTATAAACTTACACAGATAGATATTTTTTTATTATACATAGAAAACACCCAGACCTACGGAACAAATTTCTGCAGATCATACACAAATTTGTTCAGAGGCGGGAATCGAACCCGCAACCTCTTGCGTCGCAGGCGGACTCTCGCCCGCTGCGCCACAGACATCGTCTGAAAAATTGAACCGTAGGTGCGGCCGCTTGTATTATTTGACTAGGGGCACAAATTCACGCGATTAAAAACCGCAGCGGTTTAACCGTAGTGCAGCCTTAGCCTAAATATTGACGAGAAACTGCAATAAAATAATTTCACATTCCCAGTCTAGTAAAATGACTCTTGCGAAAAATATGGCCTGGGTCTATTCACAGTTGTATACAAATAATGAATATCTTCAATTTCAGTTTCAGCACTCCAAAATTAATAGCGGAGTTCTATAAAATGAATATCTTTATCTCTTATTGTTAAATACATCTCCATACTGATCGGTCTCGATAAAACATCCTGTGTAAAATGGTGGTACTCAATTAGGTACTTATTTTTTAGGGTATGTGTTTAAAATTGTATAAAAAGTTACATCTAGCAAATATCACTTAATCATAAATTAACTATCTTTATTTGATATAGCCTAAACATGCAAAAAGTTTTGAATTTAATTTAACTTAACTGTGCTATCAACGAGAACATAATCTTTTTCGTTTACAAAGCACTGTATTATACAGCACTAATTTGTAACTACCAGAAAATTTTAAGGTCTGTATCAGCAGAGGCTAATAATGGTAGTAGCGCCGTAAGAGCTTTTAAATCTCTATCTACCAATAAGCTATCGAGGTTTCCTTTTAGCCAAAAACGCGATAAATGTAAAAAAAATGTTCCCGAAATACTTCACAAGTAATCTTCGTACGCATTGCGTATGAAGTTGACCTGAGAAGCATTTTCTAATATTGTGCCCATAAAATTGGTCCCGTTTTTGGCTAAAAACCTAAAAAGTTAAAAAAATGTTTTGTTAGTGCTAATATCATTAGTAGCCTGTGCTTTAACAGTTGATTTTTTTCTGGTAGTAACAAAATATCTAAATATATATAACTCAAAGGTGACTGACTGACTGACTGACTGACTGACATAGTGATCTATCAACGCACAGCCCAAACCACTGGACGGATCGGGCTGAAATTTTGCATGCAGGTAGATGATATGACGTAGGCAGCCGCTAAGAAAGGATTTTGATCGATTCCACCCCCAAGGGGATGAAATAGGGGATGAAAGTTTGTATGAAATTTTGTCAATTTTAAACCGATCGGGCTGACTTTGCATGCATAAAGCTACTATGACGTAGGCTTAAGGATTTTGATAAATTCCACCCCTAAGGGGATAAAATAGGGGATGAAAGTTTGTATAAATCTTCTATCTATCTTCTATCTAAATCTAAATATAAATCTAATCTAAATTCAAGTTTCCTAATTTTTCTAATCTAAATATATATAACTCAAAGGTGACTGACTGACTGACTGACTGACTGACATAGTGATCTATCAACGCACAGCCCAAACCACTGGACGGATCGGGCTGAAATTTTGCATGCAGGTAGATGATATGACGCAAGCATCCGCTAAGAAAGGATTTTGATCGATTTTACCCCCAAGGGGATGAAATAGGGGATGAAAGTTTTTATAAATCTTATATCTATCTTCTATCTAAATCTAAATATAAATCTAATCTAAATCTAAGTTGCTTTATGAAATTTTGCATGCAGGTAGATGATATGACGTAGGCATCCGCTAAGAAAGGATTTTGATAGATTCCACCCCCAAGGGGATGAAAGTTTTTATGAAATTTTGTCAATTTTAAACCGATCGGGCTGACTTTGCATGCATAAAGCTACTATGACGTAGGCTTAAGGATTTTGATAAATTCCACCCCTAAGGGGATAAAATAGGGGATGAAAGTTTGTATAAATCTTATATCTATCTTCTATCTAAATCTAAATATAAATCTAATCTAAATCTAAGTTTTCTAATTTTTCTAATCTAAATATATATAACTCAAAGGTGACTGACTGACTGACTGACTGACTGACATAGTGATCTATCAACGCACAGCCCAAACCACTGGACGGATCGGGCTGAAATTTGGCATGCAGGTAGATGTTATGACGTAGGCATCCGCTAAGAAAGGATTTTGATCAATTCTACCCCCAAGGGGATAAAATAGGGGATGAAAGTTTGTATGAAACTTTGAATTCCTTGGGGCGAGCAAAGCCGCGGGTTCAGCTAGTTAATATATATAACTCAAAGGTGACTGACTGACATAGTGATCTATCAACGCACAGCCCAAACCACTGGACGGATCAGGCTGAAATTTGGCATGCAGGTAAATGTTATGACGTAGGCATCCGCTAAGAAAGGATTTTGATCAATTCTACCCCCAAGCGGATGAAATAGGGGATGAAAGTTTGTATGAAATTTTGTCAATTTTTAACCGATCGGGCTGACTTTGCATGCATAAAACTACTATGACTTAGGCATCCCCTAAGAAAGGATTTTGATAAATTCCACCCCTAAGGGGATAAAATAGGGATGAAAGTTTGTATAAATCTTCTTAGATTTTCGACTGATTGAACTGAAATTAAAGATTGGAGCTACTATGATGAAGACGTCCGCTTCAATAGGATTTTGATAAATTCAACCCTCCAATTTTTTGCACACGCTTAACAAAAGTAAAGCCGCAAAAACTATGCCTAATTAATAATAATACTTCTAAACGCGAGCGAAGCCGCGGGCAAAAGCTAGTGGGTGTATAAAATAAATAAATAATGCTAGACAACCCACACAGCACCATCTAGCCCCAAAGTAAGCTACTCAAAGCTTGTGTTATTACGGGTACTAGGTAACTGATTTATTAACCCCCGGTTTCTGAAAGCGCAATCCTCATATCGCGATATCTAATTTTAAATAATAGCTGAAATAGCAAGTGACTTGACAGCCGATGAGTGTTGATCGCGCTTTCTGAAACTGGGGATAATACATTATATACTTACATAGATAGATATTTTTTATTATACATAGAAAACGCCCAGACCAACGGAACAAATTTCTGCAGATTCGTACACAAATTTGTTCCGAGGCGGGAATCGAACCCGCAACCTTTGCGTCGCAGGCGGACTCTCGTCCACTATGCCACTGAGGTCGGTGAAAATACAAACAATTTGCTAAATTAATTGGATAAACAATAGCTTAACCTTCAAAACCTGTAGTTGATCCAAATTTTTCGGCGCCTTATCAGTGAGCGAAAGTATTTTGCTATTTAGGTAAACATTGTTTGATAATTATTTCTAGATCAGTTCGTGAGCTGGAGTCAAGATTCAGTGTCAGCCTCGCCCATGGCATTGGGAGTCAGTTGGTGTGAGGGCAGAAGGCATGTATGTGTCGTCTCTGTCTGGCAGAGAGGTTCATTCACCCGCGAGTGCGGAAGAGCTCGATGCGGCGGGCGGCGCGGGCGCAGGTACCGGCGCGGGTGGAGCGCGGACGCTGTACTCGGCTAGTGGCGTAGGAAGGACGTCTCCGACCATGAACCGAGCTACATTTTATCAGTTATCCGGAGGTGTCGGTGCGCCACGCTACGCCGCGGCCCGCTCCCGCTTCACCATGACACTTTAGTACGATACTCGACGTGACGTTTTGCATTTATCTAGACTGAAAGTAACTTAGATCTCAACATTAAGACTTATTTTATTATTTTTCTATATTAAGTGACGGTTCTTAGTGAGGTGGATTAATTTTTAAGTGACAGTGAAAACATAAACAAACATTTTCCACTAGGATTTTCAATTTGGATTTTCTTCAAGATCTTCGACGAAGATTTGGTGACTAATGGTTAGTATCTGCACTACTTATTTTTTCAAAGATTACTAACACTGTAATTTAAGATTAAGAAGCGCTAAGCGCTGACTTAGGTCACGCTGTAAGAGACTTAAACGCGTTTTGCCTCGTGGAATCTTAGATTTGTTTCTATTACTAATTGCATGAACCAATATCTATTGATTTTATAAGAAACATAGCAAACTCAACTGCTGAAGTAATTATTTATGGATTAAATAAAAAAAAATCAACTGATTATGTAGTGACAATGAGGTTGATATAGCGGATAATAAGCAATAGATTTATATCGTTATGAACTTACCAATTAAATGGATGTTGAGCTTAAAGTTGTGAGTTTGATTTCCCTAAACATTTAGGTTGTAATCTGAATCTGGATATATTATATTGTATCATTGACAAGAATTTTTACAAATAAATTTATACAAGTATTATGTCAGTAACTTATTATTAATTACAAAAAAAAACAACTTAATGTTTGCTTGAAACAATCAATGCTTGTGTATAATATGTACCTATATGTATAACTTTTTCAAGAAAAGACCGACTTCAAATGCACTGGAAAGTAGTTTTTGAGTTAAAGTAGTGTGACTACTTTAACTCAAAAACTATCAAAACAAAACATAAAAATCGATCCACCCAGTAAAAAGTTATAAGATAACAAACATAAAAAAATACAGTTGTATTGAGAACCTCCCCTTTTTTGAAGTCGGTTAAAAAGTAAAAGGTTCTTGTTTCAAATATGTCAAAGCCTCTATGTTTTTTTAAATCATCCTTTAAGCAGGTTCATCTACATTTTCAGAAACATGCAAACCCAAAATAAAACATTTAAACTCATGTCTTACGGCCACGGGATCATTTCTGATAAGGTTGTGAACCCTACAGCTAAACTATTTCACGACAGGTACAAAACGAAAAGCCCTCCATTTTTGGAGCTCTATAATAATAGCAATCAAGGCATGTGAGCGTGACGCACACAGACGCAACTATTGTGTTGGGTCTCGCAATCTGCAAAAACAGAACCTTGAACTTGCAGAGTTCAGTCCCAAGGCTAACATTTGAGCACGTGGTGTGCCCACACGATGATTACGTAATCATCCCCGCGAAGAATGATGGATTCCTTTCAAACAATCGTTTTGAAGCGATACACTTGTTTGGCGGCTTGTTTTTTTACCAGATTATTATCTTTGCAGTGTACAATTAATGTACAGCATTTATTTTTTTCTGAAGAATTATAATGATTCAGTCATAATTATTACACTTATTACACTACACATAAAATGACACACAAATACACTAGATAGAAACTAATAGAAAAAAGGTTATTACATGAAAAGTATCTACAATGGTCGACCTTATCGCTTAGTAGCGGTCTTTTAATTGCTATGTAATCTTTATGACTATGATATTTATGCACCGTATACGTCTCATATCACTCACTCATCCTAAAGAGAGTCCCAGTATCAAATAAAACTTATACAGGGTGCCCGGAAGGTCGATGCAAAGCCGTGAGGGGGGGGGGGGTAGGTCACCTCGTTACGCATCTATTCAGGCTAGATTACCTTAGTCCAATGTCGTCGAATTCCGAGTTATTATCCATGATTTTTGAAAAATTACCAAAATCATATGCTTATTCGTTCATAGTGTTCAAACAGACAGTTACTAGTACCTAACAATTTGTTTGTGTCCTAGCATGATGTGTATTCAAACGATAAACAAAAAAAAACCCAAATAAAAACCTAAATAGATGCGTAACGAGGTGATCTACCCCCCCCCCCCCCCCTCACGGCTTTGCATCGACCTTCTGGACACCCTGTCTATGACATACATGACATTGCGCACTAGGAAAATTGTAGGAAAATCCATCCGAAAACCCACGAATATTGATTGGAAGGCAAAGTCTTTTCTACTGTAACACTGCCACAGGTGCTAAGCTTAAAAATATAATATATGCCCAAAGACCATAATAATTTTTTTTTGTTTACAAATATATCTTAGTATTCTAAACAAAAAACACTTAATGTCCAAAACCACCTTTTTACGCACAAACCTTAGGTACAATTCCAAAATATAAATTACCAAGTAACCACATTAAATTTAAATAGCGCCGTATGTAATGCATGAAACTTAAACTCAAAGTTAAAAAATGTGCCCATTTGTATCAAACAAAAGTAAACCGAATTACAAGCTCTCAGGTTTCAATATTGCATACTCGCAGCCGGCCGCGGTTTCGGCAATGACAATGACAACGACCGATGATATAACAGAAGGCTGTCAAACTCGTGAAAACTCGGTCATTGAACCTCACGCTCAGTTCCACTTCGAGTTGCTTTCTCTTGCGCGATTTTTGCATTTATACTTTGCTGTGTAAAGTTCAAAGTTGCTTGATACAAAATCTTGTTATTTCAAATTTAGTTCTAAAAGAACTTGAAATTCAGAAAGATTGTATGGTGATATTTTCTTTTATGTTAGAACCATCTTGAACATGTTTAATTTCAAGATGGCCACTAGACTACTAAAAAAGCTAAAAGCGATACATGTAATTACATGTAAGGAATTTCTGGCATATTAATATACATTATAGTAATAAATTGACAGCCTTCATAGCTCAGTTGATAGTAGCTCTGCCTTCTGCGCCGTAGGTCGTGGGTTCGATTCCCACCGTGAACAAACATTTGTGTGATGAACATAGATGTTTGTTCTCTGTCTGGGTGTTATATAATATTATAAGTATGTATTTACAAAAAAAAAGTATACAAGTAGTATATAATCAGTTATCTGGTTCCCATAACACAAGCTTAGGCTTAGTTAGGGGCTAGATAGTGATGTATGGAAAGTCCATCTACATATATTTATTATTATAATTAAATGTTATTTGGTACTAAGTGTAACTGAAAATTTTCAAAGCTACTGAGCTTATTTGACAGCTTTTAAAGCTCAGTTGGTGTAGCTCTACCTTCTGTGCCGTAAACCGTGGGTTCGATCCCCACCGAGGACAAACTAAAATTGCTTTTAGACTTTATTTAGGAACCTTTTTGGTTGAAGTCGTGACTGATTTTTCATAGATAATCAAGGTATACGAATCTAACTTACATGGTTTCTCTGAACTAATCATTAACATAGAGAACTAAGAATACCGGAAAAGTCCTTGATAGGTAGAAAGTAAATGTGGATGCGTTGCGCACGCGTGGTCGGTGCAGGCGCATATGGCAGGGGGCAAGGGGGGTGCAGCAATGCGTGGAACCTGTTACAACGGTACCGTGATATCATGCCCCCGGCGCACACGCAGCCATTATATAATAACCCTTTTCTTGCTTCACTGAATTGTCTTATTGACCTTTCCTGCGCACAGATTAACATTGTGAAAAACAATTACACTCAATACTGTTATCCCCCACAGCTCAGTTGGTTGTAACTCTGACTTCTGCGCTGTAGGCCGTGGGTTCGATCCCCACCGAGAACAAACATTTGTATAATGAACATAGATTTTTTTCACTGTCTAGATGTTATTATATTAAAAGAATGATTGAGTCTTATATTAGCTATCTGGTTCCTATATAGCTTTGCTCAGTTTGGGGCTAGATAGTGTTGTGTGGTCCATCAATATTTTTTTATTGATCTTTATTATAATCCTGGAAATGTGTAGCCGCAGCAAAATCCAGTAGTGGACTTCCTCACGCTGATGATGATGATAATATTTGTAAGATATCGTTAGAAACCAGTTAGTATTCTTACAGTACCGATAGGCTTGCAGCCTGTCACGAATGGAATACCAACTACTGCAAAATGTGGATATGTGCCAGATGTAATTTGTGTACCTACCGAGACTCTCTATCACAGATACTTAAGGCTCCGGTGACAGCGGCTCGCAATTTCGAAGTGCGATTGGCTATTATTTCATTTTATTTCATTTCGGGGAGATTGTTTGAAAAAATAACTCTAAAGAAACACGCATAAATACTGTTCGAACACAAATAATACAATAATATAAGGGAAACATCCCCGAATCAGAAATCATTTTGGTATTAGTATGTTTTGTCTTACGTTTACCTAATACCAAAATGATTTCTGACTCAAGCACATTTCCCTTATATTATTGTATTATTTGTGTTCGAACAGTATTTATGCGTGTTTCTTTAGAGTTATTATTTCAAACAACCACCCCAAAATGAAATAAAATGAAATAATAGCCAATCGCACCTCGAAATTGCGAGCCGCAGTCACCGGACCCTTAATATACTTAAAAGAGGGTCTCAAGGATAAAAAATGTATTTACTTAATAAGGTTACCGAATAAATATTTTGTATTTGTACCTCAGTCCCCCTTTTAGATATCTTCAAAGAATTATGAGTAGTACATGGGACTAATGCCCGGGATCCACGTGCCTAGTTTTTCAAGCTAGAATAGGAAGCTAGTGTAGACAAAACTAGCTTAAAGCCTAAGCAGTAGTAGGATCCGTTTTTTTTAGCATTTTCATTTTAATTGTTTTTCTAGTGATATTTTGAGTTGTGTTTTGTAATTTTGGTGGTGTTTTAACCCACATTCCTTGAGGTCTTAGCGCAAAGTATTTGGAATGAAAGTGTATTATGTGATAAAGTGATTTGACCGATTTATTTTTTCATTTTCTTCAAAACAAATGACGTGACTTGACTTGGCTAAAAAGTATTAAAAGATAAAAATCACTTAACATTGGCAAGATTGTATATACGGACAGGAGCCATAAACAAAAAAGAAGAAGAGGTCTAAGCTAGTAAACCGAAGCCAGAAGTACTATTATATATATTGTACTATTATAGCTTGCTACCTTACTGACACTAGCTTGCTATTCTAGATTGAAAAACTAGCCTCTGGAACCCGGGCATAAGAGATCGGAGAGGATATCTAGCGAGCCTAGCGATCAAAGTCGTGAAGCAATTTTTTTGTTCGAACAACTAATTATTATTCTGAGTAGCATAAGAAAGTAAATTTACAGGAAGTGCAATAAGCACGTGTTTATGAAAATATCGATGGCTGAGCAAGTGTCCCACATGCATGGCTAAGTAGCTAAAGTATGTGGTGGCGAGTATAATGTATGCCTCCCTTCCGGTGATCGACGTTAACAGTAATCGCACTAACCATCAGTACATCACGGTTTCAAGCTAGGTACAATAAAGGATATAATATTTTTTCGTCGACAAAAAAATCTATGCTTCATAACACAGTTGGTAGGTACGTTGAAGATTCGATATCCACTGACAAAAAATACTTAATTATGTGATGGGCATAGGTGTTTGTTTTGTATTAATATTTACAACGAAAAACTAAACCCCGCTTTCTGAAAGCGCGATCAACACTAATCGGCTGTCAATTCACTTGCTATCTCTCTCTAATTTGAAGTAAAAACTGAAATAGCAAGTGACTTAACAGCCGATTAGTGTTGATCGCGCTTTCAGAATCCGGGGGTAAGTTTATTATACTATCAGCTTGAGGCTTGGTAGTGCTGTGTGATGTCAGCAAATATTTTATTTCGCTGTGGAAAGATAGCATTAAAAAGGTTACGCCATTGTTACCTTATTTACCGTTGAGTGAGAGGTGCGTTTGGTGCTTTTTACGCATATTAAATAGAAGCCTGCGGGCCGCTTCCCAGCGCGCTCTGATTTCACCCGCCTATTTTTATTTTTTATCGACCTAACCTAACGGTTGTCAGACCTTGCCCTTACGGTGCCCACAGAGGTGTGTGTGTCTCCAGCTTCCTCATATTGAAAATGTAATTTCTATAAATGCCAATATTTAAAGCATAATTAGTGCACTCATAGATTTGAATCATAATTTAGCTGCCAAATAAACAACGATGCTATAAGCTTATAATAGTGTGTAAGCTGGAGTAACATGTCTCCAGCTGCCTCAGTCAGTGTGGGCAAACGGCTAATGATAGAGATATATAGTAAACGCAAGGATTTAGTACCAAACGAATTAGCGAGGTACCAAAAATTTCAGGTCTGTAGCTCGGAAACTCTTCGAGTTATAAGACTTGATCAACGTGTAAGCTGGAGTAACGATACGTGAAAAAGCATATGCTCGTTCTCTGGAATGGCTGGAGCTAGCAGGTTGCTTTAAGTCTCCAGATTTAGTACCAAACGAATTAGCGAGGTACCAAATATTTGAAGTGTTTCTGTTCAAAACTCTATGAGTTACAAGCTTTTCCAGCTTTTTTTGTTTGTCCAACTTGCACATGTTGGATCTCAGCAACCACAATAGGTACAGACTCGGTTGATGTCTCTGAACCGAGCTATGAATTAGTGCACTCGGTACCAAAAATTTGGAATCTCTAGGACAAGCAGTTCTGTTGTAATCAGCAAAATAACATCCAAGGAATTTGAATACAGACAGATATATTCAAATTCCTTGATTGCATCAGTAGGTACGAGTGTGACGCATTCGCTGTAGTGACAGAGATAGAGCTACTATCAACTGAAGGCTGGTCGAAATGGAACTATCTGGTATTCTGTAACTCATCATAATATTAGTTATTTTGCTGATTACAACAGAACTGCTTGTCCTAGAGATTCCAAATTTTTGGTACCGAGTGCACTAATTCATAGCTCGGTTCAGAGACATCAACCGAGTCTGTACCTATTGTGGTTGCTGAGATCCAACATGTGCAAGTTGGACAAACAAAAAAAGCTGGAAAAGCTTGTAACTCATAGAGTTTTGAACAGAAACACTTCAAATATTTGGTACCTCGCTAATTCGTTTGGTACTAAATCTGGAGACTTAAAGCAACCTGCTAGCTCCAGCCATTCCAGAGAACGAGCATATGCTTTTTCACGTATCGTTACTCCAGCTTACACGTTGATCAAGTCTTATAACTCGAAGAGTTTCCGAGCTACAGACCTGAAATTTTTGGTACCTCGCTAATTCGTTTGGTACTAAATCCTTGCGTTTACTATATATCTCTATCATTAGCCGTTTGCCCACACTGACTGAGGCAGCTGGAGACATGTTACTCCAGCTTACACACTATTATAAGCTTATAGCATCGTTGTTTATTTGGCAGCTAAATTATGATTCAAATCTATGAGTGCACTAATTATGCTTTAAATATTGGCATTTATAGAAATTACATTTTCAATATGAGGAAGCTGGAGACACACACACCCACAGAGGCAGGCCCGTAAGGGCCGCATGATATATGTACAACATTTCTCATTTGATGCTTCCTGTTAAAAACTAACCGTTATAATAAAATAGGTTGATTGTGTATCAAATAACAGACAAGAAGAATTTTTTACTGAATGGGATATTGATTTAGAACGTATTAGATGATTTTACGTCCTTAGGTAATTTATATTTTTCTTGAGATTATTTTAAGAATAAATATGTTCAAATCTATCTAAAACTTAAAATGATAACTATACACAGAGCAGGAGCAGGTGAATTAAAATAAATAGTCAAAATTTATAATATTTCATGTCCGCCTAATAGTGTTCTCAAATGGATGTAACGGTACCTCCTTACAAAGGCTCCGTTCTCCCAAACCTCATAACTTTCGGCCTCTACCTGCATTTAACCAAACACTTGCCGTTCCTTTTCATATTTTTTACTCACTATCGATAATCTCTTTATAATGTCGTTTATTATTTAAGAACAATATTTTCTGTAAAATACACGTAAATACGGCTTTGTGAAGGCTTTGGTATAATTTTGTAGAACGACAGTAATAATTAGCTTAGCTGTTAGTGTCCACAAATAATATGTAATGTAAAGTAACTTGGGGTTCGATTAACTAGAATATTCATAGTACAGAATCCAAAACTAACAAAGGAAAGTAACCGTCGATGTGGTTTGTTCGATCGATGAAAGTAAAGGCCTGTGTAGACGGACGGCGGCGGCGCGGTGGGTCCCGTTACCCGGCCCGAGCTCAGGCTCACGGAATACTAAACGCTGACATACTGCGCGGCTTTTGACCCTAGCACATTCTAGACTAGTACTTCACACCTCTATGCACTCGATTTATACACCTACCCGATTACCTAGAACAAATACCTGCCACGCCATAAAGACTAGATTGAATACTGATGTCATTCTAAGAATACCGACATTATAACAGGACTTTATGGCTATTAAGGTATGAAGTAATGGGTACCTACAAACAACCCTTACATCTGTCGACGCAATCCCACAATCATAATGGTTACCAACCATTGCAAAAAACATTAATTTTACAAGCTAAAACAACTCTGGACTGTTCGCTGATACAAAAAACAGTAAACAAATAAAAGTGCCATTTAAATTCATTGTCCCCTTGTACTTTTTGCTATCCTTCCAAGATTTTTGCACTTTTTGTAAAAGACATTGTAGTTAAAAAGTGTTCTTCTATTATCTTCTGCGCAGGGAATGCCATTTGTGCAAATGGCATTTTTTAGCGTATCTCATTTGTTAAGGAAGAAATTGGCCATAAAACCTGAGGGTCCATTGTTTCCCGGAGCTTTGTTACGTATCATTGCGACCTTCATCACCGTAATGAACCGACTCGGCATAATGCAAACTGCCCGACAAAGGAAATTGCATAGTTCCTCTAAAAGCAATATTACACATTGTAAAAAGCCAGCCTTCCTAAGCAGATCGTTAGCGCTGCCGGTGCCCCAGGGATTAGAATTTAGCTGGATTTAACGCGACAAAGCGATGTATACGTAGATTTTATCGGTTGGTACAGATGTAGGAGAGGACGACGACCCTACGCAAAATTCGCTGCATTGGGCTAGGTCTAGTAGAGGCGCGTATGCGTATGTAGCAAACACGGAAGCGGCGAGTGGGAGCGCAATACGGCCTGCACCCTGCCAGAGCAGGAAAAAGACATGAATGAGTATTGAAGCCTACCCCAAGAAGGGGGAAATTGAGTTTGCACTGCGGGCACCAGCACTGCCACAGATAGACGGTCACCATACAATCTAAGAGTAGGTCTAAATGGAATCGATCGCACTTTCCGGTTACTACAAAATCATCCTGTTTCTTAATATTATCAAAAACCAACGGTTAAATGAGTGCTGTGATTTTTTTCTGAACTGATTGTTGTTAGTTACAATATAGTAAAACTGCTTACTGTAAAAACAGTAAGGTATCAACGAAAAGTGGCAAGGTATAGATTACTTTATGTTACCCCTATCTATACTCAAGTTGTAACCTTTGTGTGCGTAAACAAACAAGTCTTATTGATCCAGCAGGCTAAGTGACTAAATATTGCTCTAAATATGACATCTTATACGAATTGTAATATTATCTCATTGTTTGTATAAATGTTCGTCTAAAGACAGATTTTACCTACTATCAATTTTTTTTCTATCAAAAATCTTCTAGGTTTCGGATTGCCCCATACTGTCCCAGTTAAAAAAACTGTACTGTGTATGCCTTTTTGTTGTCATTTTCGAGGACTGAAAATAGTAAAATCTGGGAAACTAATATAACGTGAGATTGGACACTAGCTAGCAGGCACCAAAGATAATGTTTATATCTAGCTTTTCAGACACGTACTTACCAGATTATATCAGGCAAGATCGCTGTAACGCGAATTTAACGTAACGATCCCGAAGAAAATTTACTTGGATGTCAACGACCCTGAGCCCAATAGTTGTGCAGTGAACGCATTTCCCGCACACGAGCACAGCGCGATTTATACGCGGGCGCGGCACGGGGTGAGACGAGCGACGCCGGGCGGCACGGCTAGTGAGAGGCGAGGCCGTTCACCCCGGAAGATTCAGTGTTTTGATAGCGCGCAAGCCTCCGTCGCGATGGAAAACAGCATTTTCTTTGATGCGCTTCGCTTTTCATGCTCTAATTGACGGCCAATACGAGATTTCATTTTTCAAACGCAACCGGGCGAGTGGTTTTATTTTGCATCATCTATAGTTCTTTGAATAGTAGATGTTCAATTGGTTCGTGTGTTTTTTACGTGGTGACTCAGCTTTTTATAAGTCTTAAAACACAAAATATTTTATAAAAATATTTTTTTACGTGTTATGTCAAAAAATAAAGTAAAAAATCACGCCAAGTATCTTTTTTGTCTGCAAAATGTTGATCTATCTGCAGTCCGCTGCAACGATAACTTATTGTGCAAAAACTACAAGTTAGTAAGATGTTAATCATTTGTAGGTAAGTACTTAGAACATTTTTTATTTTTTCATGAAAACTTGTAAAAGGTTTGTAATTAAATAAAAAAACAAGCTCTATAAAATTAGAATTCATTCAAATTAAATCACTAAACGCCCTTCCTCAAAATAAATTAAAGATTTCGTAGATTCGTAAAATTGTACCACTTCATAAAAGGGCCAAACTCGTTAGAAGCCCGACGTCTCTACGAGGCAGGCATTAGGGCAGGTCATCTCAGTCAGGAGGGCGAGAGGACATCGGTCTCATGACACTAACAGTTCAATAAAGTTCAACCGAATTCCTGCTAATATTTAAACCAGATCTTCGTTTTAAATAATAATTATTAAAAAAGGAGTTCACCTAATCAATACGAGGTTAATTAAATAATTATAAGTAATTTTATGACGAATTTAATTACTTGATCTCTTAGTGAATATTAAGATTTTTTTTTTGATTTTTAGAATGGATGATCCTATACTTTAGTCATGTAATTTTTCTTGTCGTCCATAGGTACTTCATATATTTTTTTATTTATGTTTTTCATTTTTATATGTTGTCACCACCGATAAAAAAGGACGACCAAAGAGTGCTTCAATGATAAAAATCATAAGGTAAAGATCGTCCTTACAAAAATCTCTCAAAAGATCACAGGCTGACAGTGCTTAAACTGCTGCCATGTTTATTCTACTAATCTGTCATCTAGCACTAATGTGTGATGAAAAATAGTTGCATAGTAAATGTTAAACAATGTTTTTAATTAACATTTTTAAGGTTAGGCTGCCTGACCAGTAAATTACATCTGTTATGGTAGTCATTAAAAGTCTATTGATAGTTACTTAAACCAGTAATTCAGTCCACAGTCTGTCCCGTTTTGTATTCAGACTTTATTATTAGTCTGTTAACAGATTACGGGGGTGTAAATATAGTGAAATCAATATTGGATGGTAGGTGGTGGATGGTGGCAGGGTGTGGTGGTGGCACGAAAGAGAGCGAGAATAATACCCCTTACCATGCTCTTACCATGACAATTCTTTAACAAAAATATAGTATGTTAAAATAGCGTAGTGACAAAAATTTAAAGTGATTGAAAGTATGATGTCACATCAATTAACTTTTAAAACGTTGCAAAACATATGAATGGTTTTCAGTAAAGGGTTCGAGTACGCGAAGTAAGGGTGTTTCAGGCCGTGTCGTCGACCCGTAAGAGTGAAAGCGTGTTCCGGGGAGGCCGCCGCGCCGCCCGCCCTGCGATGGCTTTCGCTGCCGATGCCGTTCTCACGCCGCCCGCCTTGTGCCCAACTTGTTTTAATTATTCCTCCTTCAGGATATAACGTGACATTCTCATTGTATCATTATTAAATAAATAATGCATATTACTCCGATAAAAAACGTATCTTTCCCTATAATTTCGAATATTTTATTATCCATTGGTATTTTTTTGAGAATAAAATAAAATAAATAAATAAATAATGCTGGACAATCCACACAGCACCATCTAGCCCCAAAGTAAGCTACTCAAAGCTTGTGTTATGGGTACTAGATCACTGATATATTTAATACATTATATATACTTATATAGATAGATATTTTTTATTATACATAAACACCCAGACCAACGCAACGAATTTCCGCAAATCGTATACAAATTTGTTCCGAGGCGGGAATCGAACCCGCAACCTCTTGCGTCGCAGGCGGACTCTCGCCCGCTGCGCCACTGAGGTCGTCAATATGAATGATAGTATTTTGTTGATTGGTTTGACTTTAGTTTTTGTAGAAAATTTTAAAAGAGCTCTCTAGCTAAGGTTTAAACCTGCCTTTCTAACGTACATAAGTAAACAGATACCGTGATAAAGTGTAAAGTAAGTGTAAAGTTTTCTTATATCAAAGTAATGCCTCTTATTAGAAATTCATAAGTATGAGATCATCATTAGATCAGGAAGTGGGAGCTGCGCTGGGGAGCGTGGTCATAGTCAGGGTGCGCGGCCGCCACGCGCCAGCCACCGCGGAAGTAATGAACTTGAATGCAGTCGCGGTCGCATTGTACTGCGCCGTTTCGCTCTACTCTAACACGAGAGAATACAAGGCGCGAACGTGACGTACTCGTTGCATTCGCTGTCAAATTTGCGCGTATTCTCTGTCACAGGCCGCTTTCGTCGCCGATGCATTTATCGGAACGAGACGCGAATATGTGTGTCGATTGCATTCGCGTCGTCGTAAAAGTGCATCTAGGTCGGCGGGCTGTACGGCGGTGTCGGGTTAGTGCGACGCTCTCGTCGGCTAGACGTGGGGCAGGTCGGAGCCCCGGCATTGCATAATGCGCGCTGCGGTCCGCCGGCGGCGAGCTCGGCGCGTCCTCGCAGCCGCCCGCCGCGCGTGCTAGCGCAGCTCGGCTGCACGCCACACGCCGCCGCGCCGTCCCGACATGAGAGCAGCGCGCCGGCTCCGGCCTCTCGTACCATTCGCTGGCGCTTCGCATACTCCTCGAGCACCTCGAGTCACTTGACGCTGTTCTCCGATGTTGAGTTTATCTAAACACCGTACGCGAAAGACGATGGAACTCTCTGTTATCTCGCGTTGTAAATCGTAAGCGTGGTTTATGGTTTTGGAGAATGAATGACTGTTGAATCTATTTTATGTGAGTATTACTAATCATAATATTGCACCCATTAATCCGTTTACTAAAACTGAATTAAAAGTTTCAATTAAGTTATATATTTTAACGTTAATTTGATATGAAAAAACTTATACCTTTTCAAAAACTATTTATTAGCTCACCTTAATTAGTTTGTATTATCAATTTTGATCATTTTGGTAATCGACTACAACTTTAGGAAAAGGGTGGTAAAAAATAAAATTTTACAAGCATACTATACTACAGTTTATCGATGCATTCGGGAAATAGTTGCCTATAGGTACACTACTTTAGCATATATTTGGTATAGTAGAGGAAACATCTACGTATTAAACTTATTAATAGTCTGCAAGGTTAGTGCTCACAATGCCCACTTGCATGGGCTATTGATTCAGTGAGTTGACCACGGCGACTGTTCCTGGCTTAATTAATATGATATCAAAATTACATTCAGTGAAATAAACATGTGATTAAAATTGTATTTAAAACAAAATAAAATGAAATACCTTGAATGGAAAACCTACAAATATGCAGTTAAATTTGCCACAAATACATTTTTACTTTTTACTAATGCAGTTGAATTGCAGTTAAATTCCAAATCCAAAGTTTTCAAATAGGTAAGTAATTGAAAATAGTGAGTTTGTAATAATTAACAAAACAACATTAAAAGTACGAAGAATGCCATTGCCTGTTTTATTTATACCTACAGCATTTGGTTATGCCCCAGTTTCTTGCAGTTTTGGACATCTACTTTGCTATTAAAAGCAATAAAACCGTATGATATAAAAATAAAATAAGACGTGAATGTATTAAATAATAAATTCAAATTATTATGGGTTGACAGTGTAATATTTTTGCAACTTTAATTTTCATTTTCTTATCAATGCAAAGTACTTATCTACTACTGTGTGCGCTATCTAATAACAAGACTACTACAATGTGAATTGAAGTACCTACCTACCAACTTGTAACAGCTCTATATAAATCGAAAGTACCTTCTTATTCTTACTTCAATTATCAATAATTATGATCCGTAGGGACGTAAATACAAAGTAAATTTTTGTTTGATTAATCATTCCATCGACCACCTTAATAAAGCACGACAATTATGAAATGTACTTGATTTATTTTCAAGGTTAATTGCTATAAATAAGCGTTTGTACATAAAATAAATTTATCAAATAATTCAACGTTGATATAATTTAATATCCAATATTGCACGCTAAAATATAAATGAGCGTATGAGTATGTTAGTGCAAACGACTACGTAACGCGCTGGATCGGCAAAGGGCAAGTTCAAGTGCGCGTGCGCAAGGTTGCTTCCTGGTGCGCGATGCGCGCGCACCGATGCGCAGCGGTGCGCTACCATGCGCACTCGATGCGTTTTTTGCACTTGTGAAAGTAGAAACGATCGTTCACCCTGCTTTGATTGCGGAGGGAATTTTCTCTTGCTACTTCTATTATTACTACATACTACTACATCTTCCGCCGATAAAAGTACACACTTGTTTTTCTCAACAGTCAACCTCATTTATAAATTCACAGAGAACAAAAAAAATACAGATAAAAAAGTTAAAACCTGTTATTTGCTTGGTATATTTTTATTTTAAACTAAAGTGTGGCTTTCCCTATCAATTTAGATAATAATTAATAATAATAAAGTACTCGAAGTCGAGGCGCCAGTTGTAAGGGTCGAGTCGCGTGCGCTCCGTGACATTGTGCAGACGTATTACGCAACCTGCCCTTGCGGTCACGTGTGTATTACGAGTGTATATTATCATTAAATCAAGTAGCCATTGCCATATTTTTTTATAAGTTTTTAATTTACTGCATCGCTATAAAATTATTATAATTTTTTGCCTTCTCTCTGGGTTTGCCTAGAGATCGTTAACTTGCAGTCGTGTTATTTTCTTACATATTTTCAATAAAATGTATTACCTTTGTGGAAAATACTTCAAATTTTGATGTACGGATGCAATACCAGGAGAGAAAGTATAGGTAATGTAAACAAGAAGAAACCAACATGATTGTAATATTTATGATGTACATCTACGGTTACAAAACTCATGAATAAACCCATTACAAATGCAGTGTTTAATGTTTACAATGCAGCACTCAAGCCGGGCGGCAGGCGTTTGCGCAACATTTCGGATGTCAAAGAGCCCGGTTCGGAAAACAAAATTGAAGCTCTTCTAGAGTCGATGGCCGCAACTCGCTTCGCTTCCGCAATTGTGCAATGAAATGTTGAACTTTAGGAGGCTTCATGGCATTATCGATGCATTCTCTATGGCAACTTGAGCACACCTCGCTTTACGGCTTGCGTAGGACTAACTCCACGTTTTGAAATCATTGACTAGAAGTGAATTGATAAATTTTATGTTTGTATAAACTGTGCTCCACGCGTTCAGTTAGTCAATCAATAATGATTATTCTGTTGATTTTCCGCTACATGTTCCGTGTTCCACGTTGCTCAGCCAAGTTGGCAAATTTTCAACACAGGCGCAATTTTTAATTGAGCTAGTAGTTCATACATTGAAACAATAACCAATGGGCATAGTGGGCTTAAATTATGTTAAGATGTATGCCTTCTCTGGTTATGCCTTATAGATATTTGCAAAGGTTTAACTAACAGTTTTTATGTTTATTTTCAGGTACTTTACTGTCGAGTACGAGTCAAAGAAAATATAGATTTTAACTAATTATGAAAATATCTGCGTAAGAAGAAAAAACAATCAAGATGAGACTGGTGAGTAAAAACTATTAAAAATATAGTAAAAAACCAACCTTGCCTTTGACTAACTTCATTATTGCATCTTTCAAAATGTTGAGTAACAATTTGTAAACCTGAAGAGATTTTAACTATGGAATAACAATCGTGAGGTATAATTTGACCAGAAACGTTTTTTGTGATGATGAAAATGAGAATGAAAACTACACATATTGAGATGCATCCAAAAATGTTTAGCAAATTTGACCTGCATTTAGCGATATTTGGTGACATTTTAGCGTTGCCCTGGCTTAGACAAATTAAATTAGCCCAAAATATCTCTGAGCTACTACTAAATTATGGAAAATATAAATACCGGAAATATCGATGCGCAGAGGAAAGTGCGCACTTGTCGCAAAACTGGGTCAGTAGTGGCACCGCCCCTATATTGAACGCTACTACACGCTTATATCAGTGCAAAATGACCTCTATACTCCCAAACATAACAATCAAACTCCAGTAAAGCATCGGAAGAAATGCATACCGGCTAGAAAGTAAGGAAGTGCATACCACAACTACGTAGTTAGTTTATATTTTGGATGAAAACTGCGAAAAAACCGTTGTAGTCTTTCAAAATTAATAAAATCGAGGATCTATCAGTTTCATATCGTAAGGATGTAACTGCGTATTGGGTCCAGTATGATGCCGGCTTTAGATTCTTTTGGTTATTGTTTGTTGTTGTGTACAGTCTACCAGTGAGGAAGCCAGCACGACAGTGGGCCGCACCGGCAGCCCCGCGGCGGCGGCTGCCATCAGCGCGGTGTCTAGCGCAAGTGCCTACGATGTCACCCGGATGCGAGAGGAGGAGTTTGAGAGGCTCACCGTCTACATCGTACCTGACGTGCCGTGTGAGCGAGGAGTCCACAGCAGAGCCGAGAGGACGCTGCCTCGCAGCTTAACCCTCAGACCATCAGCAGTATTATCCACTCCAAACACACCGGTTAGCTCTATTGTATTATTTCACCATACTAAATTATTATTCAGTTGGTGACTTCAATCAGACCTTGAGCTAACATTGACATATTTTGCAGACTGAAGGTGTATGGAGCATAGGAGTGATCCCAAAAGGGACACGTTTTGGGCCCTTCGAAGGGACCCGAACCCCAAATAAGCCTAATGACAAGGTTTCCTGGCGGTACTACTGGAGGGTAGGTCGAATATTTCCTTTCCGTAAATTATCCACATAGATTCTACATTCTACCACTTTGCTTCCTATAAACAATTAAGTTTGGTTATAGCTTTCATGTGTAAATATTCTATCACATTTTATGTGATTGAACGCTCACTTTAACACACTAATTCCGTTTGTAAATATTTTGTAGTGTCCTATAAAGAAGTTTTAGTACCTATTAGCTACCTTCAACTAACCTATTTCCTCTCTATTTTGGGCCAGGTACAGGAAACTGTCAGACATCATACTTATGGAAATATAAAGGTGAGATTGGCTTTTCTAAACTAAAATTTTCGGTGGTGGCATTGTTTTATTGTGTATAGTAAATGAGTTTAGATCACTATTTCGATTTTTTTCATCAAGGTTCGAAATCAAACTGTGAATCGATAATAGGAGTAAAGAAAGTATAGGCAAGTCTAGTAGTTGAAAAAAGTGTTTTTATAACTTACCTACCATTTCTTGTGGTAACGTTGATAAAGCTACTATGCATTGTTTGAAGAAGTGTTATCTTACGTCCTATATAAGTATATTACCCCTTGACATTGCATCTCGTCCTTGACTCTATGCTGCATATGCATACAAGCAAGCATGTTGCTATCAGTTGCACGCGCGCAGCAAATATCCTGCACGTGCTACGTGCTTCACAAAACATGTGATTTTATATGACATAACTATAATAGCACCATTCAGGGCATTAGATAACTTAGAATCACATGAATGATGGAACCAAGTAGCAGTAGGTTTTTTTGTGCATTTATCTAAGTACCTAATTACCAAAGTTTTGAGCACAGATATCTAATATGTCTGTGGTTTTGAGCTACTGCTTTTTAAAATAGTATATTACAATACATCGTATTATTTGCAGATTTTCAAAGATAGTGACTACTATTACCTGGATGGTTCCGATACAAGCGTTGCCAACTGGATGCGATACGTTGCTTCGGCGTATTCGCTCCCCGTGATGAATCTCGTGGCCTGCCAGCACCAGGAACACATTTACTTCTACACGATAAGGTAAACTTCCACTTTACAAATCACAATAAAACAACAAGTTTGATATTTCGTTCCTTCAGTTCACTTGTAAATCACATATTGCCTTTCTCAGAGATATTATGCCAAATGAAGAGCTGATGGTGTGGTATTGCAAAGACTTTGCGAGCAGATTGGGTTATGATATTGACCCAGAAAGAGCGACGTACTCTATTTGTAAGTTTTTTACCGTTTATAGAAGTTTTAATTGCTACATATTTTATGAATTGGTGCTAAAGAAACATAATTTGATTCCAGGCAAGGAAGAAACTATTAAGAAAGCTTATGGAATACCGCCTGCACCCGTTCACCCAGAAATCGCATTCAACCATATGAAATACGTTCTTGGGTTGACCAACGCCAAAGAGCTATTAGAGGCGGAAATCCCTAGTCGACGTAGAAAACGAGAATCTACTGAAAAATCATTTCATGAGATTCCAAACGTAATGCACCGAGAAGATCCAAGATGTGCCAATAAGAGTGAGAGAGTAATCAGGACTGACATTTCAACAAATATTATTCACAACAAATCAGACAACTTACTGGTTAGCGAACCCTTATCTCCTAATAGCTTAATGCCTTGTCCGCTGCCTATGAAAATTCATCACAGAGAAAACCCAACTTTAATAATTCAGCACAAAGAAAGTACATCACATGTTGTAATCCACCAAATGGAAAATCCTAGATTACAATGCAATAGATCTCCAGCACAAAACCATCATTTGAGAGAAGTTCGGGGACCATCACCGATGGCAATAAATGGCTCAGATAAGTTAGGGAGTAAGTCTCCTAATCTAACTCATAGTGCCGGGCCACATTATGAGCACCAACTGACACCAAATGATGGATCAGTGAGATCTGACGAAGGCTACCACAGTAACGGATACCATGATGAGTTTACGCCACCAGAGGATTCCAGTGACTCTGATGTAGATAACTATGTTTTGGATTGTTCAAACAAAACAAATGAACCCAAAGAAACGGTCATTGTCCAGAAAATGGACCAAGATTTAAATCGCAATGAATACAGAAAAGTTAAAATTAAAATGCCAAAAGCCTACCAGTACCAAAATCATAAAGACATGGATTGTGAAAGCGAAAAAGAATTGATAATTGCGGAGGAAGTATCAGATGGGATGCCGCAGAACTTATCTCCACCGCGCCGGGACCCAGCGACTTCCACTGTTATCGTGCTGGAGTCATCACAAAACACCGTGGTACCAATAAACAAGCCGTACTATGAGGACGGTACCTTATCGCCCTCCCCGCAACCAGCTTTCCTTCGATATACACCACCAGATACGCGTATTTTGGAAACCATACTGACTGGGAGTCGAATTGACACGAACAACAACGATCCCAACCGACGTCAGCCAAACGCAACGCCACCACCCTCTTCCCCTACGGAAATGGCGTACTCGTATAAGAAAAGTCAAAGGTACGGCAACGTTTGCAGTCCAGACTCCAGTTCAAATCTAACACCCCTGCCTTCACTGCTTCCTCTGCCGCAGCAACTGCCAACGCCAAACGTTTCTTCTATCTATTCATCCTCACCACCGCACACCATTCCACATACAACGGAAATACGTGAGATCAGGGAAATTCGTGAAATTAGAGAAACCAGATACGAGAGTCATTATCCTAATTATTCGTATAACATTTATTCCCCACCGAATTCAACAATCATCACTCAACTGGGGTCACCCCCAAGCACGTACTCACCAACAGTAACATCGTCACATCAGTACGATAGAGCACAGAATGGGCAGAGTAACCACCACTATCCTTCGTCGACTAGTGTTATTACGCTAAAGAACTGTTCACAATTGAGTTTGATTCAAAATTCACACATGAATAGTCAGCTCGTGCCGCATGGTAGCATGAGCCCTGACGAATCTTGCGGTTTGATGATCGGTCCCCTAAGCCCTAACTCGCAATCGTCTCGAGGCTACAGAAGTTTACCGTATCCGCTGAAGAAAAAGGACGGGAAAATGCACTATGAATGCAACGTATGTTGCAAAACATTTGGCCAACTATCGAATTTAAAGGTTCATCTGAGAACTCATTCTGGCGAAAGGCCGTTCAAATGCAACGTTTGCAGTAAGTCATTCACGCAGCTAGCTCACCTGCAAAAGCACCACCTCGTGCACACTGGAGAGAAACCACACCAATGTGATATTTGCAAGAAACGATTTTCATCAACATCGAATCTAAAGACCCACTTGAGGTTACACTCGGGTCAAAAACCTTATGCGTGCGATCTGTGCATGCAAAAATTCACACAATTCGTCCATCTCAAACTGCACAAGAGACTTCACACTAATGACAGACCGTACGTGTGCCAAGGATGTGACAAAAAATACATCAGCGCTTCCGGACTCAGAACACATTGGAAAACCACTAGCTGCAAGCCGAACAATATCGAGGAAGTTCTGGCGATCACAAATGCTGCTAACACAGAATGCATCGGTAAGTTCATTTTTAAACACAAACTTCACATTTTTGCTAAACAACATATAAAAAATAATATTTTATCACCATTCAAATGGATGATAATGTAACGCGATCGCAGACGCGAAACGGACTGCGGCGCGCTGCACTTTCTCCTCGTAGGTGAACCGCAACTTTCACTTGCGCTCTCACTGAACGAACGCGTTTTCATTTTCGCGTGCACTTTGCAGGTACTGTCGACAAAGACTGTCTCGACAGAGAGGGGCATGAAGGATACGAGGTGCACTCTCCCTCGCAGGGAGGGCTGATGGGCGGCGGAGGGGCGCGCGTGCCGCTCTCGCACGGCGAGGCGCAGGCGCTGCTGCAGCACGGGCAGCTGTCGCACACGCACGCGCACGCGCACTCCACCACGCCGCACTCGCCGCAGTACCACGAGCCGGGGCCGCAGTACGCGCCGCCGCCGCAGCCCGTCGAGCCGCGGCCCAGCGTCATCGAGTCCAGCCAGCCGCTCATCATCGAGTGCACCTGAGCCCGGCTCCAGGCGTCGCCGCCGCCCTTCATTTACGGGCGCGTGTTCCCTCGCCGCTACATGTGATTTCGCCCTTGTGATCAAACGATAGTATTGTGTAGGAATATCCGACGGACGAAGCCAGCAGCCACGTTCGTTCGCACTCGGTGGCTATGAGATTATGATATGGACTTTAAGTTGTACATTTTGTATAGATAGTTTTAGCATGTTTTTAAGTACTAAGTACTTGAGTAATTTAAAAGCATAATATTATGATAGGCACAAAGTAAGCATTTGTTTCCAGTGTTACATTCGAGGTCCCGTCAGCCTGTGTGTTTCAATGCTCAATTTTATATTTTAGGTGTAGATGCTACATTTTGTATATATTTTTTTACATCGAGTTTGTTTAATTTTGTTCGTGAAACGATGAGCGTAGGTATTTTGCCTTGCAAACATTTAAAAAATAAATATAATTATTAGTTTCGAGTACCTTTATCAAAGTGGACTACAATTTCACCAGCTTTTTTTGAAAAACTGGCACCAACTTTTTTATTGAACACCAAAGAACGCACCCGCAGCTGCAAACCACTCGAACTTTGTTATGTTTGCCTTTATTACGAAGCTTAAAAAAAGTAAAATTTATACTTACGTTAATCAAACGAACGTATCTAAAACTTTAGTGTTACGGTAAGTGCCAAAAGCACATCTAATATGTTTTAAGTTATTGAGATATTCGTATAGTATTTTAAATTGTTGTTCCTAATTATTAATTCGGAGAGTAAGCGCGCATGTTATGTGCATGGACTTAATTCTAATGTTATAGAATAAAATTGTCGAATCGTGTACATTATACCTACGCTAGAACAAAATGGTGCTTGACGTCGTAGAGTAGTCGGTAGAGTTGGGCGCTTGCGTCTCGGCGCATCGCGTCGGCTGGCTCCGTACTAAATGTTATCTAAATTCACCGAATCTTCTAGTTACTACGTATTTTATATTCCCTTTAATTATGATTATCCTATTCAAAAAGGCTGAGATAAAATAATGTATAAACATTTGGCAAATATTTAAATTAGGATGTATTCATTCAATAGATATACTTACGTAGAACTAGAATGGATCGCGTAGATCTTTTAATACATACCTGTTTATTAATTATATGTGTATGCTATGAATTGGTATACTAGCATGATAGGTACCCGTAGCTTAACGTGATGTAACACCAAACGTTAGGTAGCTTTTTGTAAATTTCTATAAAATGTAACATTTTTACACCCTCGTCGTAGTTAAGTACCGTATATTTTATACTGCGACTATTTTACAGACTTAATAAATTTTGTACTTATTAATTCGTGACTTTATAAGACGAGTTTCGATGTTGCCCTAATTTAATACTCATTAAGATTTCACAATAATTAATTTTGCTATATCAAAATCGAACATCAAAATCAATGTAAACTTTAAATTTACGGGTGAACTTTTGCCATTGAATATTGTTGAATGAATATTGTTCAAATCTCATTAGATTTATACAAGCATAATCTTATAATTACTATAAGAACTATCTGGCTAAAGGTTCAAAGTATCACCTGTTTTAAATTCATAATCATAAGTAAATAGCTATAACTATATTTTGTATTTATTTAACAACTTAAAAGAAAACTTTGTTTCTAAATTTGCGTAGAGAGATAACTCTTTTTACTATTTAACTGTAAACCCATCAGCGTATAGCTAACTTCTTGTCTGCTTTGGCAAAGATCCGTCCAAAACAATGAAACCGCTATTATATCTGAAATTTTGACAGACTGGAGGATACCCAACAATACTTAATATTATGGGAGAAAACTCTTTTTTATATCTCTGTCAATTAATACGATTTTATTATAGTAGCGTACGCAGATGGGTTATTTGACGTACAGGGTTTTTAGTAAATTTTTACATGGTATTGTATCGGATATGATGCAACGCAAAGAAAAAGCAAATTAACTAACAAAACAATGTTTTTCCAGATGTTCAAAGATCAAGATCTACAAAATAAATAAGTAATAATGCGTTGCATTAATACATGGTCACTTGCATTTCGATATCGTGCTACGCCGCGTAGCATGCGCTACAGAGTACGTAGCAAAACGAGTTGCCCAAAAAGCTAACTTATTAATATTCTTATTTTCGTTCGCTTTATCAGTGACATGAAATTGATGTATCACTAGGAAATATATAAAATCAAGCTGCCCATGTACCAACATAAACGTAGACTTTTCAGTGTATATATTAAGAAGTGTTGTTTATTAACCTATGTATGAATTATATTTTTTTGTGATAATCAGACTATTGCTTCCGTCAACCGTGTCAATTCGATAATTCTTCCTAACGTTGAAACCGATAAGTATTCTATAATAAAACAACAGCCTTATGATTTAATTTATAGGAACTTTATTATGCTAATTATATTCATTAATACATACATTATACTTCTCGGCATTCCTCATAATTATCGTTATACTTTGTGACAATTTAAAATGATCTACTTTGCGTTGTACCCAATTTTATTTTGCCTACTCTACGATCACACTTAAGCTGTTATGTTTTTTCCTGTTCTTTTCAAATTATTACGATTACTTACCTTAGAGGAGAAAAGAATACAAAAGACTATTTTTAAGATTTTTATGGAGGCGAAACTCACAGTTTGTAAAGGTCCTGATCGACGAGCGAGTAAAACCGCGGTCGCTATTATAGTCCTTAAGGCGACAACGGACGGACTAGAGCTTTACTGACGAGCCATAAGTCAGCGTTTTTACATGCTCGTCGATCAGGGCCTTCAGAGTAACTTCTTAAATGCACAGTTATATAACATAAAAAAACTAATTGTATCAAATATTGTCATAGCGTATTTTTACCACATGATTGAAATAAGGCATACTTACATGTAAATAAAATGTTCGAAAAAGTATCTTACGTCAAAATATATTCGTATAAATTATACTTAACTATCCATATGTAATTAATAAAGTTTCTTGTATGTTTTTGTGTCGGTTATTTTACACCTCGAAAGTGTAAAATAAGTGAGACAAAGGTAGTGAAACAAACGTCTATGTACTCATAAGTAACTCAAGGTACAGCAAAGTAAGCAATAATTATTATGAATGTATCTATGTATCAAAACTTTAGCTAATACTATAAATTGTATAGTGCGCGTCACGCAAAAAGAACGCCTAAAGGAGAGGGAGGGGATGAGATGACGCGAGTATTTTTTATGCGCAAACACATTCCCTGCACGGGTTTCCAGCATTCTTTTTGGTTGACGCGACCTATACTTACATACGTGTTGAGCTCGCATACATCACGTAGTATATTGGTATAATCAAATACGCCGGAAACTTACCTACCTACCTATTGTAAAGGCCTGTAATTTTGTACACTTTGAATCGATAATTAATTTTACAACACCAAAACTATTAAAAACAAGTAAAAAATAAACATTTTCGTTTTATTACCCTTCATTACGTGACGAAAGTCATAAATAATTATTTATTAGGAACAGAAACTCGTAGGTATTACTTTTTTTTTGTTTAATGAAAACATTAAATTACTCGCCTCCGCTGGGTGCGCTGGGCCTTAAGCAATAAATAACTTCTTGCACAGGATGTAAAAAAAAACTCTCTTATAACGTCTTAAAGTAGGCAACATAGATTCCTTATCGTAATAAAACGGATTTATCTATAAGGGCGTTCAGATTAAAAGTTTCGTGTATTTAGTTTAGAAACTGTCTGATGGTCCCGTTTTACTTTTCAGGAGCAATCTTTTGATATCTGTTTATTCATCTAATACCAAAATAGTCCGTTCTAAGTCTACACCAACGCCATCTCAATTTTACTTATGAAACTTTTTCAAAACATAAAGAACCAACCATAACAGTATCAACCGCTTTTAAAAATGGCAATCTTCATAAGGTTCCAATAAACCATCAAGAGATAGCTCTCTTGGCAAACATGACGCTAAAAGAGCATTGCAAGATGCTATTGCAGCACGGCGGTGTCTTCATCAATCAGAATCATTTGGGATGGTCCGTCTATTTAGGCTATATACTTGTTGCTTGTTCTTCTAGATTTGGTCACGTGGAACTGGCACTTAGATTGACCTAGCTAAGTGATCCTTGGGATTTATTGAATACCTGCCTTTTGACTTGGACTAAAGTCTCGTCATGTCATTCTGTTCTATGCTGAGTCACCAAAAACAAGCTAAACTCCCTCAAGATACACACGCATCAATATTAAGCTACTCTATGCCCTGCGATGCACTGCCATGCGTCCATCAACTTGAGGCATACAGATGTTAAGCCTCATGTGCACAGGCACATGGCAGAGGCTTAATATCTAATTACACCGGAACATTAATGACACCGGTGACCACACTCTTCAAGCCGAAACACAGCAACGCTGCTTGGTGGCAAAAAAAGGCGTGGTGGCAGAAAGTACTACCACCACACCGGGGAAGTCCTCGGACGGCTTCTGCTTTATTAGATTATAGATTTTTGAAAAGGACTTTATTCATTACTTGTGCTAGGCTCTGGTGCAGTGCACTTCTTGTAATGCGTGCGCATGTTGGAGGATTGCGTGAAGGCGAGGCTGCAGCGAGGGCAGGAGTACGGCTTGGAACCGGTGTGGAAGTTCAGATGAGACTTCAGGTGGTGCTTCTTGGTGAACGACTTTGGACACATGGGGCAAGAGAATGGCTTCACTCCTGAAATAAAGTTAAAACAATAATTTTAAAGGATTTTTTTAAAGCTCGAATAATTAGGAAGGATTGGCCAGCTTATTAGTCTTAATTATTTATTTATTAGGACCGCCAAGAGATAATACCAACACAAAACTTAATACTAGACACAAACAAAATAAACATCCTGACCCGGTGCCTAAAACAACCAAAGGCAACCACAACTAACAACACCGGCGACAGTGTCTGTCTGTCTTCGGTGCTAGGCTGTAAGTTTGATTCCTACTAAATATGTTAAATAGATAAGTCTTCTAAGTGGCTGATCAGGCCATAAAAATGCCTTTAGTCTTTAGACTCACCGGTATGCAACCTAAGATGCAGTGTCATGTTGGATCGGTCAGCAAAGCGCTTGTCGCAGTGCGGGCAGGCGTAGGGTCGCTCGCCCGAGTGTGTACGCTGGTGCTGCTTCAGCAACATTTTGCGGGAAAACGCTTTACCACATTCCTCGCAAATATGCGGTTTTACACCTGAAACAAAAATCGAACTATCGAATCATGAGGGCTCTTTATGTATCCTACCACTATTATAAACGCGAAAGTTTGTAAGTATAGATGGATGGACGGATGTTTGTTACTCTTTCACGCCGGATCAGCGGAACGGATGCGAATGAAACTTGGCAGAAAGATAGATTATAGTCTGGCAATAGCACATAAGCAAATTTTTATCCCATGGGAATACCGGGATTTAAAACTGCGCGGGTGAAACCGCGGGGCAACTAGTAACAAATCTTGCATAAGAAGAAAATGATAGGATATTTAAGTGACGGTGTTCTTCAACGAGATAAGACATTATTATTTAAAACTTAACCAAATAGAAATTTAACTTGTCTGGAAAATATTGCCCTTAAATATGGAACACCCATTGTTTCAACTATATGAGTTAGTGTTAATCATAATACTGTAGTGTGCAATAAAATATTACACATAGGCCAGGCAAAACATTTTTGTAAACAAAAACCAGTAATTAATGTTAGTGCGAAAGTTAAATAACATTCTTAATAAAAGTACTTAATAGTTCAAGTTTGTTCTCTGTCTTCCCCTTAGGGAAATAGGCGTGATTTTATCAATGAATAAAAGTAATAGCAAGATAATGTTAAACACATACCCGTGTGAATTCTGACATGCATATTGTAGGCGACTCGTTGGTTAAATGATTTGGGACATAGCGAGCATTTATATTCTTTACGATTTCTGGAAAAAAATATAACAGAAATATTTTTATCAATGAATGTCAGTCAATACCAAAAAACGTTATTCATGCAATGTTTCGCAATAGGTCAATAAAACGAATAGCGCAACTTTTTAGTGTAGGTATTTGTATTCGCACTACAGAAACTGTAATTATTAGCAGATCTCAATTTTTTTTTATGTGAAATATCTACTTTGACTTTAACAAATTACCAGCAGTTGATATTCATAGAACATGTTAGGAACGAGTACATTGCACATAAATCGAAAAAAAACTAGTAGGTATTCAAACCCATAGATATTACCTGTGAATCTTCATATGACTGCTTAAGTAGCCCCTATCGTTGAAATACTTTCCACAGACGGTGCAAGTGGCGGCGAATTCACGGGTGCCTCTGTGTATTGACATATGATACTTGAAGTTCCTCAGTTGCGAGAATGTTTTCCCGCACTCTCCGCAAGTATATCGAGCGTTGGTCGAGTGCCTCCTCATGTGAACAGCCAGTGACTCACCACTTGTGAATACCTGAGAGCAACCATCACATTATGTTACAAACTAATTGTACCTGCACTCTGAGCCTAAGTTGCGTTCATTGATTTTAACGATAAGCGATTTAAGCAAGAGTATTTTTGTGAGACCATCGAAACTCACTCGATATACCCAAAACAAAATTTTTCAAAAATAATTGGACCTTAATTGAGGCAATTAAAGTTTCTGACGGTTCGATTATTTTTTCCCTTGTGATAAGTTATTGATGAAATAACAATGGAAAGTAAAATATCATGGCTATTTATTAACCCTTACCCCTAAAAATATACCCAATTTAAGTACGACCATACAATCTGCATTTTGTGGTAATATGGCAATCATCGGCATCCTTTGCAAGTCTAAGTCAATAAAATCACAAACCCATCTGAAACGTCTCAGAGAAAATCTTATAATCAAGGCCCAAGATGACTCATCAAGAATGAATTTGACTTTCATGTCGTAAACGTATCCCTAACATAAGCACGAAAAGATCGATACGATACGTTAAACGCCACGAATTTTAAAATATATTCGAATCTGAGACATAGGTTACAAAACGAAACTATCGTAACATTTTGCTTATTACTTAAAATTATAGCTCAATATTAGAAACCAAGTGTTAAAATAGGTACTTTATCTGCACTAAACGTCGTCAAATATACTGCTTTACGTACATGGACTATGAATTGCATATAAACCTAACGTTTAGTTTTGCATTTTTCAATAAAACTGGCGAAAGTAGCCGTGCTAAGGCCATAATCCTAAAATGAGTGTTGAATAAAGAATAAGTTAACCTCAGCTTTTTATATGTTATCTTAGAGAACATAGAAAATAGGTACGTATTTACAAGGGCCTACAAGTTTTGACAAAGTATTTTAGGTGTTTAGCCTTTTGTTGATATCATAACTAATTAATTCTTATATCTTTATAACATATCTACACCAAAACGCAAGTTACAAGTCAAGAAGTTCACTGCTGAACATAGGCCTCTCTTATACATTTCCAGGAAGATCGATTCCGAGCCCTCTGTCCATTGACTTTCCGCGATCTACATAATGTCGTCGATCCATCAGGTCGTAAATAAAATATTACCTGGTCACAATGGATGCACTTGAAACATTCTCTGTTTTCGACAACTGAGGGACCATCAATTTGTTCAAGTTCTTTGGCAGCTATCCTTTCAAGTGCATTCGGATCTGATTCTTGGATGTTATTATTTGTATCATTTATTATTTCTTCTTTATTATCCTGAAATTAAAAAGATGAAAATGTAGATATTATATAATAGATATCCAGAGTTCACGCCGTACCAAATCCTTAAAGCTATTGCCTGGATTAATAAATTTTTATTATATATTAAAGATTAATTAATATACTTATTCGTAAAATATAGCATTTATTCAATATACCTGGTCTATTGGCAATGTATCCTCAGGTTTCACTTTTCTTCGAAATGGTCTATAGTTATTTGGCGTTCGTGCATTCCATGGGCTTTCTAAGACCTGGTTGAATATTACGCTTGAAGTTTTGGATTTCATGTCGATCTTCTTGCGAACACTGTGATACTTTGCATGATCTATTATCAGATTATCCGTGTTTTTATTTACGTTATCATCGAAAGGTGCATAGATTTTTTTGTCACTTGATGATGTTTGAATTCCATCGATAGGAATGAATTTGTTGACATCTAAATATGATTTACTTTTATCGTAAAGCAATGCTGAGTTTCTCATATTTGCAAAGTACTTGTGCCGTAAAAAACCAGCGGTATGACTTGCCAATACTCCATCGCATTCTTCGTTATTGCTACTATTGTGGGTGGGCTGTCCGCTCTTGTCAACGGCAGTAGACGAATGTAGAGAGTGACCAGCTGTTTTAGAATCTCTTGTGAGCGCGTCAATGCTAAGATGTTGGCAATTTGCATTCGCTAAGAGCACAGATGCCGGAGACTGATAGCATTCATTTGATATTGCTAGCACGCTTTCTGGCAGACCGTTAACATTACCGTTTGGAGGATATGTCTCGATAAATAAATCACGTAGTAAAGAGTTCCTTTGTCGGTTCTCGCAGGGCGATTTCAGATTTCCTAAACGAGACTCGCCGAGTTCACTCTTATTCTGACATCGTACGACGTTATCATCAAAATCTGAGTGGCTCTGTGAACATTTTAAATGTGCTCCCAGCAACTCTTTACCTTTTTTAATGCTATAAATATTTAGATTTTCATCGCTACCAAATCCCAGGGTAAATATTTCACTATGCGATGAATAGGTTTTACTACATCCTTTTAAGTCAAAGTATTTGTTTTCAACACCCTGCTGTATTTTAGACAAATATTGGCAGTCGATGTATATTTGCATGGCTTGGATTATGTCCATGAAGAGTCCCAACTTATTTTTTTGCAGTACCACTTCCCCGTTGTAAATGTAATATAGAACCGAGTACATTGCTTCTATATCGAAATCTGGTAACACGATATACGTAGTCGTTTCCTCTGGAGAATTTGATAGCAGGAGTCGCTGAAATGATAAAATAATTTGTGAGAAATTATTTAAGTCTAAACTCAAAAAAATATTGTAAAAAAATTGTGGACATTCCATACAGCACTATCTAGCTTCAAAGCATAAAGCCATTAGGAACCAGATAGCTGATAAATTAGTCATACACTTTATTTTAAGCAAATACCTATAATTATACCCAGCCATCTAAACAACCGTCGATGTTCATTGAACAAATTTTAAGGTTTGTTCTGTGCAGGGATCGAATGCACGACCTCCAGCGCAGAAAGCAGAGCTACTATCAACTGAGCTGTGAAGGCTCACAAAAATGTAGATCGTGTATAATGTTCGTACCCTGAGAAAAGTGCTGACACTCGCTAGGACCGCTCGGTGCGCGCTGAAAGAGCGTCCGCCGCACATGAGCCGAACATCGCACCATTCACCGCAGGAAAGCCATTCACACATTCTGTGTCAATAACAAAAACATAAAACGTAACAATTAAGTAATTATTATTTATTTAAAGTGTTTATGTTTACTCTCGTGCACATTAAATAGGTGCGTAAATATTCTTAAAATTGACGTGACATGACGATTATGATGCCCATCTCACTGATGTAGATAAACGTAAGGTCACCTTAGAGCTACCTCTATATCCAAATATAAGTCAAGTAAGTGGAAGAGATGGACGGAGAATTCTCGGGGCGGTAGACATCCCCTACAAATTGCTGTTGCTGCTAGAAAACTGCGCTACACAAATTTAATAGGTATAATAACCTTCAACAAAAACCAACCAATAAACCAAAATTTAACCATTATACTTAAATATATATTTTACTACATTCGTAATTTAGTTTAAGTTTTTTTAATATTAACTTTTTTTATCTTTAATATCTTTAATCTTTATTTAGGATGAGAAAATTATAGGCACAGCTCAAAAGATGTTTGTATAGTTTGTTAAGTTCTCGCAATTTTCATGTAATTTAGATGATTTAGGATTGCTTTCCGGTAAGAAACTATAGAGACGCAAACACGCCATGTCTGTTGTATTGTACCTATCTTTTACGAGTCTACATAAGATACTTTGCCAGTCCTGCAAATAGGCAATGCCTAATTCCACCACTCGGTGCAGGCATGTAGTAATTGTTGGGTAAAAATACTGTGTGACCGGAACGATGCCTCACATGCCACTAAACGCCAAATTAAGCAAACATACAAGACCAGGTCAACGTTTTTAAAGTAGCACCACATGTGAAAGTGCAAATAGTTTTGATCAAATAAGAAGAAAAAAGAAGCTTTACCTCAGCGATCCATCGACTTCCTACATTGCTTATTTTGTTTAGACTTAGAGTATGCAAGATAATTTAATTAACATATCATTGATATTGGTAAGTGCTGTATAGGTACAGAGTGCCCCAGAAACAGACGATAGAGATAAACGCGCATTTGTCCGCGACAAACGCGCCAACCCACGTATACTTAAATCGAATTCGCTTATGGGCTTGCACACCTATCCGCACCGAAAGAATAAACCGTACAGTACGGAACGAATTGACCTTGCCGAAAAAAAATTGCAGGAAAAGTGCATTTCATTCAATCAGGCAGGGGTGCACCGGGTGATTCATTCGTTTAGTGCACGTTGAACTATAATATACGTAATATTATCATCAGTAATATTCAGGTATTAATTATTGTATTTAAATTTAATAAATTTTTTTATTATTTATTTTTGGGAAAATTTACTGAGAATGTGATATAAAATTAGGTATCACATGCAGGAAAAAAAGCTGAATGAAAAAAAGAAAAGTAATAATGACAAATCTGCTTTGGTGCGTAGAGGATGCTCAGGTAAGATTTCACAGTATTTTAAAACTCGATTCGTTCTCCTCGTTCGGCGCAGTCGTTTCAGACAAATGCACGTACACCATAAGCTAGCAAAACGGTGGGAAGGCTTACCTATTGTCAGCCTAGTGAAAAAACTATTGTGGTAATAAAGTACAATAGTTATTTGTTATACAAGAGTGCAAAGTTACTTTTTAACCGCGTGTTCAATTTTGATGACCGAGCAAGCGAAGGATTCTAAAATTTAATCACGAGCGTAGCGAGTGATTTAAAATTAGAATCCTGAGCGTTAGCGAGGGAATCAAAAGAGCACGAGGTGAAAAATCTTTGCACTCGAGTGCAACACGTAACTTTTCATTCCACCTCAGCGAGGAAATGACTAAATGCAAAAAAAAACGTTTACAATCACATGTTGGCGTCAAACAAACTTCCTCGTCGCTAGAATCACTCATTTTAGTTTTTTCACTTGTTTTCAAGTTTCTTGTTTTTAATATAAGGTTTAACAGTGACGTGAAAAAAAAGAACTGCGTACAAAGCAAATTGAGTCTGAGTTTTTAACAAATTAAAAAAAAGTTGTATGATATATTCGGCACCATAGAGGTAGCAGTAAATAGGTTTAATGTTTTTTTAATTCACAAACTTAGTGCAAACGATGTTCTAAATTCAATTTACTTTATCCTCTAGAGAATAAAAACGGCTTTTGCACTCAGATATTGAAGAGCAAAAATACTCTTTCCGAGATGGTGGGATGAAAAGCATTTTATTGAAAATCATAAAAAGACTAGAGCAAAGTTAGTAACTATTGTAGGTATAATAATTTTTAATTTGAATAATACCTCGCAAGGATAGCTAAGCTAAATACCTAATTAGGAAAAGGTTCGTGCTGGAAATATATGGGGGAGGCCTATTTATTTGTTCAGGGTGAACTTGTTCACTGTCTAATTATTTATTCATCGTATAACAATTTATTGTTACTTGTTGTATCGTAAAAGTCGATTATTGAGGTAACCTGGCTAAAGTTTTCATAATATATTTCAAATACCTCGGTTAATCAATTTTAATCAAATTTGAACAAATTTGTATGTTACGTTCGGTATACATACGTATACCTACTATCTTTAAGTAAAGAAAGCTAGTCTAGCTTTTTGCACATTTATCGATTATTTCCAGCGTGTGGTATACCACAGAACACATGCGGCTGTTAGTGGAACATTTGCAACGCTTATCGCCAATTCGCAATATCAATTAATATCTGTAAAAGGTGAATTAACAAACACGGAAACGTTTACTCCTTTCTTTTTGAATGGAGCCAGTTTACTTTAATGAGCTCAACGGATTCCGGGTTTTAAGATCAATTGGAGGCAGATATTGTAGAGCAAAGCTTCTTGTGTGCCGCTTCTTTAAGGCGTTGACAACACCTAATATTTCTCTCGCTCGCACGATTCGACATTTTGAAAGATATAAAATCACAAATTCCAATTTTGAAAAATCGCAAACAACTATTTTGTATGTAATCAGTTTTTAAAACGAAGACAAGAGCTAATGTGACTCTCGCTTGCACGTTTTGACTTGTTGAAAGATATAAAATCACTAAACCCATTTTCGAAAAATCGCAAACAACCATTTTGTGTGCAATCACATTGCGCATAGTTTGGTAAAAATTTCATTTTGATTGATGCAAGTTTTCCTACTCAAAAGTTTGCTTGAGTACGAAAACTAGAAAAGCAAACATTTAAGTAGGAAAACTTGTATCGATCAAAATAATTTTGCGATTGGCTATTATTTCATTTTATTTCATTTCGGGGAGGTTGTTTGAAAGAATAACTCTAAAAAAACACGCATAAATACTGTTCGAACACAAATAATACAATAATATAAGGGAAATGTGCTTGAGTAAGAAATCATTTTGGTATTAGGTAAACGTAAGACCAAACATACTAATACCAAAATGATTTCTGATTCGGGCATGACTGTTTCCCTTATATTATTGTATTATTTGTGTTCGAACAGTATTTATCCGTGTCACCGAAATGAAATAAAATGAAATAATAGCCAATCGCACCTCGAAATTGCGAGCCGCTGTCACCGGAGCCTTAAGTAATAAACTGTGAAGAAAACTCATGCTATTGGTTTTCGTGTGAAAGGTGTAGATATATCAGCCAATGAAAACAGTTAGGTATACCCTGCCTAAATAAGTGGTCAAGTGTGAAATAAGCTTAAGCGCAGTGGGTTCTTGTGGCTACATCTAATCAATCAATCAATCAATTTAAAGTGAAATATTAAAAAAAAAAGCTTTTACTGCAAAATTTCAGCTCAATCGGTTAAAGATATCTGCTTCAAAATTTAGTTAAGTACATTTCAAGTTAAATAAAAGGGAACTTTCTGTTGCATGGAAAGTTATAAAAATGACGAGTGGGCTACGATTAAATAATTATTTATTCGTAGCGTGAGAGAGAAATGGTTTGCTTCTAGAAGAGTACGAAAAATATGACAGATAAGCGTGGTTAGTAGATATTAATTACTGAATAAAGTAGGCACTGGTAAATAGAAGCTTGTTAGTTAAGGCAATAACACCTAATGTACCTCTCGCTCGCACGAATCGACATTTTGATAGATATAAAATCACTAAACTCAATCTTGAAAAATCGCAAACAACCATTTTGTGTGCAATCACATTGCACACAGTTTAGTAAAAAATTAATTTCGATTAAAGCAAGTTTTCCTACTCAAAAGTTTGCTTTTCTAGTTTTCGTACATAAGCAAACTTTTGAATAGGAAATCTTTTATCGATCAAAATGAAATCTTTACTAAAATATGCGCAAAGTGAAATTAATAAATATAAATAAACTGAAAAACTGAAACTGAAACAGCTTCACGACTTTGATCCCCAGGCACGGTAGATATCCCTTCAGATCTCTCAGTACCAAGTACTTACTCAAGATTCTTTGAGGATGTCTAAGGGGGGTAGTCAGAGGTACGTCCAAACATTACATTTGGCACATACCCACATTTTGCAGTAGTTAGTATTCCATACGTGACAGGTTGCAAGCCCATCGCCGCTGCTAGAATACTAACTGGTTTCCTCACGATGTTTTCCTTCACCGTTTGAGAGCACTGGCATTGCGCACATAAATTTTTCGATAGAAAAATCCATTGGTGAACGACCGGATTCGAACCTGCGACCTTACGATCGGAAGGCGGGGTCACTTCCACTTGACCACCGGTGCTCCTAAAAAAATATAATATATAAATATAAATAAATAAATAAATAATGCTGGACAATCCACACAGCATCATCTAGCCCCAAAGTAAGCTACTCAAAGCTTGTGTTATGGGTACTAGACGACTGATATATTTAATACATTATATACTTACATAGATATATATTTTTTATTATACATAAACACCCAGACCAACGCAAAAAATTTCTGCAGATCATACACAAATTTGTTCCGAGGCGGGAATCGAACCCGCAACCTCTTGCGTCGCAGGCGGACTCTCGCCCGCTGCGCCACTGAGGTCGTCACAATAATAAATAAATAAATAAATAAATAATGCTGGACAATCCACACAGCACTATCTAGCCCCACAGTAAGCTATTCAAAGCTTGTGTTATGGGTACTAGATAACTGATATATTTAATACATTATATACTTACATGGATAGATATTTTTTTTTTATTATACATAGAAAACACCCAGACCATCGGAACAAATTTCTGCAGATCGTACACAAATTTGTTCCAAGGCGGGAATCGAACCCGCAACCTCTTGCGTCGCAGGCAGGCTCTCGCCCGCTGCGCCACAGAGGTCGTCCACAAAGGCTTGATTGCGATTTTTCGAAAAAGAGTTTAGTGATTTATATTTGATCTTTCAACAAGTCAAAACGTTTGCCAAATTCCATCCTCTTCGAGCCGGATGGAAACGAATAGTTATTCAGGGAAACAAATTTCATGTGCGGAAAAGTACATGAGTTTGGTAATCACGGATGCAGACCAAGTTATATACTTACATAGAAAAAGAAAAATGACGATTACTAAAAGGACAAAAGCGAGCGTATAGCCTGATGTGTGGAGGTACGAGTAGGATTGCAAAAAACTGTGAAATTCTTAAACCAGTAAAATGCTGTCTGTCAATTAAATACTACAACCAATGTTTCCGTGAAATGATATTAGCAGCAAATTTCACGGCCTATGAAGCCAGTAGGTTCATTTGATCCCGTATCCCGCTATTTATGAATTAAAAGTAACAAAATAAACGATGATAGACATTTAATTTTTTTTCTAAATGTCGCATAAATTACCTTTAAAAAACTAAATTACCTACTACATGACCTTGTATCGTTTAGGACTATTTTTAATAGCCAGTAGTAGGTACCCTAATAAAGAAATTTACGTAGGTACCTAGGTAAGAATTCTAATTGACCTAAATTAATTTGAGAAATTTTTTAGGCAAAACATAGACAAAGTAATAGGTATTTATGTGATATTCTGTATTATTATTAAGTTTATTTGAATTCTTCTCTAGCGGCGACTACAACCTCTTTCAGACCTTTTAGTAACTATGCATGTACCTTCCTATTTTCACATCATGAATAAGAAAGATAGATAAGTATAAAAATGCCTGAAATACTTGCATTTTTCATCTGATATTATTTAAATTTTTTGAGACATTTAATCACCAATCATTCTAACTTTTTTTGACATAAATAGGTACTTATTGAATTACCTACGCGTATATTTAAATTTCAAAATACTCACGTATTTTTTTACGCTACACTTCCGAAGTAAAACTTCATGACACTTGTAATAAAACTTTCCGAACCTACACAGGAACCGACCGCTGCGAACGAGATCTAGGAACAGATAGGATAAGTTTTCTGTGGAACGGCTGCGAGTGCCCAACACGCATGCCATGCCACAAGACCGAGCGTACTTCTGCCTACAGCTTTACCTACCGACACCACACTAGCAAGTAAGGTACACAGGTACTTACCTAAACCATACCAATGCGTCTTATTTGTTCACACTTCGCGTTAGGTTTACGAGGCAGTAAACCGTAGAACGGCTGATACATTGCTAAGCTCTATGAAGCGCTTGGAGCTTTTATTTTATTTACTAGTTGTGCCCCGCGGTTTCACCCGCGCCGATTTAAATCTCGGTATTTCCACGGGATAAAAAGAAGCCTATGTGCTATTCTAGATTATAATCTATCTCTCTGCCAAGTTTCATCCAGATCCGTTCAGCCGTTCCGGCGTAAAAGAGTAACAAATATCCATCCATCCATCGATAATAACTTTCGCGTTTATAATAGTAGTAGGATTTAATAAAAATTACATGCAAAAATATAGGGCAATGACCATTATTGGATAGGCATCAAGCAGAAACACATACCTAACTACGTAAGGGCTGGTTTCTGAAAGCTCGATCAAAACTAATCGGCTGTAAAGTCTCTTGATATTTCAGTTTTTATTTCAAATTAGATAGAGATAGCAAGTGACTTGACAGCCGATTAGTTTTGATCAAGCTTTCAGAAACCGGCCGTTGGTGCAGATATTGGTTAGGTTACATTTCGTAATTTGCAAAATTACTTACGCCATTACTTGGTTTATAATTCTTCTGGTAGATTATGTCAACCTGATATTGTGATATCCTTACTTAAAC